>CM067322.1:87131647-87876284 GCA_034231615.1 Meghimatium bilineatum
AGAATATTGTATACTGGGGAAGTAGAACTTGAAATACAGCAGTTGCTCTGCGATACCACTACATAAGATGATGTTGCCATATACACTGATGGCTCTGAGATTTCTGGTAAAAAGACGCGGTGGGGCTTTATAGCTGGCGTCGGAGGAACAATTGTAAAAGAGCAGAATGAAGCTTACACGGCAACAACTTCAGATCGAAGAATGGAAATCGAGGCAGTTATAACAGTACAGAAAGATTTCGGACACACACCTTGAAGATATAGTAATCACACACTCTTTACCCATGCACAGAAATATCGACGGGAAAGACATGGTTGAATGAAGCGAATTGCATATATCGATCTACGAATAATTATTTGAGTTTATTATCCTGGTCATGCAGGAGTCAATGAGGAAGAGAACTGATACATTATCAGCGAAAACGCAAATACTAGGATACTTAGCTATACCATATTTTATCATTACATGAACAATTTCTCAATATCACTAAATAGGAAGGTGACATGATAGTGCGTATTTGAAGAATTTGGAATTACCACTGTAGTGATCTGGAACAACTTGCAGTTGATCGACAGGCATGAAGAGCTATGACATCTGCCTATTTGCCTTGCTAGGCATAATAGGAAAATGATGACGATAAGGATGACTAGTGAGAGCAGTTCTGAAAGGTCGCATATGGCGTGTGTTTATGTACCCATCGAGCTATATGAACCAACAACACGCATTATAAATGGTTTCTTTATGTGCCTAATAGTTATATGATGATGTGTAATGTTGGTGTGTTTGTTGCACTCTCTGTTCTCATTTCCCTCTTTATTTGCTGTTGTACATTTTGAATCATATATATAAATATCCATTATAGAAGGTGAACAACAAGATAACCTCATATTTTATATCTACAGGCAGATACTTGCAAAATGAACGATCTTGAAATATTAGAACATCGCAATCACTCAGTTTCAAAAATATCAAATCTGGACTCGACAGATATCAGTGACGAAGCAGCAATAATCTTTACATGGGTTATGATGGCTGGTGTGTGTCCAGCAAGTAACATATTTGGTATTATTACAAACCTCATCAATATTGTGTGCTTTATCAAACAGGGCTTCAAGGAACCAGTCAACATAAGTTTACTAGGTAAGAGATAAACGGTAAAATCAAGTGATGTATTATTTCACGTCGTAGTAAAGCATGTTGGTAAACTGATTTTAAGCCTACATTGTTTTTCGTTCAAGTGTATACACTTGAAAAATACAATAATTTGGCCATAGCATACGACTTATATATGTGCCTATTACATGCACACTTCTCATCTTCTCTTCCATAAAGTGATGTCCTCAACAAGGATATTTCTCGAATACCTACATTGTTATATCTGGGAGTGATAGATGATGGCAATTTTTATTTCAGAGAACGTGGTTTCGGTGTAATAACGAAAACCGACAAAATACAGGTGATTTTCATTGGCAGTTCACACAAAATATAAACGTAATTCCCAATATAACTTCACAGAAACCTCAAATGTGTCATTTTTGAAGGTTATTTGTTTAATTTAATGTCAGTGATGTTGTTTGTCACGGAATATACTACTGGTACTTGTCTCATTTAACTGGGTCAATGAAGAGCACGAAAACTGTCGGATTAGCGGTAATCGTATACATAAAATATGATACTGTGCACAGACATTATTCGGACTTCAGTCTTATGTTTTTGGGTTATTTTTGTAAATTCTTTTTGTCGCTATTTATTTACTTTGCGTCTTTGATATTTTTGGCATGCAATTCCAAGCATAAATAAAAAGTCACCACAAACAAAAAGGATACCACAATAGGAGTGTAAAAAGTAACTAACTAAGGATTAATTAAAAATGTGCCGATACCTATTTAAAAAGCGCCTTGGGTTATCCGTGAAATTCGTTATAACAAGCATGCTTGGAGAGTCACTGCGAGAGGTGACTGACTGTATTCCATGCCTTTTTATTGGTCACTAAGTTATATTATGCTTCGCCAGCCAATTAAAACCACATCCGTAGTCCGGTTGTCGTTGATCAGCTACATAACATGAGTTAGCAATTTATAGTCTTCAAATGAATGCGATAACGTAAATAGTATTATACGCATGACTTGAGAAGTGGATAATCTCTACTTTTTGGATAGTCTATATAGCCAATATAAGAAAAACTATGACCGTGAGAGTTTGTGCAGAAGTCGTGCAAAAGACTATCTGGGTAGTCTATATACTTCATATAAGAAAAACTATCACCGGGAGAGGTCGTGCAAAGTTCGTGCCATGTTATTTATCTCTACATTATATAGCTTAAAGTACAAAACACTGGTCGTGCAAAGGTCATACTGAGGGCGAGCAAAGGTCGCACCATGTCGTACCATGCTACTTATCCGGATAATATATAACTCATATTGCAATAAACATTAAACATATCTCAATATGGCAAACCATCGCGAGTTCTCGGCCCAGCGCTTGGGTCACCGACATCACGACACCATTCTGCGGATCCGGCACACCATGATGCCATACGGATAATTCTCTCATGCGATGTTACTTGAATAAATCATGGGTGTCATGAGCTGTGTGTGAGTTTTATCCGTTTAGCGTTCACGTCTTTACACACCCACTAACTACTGTAGATGTCATTTATACATATGCATATATATGCACACTTTTAATACACACGTGTTTTCTTATACATTTTGTGTTATATTTATATAAAGACATCTACTGTATGTACTTTATTCATTACAAAATATAAAATATAAAATAAAAGCATTCAGATTTATAACACCATCCACTGATAAAAACGTACGGGCAAAGACACCCGAACATATGTTAATCGCATATCAGGCGTGATCTCACCAATCGTACTCGCCAGTAAAGTGAAAGTGATAAATGAGTTTATGGACGTTTGAAATTTTATAACCAGCGAGTAATTTTTATTTCTCACATAGTAAAATCCTGACCATGACAATGTAACCCAGGGCATATAGACACAACAAAAGATAATATGCACCAAACATTCTTCTTTGCCTATGTTCAAATATTCTCATTATACTATGCTTATTTTCAAGTAATTCTCACATTTAAAATTCTGATCAAGACAATGTAAAACTCGTGACAAATAGACAGAACAAAATATAATATTTGCCAAACATTCTTCTGTGCCTTTGGCTAACTATTCTCATTATTTTATGCTTATATTTAAGTGGCTCCCACATTGTAGAAACCTGAACATGACAATGTAATACCCATGACATATAGACACTACACAAGATAATAATTTCCAAATAATATTATGCGACTTTGGCCAATGAATCTCATTCTTGTATGCGTATATTCAAGTCGTCCTCACATTGTAAAAACCTGACCATGACAAACCCGTGGTTAACTGCTTTTAGCACTTTTCGAAATAATCAAAGGCACTATTTTGGCACGTTTCTATTCTTAAAACGTGCATTTCACAAATCGTATGTATTAATAGATGCTATATTACCATATTTTAATAGGGCAAGGCGCATTTTTTATTATATTTCTAAATTAATAAGTCACACTAAAACACATTTCCGCACTACTTTCTCACTAAAAACATAGTACATGTGATAAGTTTTATTTGTGTAAACTCAGCATTTATCGGGGTTTTTTTTACAACTAGATATGCCACTTTTACTGACTTTCGATATCTTTTATTAGTTGTCTAAATTGTCAAACGAAAACACAATTCAGTATTTTTGCAGCAACATCACACAATATTTTATCGTGTTTGTCTTTGTGTGACTGCAGCATGTACCATTTTTTCCACTATCTATCTACGTTTTTATCAACGGAGGATGTTATAAATCTTAATGTGTTTATTTTAACTTTATATTTTGTAATGTGTAAAGTACATAAAGTAGTTGTCTTTATATTAATATAACACACAATGTATAAAACACTTGTTTATATATATATATATATATATATGACATCTACGGTAGTTAACGGGACTGTACAGCCGTGACTGCCAAACAGATAGGACCCACACACAATTCATGACACCCGTGATTTATTCATGTAACTTCGCATGAGAGATATATCTGGGTGTTATCATGGTGTACTGGATCCGCTGACCGGAGTTGTCCGGTTCGTGATCCCACGCTGCCTGGCCGTGACCTTGCGATCGTCTGGCACATTGAGATATGCTGGTGATATGCTTCCCGTTTATTGCTATATGAGTTATATATTATACGGATAAGTAACATGATTCGGCATGGCACGACCTTTGCGTGCCCTCATTATGCCCTTTCCATGAACCGTATTTTGTTCTGTAACCTTTATAGTGTACAGATACGTATTATGACACGGCATGGCACTAACATTGCACGAACTCTGCACGACCTCTCCCGCTGATAGTTTTTCTTATATGAAGTATATAGTCCACCAGGATAGTCCTTCGCACGACCTCTGCACGACCTCTCCACCTAAGTTTTTCTTATATGGACTATATAGACTATCCGGATATTCGAAACTATCCAATTCTCAAGTCATGCATAAAATACTACTACTAACGTATCCAATATATGATTTCCTTACGCTTATTCATATCAACATCAGGGAATAACTTGAAATATGACTTGTTATGATAGAGGCATATCAACAAAATGTATTCCTTGTAACGTAACTACCATTCATGTTTGTTTGGTATCTGGTAACATGACGTAAAAATTAAGTTGTAAATCCATTTATCTAGAAGTTCGTGATAGAAGAATAACGACTCCGTTATTATGTGTCTTTAACAAAATTCCCAACTACCATATCTTTAATATAGTATCCATGTAACATATCTTTAAAATAGCATACGCATAACATACATGTAAGATAGTATTCATGTAACATATATCTAACACATCATTCACTTAAAATATCTTTAACATAACATCTTCATGACTTATCTTTTTTGTAGAAGAAATCTACAAAGAGAAGAACAATAGCTAAACATAATTATACATGGAGAGAAACTACAACAAGTAAAACATTATCAATATCTTGGACACATAGTAACAAATGATGGCAGATGTGAAACAGAAATTAAAAGAAGAATAAGAATAGCCAAAATGAGGAACTTATCTTTAACAGAACATCAATGTAAAATATCTTTAACATATATCCATGTAGCGTTTCTGTAATATATTTTCCATGTAACACATACTTAACATAACTTACATATAATATATATTTAACATAATATTCACGTAACACAACATTTAACACATCGTCCACATAAAATATCTTTAACATAGTATTAATGTAACATATATTGACTTTCCTTTTTCTTTAGGTTTGGCAATCTCTGATTTAGGATGTCTTGTGACACTGGTTTCTACAAATGCGTTCTACTTATTATCTATCAGCGCTTCAGACGTGTCTTTTGATGTACTTGACGTGTTCTATTTGGTTGTTGCCATGCCTCATCTTGCTTTCAGTCGAATCAGTAGCTGGATCACAGCCTTAATCACGTTAGAAAGATGCGTGTGCATAATGTCACCTCTGAAGGTAAATATTTAGTTCTATGATTTTCGCTTTTATTTTCTAAATCAATTCATGTTCGTTTTCTTCTAAATGTATTAACTTTTTTTTCCGTTTGTGTGATTACATCAATGAAGGGATTTAGCCGGCATATACGGACTTTGTGATAAAAATTGGACGACATCGATGCGATCAAATTTTTGCAGGATTTCGTGAGATTGAATTTCTGTCTACTTACTACATAGGAATAATGCAGCCTTCTCTCTCTCTCTCTCTTTCTCTCTTTCGTTCTCTCTATCTCTCTCTCTCTCTCTCTCTCTCTCTCTCTCTCTGCGTTCGTTCTCAAGCTAATGCATATTTGTAGAATATAATTCAGAGAGTAGAATGTGTTGTGTTATTGGTTACATTCTTGTTATTTGAGCCTCTCATCCGGATACATTAGATTGTATCATAACTTTTGTCTAACTTTGCGCTTTTCTGATAGGATATGAGATAATGTTTTATAATTACACACAAAAACATTTCCCCACTAGGTACATTCTTTTCAACACATTGCATATCGATGAGAGTCGAAATCTTCTGGTTGTGAAAGAAAGCTCTGGAGGAACAACTCCCTTTAATATAGTATCTAAATGATACACAGCAAATATTTGTTGATGATGAAAAGAAACAATTATTTTACATGTTTTTTACATTAATTTAAGTGTCGTGTTCGGAAAAAAGTTTGGCTGCAGCACTTCCAATATCCATAAACAGGTAGAGCCGTATACATGTTCTACATACTGGTGCGGGTTTACGTGAAATGATGTCACTTTCATTCTCGTGTAGCTATATCTGCTATTTCATGAAATATTTATTTTTTTAGGGAAAAAAAAATTAGAGGAGTTCGTCATTATGTTATGTTTTTTAGCTAATGGTCAAGTTCCTATTACTAAAATGCATATTCTGAATAGCTAAGGTTAACCCACAGCCATGTCTTCGGGTTTGAGACAGGTAATAGCACATAATTTTCCATGCAGTGTTTTCAGACTCATATCTTGGACACTGTTGGAGAATGGCAGATCACAAAATCGTGGCTATGATCAATTATAGCCTATGAACAGAATACAAACTAGCCTTCATGCATTATATATTCAATCGTTTCCGTGAAATTCATTGGTCAGCGCTGTCAGGCGATGCAAATTATACATATAGTGACCAACGAAAAACACCACAATAATAGAACTCACAAAGTATGAATTGTTATGCTTATTCCGATTGAGGGACTTTACTGTCGATAGAGGCAGAAAATCCAAGTAAATACGTTGTGGGAAATTACGGTCTGGAAATTACCCTTCTCCTTCGGTACAGAAATGTATGCACACAGAATAACCATAACACAGTCAGTGATACAGAATAATGGAATCTGCATGACATAACCGTGTTGCATGAATGGCTATGATCAGGAATTATATAAAGACAAAGGATAAATTGATAGCATAAAATTCGTAGGCCTTAGTTTTAAGAAAACACACAGCTCTTGATGGTACAAGTATGCATGTGTGTGTCTGTATACATACTGCGGAACACCGTGTGGCTCGGAATAATTATGTGGGCCCCATTTATTATCACCAAAGATTTTTTATTACATTTCATAAAGCACAACAAGAGATATATAGTCTTTAAGTATTAAAAAACAGTTAGGTGTCAGGTATATATTTATGGTTAGGTCTGTGTTCATGCATGTTCTTCTCTGTTATATTTCCTTTTATACACACAAGTTTAAGAACCGCCAATTATTTCACTTTTGTCCCCAGGTCAAGGATATAGTAACAACAAAGAGAACGACCTGCCTCATCATTTGCGTCTTCTTGGTTCTAATATTTTCCGGATCCCCAGTGTATGTCGTAAACAAGCTAGATCTGAAATTTTTTCCGTTAATAAACCGAACATTGCTTGGAATAATTTCAACTGAAGATCGAGAACAGGTAGAACAAATATCTTTTACAATCAACAGCTTTTTTGTACCATTTGCTGCCTTCATCGTCATCACAATCTGTACAATAATTCTGGTCATCAATCTAAAGAAAAGAGCAAAGTGGCAGAAGACATGCACGACTGGAGGACAACACGACGTTTCGAGACGTAATCAAAAGGTTGCTAAAATGGTTACTATGATCTCTGCTTTGTTTATTACATTGTTTATCCCTCTTGCTATAGCGATGTTAACTTTTGCATTTGAACCTGAACTTAAAATCGGTGGAAAATACGCCAATATTGGAACCGTTATGGGATCATGTGTAATTCTTTGTGAATCTATAAATTCATCGGCTAATATTTTTATATACTATCAAATGAGTAGCAAATATAGAGATTCGTTCAATGCCGTTTTTAGTATTGATGAAATTAGATAACAATAACATGTTATACACGGGTTTAAAATATAAATATAACTCAAAATTCATATACGATACATTAGACTCAATAGAAACTGAGCATAAATTAGACTCAATAGAGACTGCGCTTAAATTAAACTCAATAGAGACTGAGCATTACTTGGACAATAGAAACAGAGCATAAATTAGACCCATTAGTTACTGAGCATAAATTAGATTCATTAGCTACTGAGCTTAAATTAGACTATATAGATACTTAGCATAAATTAGACTCATTAGTTACTGGGCATAAATTAGACTCATTAGTTACTGACTAAAATTACGTAAACAATTTATCTAATGTATAACCCATTCGTTCTCTGATTATTTCGGTCATTCGGTTTGGGAGAAAGAAACGATCAAGGATAAACACTAATTCAATTATGTTTAGAAAACAACTTAGTCATCACAAACACACTGTTTACACAACACCCTTGGAAATTGTATACTTGGAGGTTACCAGATGGCATCACAAACACACTGTTTACACAACACCCCAGGAAACTGTAAACTTGGAGGTCCCCAGATGGTATAACGAAAAATCAAATCGACTATATAATGATCCAGCAAAGATGGAAATCCAGCATCTCAGCATGTAAGACATACCCAGGGACATGTAAGACATACCCAGGGACACGTAAGACATACCCAGGGGCAGACTGCAACTCTGACCATGAACTATTAGTAGCTAAATTCAAACAAAAACTTAAAAATGTCAGAGGCAAAGCTACATTCAACTTTCATTGTTCAAAAATTTCAACAGAATACAAAATAGAAATTTCAAACAGATTTATTAGCCTTATAAAGTAAGATCTTCAAATAGGTGTCATGTTTTAATATGCATTAAATATTTTATTTGCGTGATCTTTATTTCCTTTAATAATTCTTTCTTCATGATAAGTATTGTTTGAGCATCGTTGGTTTTCTTCTCTTTCCACGATGTTCTACCTATTATTCTATATATCCCCATTTGAAAATCATCAATTATGCCTTCTAATTGTTTTATTTATTGTCCATTTTAGTGAGCGATACAATATTGTGGAATCTTAGGTTAACACCGAAGTCCAGGTATTTGATTATGTACACGAACAAGAAACCATCATTCAGTAGTTACACATTTATCTAATCTGTTTGTTGCATATAATTATACTGAACACGTATCACTTAATCATATATATATATATATATATATATATATATATGTCAGTTATAATAAATACACACGCAAGTACATTATAATACAGGTTATCATTATTAAATGACAGTTGCTCACAAAATGTGCATCACTGACAACATGTAAAAATTTAAACAATGTCTGCTGTCAGTAGATATAATTATAATATTTCCCTAGTTTCAATATAATTCACAAAGCAAAGTGATGTCAAAGTAATTGTCAACTGACATACACGTATAATGTGATAACAGATAGTGATAAAAAAAATTGAGCGACATCAGGAATGCATCTAAACATATCTCAACAAATAATATCTTGTGAATAAGGGTGATTGCCCATTTGAACATGATGTTTCTCTATAGACCGTCAAGTTTAAGGCGAGTATAACATATCAAATCTGATTTCCTTATAACTATACCTGATTCACAGCTGTCAGCATTTGTAATTAAAGATTCCAATAGATAGGGGACTTTACTTGTGTGGAGTCTACATATCTCCCATAGTCGCTTGCTAGTTTAAGCATCGCATATCACAGCGCTATTATTCGATCTCCTCTCGAACCACGTCAAAACTCGGGAGTAACTTATAGGTTATATGTGAGCTCATTTTTTCTTTTTCCTTTACACATTTTCTATATTCTTCAATTCGTTCATCCGTGTTTTCTAATATCATTTGATATTTCTGGACACTACTACTACAATTTGAAGATCAAGAGGGGAACTTTATCGAGGGTGATGTGGTCGTCGAATTATCCTACGTTCTTTCTCAAGCTCATGTATAGTAACAGAATGTAGTCAGGAGAAAGGAATGCGTTGTGTCATGGTTTACAGCTTGACTGCGATGTATGCTCCTATCGACCTGACACGTCAGATATCGGCATTGGAGAAATGTATCAATATATACAATGGACCATTATGCAAGAAATTACAATAAAGCTATGTCTAGGTTGGTTTCTTAACAAAAATATAATACAACAAAAATTAACGACATATCACTGGTATTCTTACAATAATGATATACATTTGATTTGTGCAAAACTGATTTCAAAAGTGACATATTACTAGCTGATATTATTACAGCACATTAGCACATCAATGTTTACACTACTGTATAAATTATCTCCATAGTATCCATAGTGTGTACACTTTTTTATAATTATTATATGTGTGCTATCATGGAATATTTCTGCACACACTAAGATATTTCTTCAATGATATTTATATTGTAAATGTCCATTGTACAAGACATGCCCAGGTGCTGACTGCAATTTCAATCTCGATGTATTAGTATCAATCTTCAAACAAAAACTAGAAAAAAATATCAATGACTCCAAAAAGAACGTAACCAATTACACAATAGAGATTAACATATCATATTTGTAAACGTACAAGAGTAACAGGAAGGACTATCAGTAGAGGCATTAACAAATAAGATGAAGGTAATCTACATTACTAGCGCACAGAAACACATACCTAAGAAACCAGAAAAAAGACACAAATATATATCAGATATTACCATGAAGATGGTAGAATAACGAATGAAACATAAGTAATGTTACTCTCTCAGATGTTGAGAGAGTTATGCTAAACCATAACAGTAACATCGTATACAAAAAAAAATCACAAGAAAAATACAAGGACAAATAAGAAGAGGCAAACAGCAATATATAAACGATTCATGTAAACATATATAGATCTTGTACTAAGAAGGAGAAATTCTTCTTCTTTTCATTCACTTGAAACAAGTCTATATCTGTGAATTTGTTTCCTGAATAAAACTCATTGTCTTTTCAAGTTTATACAATGTTCCATAGAGCTTTGATTCCAGTGTTATTTTCTCTGGTCAATATGTCGGCATTATCGTTTCATACTCAGAATACTCTTGAAGTATATGTTTGGCACTCTGTTCTGTCTGTCCACAAGTACACACGGACGAGTTGTCAAACTTAAACTCTGTGTACATGTGACTGCGGAGTCGGTTGTGTCCTGTTCTGAGGCGTAGAAGAATTATAACTTGTTCTGAGCTGTTCAGAATGTGATAGTAATATTGTGTTGGTGTTTATAATATTTTCATTTCCTTGTATTCCACAGTTTTTTGTTTGTTTTTCGTTCGCTCCATTGTAACCATCACGGATATCCGTGCGATTTCCGCCGGGAGCGTGATTACGTTGTGCCACCGTTATGCGCCTTGTAGGCCTAGCACATCCGATTTCGGCATGCCTTGACAATTCGGGTGGGCTACCCTTAGCCTGTGACAGCCTCTATATCTGTCTCCAGGCACGCGTAATGGAGACTCTTCGCCCAGACGATTTTCTTGCTCTTAGTCTGACTCAAACGAGGTGTTCCACTGTCTATGAACTTGTCTCGTGTAATTGGACGTGCTGTGCCTGTGCCCATTGGGTACTGAACCGTTTCTCATCCGTGAGCCTGGTTCCTTAAGGGGAAGAACTCAACAGAGGAGTTGGACCCTGGCTCTTTCGCCCTCTTAGCCGAGGTGTCATTCACCGACATCGTGTACCCCTTGTCCAAGTTCGAGTCTCAAACCACGCGTTTGAGAGCAAGGCGTTCTCGAGCTGAGCGTCCTTGTCCCAATAGCGTCTGAGCCCATCAGGTACTGAACCCTTTCTCTCTTCAAGTGTATTTCCGGTGTAGGAAAACTTGACAGTAGAGTTGAGCCAGGACTACCATCGTTGTCCCTTTCTTGCCTAAGCCCATCGGGTACAGAACCCTTTCTCTTCGCGAGCATATTTCCGGTTTAGGAAGGCTCGACATTAGAGTTGGGTTAGGTCTTCTTGCTTTACCAAACGCCAGTGGATGGGTCTGGGTCTCTGCCTGTAAGGAACTCAGGTAACTAGAAGCCCGTCTCGAGCTGACGGAGCTTGTAGCTCCCCCTTTCCTAGGGACTTTTCACTTTCTATTTGCAGTTCGCGCTGCCCTCTAGCGCTGTTCTGCCCTTTCATTGTTTCATTGTACTCGGTATGAAATCTATGTCTCTCGCCATGTATCTACCTTTACGTGCATTTTACATTGGCCGCCCCTCCAATGTTCGGACTGGACTGACTAGCTTCACTGTATGTCGACAGTGTCGCTATATGTGGTGATGCTGGTGGTGTCGGAAATATGTCTGTCCGTGTGCAGGCAAATCTCTTTCCATCTGCTACCTCCACATTACCGGACACGATCCCCAAATGATTTGGCCAGAATCAGCTCGATCTGCTGTATTTCTGTTTCCAGGGTGCACCGCGTGGAGGTACATGTGGGATCTTGGTTATCTGCTAACCCTGGGTCCGCCTAGAGCACTGCGTTCCCTTTGCACCCCGTATTCCACAGTGAGATGATATTACTAGAAAGAGAGTTCATTAAGTAGTTTTTGTAGGTCTGTTAGTTTTCAAGACTGGAGAGCTTAATGACCTTGTTTCTATCAGAACTACAACGGGTTTTAGTTCAACTTCAAGTTCTTCAAGAAGAAGAAGAAGAAGAAGAAGTTCAACAGTTTTTCAGTTGTCCTAATTTCGTGGATTGATTTCTGCACCATAATTATTGCAAAATTTCCCTGTTTTTGTTCTGATCGTATCTATAGGAATTTGTGGATATTATATATATACACCTGTACCTCTATTGCTACTGCATTCTGTGTTGACCCATCTGTGTATACTCTAACGCAAAATATATTTTGTGGATATTCCTCATCCAGGAACCTTGGGGCGTCTGTCCTTCGCTCCAAACCGTTCTTTTCGTCCTCTCTTAGTTTTCCTTCCACACCTGTACGCCAAGGTGTTTGTTATGGTACATACTTTAAGGCGTTATCAAGTTCAGATAGGTCTGTTATTTGTGTACGGAGTTGTTTAGTGTGGTGGACCAATCTGCTTATTTTCAATCGCCCCATTGCTATATTTGGAATCTTTCCTTTATTGGATGACTTGGCATACACGTAATCGTTTCTGCTTGCACATTTACCTTTTTTTCTGTATGCATTCCCTAAGTCTTTGCATTCTTCCCGTTTTCTGTATCTCCACTATAGGCGTTGATTTCATTGCTCCCTACAATATCATAATCGCATGTGGCTTCCCATGTGGTTGCCACTATGTTTTCTCACGATAACTAACTTCCTCCTGGATTTTGTTGTTCCTTTGTTTGTGTTATTGCCATATCATTAAAAATATTTCCGAGGTAATTAGGTAGTTGTTCTTCTTTCAAAAGCTCTTCATCTATCCTGATAACATCGGCTTTTTGTTTTGGTGAGAGGGTAAAGAGTGTAGCGCTGCACTTTTATGTGTTAACGCTGACGTAACATATATTTACCCATAATGTTAAGACATCAATATCTCTTTGTATTTGTTTAGTGGCACTGTCGCATGTTCTTCCGTACACGACATGACCATGTCGTCAGCTTACTTTTCTATATTGATCAGCGTGGTAGTTCGACAACTAGGTCATTGAAGTAAATCCAATAAAAATGTGGGCGACAGGACTCCTCCTTCGGGACTCCATGACGCAGTTGGCATTTCTGCTCATGCGACCATTCAATTGCACCCTTGCTCATCTATTGTGCAGGTAGGCGTTTACCCATTTTACATTCTTGAGTAACACATGCAATTTCGCAATTTCTTTAAGAGTCTTTCTTTCCAAATTTTGTCAAATGCTTTATTGAGGTCTTTCCGTGCTACTAATACCAGTTTCGTATCTTGGAAGGAGTTCTCAATCTCTTGTGAGAGGTAATTGTCTGATCTTCAGTAGAAGTGAACTTCATGATGTGTGCTTGCTGCGACACCAAAATGTTTTAACTTGCAAGGTACCATTGCATCTATTGCGTGTGCTAATGCGTCCAAATATTTTGTACAAACGGCTTACGAGGCTGATGGACATGTAATTGGAGACTGTGTTAATTCATTTCCTAATTTAAGATGTGGTATCATTATTAGTACCTCTATGACTTTTGGTATAGGTTCGTTCTGTCCAACGATTTGCTGGTTCGCACGTACCTCCTTTTTTTTGTCAGGGCTAACTTTGATGATGTTGTCTGTTGCAAAGATATCTGCAAAGTAATATGTCCCATGTTTACCTGTTTAAATATGTATATCTTTATAAAGTGTGATCCTTGTATTTCTCACTGTACTTTCATCATTTGGTTGTATTACTAGTTTCCATAATTTCCTAATGTTTATATCAAGGCTTAGCGATTCTGTATTTTTTTTTCTTTTCAGCTGCTCCGTTTGGCTTGTATCTTGGCTCTTTGTAATTTATCCTTTGTTTCCTGATATTGTTTGTGGTGTTCTTGACTAGGTCTGTTCTATGCGTGCTGTCTATATGTTTCCATCTCATATTGCGGCTTCTCCAGCTCATGATTCCAGTAGGGTTTGTAGTGTGTGCATGTTCCCCTGGGTATGATATTACTAGCAGAAGGTAGTATGCATCTATTACATTAAATCACTGCTCTTTTGATGAGTTTGTCCATCTTCATGTCCTTAGCTAGAACAATAGTTAAATGGTAGTACATTTTCCAGTCTGCCCTCTTATATTTCCACCTAGTGAGTGTGCTGGTGTCCTTGATACATTCATTTTGCATTTCCAAAAACACTGTTCTGTGGTCACTTTCCCCGAATTGCTTTCCAGCAACACGTTTGATGCTCCATCCAAGGCTAGGTGAGTGGAATACCAATTTTGGTGTAGAGATGGCGTGCCATGCTCTCGAGTAGAAGGTTGGTGAGTCTGCTCGCTGGTTAATACATATGAGATTATTTTCATCCTGCCAGCTCTGAAGTTCCTCATCTCTCTTGTCCATGTGATCGTAGCCCAAGTTCTGAGAGTGGTTGATAAAGGCTCAACACACCATAAGTCTATTTTTCCTGGGATTGTGCTTAGTGTCCATGGTCTTTCCTTTTGGCAGTAGTAGTTTAGGAAATGATATTATGTACTGTCTGTCTTTAGGTGGAGCATCAGATGTTCTGCACCTCCATATACACTTCCAGCTGACATGCATTGATAAGAAGGATGAATTAAAAACATGTTTCAAGTAGTAAACACCACAAAGAGCAAATGAAACAAAACAATTATTAGGGTAATTAAAGAAAAACCTGGAAACAACCTGACGGACATAATGAATATTGCAAAGAAATATAAAGAGAGACATCTCAAACTATATTAGCGGACCAACCACACATTGGAATTACGTTATTCGAACATGTGAAGAGATACGATTGCATGGGAAGAGTATTGTTCGAGGGGACGATAGAAGGCAATAGAGGTAGAGGCCGATCAAGACGTCGTTGGACAAAATATATTCAGGAATACATGCACATATCATTAGCGGAAGTGGTACACCTTGCCAAAGACCGCGGGGATTTCAGGAGATTCATAAGGAATACTACGTTCATGAAAGAATATATCACGTGACACGGTTGTATTTAAGATTTGGAAATGAACATATTGCTAGATGTTGCTCGCATGATCATAATTTCACAGTGTATGCACTATTTTCATCGCGTAACTATATCTTTGCCTCCGACAGCTTTTTATTCTGGACGTTTTCACAGAAACATCGGTAGAATGTATCTGCGAAATTTTAGCCACGTATTTAACGTAATATTGTTTCTGTATTAAACATATTAACTACCTTACAGATAATTGTTGAGTTATTTAGTGGGATGTTGTTTCTGAATATGTATCCAATAATTCTCAACAAAGAGAACCAAAGAGAAATTGAATATGTTTATAAAACTTTCTTTGTTATATAATAACATCATAGCTTTATAGTTCACAGAGTCGTGATGCATTAGTTTAGCAAGTAATATAAACTATAGAAACCAGCGTTATTGTTTCAGAATATATCCCGTTCTTAGATACGCAATTTTCATAAAAACAAGATACATCACTAAATTTGTTAACAAACAAGATACTATTTGCACGAAATCGATGTGCACATCAACACACACACACACACACACACACATATGTATATATATATATATATATTTATATACTTCAGTCAATCAATAAGCCCGCAACTCTTCAGAGTCGTATGGGTACCACATTGGATGCCTCAGCACACAGAGTCCTCCAGCGAATTCTATCCTCAGCGATGCGGATGAGGAAATATCTTGCTATTATCCATTCGTTGATGTTATCTGTCCATGCCTTTATTTGTCCTCATCTGCTTCTACTACCCTCGACAGTTCCTTGCAGTATTGTTTTTGACAAGGAATCGTGCCTGCATACATGTATGAACCATGCTAGTTTTCGTCGTTTCACCATTGAAAGTCGTTTCATTTTTCACTCATGATAACGTGTCGTCATCACGACAACATGGCGCTGTGTTTTCTTTCTGTGAAGCATGGATCTATGTTACGTATTATATTCAGTGTATTAATGTGCAGTGGAAAATGTGTCGATGTGTCGGGATAATATCTTGAGGGTTACTTCGTTAATGGACTTAAAAAGATAACAACATAGTGAAGGTATTATCAAGTTTAGAAGTCTTAATGTGGGTGCCTACGAAGTAAGACTGTGACCTAGTGAAATGGTAGCATTTCGCTCAGCGCGAAGTTCAAACGTGATCTAGTGTCAACATTAGTAAAGTGCATTGGAGATGGATAGAGAAAACACATCCGTGTAAGCACATCATAAGGACAGCTAGAGAGGAGATGGGCACCACTAGCTAAACCTATTACCCACTGAAATAGTACAATATATATATATATATATATACATACGTCTATACAACAGCATACATCTATACCATTATATACATATGCGATTATTACACATATTAAATTACATATAAATATCATTATAAGATATCATCTACACAAGAGCCAAAATATATACAGTTATATGCATACATCACCACAACCTCATTTATTTGTGCGATGTCATGCATACGTCTGTATACAAGCCGATGTATATACAATTGTATGCATACACCTACACAACAGCCTACATTTGCACAGTTATACGCATACGCCTACACAACATCCTACATCTATGTCATTATATGCATACATCTACAAAACATCCTGCACATACACAACATCTTACACCTACACGACATCCTACACCTACACAATGGCCATCATCTATACAGAAGCGTACATCAACACACACTCCTACATCTAAACAACAACCTACATCAATACAATTATATGCACACACCTACACAACAGCCTACATCTGCACATCAGGTGAGAGAATATAGTTATATGAATATGTTTGTTTGTTAGTTGCTTTCGCTAGAAATTAAGTAATTGTTGATAGCCATTTTAATTCCCTACATATAAGGTGCATAAACGGTGATACATTAGTGATGCCCACTAATTTACATAGCGTGTCACTTTCATTACATGAGTTGTTAATATTTAGTGAGAATCAAGGTGGAACCTATAGCTACACATTTAAAACAAATACTTCTGTTCTAGTCGGTTGTGTATTGAGTAAAGTGACTCATCGTACAATGAAGCACTTTCTATAAATGAGGTGTGAATATGTGCATCTGGATAATTCTACACGCATTTTAGGTTATCATGTGCCTAGCTATTACATATCATGTACCTAGTTATTAAATACCATGTCTGCGAATTTGGCGAATTGTGATATTATGTTTTACACGCTGAGAGCCCCCCTCCCCCCTCCCACTTTCCCGGCTCTCAGCGCGTAGAATCCAGATCGATGTTCCGGCAGACAATCAATGCATATGATAACATCATAAAAATATATTATGATAAGCAAAATCGATACAGTCAATAGCGTTTCGACTGCTCTAACTAACGGCTAATTTCACAGCGTAAAATAGGATCGCAAAGAGACATCCAAAGAAGCAATAGCAAGGAGTGTCCATTCCTAGATAAGATAGTCTTTGATGGCGCACGAGACAAAGGGATCCAAATGAGTCAAAGACCCAAAAGGCAAGACAGCAAAGTGTGTGGCTCACAAGAGGCACGTTCATGGTATAACAATAAATTGTGGCTGACCACCGTGAAAAAGACTGGAACCTTATCATGTACATCCAAAGTCTAGAAACTTGTTTTAACATGTGAAGATTAGTAAGCAATATATTAGAATATGCACATGAAATGTTTCTATTGGCTATGAACACTACAGCGGTCAGTGGAGCTAGACAGCTTAATATTGGAGACAGAAGCATTACATGTAGATATCATAGGAGTGGCAAAGACGAGATGAAAAGATGCTGGGTACACACGAAAGGACAATTTTAGTTGTATACATTCAGAAGCAGATTACCATGAACGGGGGAGAAGAGGGTAGGAATACTGATCAAGAAAGAAATAGAAGAATACATCAGCGAGTACTGGTCATATAACGGTAGAATGATGATGTTAAAGATCAAAGCAAAACATTTTGTTCTGGCTATTGTATAAACGCACGCGCACACTTCAGACTACACTGAAGTAGAAATCGAAAAAAAAACTCCTACAACTACTACTCAAAACAGTAAAAAATCAACAGACATTCTAATAGCCATGGGAGACATAAATGCAAAAATAGTGACAGGAAGATACAATAATATGTTAGAGTAATCTGGACTAAGAGCAAGAAATGGCAGAAGAGAAAGACTTGTACAGCTCTGTGAGGAGAACAGCATGATAATATGTAATACAAAAAAATACCCCAAAATATTCCATTATGGATAATGAGATAGTTAACGTGCACAACAGCGAACGTTAACAGTAGCTAGAAAGAGGATATGACATTACAACATAATACAAAAGTAATGCATAAGGAGGTAAGACATAGCACACATACGTGAAAACACAAATAAATAGTGGTGGTTGCTTTGAAAATACAAACGGAATAATTATATTTGATAAAAAAGAACTACTTACAAGATGGGCATATTATGTGACAGAACTGTTTCATGAACAACGAAATAAATAACCTATAATAAACAGAGATGATGGACCAGAAATTCTGAAAGCATAGGTAGAAAACGAAATAAAATCAATAAAATGTGGACAGGCCGCATACTACTACACCATAACAGTAGAAATAATGAAACTGTAAATGAATTTCGTTTCAGAACTATCACAGAAGTTTGAAATGCCATTTATGAAACAGACCACATGGCTAAAGGCATGGCACAACCACCATTCATACCACTAGCAAAGAAGCCCTGAGCTGTGGACTGTACATAATATTGAACAATAAGTATGATGAGTCATATAACTAAAATACTACTCAAGGTAATACATGAAAACATTAAAAACAATATATCCACTGAAGTCGGTAAAGAAAAAAATATGTTTTATTTACAACAAAGGAATCTAAGCTATATATATATATATATATTATGAACAGACTGCATCAATACGGTGTGAAAAATGCTACCAGTCATACATAAATATAGGAAATGACGTGCGATGAGGTTGTATTGTATAAACCAGCCTACTTAATATTCACACAGAGACATATCTAAATATATATAATGAATGCCAGGACTCTAGATCAATGGAACAAACATAAGCAAAATGAGATAAGCAGATGGCAATGTTCTTTTAGCAAAATGTGAACATGAACTACAAAACTGATATATTACGTCAATAAATCAAGTAAATTATATGAACTGGATATACATATCTAAAGAAACAAAAACCGTGATAATCAGAAAATTACAGATGAACAAGTACTATACATAAACATACATGGGAGAAACTACAACAAGTAGAACATTATCAACATCTTGGTCACATAATCACAAATGACGGCAGATGTGAAACAGAAGTTTAATGAAAATAGAAATTGCTAAAAGGAAATTCAATGGCATGAGGAAAATATTAACATCTAAACAAATTACAAACAAGTTAAAAATGATAATTATAAAGTGCTACATCTATTATATTTTAATATATGACTCAGAGACATGAAGAACAATATATATTTGTAAGACCGAATTGATGACTTTGAGGTGTGGATATACAGAAGAATAGGTAGAACATAATGGAAATAGAAGAAAACAAACCAAGAGGTTCTAACAACACTTAAAATGATTAAAGAATTTATAAAGGAAAATAAAGGTCAGGCCTGAATTCTTCCAACCCCATATTTAAGAGTTGTCTAAGATATTTATGTTTGAATGAATTTAATTTTTTTCTGCAATGATTTTGTTATATTCCAACTTATACAAACAAATGTTAACATGGAAATTACATTGTATTTGAATTTGTGTTTGAAAAATTACTGTTTTTTATTTCCAGAATATTGTTAAGTGGTGGAACGCATTTAATGTTGTTGAGTCTGTAGATGCAAAATTATTTCGAGTCTTTTTAATTTTGATCTTAGTGTCAGCTTAGGGAGATCGCGTGTCTTAGACACGTATAGTGGATGGGCTTAACTTCCAGTATTGCTGTTGTGTTATGTCTATTTGTTCTTGTGGGTGTATTTCTATCCCCACGAACTGGGCAGCAAAAGGATTTGCATTGCTTTCGTACAGACAGGGTTATTAGATAACCAAGATTCCAGAAGTACCTAGTCGTAGAGTATCTTGGAAACAGAGATACAGCAGCTCTTCATGTATTCCTTGCTAAAACATTTAGACTTGCGACAGGGAATGTGGTGGTTGCAGATTGAATGAGAGTTGCCTGTCGACATGCAATACCTTAAAGACATCTACGACAACACACTTATCATTACTGTCAGCACACAGTGACGTAACGCATGTTTACAATTCGTCTCTTCCTGTACATAATACAGACGAATTGGAGGAGAAGAAGTCATTAACATTGTCCCGAAATGTGTAGATATCGCTAGGATATCGTGATCCGAAGAGTGAACATTCAATCTGGTTGTTTATGTGAAACGATATAGTTTCAGTGATAACGAAGATAATATTATACAACACGGAACCGACTGACGGAAGTGCTGTTCATCATAGAGAACAAACAGATGTCCATGCACGTGTCTCAATATAATTAACCCCATTAAAAAGTAGGTGCTATGACACAGGTATTGGAAACGGCAACGTGAACAAGCACCCATGGGTATGACAAAGAAAAAGTTCGAATACATCTCGCCATTGCAAACAGGAAAAGCAATTAACATATGTCGGATAGTATATTGTTCACAGCTTCTGTCTGAAGAAGTTTTGTAACTCTGACTATGGGCGATGTGGGCATCGCAGTCTGAAAGCAAGTCATTGTCTTCAAGGTCATCGCAAACCTAGTTTAACGACTGTCGCCCTTGCTCAAAACGGCTCATCCAGTTAGAATTGGGTTTAGTACCCATCGACATAGAAAGGAATCATGTCTTTCTTACACGATATGTATTTGCAGACTGCGACTCACCTCGTCCGAGAGAGGTGTATGCATACTTCTTTGGATGTAAACACAAATTCGGAGAGCCAATACACATGCCGCGTCTGGCTATGTATTGGAATAGACGGACGAGATGAGAGCATGATAAATTTAGAGATATAATACCACGAATAATACTTGTTTGGCAAAGCAGCACATCGTCTAGAAAGCGTATCAACCCTCAGTCTAATTGGACTGCAACTGCTGTACAACACGGATCATGCAGACGCAGTTAGGTCTAGGATCTAAGGACATGAAGGTGGTAATGGAATGGTCTTCTTACACAGGGAATAGTTCGCTTCAATATGCATTGAACTAAGGTGAAAGCTGAAGTATCCTTCAAAAGAAATAAAGTTGTGAGAAACCACCCACTGCACATAGGAAGTAATAGCAAATCACTTGCAATTCCTGGAGAGAGTAATCAACCAGCCAACTATCACCACATAATAAAACTGATATAACTCTTGCTTCCTGCGTTCTATAGTTCTTACGAAGAAACCGGATTATTAAAGTCCCACTTGATGATAACTGACAGACTATCACTAACGGACTTGGGGTGTAAATACGAAACTATACAAATATCAATACACTAGACATGTTCAATGTTACGGAACCGTTAGGTCTTAATCAAGAACATGCACAAAAACTGTGAAAAACAATAAACACAGCAAAAATCAATGTCACCTCCACAGAAGCACTAGAACGCAACCTGTAAACAATAGCAAGTGCAAGGTGACAATGACATATGTATAAACATGTAGTCATGGAAGCAGGTGTCACTGAAACATAGAACTGAGAATGAGAACAGAAACAAAACATATTACCCAAATTCAATTTACTGCAATACAACAAGGATAACACCAACATAATTGTAAACAAATCAACATGCATTAGAAATTATTTTTTTCGTTTTAATAAGTATGTGAATATGTAAAACATGTATGTATTTTTTACTCTCTCTATTCTCATTTTCCGCTATTTGTTGGTTTACATTTTAAATCTTGTAGTTTAATCAATTCAAAGAGGAAATAAAATAACCTCACTCATTTATATCTACAGGCATATACGTGAAAAATGAACGATCTTGAAATATTAGAACGGAACAATCACTCAGTTTCAAGAATATCTAATCTGGACACGGCAGATATCAGTGACCAAGCAGCAATAATCTTTACATGGGTTATGATGGCTGGTGTGTGTCCAGCAAGTAGCATATTTGGTATTATAACAAACCTCATCAATATTGTGTGCTTTATCAAACAGGGCTTCAAGGAACCAGTCAACATAAGTTTACTAGGTAAGAGATAAACGGTAAAATCAAGGGATGTATTATTTCACGTCGTAGTAAAGAATGTTGGTAAACTTAATTTAAGCCTACATTGTTTCTCATCCAACGGTATACACTAGAAAAGTACAATGTGGTGGCCATATAATACAACGTGTATCTCCGTTTATTGCTAGCTTGCTTCCTATCATCTCTACCCTCAAGATACGTCTTCAGTAAGTTATGTCTTTTAATATTTTCATAATACATCAGATAATTGCGAAATTCTTGAGACTAACGGGAATTGAACCAGTCCGTTCTACGGCACCAAATCGCCTAGCAAAAATTGCACACGCGTTTTTCAGTACTTGACTAACCGCATCTCCAAAAAAAGATGCGATTTCATCAAGCCATTCAAATCGTGCACACAGTCACCCGAACGGACCAATCGAGACAAGGACTATTACAACAACAACAAACATCCCGTACAGGTATTGAAATATCCTCAGTAACAACACACACATAACATAATATCCGTATTAGTTATACAAGGGCCGATAGGTCTTCTTATACAGATAATTGCGAACAAGTAAACAAACACTAGACTTCTTATAATTCGATTTCTGGGGCTATAATGAACTAGAAGCCTAGAATCTTGATATTCGATGTTTAACCTGATAATGAACCAGAAAATTATAATCTTGATATTCGATGTTTAACCTGATAATGAACCAGAAAATTATAATCTTGATATTCGATGTTTCACGTGATAATGAACAAGAAAATTATAATCTTGATAATTTCTGACACGATTATGAACCACAAAAAAAGCTTCCTTTTTGTTCTTGCTAAACATTTGCGTCACCAGAACAGAAACTCAAGCAGGATCCTCTTCTTTCGATCGCTTGACCATGGCTATTTTGAAGTTTTGCTTCTTCTTTCAGCTGTCAGAATTATTTTCATTTATCCTCATGCTTCCTACTTGAATTTACTTCTTCTATGAAATGGACTGTGTTATGTAACTCGTACATATGTCCGTAGAATGTTTCTTCTATTGTTAATTTTCTTGGCCAGTGTATTTGCCACAACATTTCCTATGATAACATTTAAAGATCGACACTTTTCGAATAACAGCATTGGAAGTGACATGAGATGGCGGCAGTGTATTCTTCAGAGAACATAGTGACGATGTAATAACCAAAACCGTCTAAGGCATTCGATATTCGTTCGCAGTTGACCCAAAGTACAGACGTAATCACCAATGAAACAATCATATGTGTCATTTTAGAAGGTTTTTAAAAAAAACAAACCAAACACATCTTTATGTCGACTATCTTGGATACTACTGATACTTGGCTAATTCACTGGGTCAATGAAGGGCACTAAAACAGTCGGGTTAGCCGTGACTGTCTACAGAACTATGAGATCTGTACAAATAATTAATTTGGATTTCGTTAGTTATATTTTTATATTATTTTCATGATTTCTGGTTTCTGTGTATATGTGTCCTCTGCGGTTATTTTGTGGCATGTGACGCCAAGTATATAATGAGTTACCAAAGGAAAGCAAAATAATAATTTTACAGAGAACGAATGAAGACCTAATTAATTATGTATAGAGGTCTTCTAAATCAGACGTTCATGGAATAACCGTGAGATTCATTAGAACAGGACTGAGTGCCCATGCCTTATTTTTAGTAACTTAATTATATTTTGTTTCACCATCCAATTAAAATCATGTACATAGTCGGATTGATCTTACTCAGTGATGTAAAGTGGGCAACTCATATACGCGTTCTAATGAATGTCACAGATTAGCCAAGATAAGATTTCTTTACTCTGCTTGAGACCAGCAACAACGAATAATTAGAAGAAAGACTTGTATTTAAGACATAGCAACATAGCAACACACTGTTTATCCTGTAACGTAACTGTTTATTTTCAACTGCTAAAATGACGTAAAAAGTCAGTTTTAAATCTGTGAATCTAGAAATGCGTGAGTGGCTCCGTATTGATGTGTTTCATAACATTCACGTAACATATCTTAAACATACTATCATCATGCAACATAACTTTAATATAGCATCCCTGTAACATATAGTTTACATAGCATCCACATAACATATATGTAACATATAATTCACTTAACATATCTTTCACTTTCCTTTTCTTAAGGTTTGGCAATCTCTGACTTAGGATGTCTTGTAACGCTGGTGTCTTTAAATACATTCTACGCGTTATCTATCAGTGCCTCAGACGTGTCTTTTGATGTACTAGAAGTGTTATATTTGGTTGTTGCTATGCCTCATCTTGCTTTCAGTCGAATCACTAGCTGGATCACAGCCTTAATCACGTTAGAAAGATGCTTGTGTATAATGTCACCTCTGAAGGTAAATATTGAATTCATAGTTTTTTACCTTTTATATTCCCAATCTATTCATGTTCTTTATCTTCTAAATATTTTTACTATTTCTAAGATTGCCGTAATTAAGTTATTCAGTTAGCCTATAGGGACTTTGTGGTACTAATACCATTAAATAGCTGCAGGTGTTCGTGATATTTTTGTGGTTTGCTTACTACATGTGAATAATGCAGTCTTATCTCTCTCTCGCTCTCTCTCTATCGCTCTCTCTCTCTCTCTTCATTCGTTCTCAAACTCATGTAGATTGTCGGATATAATTCAGAAAATAGAATGCGCTGTGTCATTAGTTACAGATTGCTATTTGAGCATCTCATCCTGATTCATGAGATTGTAGCATGACATCTTCCCCACTTTGCAATTCTTTGAGAATTATGAGATGGGAAAAATGGTTTCTAAATACACACATACCTTTCGGAGTTCGTGGTATCGTCTCAACACATTACAAACTGTGTCATGAGACGTATTCCTTCCAGAACGTTGTCTTCCCAATGAACTCTCTGAACCTCTCTCTGTCTTGGGCGATGTGGCTTGCATTTTCTAGCGATGAATTCATGTTATCTTTAATGTCGTCAGTCCATCGTCTTCTTGGTCTTCCCCTTCTCCTCTCCCAGGTACTCTTCCCTCCATTATTTGTCTTTCTAAACAGTTATGTCTCTTTATATGACCAAACAGGCGTAGTTTTCTATGTGTTATTGTGTTTAGTAACCAACACTCTGGAATATTCAGTGTGTTTATACTATCTGAGTTTCTGATTTTATCCTTCCATGATATTCCTTTAGAATTTCAGCTCTTAGGCGTTAATCCTCTTTGCCGCTGTTGTACTTGTTTCACAGCCGTATGTTGCAACCGGAAAAATAAAAGTTCGTAACATTAGCACTTTCGTTTCTATTTTGTTGTTTTTCCATATGTTTTTCAGCCGTGTTATTTTGCAATATGCCATTGCCAATCTCTTCCTTATTTCTGCAATGCAGTCTCCTGCACCGTTGATGTTTGCTCCTAAGTATTCAAATTTATTCACACATTCTATCTCGGTATTGTCTGTTCTGATTTTTGGTTGTTGTGTTGTTATATCTGTTGACATGATCTTTGTTTTCTGCGTGTTTAAATACAAATTTTGTGCTTCCCTATATTTCTTTGTGTTCTTGATTAGTTGTTCCAATCCCTTTATATCGTTTGAAAGAAGTACTGTGTCGTCAGCGTAGCGTAGTTCCTAGATTATGAATCCACCTATGTTTATAGCGTGTCATTATTAAATAGACTGTATTTGTTTCACCGCTGTTTATTTCCATAGTACTTGTTTTATTTCTATGTTACCCCTGCAGAAACAAATGTCATGCTCCCATGTCAATTAAATCAAAAATGCTGAAAGCCAGAGTCGGATGTGGAATGCGATTAGCGCAAATAAAATGGTTACACTATGCGATTCCTTTTTCTGGACTACATCCTGCTGGAAATATAGAACTAACTATCTTATACAATAGAGATCACGGTAGAGTTAGAGAACGATTAAAAAAAACAGCAATTTTATTTTTTTTAAACATCCGTGCATCAATAGTGTTTTCTGAGAGGGTATTCTCTAAAGCAGTTCTTCTGAAAGTAGTGATTTGTGGACCCATCAGTCATCACAGATCAGCAAGTCATTACTGAAAGTCTGTATACACATTATATACGATCTTTGTCTTTTATCACTCAAACCGGTCGGTAACAGGCAGGATATTGAAGAAATTATCAATTCTTGGTAGTACACAGTGTGAGACAAATTTCTTTAAAGATATATTACAGTGGAAGTGCTACTCGTAAAATGAGATGTCAAAGAAAAGCAGTAAATGAAACTAGAACACAATCCACGAAATCATACATCAGTTGATCTTAGAGACACACATATGTATGAAATCAATGAAATAATTTTATGTTATTTTAGAAGAGGGACCCAATATTTTCGAATTTGAAAGTTTCAAGAAAACACACATCACACGATGACAATAGTGAATCTGTATTTCCTTGTACATACAATAAGACTGTGTGGATCGGAATCATTATGTGAGCCCGATGCATTATCACAATAGATTGTTGATACCATTTCGTATAACACAACAGGAGAGATATCGTCTTCAAAGAACAAAATCCGCAAGAAAACATGCGTATATTTATGCTTAGATCAGTTTTCGTGCATGTTCTTCTATGTTATATTCATTTTATACAAACACGTTTACGATATGTCAATTATTTCACTTTTGTTCTCAGGTCAAGGTGATAGTGACAACAAAGAGAACAACCTGCGTCATCATTTGCGTATTCTTAGTTCTATTATTTTCCGGATCTCCTGTGTACGTCGTAAACAAGCTAGATCTGAAGTTTTATCCGGAAAGAAACAGAACATTGCTTGGAATAATTTCAACTGAAGATCGAGAACAGGTAGAGAAGATATCCTTCGCAATCAACAGCTTTTTTGTGCCATTTGCTGCCTTCATCGTCATCACAATCTGTACAATAATTCTGGTCATCAATCTACAGAAAAGAGCAAATTGGCAGAAGACATGCACGACTGGAGGACAACACGACGTTTCTAACCGTAATGAAAAAGTTGCTAAGATGGTTACTATGATTTCTGCTTTGTTCATTACATTGTTTGTCCCTCTTGCTATATCGATGTTAGCGTTTGCATTTGAACCAGAACTTACAATTGGTGGAAAATACGCCAATATTGGAACCGTTATTGCATCATTTGTAACTCTTTTAGAATCTATAAATTCATCTGCTAATATTTTTATATACTATCAAATGAGTAGGAAATATAGAGAGTCGTTTAATAAGGTTTTTTGGTATTTAGGAAAGTAGAGAACAATCATGTGCTAAGCTCGTGTTACAGTATAAATTATACACAGTTATGGTATCAGAAATTATACTCAACAGTCACCGAGCATAAATTAGACTCAATAGTGACAGCATAAATTAGACTCAATAGTGACAGCATAAATTAGACTCAATAGTGGCAGCATAAATTAGACTCAATAGTGACAGCATAAATTAGACTCAATAGTGACAGCATAAATTAGACTCAATAGTGGCAGCATAAATTAGACTCAATAGTGACAGCATAAATTAGACTCAATAGTGACAGCATAAATTAGACTCAATAGTGACCGAGCATAAATTTGACTCAATAGTGACTGAGCATAAGGTTCGTCAAAAATTTTGACTGTTTAACCCCCTTCACTCTCGAATTATCAGCAACTGTACGGAATTAAGGATGCACCTCCGCATGTTTAATGAGAGTTGAAAATGGATATCCGTATCATAGTGTTGAAGTGTGACTTTTGCCAATTAAACATATCTGTACAGAATTACTTCCCACTTCAATCTTTACGTTGAATATTGTCGTGCTTGTAGTAATACGTATATACTTGGAGTCAGCTGCCAAAAAAACGACTATACGAAATGTGCGGAAATAATAAAAATCATCAATTTAGATCACACATTTTACAGGAGTAGAACATGATTGACGCTGTTTGTCTTGTGATGAAGACGTCGTGATTTCTAATTCGTCTTGTGGCGTCTCGTTTTTAAAGTTTATTTACTTGATATTTTTTGTGAATTACTACATACTATGCTTAAAGTAAAAGCAGTTACGTTCTAGGAGTGATGTTTTATGTAGGCAGCGTGTCGCTTCGTTCCGAGGGAATGAGTGCATATGAGGTCAATCTTCTATGCCTGTTTTCTAATTATGTAAAAGTTTATTTACCCCCTGTAAAACTCAATCAGAAAAATTAAGAAAGAAGTGCACGATTTATTTCACACTATAAAATAACTTAAAATTTCCATATACCAGAAAAATACATTCATTACACATTGAACACGTGGCGAACGTTGTTCTTCTTAACGAACCAGTAAATACCCTAACAAGAGTACCACTCATAGTACGTAACTCCGTATCTTCACTCAACAATCCACCAGGGTATCCAAATAAATGAACACTATGCATACCAAGTTTCAACTGGGTTTCATTAGTCAACCTATTGTGCTCAAGTCGAATGGTTTAAACACTATACAACTGTTTTACAATTATAATAAAAATTAACATACATGTTATTTCTTATAGTTTGGAACTCTGGTTCAGCTAAGGACGAGAGTAAATTTTGTATATCTGAGCGTTTGACCTTCATAACTCATATGCAGCAGAAAACAAACGATCGCAACATTCATAGCAAAATATACACAGATATGCTTCATTTATGTCAACGCCAAACTTATTTACGTGAGTTGGTAAGTTAGTTACTATTGAGCGAACGATAATACTTGGTTAGTTAGTTCCTTTTAAGCGAAAGATGCCATTACTTGATTAGTTCCTTTTCAGCGAAAGATAACATTATTTTGTTAGTTACTTTTGAGCGAAAGATGACATTATTTGGTTAGTTAGTTTCTTTTGATCGAACGATGGCAGAAATGGAACTATTCATGTATTTTCATGCTGATCGACCCATTGCAAGTTCGTGTGTACTGTATGTGCCCGATGATGAGTATTCACTGATGATTGCTCTGTGTAGAATTGATGTTGTACGAAGTGCTTTTCATTTGCTGTGTGCATTGCAAATCATGATTTGTTTATGAAGTATGTTTTATATCCTGTCGAAATGCATGGATGATGCAAAGTGCAAGCTTAAAGATATGCCAATTGCATGTTCTATATACTTCAAAAGCAATGGATTTCAAAAGTGAATAATTTAGTGTCTAATGTCTGTGTGGATTTCCATCATTCCCATCACTATGTTTATACTGGTATGAACGTATGCAATAAACAGTCGCATACACATTGTTTGTAAGTTTGTTACCCCATATATTTGCAAACGTGTTGTTTCTTCTACTAGTGCATTGCTTGTTGGTATTTCAGTGCTTCTATCACCATCACCTGATAGAGTGTTTCACAAATAGTCGACGGTTTTAACCCTTTCTAGCACATTGTCTTTATGTTTAACATTGGTTGTTTCTTTGTTCTGTAATATTTAGATAAGTTGATGGTTTGACCAGTATGTTCTTAGAGATTCTGAAGTATTTTCTTGAGTCTCTAGATTTCATAACAGAAACAACTTTAAGTATCGTTTCCGCAACGACGGTTGGCTGTAACAGACCTCAAATATCCCTTGTCTCCTGTCGTGGTTTACACTAGGATCTTCAACAAGGTGTCATGTATTTTAATATGTCAAACATATTATTTGCTTGATCTGTATTTCCTTTAGTAATTGTTATTCATACGAAATGTTATTAGAATCTCTTTGTGTTTTCTTCTCTTTCCGTGATGTTCTCCCTATTCTTCTATATATCCACATCTTAAATGCATCAATTGTGTCTTCTATGTGTGTTTATTGTCCATTTATGTAAGCCATACATTAATATTGACTATTAGGTTAACAACTAAGTCCAAGTATATGATTATGTACACAAACAAGGGAACATCATTCAGTAGTTAAACATTTATCTATTATGTTCGTTGCATTTAATTGTACTGAATGCGTATCAATTAATCATATATATATATATATATATATATATATATATATATGCCCGTTACAATAATTAAAGTATTGTATACATCACAATAAAGGTTACGATTATTCAATTACATTTACTCAGAAAATGTTCATAACTGACAAAATATAAAACATAAACAATATATGATGTTGAGAAACACTATCCTTATCCTGTTTCCCGAGTATCAATATATGTCACGCTGTAGAATGGGGTCACAATTAATAACAATTGATATAACAGAAACATATAATGTGATAACAGGTATTTGTGAAGAAAATTAGCGACATCAACTATGTGGCTAAACGTATCTCAACAAATAACATCTTGTGAAAAAACAGGGTTATTGTTTCTTTATAAACGGATAGGTCGCAGGCAAATGTACAATATCAGATATGTTGTCCTTATAACTACTGTTTCACAGCAGTCACCATTTTGTAGTTTACGCTTACAATACATAGGAAACTGTTTAATAGAGTGGAGTCTGCATATCTCCTGTAGTCGTTTCCTAGTATAAGCATCCCATATCAGAACGCTATATTCGATCTTCTCTCGGACCTCGCCAATACTCGGGAGTAACTTATAGGTGATAATGTAGCTCATTCTTTCTTTTTCTTATAATTATTATCTATTTTTGGCAATTCTTTCATCCGTGTTTTCTAATAGCATTTGGTTTTTCTGGACAATACCGAATACACTTTGAAGTTCAAGAGTGGGACTTTATCGCAGTCGGCGACGACTACGTCTACGTTCTTTCTCAAACTCCTGCATAGTAACAGAATGTTGTCCAGAGAAAGGAATGCGTTGGCCATGCTTTACACCATTACTGTGATGTATGATCCTATCGACTTGGCACATATGGTTTCAGCATTAGGGAACGTTATCAACGTTATCAATGTTATGGACCATTATGCAAGCAATTACAAAAAAAAATAAATCTATACCTGTGTTGGTTTTTCAAAAATCCATTTTAATAAAAATTAACGAAACAACACTAGTATTCTTACAATAGTGATATACATTTTATTTTCGAAAAACTGTTGTTTTTTTAGAGAACATATTATTGACATTTTTCAACAATTAGCATATCACAGTGTCTACACTACTGTATAATACATTTCTATAGTATCCATACTGAGTACAACGTTTTCTCCATATTGTATGTGTACCAATATTTCTGCACAAAGTAAGATAATTATTCAATAATATTTCGGTTGTAAATTTGCATTGTACACAACATACCCAGGTGCAGATTCCGATCACAGATTATTAGTATGAAATTTCAAACACAAGCTCAAACAGGTCAGGCGTAAAACGACCCCAGAGCTGCACAGCTAGTAGGTGAACCCCATAACTGCACAACCAGTAGATGTAATGCAAAGCTGCACGGCTAGTGGGTATGTCATTTATGATTGGCTGTTTTTTATGAAATATTTGTAGAAAAACGGTCTTCCTCACTTCCTCACACCTCGGGTAGGACACATAAAAAAATATTTATATTTCCACACACATTTGTGGAATTCAATTCTGCATTTTCATGAGCAAAAATAAATTATTTAAAAATCACTAATAACAACAACGTTATTGCGTTTCTTTCATCATCATCATCAAGTGCCGTCTCTGCAACGAAGGTTGGCTGCAACGTATCTCCAACATCTCCTGTCTCTTGTCTTGGTGGTGCACTCTGCTAGACTGTAACCTGTCCATCGTGTAATGTTACTCTCCCACTTGTATCTCTGCCTACCTCTTGCTCGCTTTCCTTTGACTCTACCCTCAAGTAATGTCTTCAATAGGGTGTCATGTCTTTTAATGTGTCCAAAGTATTTTATTTGCCTGATCTTTATTTCTCTTAGTAGGTCTTTCTTCATATTAAGTGTCTTTAGCACCTCTTTATTTGTTTTCTTCTCTTTCCATGATGTTCTCCCTATTCTTCTATATACCCACATCTCAAAGGCATCAATTTTGTCTTCTAATTGTTTATTTAGTGTCCATGTTTCTGAGCCATACATTAATATAGAATAGATGTAGCATTTTATAATTCTCATTTTTAACTTGTTTGTAATTTGTTTAGATATTAATAATTTCCTCATGTCATTGAAGGTACTTTTAGCCATTCCTATTCTCCTTTTAACTTCTGTTTCACATCTGCCATCATTTGTGACTATGTGTCCAAGATATTGATACTGTTTTACTTGTAGTTTCTCTCCCTGTATGTTTATGTTTACCTCCTGTTCTTCTGTGTCTTTGCTGATTATCATGGTAGTTTTAACACTAACCAAAAAAGACGTACATTTTAACAACCAATAATCCGGTGGCAGGGGGAAATGTTTTGTTTTAAAATCCAGCTGGCTAAAGATACATCTTTCTGTGTTAATAACATCACAGTTTTATAGTACACATACTCCTTTTGTATTTGTTTTCCAAATAATATAAACTATAGAAACCAGCGTTGTTTAGTTACACAAATTTCATAAAAATAAGAGAAACTATTACATTTGTAACATCAATAAAAACGTTCCATGAAATTGATGTGCATAACAACATTTTTCTATACCATTATATGCATACATCGCGTGTGTCTATACCATTATATTCATACATCGACACAACAGCGTGTGTCTATACCATTATATGCATACATCGACACCCCATCCTACATTTATACACTTATATGCAAACACCTATACAACAGCTTACATCTAAAGGGAGCCGCGTAGTACAATGGTTATCGCACTGGCTCCGCATATTAGTGGTCATGGGTTCATTTCCCAGTTGAGGCGGAAATGTTTTTCAGATCGCAACGGTTCCCGTGTCGGATTATGGGTACCGGATTATTCACGGAAGTAAAGATTGGGAGGGAGAGGAGATGTATACCGCCCTCATTTTTGTAGCTACTGAAATGTGAGATCTCTAACATATAATACCTGTACGGCATTAATAAACGATATGGGTTACTTTACTTTCACATTTCCTACATATATACAAGTATGTAGATACATATGCATACATTTACACAGCAGCCTACATATATACAATTATATGCATGCATCTACACAGCAGCCTGCATCTACACAACATCATACATCTATACATCATCTTACATCTAAACACTTATATTTATACATCTACACAACATTCTAAATCTAAAGACAATCCTGCAACTATACCAGTATATGTATTCATCTACACATTAGTTTACATCTACACACCAGTCTACATCCACAAAACAGCCAACATCTTTATAACACCCTACATCTATACCATTATATGTATACATCTGCAGAACAGTCTACATCTACAAAACAGTCTACATCTACATAACAGCCTAAATAGTGTGAGGGCGACGCTTTGCACAAATCTTCCTCACTATAATCAAAATCCCCAGTGCAAGTCATTTTCACATTCACGAAATGCAGCAGCTCAACAGCAGAGAGCAGCTAGAAAGTCACGGATAGACCAAGATCCGTCTACATTCGTCATTCTATGTCCAAACTGTCCAAGGAAATTTACAGCTCGAATAGGGCTCATTAGCCATCTACGTACTCATAATCAAGGACATAACTCAAATTGAATTTTCAAAAGTGGATGTAACAAATGGTCATCATCACTTGTGATGGACGAACAACAACAACAACAAAAACAACAGCCTAAATGTACACAAAAACCTACATTTATACAATTAATATGCAATTATTTTTTTACTAGTAATAATTATTATTCTTCTCAAAGTAATGACAATTTCTAGAATTATTGTACACTACTGATTTAGAAAACACTAGGAGAAATCCCCACATCGCATAAAAAGATGCGAGCCCTATAGTTGCACGTTATTTCCGCGCATCAGAACAAATAAAAGCAACACAATGCACATCTTTTTTGGTCATAGTAATTTTTGGAATGCACAATTAAAAATCATTTCTACAATCGCTGCTTTCTGATTCAGTATTGTCAAATTCCTAAACAGTGATATCTCAAGTTGCAAGGCGAACATGTGCTAGCTCAAAATACATTGTTCAAATTCCATCTACTCCCTTCTAATTTACTCTAGGTTTTGTGCGATTGCTCCTTTCAACTGAAATGTTGCTGACACACAATAAATCCACTTCTAATGTTGATGACATAGTCACACATGACATTAGTTATGAAACAACAAGGATTCTAATATTGATTATCTACACTGGAATATGTAAAACAATTGACATTTGTGGAGTTGCAACAAACATCATCAACATCGTGTGTTTTGTGAAACAGGGATTCAAGGAACCAATCAATATTAGTTTAATTTGTGAGAAAATGTAGTGATATCGATATGTATGTTTGTTATTTGATTTCCGCTAGACATTGATTAATTATTGATAGCCAGTTTAATTACCTACATATAAGATGTATACAAGCTTGCACTCACTTGTGTATCTGGTCACATTCATCAAATGAATTGTTGATATTTAGTGAGAATAGTTGACGTACCTGCAGCTATTTTTTTAAAATCTACTCTTCTTAAAGTTCGTTGTGTGTTCTTAAAGTTCGTTGTGTGTTCAGTAAAGTGGCCAGTAGTACAATGAAGAAATATGTGCACATGAGGTTGAAATGTGTGCAACCTTCTGCATAAAGTTTAGGTCCACTCACATATCATGTGCCTACCTATTTTACGAAATGTGGACGGAGTTTTATATTATGTATACTCACTGCAGCCTCTCCCCGTTAGGGTCATACATACATCCACGTGAAGAAGGGGTGGCGTCGCTCATATTGCACACGTGCAGATCACTGCATCTGGCAGAAGATCGATGCATATGGCAATGTGATAAAACGATACTATGATAACAAATTGCAATTGCCGATGACATCACCGACTACTAAAAAACTACGATAAGAGAATTTGACTTAAAACAATGAGCTTGGTAAGCACATGCTATGTGATCGAACCGAATGTTAATACCATCTTTCGTGTATGTATTATCTTATTGAATATAAGGTTATTAATGTATTTATTCCATCACCAAAACTATTTAAGAGATTACCACAATTGTTATTCAACGAATTTAACTATACATCTAACATTAATCTGCCGATTCTTCCTGTACACTGCACAATGGAAATGCGCATCTTTCAGCGACATCAAATGAGTACACATATGATTTTCATATTCAGTGCACAGTGACTGTGCTGTTGCTATAGAATGATGTATGTTCTTTCAGCGTCAAACGACGCATATGGCTGAAAACATAATTGTCCAGCTAAAGTGATGTAATGCTACTGTGTATAATTATTGCGTGACGTTGAGGCCCATAGTCATACCCTATCTGATGCTGCTTTGCAAAAAGAATATTCCTTGATCTTCTTCTTCCACCTGGTGCTTTTTTCATGCTTGCAGTGGCAGTCTGTTTTCATTGCTTCTAAGTACTTAACCGATATGTCCATCATTTTCTTCTTGTTGTTGTAGAAACATATTACAGTTTGATGGTTTCCCATACTTGCTTGTTTGAGTTGAGCTCTTTCCAACAACTATTTAAGAGCTGTCAAGACATTTATTTTCTAAGGAATTTAATTTTCACTACAGTACCTTTGTTATTTTCCAACCTTCCCAGCTATATTTTATTATGGACATTATATTGGAGTTTAACATTCATAACTTTTGAATCTTTACTGATTTTTTGTGTGCGTATTTCCAGATGCGTGTAATGTGTGGTTGAGCGCACTTGATGCTGCAGATACTCTAGTTACTAAATTATGTTGGATATTCTTTTATTGTGGACTTAGTCTTTGTTTAGACGGTTCTCTTGTTTTAGACACATATGCATGATTTCGATTAAAGTTTTGTGTTGTTGTTGTAGTATTTGTTTGTTTGATTGTCTGTATATTTCTAAACCCCCCCCCCACCCCTCCATGAACTGGGATGCAACAGGTTTCGCATTATTCTCGTACGGACCCAATTTTAACAAATACCAACTCATTTTGTTGATATTTTTATTTAATCATGTAAAACATTAATATAATGTAAATGTCTATATTTTGTTCTGCCCAACGTAAAATATTATTTCTTTGTTCATTTCAGCTTTGGCCATTTCTGACTTGTGTTTGCTTCTAACTCTTATCTGGATGAGCACACTTTTCACTCTGAAGTTAACTATTTCAAATCTACCTTTTGAAGTAGATGGGGTAGTCTACATGGTAGCTGGACATCCACACTTAGCCTTCACTCGATTAAGTAGCTGGATCACAGCCTTAATCACCTTGGAGAGATGTCTGTGTATAGTAACTCCATTAAAGGTTGTTTAATTGTCACGTGATAATGTTGGTAGAAAATAGATTATCCAGCAAGTATAACACATTCATAATGTCGGTAGAAAGTAGATTGTTCAGCAAGTAAACATATTGATGTTTTTAGAAAGTAGATTACCAAGCAAGTATAACACGTTGATAATGTTCGTAGAAAGTAGATTCTCAGCAAGTTTAACACATTGATAATGTTTATAGAAAGTATATTATCCAGCACGCATAACACTTTTATAATGGAGGTAGAAAGTAGATTACCCAGCAAGTGTAACACATTGATAATGTTGATAGAAAGTATATTATCCAGCACGCATAACACTTTGATAATTGAGGTATAAATTAGATTATCCAGCAAGTAAACATATTGATACTGTTGGTAGAACGTAGATTATCCAGCAAGTATAAAACATTGATGATGTTCGTAGAAAGTAGATTTTTAACAGGTGTAAAATATTGATATTGTTGATAGAAAGTAGATTTTTCAGCAAACATAACACATTGATAATGTTCGTAGAAATTAGATTACCCAGCACGTATACCATATTGATAATGTTGGTACAAAGTAGATTCTCAGCAAGTGTAACACATTGATAATTTAGATTTGTACAATGTGCTGTGCAACACACTCCATCTTTCTATAATCTTTCTATTCCCTTTATACCCACTTCATATTCTCTTCCTAATTAATCCGTATCTATTCTTCACTATCCTCTGCCGATGCCATCACTATCTTGTTTTTATTTCCTCTTCCTACCCTCTTAAAATCCTCTTCTCTCCTTATCATATCCCTATCCATTCTCTATTTTGTCATATTAATTATATATTCTAGCCATCCTTTTCCTATTCCCTACATCTTCTTTCATAGCCACTGCATATATCTTTATACACTCTTTTCATTCCCTATATATCATCTTCTTTTCTTCCATAGACCCTTCATATCGTCTTTATTTGCTCTTTCTATTTTCCCTCAATATCCAGTTCCTTTTCCCTACCCATCGTCTTCCTTTAACTTTCCTCTCCTCTATATATCCTCTTTCTTTTCTATAGCTGTTATATTCATATTTCCTCTCCTATATATATCCTCTTTCTTTTCTATAGCTATTATATTCATATTTCCTCTCCTCTATATATCCTCTTTCTTTTCTATAGCTATTATATTCCTACTTCCTCCATATCATACTCCTATACATTCATTATTATTTCTGTATTTCCTTCCTAACTTCTACCTATCTTCTACTTATCCTCACACTATCCTCTTCATCTCATTTTCCGATTCCCTTCCTATCCTCATATTGCGCCCTATCGTCTTCTTGTATTTTCTCCCTATCCTTCTCTTATCCTCTTCCCACACTTCCTATTCATTACCTATCATATTAATATCTAGTCGTTATGCTTTTCTTAATCCCGTCCTATCTTCTTCCTATTTTCTTTCCATTAAGTAACTATATTCCTCCTATCGTAACCACGTCCTCTTTTTATCATCTTTCTATTTCCTCCATATCCTTTTCATATTCCCTTCATATCTCGATCATACAATCTTTCTATCATCTTCCTATCACCTTCCCTTTCTGTTCCTACTCTCATGTTACTCTTCCTATTCCATTCATATTCTTTTTCTATGCTCTTCATATAATTCTTAATTCCTTGTCTACTTTTCATATTCCCTTCCTACCTCCCTATTCCCTCATATGATATCCTTTTCTCTCAGTGTGTTCTCAATACTCATGTTCTAACCTTTCCATGTTCCCTCCATATCCTATGCCTATTCCATCCTTATCTTCCACCTATTCTCGGAATATCCTTTTCCTGTTCTTTTCCTAACATGTGCGTATCCTCTTCATATCATCTGCCAATCTTCTTTCAATCGTCTTTTATCCGCTTTCTTTCCATATCTTTTTCCCTATGTATTCCTTTTTTAAAATCGTTTCCTATCCTCTTCATATCCCTTCTTATGTTCATGATACCGTTTCATTTCATGTTCGTATCACGTTATATCATCTTCATATCCTATTTCTATCCTGTTTCTACCTTACTCCTATTCTGTTTTCATCCTGAACCTATGATGTTCCTATCCAATTCATATGATATCTATTTCATGGGCCTATCTTTTTCCTTTACCTATTCTATTCCTATGGTGTTTCTATCTTACTCCTATTTTATTTATATCATATTAATATCCTGTTCCTATCATATGCATATCATATCCTTATCATGTTTCTATGATATTCATATCATATCCTTATCATGTTCATATCATGTAATTATCATGTGTCTATCCTATTCCTTTCCATTTCCAAATATATATATATATATTCCTAAACAAATATTCCTCTCCTGTTCATATCCTGTTCATATCATGATCCTAGCATTTTCATGTCCTGTTCATAGCATGCTCTTATCTTGTTCCTATCGTATTCCATTCATGTTCCTCTGATATCTCTATCATTTTCTTATCATATTACTACCCAATTCCTCTACTATTCATATCATGTTTATTTCCTGTTTATATCATGTTGTTCTTCTGTTCTTATCTTACACCTTTACTAGTTATATCCTTTTATATCACTATCATATCATCTTCATATCCTGCTTTTTACAATACTTGTTATTAACATCTGACATGTGTAACTTACGAGAACACTCTTTCCCTTGCACTTATTATCCATGTTCATATTTACACTGCTTGATATAAATTGGTATGTACATAACTTATTTGCTGAACCATTTACTTATGTTTAAGACAGGCGTACTCAACTTGTTGACTGATTATGTCTCATACGAACATGTCTTTGCATGTTACGACTTAAAAATGATTGTGAGCACTAACGATTAAATGTGGTCGGTGCTGCTCGTGTGAAGAGATTGCGAACCCTTGCTTTTCGAGATCACTATCTCGACACCTGAAAGTGACGCTTTGTCAACACGTTTGTTTTTGTAACGCCACTGATTATAATTTCTTGAAGTTAAGAAGTTGCAGATTTTAAGTATTCTTCTCGGTAAGTGGAGTGATGCTGTATTGAAAGAGGCAGGGTCGATATTTGTACAACTGTATACAGTACATATTGTAAAGTATAAAATGAATTACAGAGATATAAATCAGATGAAATAAGGAAGCTAACAAATCTAAGGATAGTAACAATATAATCCATAAGCGTCAGAGTCGTAGAGAATTCAGACATTAGGTGCAAAATTATACTGAAACTCATTAAAAACGCACCACCTGTATAATACAAGAACATAATTTGAAATGTAAATATAAGTGTGTACAAGTTTACAAGTTTTGAATCTGTATTCATTTTCGAATGAATCCTTCCTAATCATTAATTCTTGAATTTGATTGTTATGCAATACATTGCATGATGTGCAAGCACGGGAGAAAACAAAATAGACAATCAATAATAAAACATCTTTCACACTAATCTCAGTATCTTGTATGTCCACCGTGTGCTTGCACGCATGATTCGCAGCGGCTCCTCATGGAAAGAAAAGGTCGCTGAAGAAAATTCAGAGGAATAAAGTCCCAATCACGTGGTATAGCAGATAGGAGCTCTTGCACATTTGCTGGACAACCTTGCCTGTACATTCTGCGTCCAAGCTCGTCTCACAGATATCCTATAGAAGATATTTCTGGTGATAGGCAGGCCAATAAATCGTCACAATATTCTGAAGTTGTAGATATTCCTGTGTGATGCATGCGGTGTGCGCACGTGCGTTATCCTGCTGGAGAAATTGCAAGTCTGGATAATGTGTGAACGCGGGAACAACCAGTGCAACCAGAACCTCCTATCTATATCTCGCAACATTAACAATTCCACGAAAGACGAGCAGTAGCAAGCAATTGTGAAAACTGAATTCTCTCCAAATGTGAATACTGCCATCTCCAAATGGTTATGCTGACGAACAAATCAATCTGCAAAGAGCTCTTCACCCCGTTGCCAAATTCGAATTCGTTCATCAGCAAAGGAGAGGTTGCATCTATTCGTATCTGTGAATACGATGTCATTCCTCTGCATTATAGTCCATCTGACATGTTGCTTTGTCCATTTTAGGCGCTACTGACGTTTTATGTGAGTCAAGATTGGCCCATAATAGGATCGTCTTGCATTGATTCATGTATCTCTGAGTCGTCGCATAAATGTCATTCGAGAGACTTTCCCACGTCTGCCCACCTCTGCTCACTATTGTTCTCGTTGTTTGACTTTCCAGGAGGGGATTATTCCTTAGGTGACTCAACACAATATAACGATCTTGCGGAAGGGTAGTAATTGGCCACTTATACGTCTATCACGAGCACTGCCAATAATGCCGTAAGGTTCATTGAGGAATACAATAGTACTGTAGTGACAATTTATCCTTCTGGCAATGTTCCACAAGCTCATTCCAGTCCCCAACAAACCAATATCTCGTACATGGTCGTTTTCAGATAGTAGTCGTATTTCAAACACATGTACATGGTGTTTTGTGTCAACGGCCTTTTTATAAAGGGTATACTGCGACAACGCCTAACCATTATTATGGTCATAGTTTCTGAGAATAAGGTTGGACGTGTATTATTTTTATTGATTTTTTTTAGTCCGTACAGAAACCCGCGGTACTTATTCACTTTTCATTCTGGTAACCATTCGCACTCTACCTTATGACAAACACCGGGTAAATACATTTTTATGCTTTTTTTCCCCACCATCTTGGCAAAAAATATATATAAATGTGGTTAGTTTTAATATGCTTCAGTATATATCGGTTCTCTATACTCTACCATCCAGATGAGTTTGTAAACTTCCTACAATGTCGGCACGTGATATTATTCAATATCAATTCGTTGTTGCCATTCTTTACATATATGATGATTTCGTTGTTGTTCATATGTTCGTCACTGTTCAAAATGAATGCCTTATATCCCACTGTATAGCCGAGCATATATTAATTTTATTTCAATACTGACATTGGAATCGGCTTATATAAATTTTGCAAAATTTTAGCCCAAATAGTATCTTTACAAATACGCCATCACGACAGTATATTTCCCAAAAGAGGCATTCTGGCGGCTTATATATCCCAAGAAATAATTCGACAAAAACATCATTCCAGTCCTTCAAGACTAGAATCATTGTATGAGTTCTTATTTATTTCAGAAAATTCATCATTCTTCATGGACCTATCAGGAAACTTATCGTCGTCATCATCCATTTTATTACAGAAACTATCGTCGCCATGGTAGTCAAATATATCTTTCTTATATCTGTCCATTACATTACATTTGGAGAACTTTCTGTTCATAATATTACAGATGGAGCACTTTATGACCATCACATTACATATGGAGCAATGTATGTCTGTCGTATCACATTTCGAGAACTTTATGCCCATCACATTACAAATGGAGCACTTTATGTCCATCACATTACATATGGAACACTTTATGTACATCACATTACAGATGGAGCAGTTTATGTCCATCACATTACATATGGAACACTTTGTGTCCGTCGCATCACATTTCGAGAGCTTTATGTCCATCAAACTGCATATGGAGCACTCTATGCACATCACATTATATATGTATCATTTTGTATCCACTACATTAAAGATGGAACACTTTATGTACATCACTTTACAGATGCAGCAGTTTATGTCCATTACATTACATACGGAACACTTTATGTCCATAAAATTACACATTGGTCATTTTATGTCCATCAATTTAGATATGGAGCATTATGTGTCCATCACATTACATATCTAGCACTTTATATCCATTACATTACATGTTAAGCACTTTCTGTCCATCAAATTACATATCGATCACTTTCCGTACTTCACAGTACATATGGGACGCTTCTTATTCATCACTTTACAGATGGAGCACTTTTTGAAAGATCTGATGATTATTTTTGATGAAAAAATCCAACCATTTTCTCTTTTCCACTTCACTATCATCGCAGTGGCAAACGTTAAGCTGTGAACTTTCTTCACCACTATAACAGAATACGAAATTAATTCAATCCAGATTGATGAACGTCTGTCGTAAAATGTTGTGTTACGACACATATCGAGCAGATTTGGGAGTGAGATAATGTACCCTAGAGATGTGAACCACAACCGACTTCCTCTCGTGGCATCATTATTTCTACATTTTATTTGCGAAGTAAATTTGTTACTACCAATAAAGACAGAAACGCATACTTACATCGGTGCTATCTGCCAATTTTCGCTAAGTGTTATTGAATTGATATTGTCAATATATAAAAATAATTTTAAATAGGCTTATATACAAACTCATATATTTAGTTAATTGTGTTTTAAAGAACTATACTCTGCTTATGCAGGGATCGGTTTATACATAAGAAATATACGGTAATTAGTTTTAAACAGAAGTATATTTCTGTTAATCACATCTAAGTAATTTAATCTCTTCACGTAAAATACATTTCGAGTATAATATGCTCTATTATTGTTTCTATATGTTCTGTTTAATATCCCATATACTTCAAGGATAATTATTGCCAACACAGTGTATATCTAGCAGAGCGTTTAGAAACATGTATCTTGCATAATTCATGTCGTTTTCACTTCCCAAATGTTGGACTAAAACGCATACCCACAGCATGGTATGATGCTCATGATAGAAATATAAATTATCAAACTAGGATATTGATCCTGATATCGCATTAGGGAAAAATAAACACTGACCTTTGCGTGTATTTATTAACTTAACAGGTGAATGCATGGGGGAAAAAGAAGTAAATTCAAGTAGGAAGCTTGAGAATAAATGAAAATATCTTACAGTTGACGAGAATTTAACCAGGTCCGCTCTAGCAGCACCGAATCGCTATGCAACACAAGTAGACAGGTTTTCCGTTTACCACCTTAAAAATGATATCTAGTAGTATTGAGTAGGATCTGATGTACCACTGTGGACAATGTAGCTGTGGGAAAAAAGAAACGATTTATTTTAGTATGCAGTAACGACGTGCGTGTAACTTTGACCACTGTAACTCTGGTAAAAAGGGAACTATTTCTAGCATTATTCAAAAGTGATGTGTCATGTGTGATGTGTCACTGTGGCTTTATGAAGAAATGTCAATTAATTAATTCTCGAAATGTCAAGATACTGTAAAAGTAGTATAAAGGTACACATATAATTGATCATGCACATTGTGTTAGCGATACCATTAGAAAGTGGTACACCTCCGAAGACAGATATGCCGAGTAGCCATTGCCGCAAATAAAACATCGACACAACGCATTTCCATTCTCTGGACTACATCCTGCTGGAAACCGTGTGCGACGATTGTCCTGCTACGAGATAGAACTAGCGAAAGTTTGAAAATGAACATTGTAGAAGAAGAAGAAGAAGCAAACAGTTTGAAACGGCATGTAATAGAACATCATGTCTTGTCTTATCTTGGCCTATCTATGTGTACCATTAATCGTCATGAGTAGTCAAAGTCTTTTTTATTTTGCTAAATTTGATGTCAATGACATAGTGCAGCCTTGGTGTTCTATCCATCGATCCCAAGATGATATCTATCCATCGTCGTCTGGATCTTCCAATGTTTCTCTTTTCAGATGACCTTCTATTGAAGTCAGTGGATTCTTTGCACGATACTGTTTTCGTCATATTTCTTCTAATGTCATTGCTTTATCTATTTCGTTTTGTTACCCCATGGATGTTCTCATGCATTTCATTGCGCATACTGCGAGTTTTTGTTATAGTTTCTGTGTAATAGTCCGGGCCTGGCATTCGTAGCACAGTGTCGAAGAAGGCAATGGTATCTAAAGCTCTTCCGTCTGCTGTTGGGACTCTAAATGGAAGCAGAGAATGGCAACACTGTTTTCCTTCCATACATGTCGCAAGAGTTGTCTATGGAAGTTACATGTTGGAGGCAAGTTGGCTGTCCCTCTCAATGTGGAGTAAATGTTAGAAAGAGGCCACACTGAAATAGAATGTGTTAGGTCAAAAGTTGTAGATATCACAGTGCAAAGCTGTAAACATGACACAACGTGCATCCTCTAATGAATTACATGGCTACTGACCAGGAGTTTTAGAATGGACGCTGAGAAGACTCTGCACCTAATATTTCAGTATTAGGTAAATACACTATTGTTTTTTTACAGGAGATGCTTCAATTGCTTGTATATTATATACAACATCTATGGAACACATGTACTACATCTATGGAACAAATATACCTGGTTCAACAAGTAACAATACCTAGGAATGGAGAAACGGTAGCTCTGTTGTTGTTTAGTAAACTATTTTCTTGCTCGGGTGATCCAAGGTACAATATTCAGACCACCTGGACATATTTTAAGATCACCAGCGGGTTCTAGTCGACACGAACTAATTAAATGGATACCATAGCTTCCGGAAAATGAAAACAGCTACATCATCCTAAGGTACGCTATTCTATCTATCTATATATATTGTCTTTTCACTGCGTATGATGTGAGGCGTCACAGGATTGAATGACGATCGGTTTTCAGGCAATTACACGATTGGTTGCTTGATACACGGTCGTGTCAAAATGTTGGTAACTGTGTCAATTTAAACTTTGTCAGTATTGTGTTGTTGATACCTTATTATCAACATAATTTCATTGCATTTACTCAGGTTCGCAGACAGCCACAGTGTATATCGATATTATGTTCGGAATGTTCAATCTCCCCAACCCACTTCTTCACCGTTAATCTTCAATCTAACATGACTTTAACACTAGGAAATTTACCAAAAGATAGGGAAAAAAAACACTTTTAACGATTTATCGCGAGAAGGTCTTCAATTTTGCCGTCAAACAGTGAAACTTTCACACGAGAACGGACGAATTACCTTTCCTAAAAACAATTGTTAGGTAAAACGCACTCATTAAGATGATCATATCTACGGATATTCATGTAATTAATATGTATTTATGCTTAACTGATATTTCACTGTCATTGTTGCAATACAATGTGCTTATGAAAGTGTCCTGCACAAGTCACGTGTTTTGAGGTTTGTTCACATGAACGTGTATGCCGTTATAAAAACTACAACTTGTATTAAACAAAACTACTGTTCATGTCGCATGTATAGTGGACAATGTAGCTGGTAGCAGCAAGAAGGGATTTCAAAAGACGATGCTGGAACGTACACATCTTTTACGACTGTTCGCCGCTTTCTCAAGGTATGTCGTAAATATTTATATGGGCTTCGAATAATTATTATTTGAATATATATATATATATATATATATATATATATATATATATATATATATATATATATATATATATATATATATATATATATATATATATACATATTTATTCTGAAATCACACGTAGTCTTGACCATGTGAATGTTGCACATTACGCATGTCACGAAACTTGTTTATCAAATTTCTAACACCATTACGTCAGGGGCACGGTATTACCTAGTTTATATTGAGCTAGATGAAACCGATCATACAGTCGACACAGTTGTAAATTGGTACCTGACACATGGGTTGGGGACGTAAACACATCACAGAAATGAACTGGCAACCCCACCAAAAAGTTGCAGAGGCTAAGTACATGATGAGTTAACTGCATCCCCGAAAGCACATTGCTGTCAGGGAAATTCCCTTACCTTACCTTTAACTTCATTACGGTGACTAACATGTGAATCATGATCCATCTGCACGCATTGTATAATAGTTATTCGATATATCTACCGGAACTATACAACACTTATTCCACCGCAGTTGCTGTTTGTTCAGTGGTCAGCGGCATCCTTGGTCAGCCAGCAAATGCAAGTTAACGATGTAGTTAAGATAAATCTGCTAATCACACAGTATACAGGCCATTGGAAATACATAACTTTCACTGACCTCATATTGATAATCTATATATAAATTCAGTGCTTAAAGACATTATGTCTATTATCTATTGTCTATCCCCAGGTAGATGATGGTCAGAATATTCACACTTTCCTTTAAGCGTAGGGGTTGTCATCCATCATTATGCACACTCTGTAAGTTGACATTAATCAATGCAAAATCTAATTCATTATGTTAATGTGGATACTCATTTGTCCAGATATTGTATTTTCTATATATTGATGGATTTATTAGGTTAAAGACATCGTAACGTCAAAACGAGTCTGCATTATCATCGTGTCCGTCTATATAATTATCCTATTTTCTGCAGCTCCGTCGTACGCTGTCAACAGATTGGTCGAGATCTTTATTCCTGAAAGAAATATAACTCTGCTTGGACTTTTTTTAACTGGAGATAGAGAATATGTAGAAATGATATCTTTTAACATAAACTTTGTCGTTTCATTAACTGCCTGCATTATTATCGTTATTTGCACGATCATTCTAATTGTCAGTTTGTCAAAGATATCGAAGTGGGAGGTAACATCAATGAAATCTGATATATCCAGTCGAAATCAGAGAGTTGCCAAGATGGTTACCATGATTTCAACACTTTTTATTTCTTGCATCGTTCCAGTTATGATTATTATGTGTGTAATAGCTTTCCTACCTAGCTTTAATGTCGGTGGCAGCAACATCAACACAAGTATACTAGTATGTGGTGTTGGACTTATCCTTGAATCAATCAACTCATCTTCTAATATTTTTATTTATTATTACATGAGCAGCAAATACAGGTACACTTTTGATGCTATCTTCTGGAGGATGAGAACATCCGAAGAGACAGAAACTACATGAGCCACGTAGATCTTGATCCGATACGAACAAATCATAGATAATATATATCCATGTTTAATCCAATCAAAGAGTTTGTTTAATAGTTTATGTTTTCCCAGAAGTTACAAGACTATATCTATTGTATCTCCCTGTCCATAGGGGGAGTTTCTCAATATCTTCATATGAGAGATATGTATGCGCAAATCACACTTGCGTGTGTTGATAAAAAGTTCATACATGCATCGTTTCCTTTTCTCTTTATATTGGAATCATATAGAAATCTAATTTGTCAGATATTCCTTGGTTTTAGTATGGTACTACTTGCATACCGGAAAATCATATCAGTATATTTCTCATTGAAATATTAATAGTTGAAGTTATATCCGGGAGCTATTAATAGTTGAAGTTATGTCCAGGAAAACAATACGTTTTTAATACACATTTTACATTTTCTCATCAGAGACATACAATAATAATATATTGAAAACATTAAACGTATGAGCTTCATTTAGAGACAGTGATTCAGCAGGCAATCTATCGGTGTTTATAATTATTGCGGATCATGTGTTTTACCGTTCTTAAGTTGGTGGCACTTCATGTGTGAGTCATACGTGATCCATGTTGTGCCCGTTGGTTTGTGGATGATCATGGAATCCATGTGTGCATGTAAATTGATCCATTGTAATAGATTGTCCGATATATATAAATATATATTATCTGTTTGTGCCCTGTTCTTTTGTTCTATATATGGTATTCCATGTATCTGACCTTGGAGGAGAATAATATGCCTGATATCATCCAAAGTTGTGTATTCAAAACTAAGTGGTAATTACATTCGTAATGGTGAGTGTGTAGCTGGCAACATGTTGTGTGGTGTGGTTGTCTTCTGTTCAGGTGATTGACTAACTGTAAAAGTTGTATGCGTAGTAGGTGGATGATACTAAGGTCTTTCCTTCTCAGAAATGTGATGTTGTCTTTGCGATTTAGAATAGCCACACAACTGTAGATTTCTCTAACAGTGTATCTTTTGGGCCTTCTGTTCAACCAAGTCTCTGTGTTCACATATTTCAAAATAGTTTTTACTGTATGTATAACTGTTCTTGGTGTATTCCTTCTTTTGCTAATAAGTATTTACTGTCATTGCCCAGTGTGTTTTATTGACAAGGAATGAATTAACAACAATATAGGCATTATGAGTTAAAACCATGTGGTAGGAATAATAATACATTTGAATTAGTCCGGGCTTAAAATATTCACACATTTCTAAAGCTTGAAGAGTGGACATTGGGTCTGTATATTGTACAATGTTTCAGACGTTTCATTGGAAATCATTGAACATGGTATCCGGGTGGTACAACGAAATGTATTTGTGCTGTTATCTAAGCTGCATATTTAGAGCAAAAGAACGAAAATATAAACATATACACTAAAGTCCCATTATACAAGATTATCCCATCAATGTGCAACCAGTGTCAAACCTGGATAATGACAGCACAAGTAAAAATAAACCATGACATTAGAAAGGGCAGTCTTTGAAGTTACTCGGCGTGTCATTAAGAGATAGAATTAGAAAAAAATAGCATCAAACAGAAAACAAAAATATTACCAGTATTGGAACACATAAAAATACAAACAGATCAAGTGGTTTTCACACGCTTCTAGAATACCAGCAGACAATAGGAACCCACAAATGGTCATGGCACATAGGCATCACGGCTATAAAGCCATAGTCAGACCATGTAAAAGATGGATCACAGAAATCATAGACGTCACAGGAATAAGTTTACAAACAACACACAGCGAATGTAGCTTAAAAACAGACCAATCAATTACAAGTTATGATTCAGTAACTCTTATAAAAGCAACACAGAAAATACTAGATAACTATCCTAGAACAATTCTGATAATGCATATACTACTTGTAGATCGGCTTGAGTATTAAAAAAATAATGTCATGTTATAGTAGATTTGGAACGCTGGCCGTATTTTCCTCACTAACTGATCTAAATGGAGTGAATATGCGAACATACACGAATTTCCTAGTTAGGCATATGTGCTCAAGTTGTGTTTCAATATTAATAATACAGTGAATGCTTTCTTGACACAGATAGTAATATATAGATAATCTATGGAATGAAAGAACATAATGAAACATCTGAGCATGAAGTCATTCAGAAGTCTTTCGTGTTGATATCAAGTTAATCACATTATACACTAGCAAACACGGATTCAATAGAAACATGGAATATTGACAGCGGTAGTAACTTATCCGGTTGTTCTGTGGTTCCGTGGATAGGAGGGACAATTATTTATAAATAATTCATAAATAACATGATAATTTTTCTACCAATTTCCTCCTCACCGTGTCAAAATGTTAAAAAACTTCTGGACTCATGCATAAATATTTCAATAAATCCCTCTCTCCTCCTTTTAATATTATTTGATGGATACATATAGATGTATGTTTCTGTTTGACATATTTATACAGACAATTGTAAACAATTTAATTGGTGAATAAAGACAGTATTATTCAAGTCAAGCTTTGTCAATCCCCCCCCCCCGCTTCAGAATGAAAATATGATTGTCATACATTTCCAGATCTCCTGCCTCCTTAATTAGTGACGTAATTTATGGAACACCCCCTTCCCATGTCTGAAGTGAATCATTTTTCTTGTCTTTATTATTTATCAAAATTAGTTAGGTTATCTTTTTTCTATTCAGGATTGCTTCCAGAACGACGGCATAGTATAGTCATTGACTTTACTAATAATACCGATCTCGTAATAATTAACTGTATGAAGATATGTCTGTTTGGTTCCGAAAGAGGAAGAAATCATAGTAAAACTGTGACAGAAATGCATATCGTAAGATGCGACTAAGGATGTCTGGAAGTACAGTTGGCTGTCCTATTTCATAGGTTCATTTCAGAGACAAAAGACACTCTCTATCGAGAAACATCAGAGATATCAGTACTCAAACCTTGAGCCTGGAGTAAATGTCTGAATGTTCTTCTGTGATGAGTCTGAAAATAATTATGAATATTCTATTATCAAAAACATGAGTTGTTTATATTTTTTTAAATCTCAGACAGCAGCAACAATCTGAAGAAACTTTAATCGGTGTTATCTTTCAGGTGGATGACCAAAGTGTAGTAAGGCAGCGGATGTCGTACTGATGATGATGCTCTCACGAAGAAAACGTAGATAAGCATGACAGTAAGAAAGGTCAAGTTTGATTTGATCAAGTTTGAGTCCCCAGACGTCTGATCCGTTTCTGCATGACATGTTGCAATGTCAGCAGTAATGTAATAGGTCCTGTTATTTCATTTGTGTCTCTGAGACGACGTTTGACCAAATAGACTGACTTGCGTTATAGTTGCAACATGTCATCGTTTTGTGGAAATTGTTAAAGAAAAAAGCTGACCTTATTAGTAATCACTGCCAAATTTGGATGTGTCGGGTCATTGACTGTTATAAGACTGTTATAACAAATATTTCTTGAGACTTGAGAACAAACTAAAAGAAGCCCATCCAACCCCCCACCCCCCACAAATAATTAAAAAAATAAAAACAATTGATTTACATGCATACATAAGAAACGTAAGGTATTATTGTTGTTAAATATCAATAGGTTTATGGGTGATATCGTCTCGATCCACATATACACGGTGACTTGACTTTAAATAAAGGTGATAGCTATACTAAAGGGAGTTTACCATCTACAAACACTTAAAACTAAACTATTTAAACTGGTTAATTCCCTTACTGTATCATTTTGTTCTATATGTAATGTCAAACACAATGTTTATCATTTTATCAATAAAATAGATTTATTAGCATTTCTTCCACGTGACATTTATCACATACCTTTTTATCAATTTATTTTACAAAATAATATCAATATAATAATCTTTGTTTCGTTCTTTTTACATGATATCATACGAAAGTATCATTTCATGTAGACAGTAATCTCTAAACATCTTTAGTTTCTTCTACAAAATAATATCATGCTAACTTTGTATCAAATGTTTCATATGAAAATATAAAATAAACGTTTATTACTTCTGCAAGAAGATATCATGCAAACTTTACATCTAGTATTCGACAAGTTAATATCAAATAAATTGTGTTTAATTTCTTCTACAAGTTAATGCCAATCACACTACTTTATATCATTTCTTCTACAAGTTAATGCCAAACACACTACTTTATATCATTTCTTCTAGAAGTTAATGCCAAACACACTACTTTATATCATTTCTTCTGCAAGAAGTTAATGCCAAACACACTACTTTATACCATTTCTTCTGCAAGAAGTTAATGCCAAAGACACTACTTTATATCATTTCTTCTGCAAGAAGTTAATGCCAAACACACTACTTTATATATCATTTCTTCTGCAAGAAGTTAATGCCAAACACTACTTTATATCATTTCTTCTGCAAGAAGTTAATGCCAAACACACTACTTTATATCATTTCTTCTGCAAGAAGTTAATGCCAAACACACTACTTTATATCATTTCTTCTGCAAGAAGTTAATGCCAAACACACTACTTTATATAATTTCTTCTGCAAGAAGTTAATGCCAAATACACTACTTTATACTATTTCTTCTGCAAGTTAATGTCAAATACACTACTTTATACTATTTCTTCTGAAATAATTTAATGCCAAACACAGTACTTTATATCATTTCTTCTGCAAGTTAATGCCTAACACACTGTCTATCATTTCTTCTAGAAGTTTATATAAAAAAATATTGCATCAGTTTTTCTACAAGATAATATCAAACAAACTCTATATAATAGTATACTGCAAAGTAATATCATGCTAACTTTGTAACATTTGTTCTACAAGATAATATCAAACAAATGTTTTATCATTTCTTCTGCAAGATAATACCAAATACACTTTATACCTTGTCTTCTACTTTGTAACATCAAACAAAATATGTATCATTTACTCTACAACATAATTCCCAACGTAAAATCATGCAAACTTTGTATCTTTTCCTCTGGAAGATAATATCAAACACATTTTATATCAGTTATTCTTTAAGACATTATCACAAAAAATGTGTATCATTTCTTCTACAAGATAAAATAAAACACTGTACATTTCTTCTACACGATACAATAAAACACTGTACATTTCTTCTACAAGTTACAATAAAACACTGTACATTTCTTCTACAAGATACAATAAAACACTGTACATTTCTTCTACACGTTACAATAACACACTGTACATTTCTTCTACAAGATACAATAACACACTGTACATTTCTTCTACAAGATACAATAAAACACTGTACATTTCTTCTACAAGATACAATAAAACACTGTACATTTCTTCTACAAGATACAATAAAACACTGTACATTTCTTCTACAAGATACAATAACACAGTACATTTCTTCTACAAGATACAATAAAACACTGTGTATTTCTTCTACAAGATAAAAATAAAACACTGTACATTTCTTCTACAAGATAATATCAATCACACTTTAAATCATTTCTTCTGAAAGATAATAAAGAACAGCAATGGTGATGTCAAAATTAAAAAACAATAACAAAACCATTGGATGGTAACATACGGTAGGGTCCATTGGAGGGCAGCGTGAGTCGACTCAATGGCAACTGGGCTACAATGATCCAAGCGCGAGACCTACTGGCGAAAGTGATGTTGATGCTGGAGATCACACAGTGAAGAAACTATGGCAGGGTACTAACATACGATCCAAGATGTGTTTGCTATGAAAATGTGTGTTTGATGTGGCGACATTCGGATGGTCACTAAATAAAATAGCGAACAAGAGATTAACATCATTCGAATTAAAGTGCTATAGTAGAATATTGAGAATACCATGGACAACAAGGAAGACAAACCAGGAGGTGCTAAAACAAAGTTAATTAGCCAACATTTAAAGTATAGGAAGACTGGATTCTGAACACTGTTTTAAAGAAAAAGGTCGTTTCTTTCCGGCCCATTAAAAGACACGACGGCATGGATAGTGTTGCTTGAGGAAATGGTAGCAGGCAATAGAGACAAAGGCCGACGAAGACGCTGTTGGACAAAATACATTCAAGAATGCCTGCGCATGTCACTAAAAGAGGCAGGACAACTTGTACAAGACCGCGGAGAATTCAAGAGATCCATAGGTGAGACAACGTTCTGGAAAGAATATGTCAGCTAATGATGATGAAAACATAACATCAAAGACATTGTGTATCATTTCTTCAACAAGATAATATTAAACACACTGTATATCATTTCTTTAACAAGATAATATAAAACAAACTTTATATCATTTCTATTACATGGTAATATGTATATTGTGTAATAATTTTTCGATATGATAATATAAAACATTCTTTGTATCATTTCTATAACATCAAACGAACTATGTATTATGTCTACAACAAGATAATATTTAATACATTTTACATAACATCTTTTACAATGTATTATCAAACTAATTTTTGTATCTTTCTTCTACAAGATAATATCAAAAACACTTCATATTATTTCTTCACAGAAACGTTTTATCATTTCTTCTACAAGATAATATCAAAAACACTTTATATTATTTCTTCACACACAAACGTTTTATGATTTATTTTGCAATGTAATATCAAACAAATAATGTACACGTTTCCTACAAGATCATGTCAAGTAAGTTGTTCCTCTAACTTCAAAATGATTTCTGACATACGTTTTATTATTTACCCTACCTATTGATATGTAGTAAATGTCTACCACAAGTCTCTTTGCATTCAAGTATTCATTTATAGATATTTTTTGAGGAAAAATATCTTGAATTTGTTATTGATTGGTTGTTTTCGTTTTAATTTGATGACATCTGAGAAACGAACATATGTAATTGGTAAAATCGCCGGACAATTACAGTGGTGGTATTATTTATTTAGTGAGTTCAATAAACACTAAATGGAGCTGTCACATCACTGCGCCAATGGTGATGTGTCTTAATAATAATACTAATATACAGAGTTTATCCTGGAGTCAGTCTGATATAATCAATGAGTATTACGTCCATGCCAGAACTATTAGTTAATTATGTAGTTATTACTGTCACTGTGAAGATATCACAATTTGGAAATACGCAGGATATTTTTTTGTTCCACTGAAAACACTACTATCATGAGACTGAATCCGTACTGAAAAAAGATGACAACTAATAATTAAATCTCAAATATATTTTCATTCTCAATAGTGGTATATATATATATATATATATTAATGCTCGTACTGAGTATGTTTGTCCCTATTTATCTTAAATGTCCCTGACATTCGGGGAATTTGAATTGTAATTTTCATCGCTGGTTTAACAATGTTATAAAGAATATTATGTGTTGAACATTTATTTTCAAAGGTTTCAAGTTGTTTGTCCTCCTTCCACGTGCAGTTGCCTTGCCCACGCTTCACTATACATTTAAGTCATATGCTAGTTCTGACAAAGCTGTGATTGCGTTGCCCATGCTTTTCTATATCGCTAAGCCTCATGCTAGTTCTGACAAGTTGAGATTGCATTGTCCATGCTTCACCACACATTTAAGCATCGTGCTAGTTCTGAAAATGTGTGATTTCAAGATTTACATCGCTATATCCCACAGATGCTTGTAAAGCAAACCATTTGTTGACGAGAAAAAAAAGACAACAATGCTCGAACAATTTTGTTGTGTTTACTATAAACAGACATTGTATTTTAATAATACACTTTGCATTGTGTATTGCTAGGTAATGGAAACTGTTCATATATTTGAATTATAAATAGTCACCTTGACATTTTTAGTTTTGATCATTAGGTCTCAGCTGTTTCCTAGTTGTTGACCAGAAACATCTGATTAGTGCTGCGGTCAACATGTACTCCAAAGTTATGGTACTATTTCTCAACATTCTAGAGTATGCTTACTGATACCCATTCTCACGTTGCTGGATGACTATGGAAAATTCTATGGTGCAATCTACTAGTCATGAATAAACTCAAAATTGGTCACCAGGTCAGCGGGCGAATAACTTAGCCTCAACACTACCGTGTCCCGTTCATATGTATCGCTATATGTTCCTTATCTGTTATAGTTATTGTCCCTGTTATTAAAAATTAAAAAGAAAAAAAAACATCACGGCTGTGTTTGCCATCGGGCAATATCTGTAGGTAATGTATTTCTTTTTTAAATTAACACACGTATGTTTCTAACATGAAAACTTCAAAATATCACATTGGCAATATGGCAGCTGGCCGTATGAATGTGTATGTTTTTTTTTACTATCAGAAATTACAAGGAATATAATTATATGGATCATTTTATGTAATGCAGTTTGTCCAAATTTTATTTTAACGAAAATGAACTCTCAATTGTGTGCTTTAGTTTGAGAAGAAATATCCTACTCAGGAGAAATATAAATGGAACTGTATTGATCAAGCGACGTGTACTTCTATATGAGGACATTCTCACAAAACAGTTGTGTCCAATATTAGTGACTTGATAGTGATGGTGATGCGTCCGGTGGGATTCTGGCTACATAAGAGTGAATGAAGTAAAAAAAAGACTTAGAAGAGTTGAAGGCTCTACAAGTGTTGTCAGCTAAACTAGAAAATCAAATATAACCTTGGACCACCCACTTATGAGAGTAGTAAATCAACATTGTGTTACGAAGTTCAGGGCAGTTGTATGCTTCGTGGAATCTATAACTAAGATGCATACTTGTTTAGCATGTTAGCAATGTATTTGTTTGTCGCTTTCGATCACCAGGAATTTCTAGCGATTTGCTCTTACCTCATATATGCATTGTGGTGTTTCTCATAGTTTATTTTAAATCTAGGAGATTTCAGCTTTCACCTTAATGCAGTGCCTATTCAAGAATCATTCTACTCGGGAGTGGGCGGGTCTATTTTACGATACGAGCTGGTTATACTGCCGGAGTCAAACAATGTGCATCGTTCTTTGTGCGAGAAGCGTCACATCCTGTAAACTATTTCCCGTATAGAAAGAGGACATGACCACTCATTGTGTTGCTAGGTTCCTAAGTTCTACAGCATGGGATGTGTTGGTTTACATATGAACATCTGCGGACATTACATTTTACTTGGGTTTCATCGGACTGTAATAGATGCCAATGCATCGCCAAGCACAGTCTATATTTGGACTTGTACTATTATCACCCACATAAGTGTCTGGAGTACAACCTTTCTCGGATGAGTAGTTTCTCAGTTCGCAAACAGGTTTATTGTAAGAAAAGCGACACTTCTTTCCACTGTATTTTGGATACTAAATCAAACTTGCTCTGTATTCGCTGTATTGGGCAATGACAGCAGTTGAAATATACTTAGTATGCTTCGTCCTCAAGGACGAGGACTTGTTACACGTTTACGTTGCCAAATAGTTATAGTGTCAGAATCTTAACACACGCTTTAATCATGGGGTATGAAGAATATGCACTCCCAAACATGTGTTCGTCATTTCTCCCATGTTCAATAGTGTTGATATTCAAAGCTTCCTTTTACACCATACGTACATGCGGATGTTATCAAATAAAATACATGTAGAATGGCTCCTTCGTTGAATGTTTTCAACTGTGGTGATAAGTTTGCTAAAGGACATATCGTATTGACAGATGTGCTTTCGCATTCATTAATAACACTTCAGTTCGTTTCGGACTCTGCATGTGAGACGTTTCCTTCATAGCTCCTCTTACACTTCGCTTCAATATAGCGAGTGTTGTCTTCTCCAGAGATATTCACTGTTTGATACATGTGTTTCTATGCAGTTGATGCATATATTCACATCGGCAACGACAGCCCATCTAATGGAACTGCATGTCAGTTATACCAAAGCAAGAATTCTTGCGTTATTGTGTAAAGACGCTAGCTGTATCGACTAAGAGGTGCTTGAGATATTGCGTGCTTCATTTCAAACAATTCCCGTTTAGTGTATACCCTACACAGCAACGGTCACGATCCATAATAGTGTCAGTTAGAAACACCATACGGACGCTGATATATACATGTGTGTACTTTAGGGAACTAGATTACCTGCAAATCCTTGGAATCACACAATAGCCATGTAAGACATTTGCTTTCCTAGTAAAATTCCATTAGCGCTCTGTTTTGCTATCACATACTCATAATTTCGATTTGTGTGTATCTCAATGTACAAAGATTTAGTTGAGAACGACGGTGTACAGATGGGGAACGTGTACAATTAAGTAAATCATCCATCTTATTTGACGATTATTTATATGAATAAAAAATACCTCTAATCGCCATTATATAACACAATCTCTATTCGAAAACAATAACATTGACACAGTAAGTAAATACAAATATATCCAAGGTAAACGAGGTTTTCGAAATGAAGTGCTTTTAAAGAGTCATGAGACTATCACGGACAACCTTGAAGACCAACCAAGAGTTGTTTAGCAAATTCAACGTCCATAAAGACTTGCTTTTAAACACCATATTAAGAAGGAAGTTGAAATTTTTCGGCCATGTGAAGAGGCATGATGGCATGGAAAAAGTGTTGTTCGAGGGAGTGATAGAAGGCAGTAGAGGCAAAGGTCGACCATGATGTCGTGACAATTTACCAGAGACCACAGGAATTTTAGGATATTTTAGAAGACTACGTCTTGAAAAGAGTATGTAACATCACAACAAATAAACACATCATTGAGTGGAGAACACAAGCGTGGTGTGCTCCAGAAAATGGAGCAAATTATAGTATCGTTCTGAGCTGTGTAATTTGAGAATAATGAGATTTGGCGAAGTTTTGGCAGTCCCATCCCATAAATCGAGGTTCTGGAATGTTGTAGTCGGATATGTTGGGAATAAATGCTCAACTATGATAGTCAAGCTGCAAGCTATGACACAACTCATTCCCTTTTACTAAACAGCTGAAGCATGAGAACCTATGCAGCAAAAATGTAAAAGTACATGTTGGTATCGTTGTTTTAATTTAAATATATTATGTGTATTACTTCTATCTGATTCACTCATCCGCGTCGTGGAATATAGAAATCACTGGATAAATCTTTGAAGCATCCAATATGGTACCGATAAGTCCCTGACGGGTTACGGGTTTATAGATAGAATAGGTATGTGCTATTTTCTGCAGTGTTTTTACAGAAATATTTGTTTACAATTAAAGGGTCATTAATAGCACTGGGAAATACATATGTATACCCCAAATAGCATGTGTCTATTTTATATATATATATATATATATATATATATATATATATATATATATATATATATATATATGTCGCTAGCTAATAACAACATTTGCCGGTTTTGGAGTTAGCATATAAAATATACGTATACAATCCTAGGAACCCTAAACGGTTTAGTTGTTGACCTGAAATCCATATAATGAGTTCATTTTAAGCTTTGTATTTGCCTATGGCTATGTGTGCCTTTCAGCTTTCAAGTGTCCACTGGTATTCGGTTTCATGGAAATAGCAAGTCTGTGTGCTAATTATGTGTAGGTAGAATATATTTGGCGGTTATAATTGTGATATTAATGAATTATTCAATCCAAAATTTCCACGGTGTTTCTCTGTTGTTTTATATTTTATGCTGTATTCTAGTCAATTCAAGTACATAATCTATCTAGCAGATCTATATCTACAGGTAAACACTTGCAAAATGGATAATCCCAAAACAACAGAACATACAAATTATTCAGCTCACAGAATGTATGTTCAAGGCAAGGCAGATATCAGTGATCGAGCATCAATAATCTTTACATTTGTTATGATGGCTGGTTTGTGTCAAGCAATTAACATATTTGGTATCTTTACCAATATCATCAATATCGCTTGTTTTATCAAGCAGGGCTTCAGGGAACCAGTCAACATAAGTTTACTAGGTAAGGGATTAAGATCAAAATAAGAAAACGATCACATTTCACTACATTTACTTGTTTTCGAAATAGCAATGACCTTGGCACTGCAAACTATTAACATGGAAGAAGGTGTTTACGACAATTTGTGTTTGTTTCTTCACACAGAATAACATGCTCTACTAATGCACGGGTTTGAAACTCTCTTTACTTTCATGTACCATCAGCTTGTCAGTGACATATTACAACATGCAAGGAAAATGAAGGTGTTACTTCTTTTGCACACATGTTGGGCTCCCATCCACAAACGCTCCTAGCCGATACATATATTTAATATTAAAACATATATAGTGAATTTTACGAAACTGCGGCATATTGCAAACAGAAGATGAAAAAAAAAAGCTTCTAATGAAACTGCAGTCGGTACTATTGTTAACATGATGAGCTGTTACAATCTAGCTAATAGGGATTTAGTTGATGTCGCGCATAATAATGCCGCACTTAATAATGTCACACATAATAATGACGCACATAATAATGCCGAACATAATAATGCCGCACATAATAATGCCGCACTTAATAATGTCGCACATAATAATGACGCACATAATAATGTCGAACATAATAACGTCACACATAATAATATTGCAGCTTACTAATCATAAATTTTGCCAAAAATAAAATCACTACCGCGTTTACATTGTGTCATGATTGCTACATCCTGCACAGTAATTACAGACAACATCCAACTTCAGCATGCCTTCTTTGTTATTGTATTAATCTATGGAACGAGGCAATCAACTTCAACCGAAACAGTAGAGAAAATCCGTGTTCCTATGTTATTTTGTTTGTTTCTCATTGATTGGTTAGCGATATTAGTTAATCAGTAACAATAATACATTGTTATAGTTTTTATTGCTTCAACCACAAAATCTGATCAGTCACTCCTTAGGATACATATCTCAAGTAAGAGTACCCTTCATGTTGTCTGTTCTTTCGATCCCCTCCAACTTCAATGACTCGAATCCCATGCCGAGTGGAGTGGGCGATCATGTTTCTCCACAACTCTTTGTTGTGAAGTTAATAAGTTAATTTGGTGACATCTTTTCTGGCATGGGCATAACCCATCAAGAAATGTATCTCTTTGTCCCCGTCTGTCTTTTCATTCCTTGATACTTCTGGTGGTTACTAAATATTTAAGTTTTATATTTTTCATCATATGCCCTAAAAATCGTCAGTGTCTGCTTATAATCTTTGCTATAATTTGTCGTTTTACTACATTATCTCCAAAATTTACTCCATTAACGATGCCAATTATTCCCGTTACTTTTCAACATCTGTATAGACAAAATAATAACTTAAAAACGTTATAAGCAATAGAGCAAGAAATCAACATGGACAAGAGAAAGGAGGAAAAGAAGATAATAATAGCATACACTAATTGCTATTCGCAAACTACCAGGCACTGATATAAAACGATATATCATTTAACTTCGTCTTTTCAGATGAAAAAATACATCATTTAACGTATTCGTCTTTTCATCAGGTAGTATTATTGTTGTTGTTATAATTTATTTGGAATGTACTAGTAAGTATTATAGAAGAATTGATGACAATGTTTATAGAAATCAGTAGACATATGTATACGTAATAATATATGGGGTTATATTACAAAAAGTAGATCATTACTAATATCTTGAACACAAAATCACAAATGATGGTAGATATACAATTAAAGTTTGTAAAAAGTTTATGAATGGCTAAATTTACTTTCAATGGCATGAAAACATTAACTAAACAATTCGTAAATTTGACATCTGAATAACATAATTCAACATCTGTTCTACATTGATAGCCGTGCATCGAAGACGAAAATGACAACAGTTTCATGATTGTATTGTTGCTTCTGTCTGGTGTGTACGGAGATGACTGAAAAGTTGAATCCTGATATATAACCCCCCTGCCACATGTAGAACATGTGCGATCAGAGATGTGCCTCTGTGTGTTTATAGTTCTGTCCTTTCAGACTGCATGTTTTCACTGCACCACTGAGATTTGATGCTTTTTTAAATCTATTTAAGCACCGTTTCTGGTGTTGCTGTGGCACACTGGGGGATTCTGAGCAACAGACTCACATGATGTGGTGTCACTATTTAGCTATTTAGAGATACTTTGAGAGAGTCATTGAAGTGTTTCTTCTGGGGTAGAGGTAATACAAAATGTTTCATGTACACTTCGCAGCGACATCTATGGCAAAGCAACTTTTATTTCTACAGCCAAAATACCTACCCTTTAACAGGAAAATACGCAGTAAATAAAAAGTCCACAGGGCAATCATTTTTACCTTGTGTAACTCCATATATACAAGCAGCTTTGTGATGCGTGTGTCAAACATGTGCACAATATGTCCAACTTTTCTCAGCTGAGTATTATTCATTATATGAATACTTGATATGTTGCCTTTAGTGAGGAATTCAATGCCCCGTACTTTATCTTTGCACGTTATTCTTTGTATTTGCACTTTATCCTGTTTGACGATAACTCTTGTTTGAAAGTGATTACAGACTCTAACGTTCCTAATGCACACTGTTCAGGTCTCACATGCGTATATCAATGTAGTTAGTACAATGTCCAAATCTCACAGACGTATATCAATGTAGTTAGTACAATGTCCAAATCTCACAGACGTATATCAATGTAGTTAGTACAATGTCCAAATCTCACAGACGTATATCAATGTAGTTAGTACAATGTCCAAATCTGACAGACGTATATCAATGTAGTTAGTACAATGTCCAAATCTCACAGACGTATATCAATGTAGTTAGTACAATCTCCAAGTCTCACATACGTATATCAATGTAGTTAGTACAATCTCCAAGTCTCACAGACGTATATCAATGTAGTTAGTACAATGCTGCAATATATTTTTATTTTTGAATGAGGCTGCTGCTCTCTAATTCCCTCACATTTTTGCACAGTCTGCAAATTGCAACAGTCGCTTTAGAGATTCTGTTGTGCTTCCGCATCAATCGCATGATCCTTAGAGATAATTCTATAACGATAAGTGAATATGTCGACTGGTAGGAGAATTGTAATTGATAATTTATGTTAATTCATGACTCAGAAGCATAGAAATAATGAAAACTAGAACACGTGAAATATTAGAACAATGATTACAATCATACATTGAAGACATTAAAGTTGAATTATGCAAGAATATTATTATTTCATCACTATGCTACCAGTTCCAAGCCTGGACAATGACAGCACAAAAGAAACATAGTGACAACAGAAATGGCATGTCTAAGGAAGAATACTCAGAGTGCCATTACGAGATCGAATTAGAAATGATAACATCAGACAGATAACCAAAACAATACCAGTATTGGAACACATCAAACGTCAACAGATCAAGTGGTTTTCACAAGTTTTCAGACTACCGACAGATAGCATGCCACAAATGACCGTGACACATAGACATAACGCCTATAAAGCCAGAGGCAGACCATGTAAGAAATGGATTGCTTAAATTAAAGAAGTCACAGTAACAAGCTTACAGACGGAACACAAGAAGGTAATCTTCAAAGAACTCTTCCGCCCCTGACGCCGCAAGGCAAATAAGGACCACAACGTATTGATGAGCTACAACTTAAAAACACACAAATGGGCTTCTGTAAGAACAAAAGATGTACGGATGATATCTTTACACTTAGACAACTAACAGCAAGAGCCACATAAAAAACAAAGAATTACTCATTACATTCGTCGTCCAAGGAAAAACATTCAACAGAGTGGACAGACAACAACAATGGAAAACACTATCAACATACAGTGTACCAGAATAATTAATTGATTTATGCAATCTCATTTATGCTACTAACCGATGTGAAGTAAGAGCAAATGTAAGAATATCCAATACGTTCCAAACCTAATGAGAAGATCGACAGGAGTGTGTTCTAGTCCCTCTAATTTGTATAACATATATGGACCACATCTGTAAACTAATAAGTACCAACAAAAAAAAAAAAATTAAAAGGAAAGGCAATTAGAACGAAATAATCTTTGCAGTCGACCAAGTACTAATAGCGACGTCATAAGAACAATTGCATGAACATTTGAACAGACTCCTCACAATGTGTCAAAAATTCAACATGAAGATTAATATTGATACGACCGAAATAATGATAATATCAACGAAAGAAAGACATATCATTATCCCCATCGATAATAAACACCTTACATAGGTAAAGTAGTTCACTTATTTAAGAAGCATTATATCGAGAGATCGAAAAACAGTAAAGAGATACAAAATAGATGCAACAAAATGTATCACATCCTAGGACAACTGTCACGTATTTTTAAGAACAAAAATGTAAACATAGACACTAACATTGCATTATACAGGAGTAAGATTAACCCATCACTGTGCTACCAGTGACTCGCTTTGACAATGACAACACAATACAAAAGAAAAATAATGACAGCACATTTGACATGTCTACGACGAATAGTCGTCAGAAAAACAGATTAGATAGATAGATAGATCGATAGATAGACAGACAGACAGACAGACAGACATGCAGACATGAATCAGTCAGACAGACAAACAGAACGACAGACAGATAGATATATATATATATATATATATATATATATATATATAGATATATAGATAGACAGACAGGCAGACAGAGAGACAGACCGACAGACATACAGACAGACAGAGAGACAGACAGACAGACAGATATATAGATAGATAGATAGATAGATAGATAGATAGATAGATAGATAGATAGATAGATAGATAGATAGATAGATAGATAGATAGATAGATAGATAGATAGATAGATAGATAGATAGATAGATAGATAGATAGATAGATAGATAGATAGATAGATAGATAGATAGATAGATAGATAGATAGATAGATAGATAGATAGATAGATAGATAGATAGATAGATAGATAGATAGATAGATAGATAGATAGATAGATAAGATAGATAGATAGATAGATAGATAGAATAGATAGATAGATAGATAGATAGATAGATAGATAGATAGATAGAAAATTAGAAGAATAAATTGTTATCTTTGAGATACGGATATGCATAAAAATGTGAAGAGCATTACAGAAAGAGTGGAAAGCGAACTATGCAGTTCTGAAAATTCTTCGTATAAAAACTAAACTATTAAAAGAAATAAAACAGCACACATATAAACTATTTTTGACATACTATAAAATATGACACTTTGTTGATGACTGTATTTCCTTTCTTTATGGTACAGTTGATAGGAGGTGAAACAAATGCTAACCATATATAAAAGTGAAAGTGAAACATTACGAGATGGATGAGTTACTGTATAACAGAGAAACGAACAAAGAAATTAACAAGAAGTTGGAGGTCTCTTGCAGGAAACCTTCGTTGTGATTAGACTACACTTAATGATGATGATGATGAATGTATTTAAAAAATAAAGTATACAATCTCGCACGTTCACAAGAATCACCCCTTTGAATATTAAAATAAGAAACACTTTCATGTTTTACACGTTTAGGCTGATATGATTCTATGTTAGACAAGATCTCACAAGGGGCAGTTGAAGGTGGAAGAAGCGGAGCAGGACAAAATAAAACATGACTGACAATATATCAGAGACTGGAAATCGTTATAGACATTTGTCCGCATCCCTGAAAATAAGATGGCGTAATAAGTGTGTTCAGGCATCAACTGTAGTCCATCTACTAGTCTATCGAGGTATGGTTTTATAGATTGTGGGAATATTGTTGTGATCTAAGGAATGTGTTTCCCAGTGGCAATGTATGAATGCGAGCGAGACTTGGACTTTAAGCAAACCATTATCAAAAATAATAAAATAATTTGAAATATAGTGCTATAGAAAGATCATGCGAATAGAATGGACATAAAAATAGAGGGAAATTGAAATTACTCAAACTAAATGAAGGTGACTTCTTACTATCATCAGAAGAAGGGATCTACATTCATTTGGATACTTAAGGAGACATGATGGTCTCAAACGCATAATTATGGAGGACACTGTGCCAGGGAATAAAAGGAAGAGCATGACCAATAATACGTTTTACAAGTGACATCAATTAATTAATGGTCATATCTAGCTTATTCAGTCCTACTTCCATGGGACCTCGAGGCGTTCAGAGTATCAAAGACGAATACAACGTTCTGGAAAGAACGACACTTTATCTCTCTCTCTCTCTCTCTCTCTATATATATATATATATATATATATATATATATATATATATATATATATATATCCTTTAGCCCACTGTGTATACAATTTGGGAGAAGTATTTCCCCGGAATTTGGCATATATTGATCGCTGAAGTCGAGATCTACCTCCCGATTCGGAAAACCCGATGCCCATCAACAAAACAATCGACTTCTGAAAATTGTGTAACTTTTTGACAGAATCCGATGGAAACATTGGGCAGACATTTTACGGCCATTTTTTTTAAAGTGGCTGGTATGCCATTATGAAGTGATTTTGTCAAGGAAATTCGAGGAATTTGTGGTCTTCTGCATCGTGTTGAAGGACAAGACAATGAATCGTGATTATTATACCATTTGCTAATAGTATATTCAGCGAAATCAATGAATAAACAGCTTGAAATTTTGCAAATTATCAAAGGTACGTTCTTCGTTTGTGGTTATAAAGTATTCCACACTGTTTCCATTATGTTAAATATATAATATTCAACAGATCTCACAGCTTACGATCGATCAAAAATACGGTAGGTCTAGATCGAGATAGGTCTAAATTTGACTTTATCACTTTCTCACACGTCTCGTATCACACACACACACACAAAACAAAACTTACACTAATATATGCAGAATTTAATTATCTATTTATATGTACAAATATTATTTAAATATATGTAAAGACGAAAAAGATATCGCGATTTCAAAGCAGCCACCGACCACTGCGGACATTTGCGAAAACCAATGCTGCGGCAGATGAGAATATTACGTAATTCCAAACTAGCGCGCTAACGTATATATATATATATATATCCATACATGATGATACTAGCGGTAAGTGAAATAATTGCTAGTGCGAACCAGTGCAATACATGATATATACAGTGATGAATACAGCGAAGATCAGCTTTTGGGCTGCATACATATCTGGTATTAGAGATTTGAATTTGAATTCATCTAGCTAATAAGACAGTATATGACAGTGGTGAGAAAATTTGGACAGCCGGATAATGCCAACAAGAAATATATGCTTCCACGCCATGCGGATTTAAAATTAATAAACTGTACTAATAACCTAAGCGTTGAAAATACTTTTTGGAACTTGAAGATTAAGCAAAATACAATCAAAAAATGTTCAACCCAATTTTCGAACACAAACATGTTTGTCCAACTCTGATCAATGGGTAGAAAATGTATTCCTAAAGCAATCACGTGTATCTAAGACGAGAAGGAGACACACCATCCCCTATTGAGTAGACGACACTGGTGCCAACTTGTATTCTCGAATGGTAATGTTGAATTATAAACACGATCGAGTGATAGCAGAATGGTAAGAATAGGAGCATAAAATTTAGTATTTTATTTGGTAAAAATATCAAACAATCTTCGGTTTGTATTTACTTATATCACATTGCAATTAACTCTTCTGTTTGTTTTCTTAAACATGACTTAGTAATATATTGTTCACTTCCGTTATCTTAAGGTTTGGCAATCTCTGACTTAGGATGTCTTATAACGCTGTTGTCGACAAACTCACTCTACGCGTTAGCTATGAGCGCTTCAGACGTGTCTTTTGATGTAATAGAGGTGTGCTATTTGGCTGTTGCCATGCCTCATCTTGCTTTCAGTCGAATCACTAGCTGGATCACAGCCTTAATCACGTTAGAAAGATGCTTGTGTATAATAGCACCTCTAAAGGTAAATATTGAATTTCAATAATAAAAATATCTTGACTTGTATATTCTGCATTTTTCTTGCTGCAATATATCAAATACATTTCGGATGTTCGTATTGAAGACTTACCTATATGAAGTGTGTCAACAATGACGCCATCAAATATTTGCAGAATTTCATGTAATTGGATGTCTGAGAGCAACATGATGGAAAATGAGTCATCATTCCATTTTGTTTCTGCGGTGGTTCTCAAGCTCATGCAGATTGACATTGTGTTTGCCGATGATTATAATGCATTTAGCCATTGTTTACAGCTGTGATATATGCTCCTTTCAGCCAGGAAATTCGACTTTGTTGTCACTGTTATCCTCTATGAATGACACATGCCACACTCTTCAGTATCCATGGATGTTGTTTGACAGAAATGTAACCCTCTTCGCTATCTATGGGTGACAGAACATAACATATGACATTTTGATACGACATACAGTGAAACTCATATTTAATGCATTTGTTTTCACAGATAACATATTGCCAGCCCCATACTCCCCACACTTTTCTTAGTCCCCTCCGACATCATACCTGGAAAGACAACAAGGAACACACGCTATGGACGCTGAACTAGAAGACCAAACATCATTTTTCACACGAGCAATATATCTGAGGGAGCTTGCACTACGAACATGAAGATGTCAAATGTATTCATCTAGAATATTTGTAGCACTTGCTCTTTCTTAGTTGTAGCCTGTTGGTCTTCTTTATTCGTTCACAAGACCTTCCTGATTGTAAAAAAAAAACCAAAGTTCACAAGTTCCTCCTGATTAGTAGAATGTATTCAGAACTTGATCCACCGTGTTAATGATTACATCGTGGATACGGCCTGAGACATCCAAATGCAGTTTGACTTGTAGGTCACTTTGATCAATGTGATGCGAAAATTAACGAACACTCGGACCTTCTTAGCCTGAATTACATCAGAAGACAACATATTAAGTGGTTTTCACATGCTTTCAGATTACTATCAGACAGTGTCCCTCAAAAAAGTATTACTATACAGACAATATGAATAGAAAGCCAGGGGCAGACCTTGCAAAATGATGGATTACAGAAGTAAATAAGTCAACGAAAATATATATGAAACACACAAAAAAGCCATCTCTAGAGAACTATTATACTCCTGACGATACAATGCATAAATGGGTATAAAGCGAAAAGAAAGAAAGACAAGAAAGAAGAAAGATATCGCTGGAATATTGATATTGAGTTGTATATAATATTATATCACGAACTGCCCGTATGTCACGTGCGTTCCCAGCTGCGACCTTGACAGCTAAACATGGATAATATATACAATTTCCAACAAATGGATATACCCTTTCGTTATGAAAGAGCCCTGAGAATTCCATTGACAGACAGAAAGACCAACTACGACATATTACGAAGGAAGTGATGTTATTTCGGCCACGTGAAGAGACACGACGGGCGTGTGAAGATTGTTGTTGGAGGGGGTGATAGACGACAGTAGATACTGAGGCCGACCAAGACGTCTTTGGAAAAGAGATATTCAGAAATGAATTCATATGTCGCTGAAGGAAGTGGGAAAAGAGATTGCCTGGATTTTAGGAGATTCATATGTAAGAGTAAGTTCTGGAAAGAATGCGTCACATGACACACACATTATTTTATATTCTTGAACTCCAAAACGAAAGTATACGTTCCATCATTTGTTTCACTTTTGTTCCCAGGTAAAGGTAATAGTGACAACAAGGAGAACAGCATGCGTCATCATCTGCGTCTTCGTGGTTTTAATATTTTCTGGATCTCCGGTGTACGTCGTAAATAAATTGAATCTGAAATTTTACCCTAGAATAAACAGAACATTGCTTGGAATAGTTTCAACTGAAGATCGAGAACAGGTAGAACAAATATCTTTTACAATCAACAGCTTTGTTGTGCCATTTGCTGCCTTCATCGTCATCACAATCTGTACAATAATTCTGGTCATCAATCTACAGAAGAGAGAAAAGTGGCAGAAGACATGCACGGCTGGAGGACAACACGACGTTTCTAATCGTAATCAAAAAGTTGCAAAGATGGTTACTATGATTTCTGCTTTATTTATTACATTTTTTGTTCCTCTTGCTATAGCGATGTTAGCTTTTGCATTCGAACCTGAACTTAAAATCGGTGGAAAATACGCCAATATCGGAACAGTTATTGCATCATTTGCAACTGTTCTGGAATCCATAAATTCATCTTTTAATATATTTATATACTATCGGATGAGTACTAAATACAGATATACATTTAATAGTATGTTAGGTATTTAAGGAACAATCACATTTTATATGCATGTCTCAAACATTGTACACCGAAGTGGTTGATATTAATTCATTAGCTCATATAATTACATTAGTAAGAAGCAAATAGCAATGATTCTAGACGATATTCCAATCCGAGCCATACACAGTTTACCCGAAAAGTACAAGGAGTACAGGTCCACATGTACCATCATCATGTCCTGTTGTGTGTCTGCGGTGACGTACGGCCTTTGAACTGTTATTATGGCTTCTTTGTTAGAATACTATTTCTACTCTTTCCCCTTCGTACAATACTATTCACGGCATTCTGTTTCTCTGATTTCATAGCACAGTCTCTATCATGCATATATAAATGTATTAATGCTTTAACAAAACATATCTTAGAATTACTGTGCAGGATCATCTTAAAATATCTCATTTTTGTATGTGACGATCAACTGCATCCCCGTTCTCTTTTTCGCCATAAACTTTTACATTCTGGTAGACCCAGGAATGTCATATTTCCTCTCTACTTTGATAGTATAGTGTTGGAAATGGATACATGGTTACTTGATTACCTAAACCATGTTCTCCATTATGTGCTGGTGACAGTAAGATATTTTAACTTAACTGGACACGTGTCATCGATTGAAAAGAGTTATTCACCACAAGCAGCATATATTAAATTATTGCTGTGTCTCTTTTCAGTACGTTCTGGGTTTCTTCATCAATTATATTATTCTGCTTGCTCATCGGCAATCATATATTTACAGTGACACATTTGATTTTTCTAGTGATTTTTTATTGATAAATTTGTGTATAATTTGTGTCAACAGCCGATGAATATCGCTGGAAAATTCGCATTCGTCACTTTGAAATGATGATTGCTAATTAATTGCATAGTCCGTATATGTGTCAATGTTCACGTTCAGAGTGAGCAGATTTTGTATTAGGAAAGTAAGAGATTCCATGATTTGTATATGAAAATGAGAACACATGAGAGCACATTTAGAAAAATGAGATCAGAAAACTAAACATATTAATTTCAATATTTTATTACAGGTATTGGAATGCTAGGTGCACCGCATTGCTCTCAGCGGATGCAGGGTTAGCTGATAACTAAGATTCTAAAAATACTCCTCATTGTGCATCCTGGAAACAGAAAGACAGCCGCAATTGCTGTCGTTCTGACGAATACTTTTTGCCTCGTGTCCGGGAGTGGGGATTCTGTAGATGGAATGTCAATTTCGTGCAAAGATAAAATCAATATCTCCGAGACTTCTATGCCAACACACCCAGCAGCACTTTAGGCACACAGTGACTACAGATATGTGTGTATTGCATCTCGTACTGCAGATAATGCAGAAACATTGTGGCGGCGGCCAATGGCAATGTCCGATATGAGTATACCCCGCTAAGACCTGGTGTTCCTATAAATATACATTGTAGATGTTAAAGGCAACACACGTTAGAAATCAGCATTGTGCATGGGAATCATAGTTGCTACGAAGCTACAATTGTCCAGCACGAGACTGGCTAGCGGAAGTGCTGTTCATACTCGAAAACACAGAGAAGCCACACCACAACAGACACCATTTAATGTAGGAGTCATGACTCGGGTATTGGATACGCCAACTCGAGCATGTACCCTTGGTTATGAAATAGAGATTTGAATGTTGCATACCAATGCACACAGGAAAAACATTGAGCAATTGTCGCAGAGTACTTTGTTTAGGACTTCTGTCCAAAGCAGTTTTTGAAATTCGGAAACTGAGGGATGTGGACAATGTAGACTGAAAACAAGACAATGTCGTCAGACATACGAACCTAGCCTAATTTTTTCCATTTTGCCTAGCCTAACTGCTTCCATGAACCAATATGGTTCAAACATAGAGAATTGCTTCAGCACCCAGTGGCCGACTGCGACGCTCCGCGTCCAGGAATGGCGTACTTTACGAACGTTTTTCATTTACTTTACAGACAAGTAAGGATTAACTTTTCCATTTAAAAACAAAAATTATATATTCATTTTCTTTTAAAATTTGTAAAACTTACAAATAAAATGATACAGCTATGCATCATATGTCATTTTGTTCAGTAAACAATGTTCTATGTATCCTGAGCAAAAGTATGAGCTTACATGAAGTTTTTGGTTTAGGATTTAACAAAATATAATAAATTATTATTTTTAAGTTGTGGTCAAATTTTGTAAATGACACACTCACAAAGAACAAAAAAAGCGCGACAAGAAAAACATGCACAGTTTAGTTTTTATTACATCTGATCGTTATATATATATATATATATATATATATATATATATATATATATATATATATATATATATATATATATATATATATATATATATATATATAATTATCAAAAAATGGAACAAATGTATCAATACATGTATGCACAGAAAATTTACAATAAATTATATATGTTACATGACATTTTGTAGAAAAAAAATTACAGCTAAATATATTTTAAATTGTGTAAATATCACATACAAGTATAATATTAATTCAAACATTGTTGAACATATTACTACAAGATGATAATATCATGTTATTGTGTTTGTGTATTGTCTTAACGCTGATAAATTTAAAAAAAATATTACAAGATAATTGGTTGTCTTTTTATGTTTTTATGCTTTGTGATACGCAATTTTCTGATACGCAATTTCTGTCACCATGGAAAAATAAATTTGTATCACAGACTTTACATCTCACTCTACTCTTTCTGTCAACTTTTGACCTACTACAACATAGCATAAAATTTCGCATCATTTTAGTAAATTCGGGATCCATTGCGTGCCGTGAGAAAATAGCCAATTTCTAGCAACTGGAACATCATCACATTCTCCTATATTTCCTATTCCCCTAACTATTTCTTCTGTACAATGTAACTGACTATATCTATTTGGTCTTTTTAAAGCCTCTACTTGTGAATTCTGTCTTCTACAATCTTGGAACAATATATAGGCATTTACACTAACTATAGCAATGAGATGGAAGAAAATTGTCTTCCAGTATTTTTTTTGTTTTTCTAAGACAATTAGATTTACCTATCAGCTGATCACTTTTATCTACCCCTTTCATATACTTATTGTAATCTTTAAGAACATTAGGCTGCATGACTTGAATATCCATAAAAACCACATGTACTTTTGTTCTTCTCTTTATATATGTACATGTATTTGCATCATGGATTGTAGTAATGATTGAAATTGTTTTATTATCTATATGTATAATTAACTATTCCCCATTCCTCATCCACCTCATTTTACGAATTTTACGAACTCACAAACCAAATCAGTTAATTACCAATTTTAAATATTATATATATTTTTTTTTCATCGCATTTAATGTTTTTCATGCCATGCTCATCTTCGATTGCGAAGGAGGAACACCATCATCATCACCTCATAGTCCCTCTAGCATTGCATATATTTGAAACAACAATATTTTTTTTTAATTTCTACTGGAAACCCTATTCTGTTTCTTAACAAAGTCCCACATGTAAGTACACCTATACCTCAGTAATCTCTGAGTAACTGCACTGAAGTATAAAAGTTACCATAGTAAACCATATACCCTTGTCTCACTAATGGTTTTATCAAATTCATAACTACGCCATGAGCTAAACGAAACTCTCCTACATTTATATTATTATTATTATTTCCAAAATAAACTTCAAAATGAAATTTATAAACACTAATATAATCAGCTAATACTCACAACTTTATCCCCCACTTTGTCGGTTTATCCTTCATGTACTATCCTTCATGGATATCTCCCTTTATTTCTAACCATTCTTTCGTCAGTAGCAATATTCTGATCAGGCTGATATAGTTGTTTTTTTACATTTGTTTCTAATATAAGTTAACAACATGTTAACTTTACACAGTCTGTCAGTTGGTATTTCAGTTTCTGGATATGAACATTTCAAAAAGCACATGATCGCCGTGAACCTATCTCTAAACATAACAGATCTAACCCATAGGCTATTCAATAAAGATTTCTTTGACCAGAAGAGATAGTTGATTTGGGGGGATTTGTAAGTCCAGCATATATTTACTTTATTTTTCGGTCGTAAGTGCATACCAGCCTGGGTATACTGTCGGATGGTTTGGTCCATGCTTATGGGCATAATAATTCGTGTATTTACAAATGTATGTAAGAATACCTAAAGTGAAGAGTAATTTGAAATACTGCAATGGACTGGTAAACTGCCTGGAATTCTCCCTTGTTAAATCATCACATAGCACTCTCTCGCGAAGAAAAGTTGGTGGCTTGGATGGTGGTCCGAAATCGTTGTCTTTATTATCCATTACACCTGTGGTCAAAACAGTATACATAAAACCATTAGTATATGATTTTTTTAAAACATAATTGACTAGATCACTTATAAAATAAGAGGATCACAATCAAATCATTAGGCCTATAGAAATTATACTTACATGCAAAGCACAAGATACAATAATAAAGATAATTCATTCATTCATTCATTTTCCTTTTGCGCTGAAGTTAGCGCATAGGGCAGAGGTCAGATCTCTCCAATACTGTCTGCTCAAAGCTATTCTGTGCAGATTTTGAATATTATGGATATTGATTGTTTTACTTTATCCAAGTATTGTTCTTCTGATTGTTTCTTTTGGTCTACCATTGGTTCTTTTGCCTGTAGGTATCCATTCAAGAGATTGATGATGTATCATGTTGATGTCTGCGCGTAGGACATGCCCGATATAGGACCAACGGCGTTTCCTAATAACATCTGTGATGAAATTTTGATGTGTCTCTTCTCTGGTTTTATCATTTGCTTTGAATTCACTCCAATGAGTGTTAATTATTCTACGAAGAGATTTGTTCTCGAAACTTTGTAATTTATTTTCTGAAGATGAAGAGCTTTTCCAGCTCTCATGTCCATATTATGAGTGGTCCTGGGTTCATTCCCCAGTTGAGGCGGAAATGTTTTCAGATCGCAACGGCTCCCAGGTCGACCCAGCCTTAAATGGGTACCGGATTAATCCGGGAAGTAAAGACTGCGAGGGAGAGGAGATGGCTACCGCCCTCATTTGCAGAGCCTGTGAAATGTGAGATCGCTAACATCTCACACCCCTACGGCATTAATAAATGATATGGGTTACTTTACTTTACTTTACTGGAATAACTCAGGAATTAAATACGAGCATTTTCGTGAGTGTGCTGATTGACTTTGACTTCCAGATATTAGACAGTCTGTTAAAGGCACTTAATAAACAGATTAGTATCAAGAAATTATACCTTGCGAAAAATGTAAACAAAAACCAGCTGATTGCTGAAGTCTGTGGTAGGCTGGTGTTATCAAGATTCAATATTCCTATATATGCATATGGATATTTGTGCAAAAAAGTATTAATAATATAGAATAGTTCTAGTCTAGTCAATAATTATTCGAATTAAATTATACATTAATTATATGTATACTAATGTAAACAATCACCAATCAGTGGTGGTGAATAAAATAATGGCCTAGACTACAGAAAACAGAAGAAAAAAAACGAATATCGACTATGTCTAGATCATTTCTAAAATAATAGGATCAGTCTAGTATTTAAAATAAATATGAGCCTACTTGCGTACAATGCATACAATATTAAAGAACGTAATCTATTAAGAACGAACACAACACAACAATGTAAACAGAAAAAACATTTATTTGCAAATATAGAGTGATTACTATGTTACATAATTCAGGATGTATATTTACAATTAGGCCTATTTGTAATTCTTCAATACAAGAAAGTCTTAAAAGTATGAATATAGAACGATATTTAAGTATTTTAATTTTTATAATTATAAAGTGTAAGTAGTGAAAACAACACACTAGTAGTTTCTTCTGAAAATAATATCATCAATTGAAAAACATACCTTCGACTTTGTGTTGACTTGACGTTTCTTCACTATTCGTATGGTCTGGCGATGGCTTGGAGATGTCAGAAAAATCTGATTTACTTGAATCATAATCAATGTATGTATCATGATCTCAAATAGATTCGATTTTTGAACTGAAATGTGTGCTAGTTAGTGATAATCCTTCTGAAATGGAAACGTTTCTCATAAAGAATTTACCAAAATGGCTTTCTTTCACAAATGATCTTCGTATTTTCTGACGTTTTATAGCATAAGATGCGTCTTTATTTTTTTAAATCACTGTCATCGATAACTATATTTTAATATAAATATATGATCTATGATTAAAATATGATAACATAGATTATGCAGATTTTACTAGGCACCGTCCTATGAGGAACTAATTGCATACGAAACGCCGGTATAGTGTTTTTAATATTACAATCAATATGAGGTAACTGCGTGAAACGTAACAACAATTGTACTTATGTAAAACACAGGTTTAAATAATTAATAAAATTGTGTTTTAATATACAAAATAACGAATAATCAAAATACACAGGCCGCTCTTGGCCATATATTGGAAGGCCATCAAAAGCGGAAGAGACAAGTGCGTGTGAAATTCAAAGTTCGAATCACAGATACCAAACGTGATTTGTAAGGCAGCACATCCTCTAAGAATGTGTAGCAGACCCGAGTGTAATTCCACTGTCTTGGGGGCCCTCAAATTCTATTTAGCACTGACATATACTATATGGACTTATATTGGGCCCCATATCTCAAATAGATTAAGGCCTTATCAATTCTAAATACCGCTCTGATTGCACCACGCCACTTGTTGAAGTCTCCTGGTTATGAATGACAGCTCTGAGAAACCTCATTGCACATAGGAAGCACATGCTTTCTTTGGCTCATATTGTTTCTTATGGCTTCCATTGGCTCGTAATTCCTGCGTTCGAAAACAAATAAACAAACACAATTCTATGTATTAGCAAATATGAGATCATAAATATTGAAAAATAGTAACATAATAACATAATTTAAATTACTTTAGCGAGGACGAACAGAATAATGTGCAGCGAAGGACAGTCACCCTCAGTTTCCTGGATGAGGAATATCCACAATATATATGGGTCAGAGTATACACATATGGGTCAGCACAGAATGCAGTGAGGAATGGAGGTGCATGTGTATATATAGAATATCCACACAAGCCTAGAGATACAATCAGAACACCGACAGGGAAATTCTGCAATAATTATGATGCAGAAATCCAGGCAATTAGTGTGGCAGCTAAAAAACTGCTGAACTCCAACTCTGATCTACAGCCTGTGGTATTCCTGACATATGCAAGGTCAGTGCTTCAATATTCCAGTGAGACAATAGACCTTGTCTCGATCGGTCCGTTCTGGTGACTTTGCGTGCACGGTTTGAAAGGCTTGATGAAATCCCATCTGTTTTTGTAGATGCGGTTAGTCAAGTGCGGAAGAACGCGTGTTCAATAGTTGCTAGGCAATTTGGGGCCGTTGAACGGACTGGTTCAATTCCCGTTAGTCTCAAGAATTTTTAAAAAGTGTCCTCTGGCTTCCTACTTATACTTACTTGTATTAATAACTTTTTTAGTAGATTTGTATTTCCAACTAAATACTTACGGAAATTGGAACACATCTATTTTTTTGTTTACACATTGTACTGAATTAATACTACCCCATTACTCACTGGATACATTGTATTTATTTGTTCATTGAATTTTCACTGAGAAAAACATGTTTCTCAATAATAACACACTGCCCACTTCATTTTGCGTTAGTCATACTGTCAAATATTTGCATGAGTCAAACTGTCATATATTTGCAAAAGAAGATATCCATATTCACAGATTGCAGATCCGTACTGGAATCAATCCAGAGCAACAGAAACGAAAGCCTTCTGCACAATATCAGACATGAGCTAAGACAGATCCAAAAAGCATCAGCTATTGCTTTTCAATGGATACCATCACACTGTGTAATCATGAGAAATGAGAAAGCAGATGCTCTGTCAAACGGAGGAAGCGAAATGGAGCAACACAGACACCCACTGTCTTAAGGAGAAGCAAAAACAATAATTCACAAAACATACACAACAAAGTGGAAGAAACAAATGGAAGTGGAAGTCAAATATGATACAATACATCTCATCCAAAGATATCAACAAACCACAATATTTAACCTTAGAACAGGCCACTGCAGAATGTTGGGTCACCTTTACCGATTGAATAGATGAATGTACATGTGGATCCGGAACCCAGACTCCGGAGAATATACTTCAGGACTGCTCAACATACATAGAGCAGAGACAGAAGTCCTGGCCAGAGAATGCAGACTTGAGGAACATTTTACCCACATTATTTTAAAAATAAAAATGCAGCGTTTCGGTGTGTAAAATGAGTTTTTGTGCGTAAATTCCTGAGTTTTGGTGTGTACATTTGTACGTTTTGGTGTGTATATTGGTATGTTTTTGGTTTGTAAATTCGTGTGTTTATTTGTGTTTGTGGAAATTCCTGTGTTTTGGTTTGTAAATTCGTATATGCTGGTATTGGCATCTCATTGCCATCAGTACACTACAGATATAAAAATGTACATGAATAATGTTACATAGGAACAAATAGATAATTGCAAATAAAAAACACGAATTGGTAGCCAATGTAGTATAGTTGTCATTATTTCCGTGTCCTTTGCAAGGTATATCACCCTCAGTAATAAATATATATCTTGTAAAAGCAATTTGTCTGATAACTCTAAGTCTGTAAACATACACACAATGTCCATAAATGCAGATAGTCAAGTTTGCAATAAATGTATCCGTCTATGTAAAAGCCTGCTATATAGAGATCTCCAGACTAGCTTCCGCAAGCAGAAAGACCGGAATGAGAGATTTAAAGACTCGTATAAAACATCACTCAGTCAGTTCAATGTTTACATACATTAATGAGAGATTCTGATATAAGACTTGAGTCGCAGACTCAGGATTGGCCACGCTGCTGCAATAAAATTCAAATATGTTCCTGCATAACCCAAACTTGCCAGAATAAATATCAGAGCTAATTAATGTGTCAAAGACTAGTCTCGTGCATGTACAGAATGTGCACTGAAATTTCATGTATCCATTGCATTTTAGTGAATTCATTAGTCACATTCTGACACGCTGCTGTCGTAATTTCCTTAATTATTCTCTATCCCAATAACACGTACGTTGTCGATGTCGGCTCCCACATACGAGTAACATATACAGTCAATTTATGGTTGGCACCTTAAGTAGCTTCTACCTCAGACATGAGACATATTGTTATACTGATACGCCCCTGATATGACTCTAAGGTTTACGAAGACAATCAATATATATATAGTGCCATTAATAATATGTTATTGATGGGGTCTTTGTTACCTCTAATATTGTATGGTAGTGTGTCCTGATATAACCTAATTGGACTTTGTCCGCTGGTTGAAAGGGGCACGTCTCTCCAAAAGAGAGGCAAACTCATTAACTACCTACCTATATATATATATATATATTATGTTTGAGATTGTATGAAGCCACTTGTTTCAATAAATCACATTATATAATTATCATTATATATGTGTGTTTTTAATAAGAATCTTCTTTTTTTCTAACTGGATAATAGTACTTTTCCCAATAATACTGCATAATAAAGGAAATACTTTAATTTGCACTCCCGTTGGAAATTAACATCCGCAATTACCAAGGGCACAGTGCAAGAACGTAGATTATAAAGCCACTTCAGATGATTTAAACATATGTTTTCTACTAAAAGACAACACATGTCAACATTTAAAATATATGAATTTGTTGATTGTAAGTTCTATTTAATAACAGTGCAGAACTAACAGTTATCTATGGTTACTAATGTTGCATAATGATAATGTGTCTATGATTATTACTGTTCTTTTTCTGGTCGAATTGATAAATAATGTTATCTCAGAAAGTGTTATGTTATGATATAGAAAATATATTTTCAAAAAGAAAACTGGTTTAAATAAATCACATACTTAGAGCAAGATTTCGAAGACATTTTTTTTTTACATTAAGATACATCGACACTGGAGATTGCCCTGTCTGGAATTTCTCCATTATTTTTCTCATAGTAGTAAATGTTTCCGCATTCTAATATAGGGAATATAAAATGTATAATTATTATACTATCTAACACACGTTTGTTTAGTACACGAATAGTTTTGACAGATTGAATTATACGTTTCCGAATATTCAATAGAACGTGCATTATATTTCATATGCATATCCTAATGCAATTCTAAGTGATACTGTATTGCTCTATCTATGCAATAAGTGATTTATAATTACCGCTTGCTGAACATTACATTCAATATACTACACATATCATTTCAATTATGTATATAACAGCTCATAGTTGCTAATGGGGATATTCTACTGTATGGTCGGAGGTAGTGAGGTTAGTGGGTTTGTCTCACACACTCATATTTCTCAAACATGCTCCTCATTAGAATGCTGATCTTCTACCTTGTATTGGTGATACGATTGTATTTACTCGTATTTGTGATGTCTAAATATGCATCAATACTCGAGAAACAATAGCCTACTAGACTGTATATGTATTAATTATGTTATTATACACAGGAAAATGACAAATGTCTGTGAACATGAACTACACAACTACACTATATAAAACGATTACCATATCATAACTATGCCACCAATGTCAAACTTGGACATTAACAACAACATCCAGAAGAAAATTTGTTACAACAGAAATGACATGTCTACGTTGAATCCTCGGAGTAACAGTGGGATACGGAATCAGAAACGAAAATGTCAGAAGACTAACAGACAAAATGTCAGTCCTAGATTACATGAGAGGATATCATATTAAGTGGTTTTGAAATGCTGATAGTACACAGCCATCACTGAAATCTGTTCATACTTATCATATTGTTTATACTTATCGATCAGCATGGTTACAAAACGCATTTTATACAGATAGTTTTATACCAACTCTTTTCTACCACTGTTCAACATGACCTGTTTTAACAGCACCAATGAAAAGTGTGTGAAATTAAATTGTGGAGGGAAGTTATAAGTGTAACCAGAGAGACCGACGTAGAAATGATGCTATCAGGAAATAAATAAAAACTATCTCAGGTCAATACTACATAGAAATACAGCAAGCCAGGTGGTTTTTGTGACTTCATGAAAATGAAAGCAACACAAAAGTCCTTTCGTACATACATCAGCAAAAAACCTTGCTATACTATACGAGTAAGACCAATAACTAGATGGCTGAAAACATTAAAAGAAACCTTAAATAGATAGGAGCTGACAATGGGGAATAGACACAGATGGCCCAAAACAGACAACTTCAACTAACCCACCCACACCCCCCCCCACAACACTCGACGCTTAACAACACAAGTAAAAATGCCAATAAATTATACCTATATGAATGTACGAGGATCAGACTATCTATTTTCTCTTCTGTCGTTCCATTAGTACTTGAGTTCAAATCTTGTCCGTTGTAACCAAGTTCTCCAAATCTCCATGTCTTATAACGTTTCAAAAAAAAAAAGGATTGTCTCGAATATTATTATATAAAACCAGGCTTTCATTTAAATCGGTAGCTTCATAGTAATTGTTGTAGAAACCTATATTACATCTTGATAAAAAAAAGTTGGAAACTGTATTTCATCATAGGTCTCTCATCCTAGTGTAAAAGACACATGTAAATTCTTCCCTGTAGACCCGAGTACTCTGATGTTCTTTAACGAGTACTTATATTCTTTTTACAGGAATGTTTCCAACATGGAATTTCTCAACACAAATGGCAAACGATTTTGATATTCCAGACATTAGTCAAGACAAAGCCCAGATTTTATCGCTTTTTCTCTACGCTGGAGTGTGTCAGTCATTTGCTGTGTTTGGTGTTGTTACAAACATCATCAATATCGTTTGCTTTGTGAAACAGGGTTTCAATGAACCAATCAACATCAGTTTGCTAAGTAAGAACAGATTACCAGACTGCAATTTACAGTACTATTTAGTTTCTGTCTTAGTTCTGACTTTTCCTAGTTAAGTCATAGTTAAGTCTCTTAATTCACATCTTGAGGACCTTTGTGAAGCAATCCTAGCAATTGCAACTTTAAACAACAGGGTAACGTACTGTGAATACATGTTATGTACCGTTCTATGTAACGTTATAGTCGCGTCAGGTGACGGCGTGCAAACCAGTGTTAACAGATAAGCACGATCCTAAAAGTACCTCCTCGTGGTGTACCCTGGAAACAGAAATGCAGGTTCTCTTGTTGTATTTCTGGCCAAATCATTTAGGCTCGTGTCCTTGAGTGTGGAGCCGGCAAATGGAATGAGATTTGACAGTAAATACAAGCAATATCTTCGACACATATATGCCAATAACACATAGAATGTCACTGTCGACATGGCGACTCAAGGCAGCCCAGTCCGAGCAGTGGAGTGGTGGACAATGAAATTGACACGAAGAGGCAGATGGGGGACGACAAATTACATACTGAGTACAAGAAGAAAGCAGCACAGCGCCAGAGGGCTAACACCATGAGCAAATAGAAAGGGATCACGTTCCAAGGTAATTGAAAGTTCTGTTAGCTCGATACAAGATTTTAGCTATCGGTGTTCCAACTATACTGTTGAGTTTTACCTATACTGGAAACATGTTTGCGGAGAGAGACGGTTCAGCACCAACTGGGCGCAGGAACAAATGGGTCAAGATTGTTCACCTGGAGAACACGCTTTGTCCCAAACGCTTGGTGAGACTCGGACGAGGGTTCATGATCGGTGAACGATACCTCGCTAAGAAGGCAAAAGAGCCAGGGTCCAACTCTTCTGTGGATTTCTTCCTAACCGAAACCAGGCTCGTGGAATAGAATACGTTCAGTACCAGATGGGTACAGGCACTAAACGTTTAATTACACAAGGCAAGTTCACTATCTGCGGAACACCTCATGCTAGACATATCTGATCGACAATGGTCGTGGCGAAGAGCCAACGCACACCCCCCGCCTGTCGACAGATAGTTGGCTGGCACAGGCAAGGTAAAGCCACTACTCGAATTAAAGGCATGCCGAAACGGATGTGCTGGGTCTCAGATGTCCGGGTCACAGAGTGAGTCAACCGAGGTGAAAATACCACAGTTCTACTGTGGAACTAGCAGTACAACGTATCGGATGCTCATCGGCGGAAATCACACATTTATTCGTTGTGGTTATCAAAGATCAAACGTAGAAGAAGAAGACGAATGCGGTTTCGATCTCTGGTGGTAAACAGCGTGTATGCAGACATTCACTCATATTAAATATTGCATAGATTTGATGATATCAATGTTAGTGACTTCATAACCCACAACCATATAACTGCAATACGACCAAGACTTCATAACGCACAACCATATAACTGCAATACGACCAAGACTTCATAACCCACAACCATATAACTGCAATACGACCAAGACTTCATAACCCACAACCATATAACTGCAATACGACCAAGACTTCATAACGCACAACCATATAACTGCAATACGACCAAGACTTCATAACGCACAACCATATAACTGCAATACGACCAAGACTTCATAACGCACAACCATATAACTGCAATACGACCAAGACTTCATAACGCACAACCATATAACTGCAATACGACCAAGACTTCATAACGCACAACCATATAACTGCAATACGACCAAGACTTCAGAACCCAACCAATTATTCTTAAAAAAAAGCAAAACATACGAATCTAATGATAACAGTTTGTATGACAACAATTATCATGTTCTGACTATAACGTTTCAATAAACACACGTAGAAGTCAGAAAGGCGAAGTGTAAATCATGAAGTATAAACTTAAAAAAAAAATACAACAAAGTCAACATATACATTTCATTAAAATGCATATTGAAGTTGTATAATATTTTTAATCTTGCATGTGGAACAACACCTAATGTTAGATAATAGACAGATAATAGTCTAAGAGTATTTTATCGGGTTTACTAAGTTTCAAAATGTGAATCCTACTATTGTGTGGTGGTTTATATATATATATATATATATATATATATATATATATATATATATATATAAATGTGCAAAAATAGAAACTCAATATTTTGGAGTTATTTTATATAAATAAAATTTTTCAGCCACCTAATCAGAATTGAACCAGATCGCATCTCATCGATATCATTCAAAAAAGATCATGTAAATAGAGAAACAGGTGAAGACCAAGACGAAGATGGATAGATGACAACAGAGATACATAACACCACCATGGCTGAACTATGGCAGCGACATCACAGTTAGCAAAGAAAGAAGACTCCACATGACGCCTAGCGCCAGACAAAGATCGGACAAGACATAATAGGACAAGGCTGTTATAAAAGATATTCGCTGATTGGACGTTATTCGACCTATCAACTGTGTGCACCTGGTGACAATGTATTATGGCTACCTGTACTCACCTCATTTTGATGATTTCATGAAAGAGGTCACGGTCGAAGGGTCATTTTTGACAATTCTTCATTTTCTGCGTTCGTTCTCAAACGCATGCAGATTAGCAGGATGTAGTTCAGAGAACGGATTGCGTTGTGTAATGGTTTACAGCATTGCTACGATATCTGCGCCTTTCTGCCTGACACATCCGACTTCAACATGGCTTTCGGTCACGGACCCTATATGGGATGGAACAGCCCACTCCATTTCATAACCTCCTTAGTCGCCTTTTACGACATGCGTGGAAGGTAAACAGTGTTGCTATTTTTTGCTCTCCTTTCGGGCCCCGACAACACATTGGTGATTTTTGACACTAATTCTTGACAGGTTCTTTCTCATTCCGTGAAACTTATTGAACACACAATGCTAAGACAATATTATTGAATACCTATAAAAGATTAACTGTCCTCGAATAAATTCAATTGAAAATGCATTGAACAAATATGTCGCAGCACACTACAGAACAACGGTCTATCATAATTGGACGCGTATTGGACAGACTGGAAAATCACAAAGTGTAGTGACCAGACAATTGAATGTGGTAAAAAGTAACAGTATTCGCCATTGGATGCGATTTCAACAAATTGGTTCAGTCTCTGACAGGTCGTGGAGTGACAGGTCCATGATCAGTATTCCTGCCGAAGACGGCTTCATACGGCTCGTCACCTCACGAATCGATTTGCATCTGCGGCCTCTACAGTTGAGTCAATTTCAAGAGCTCGTTGAATTTCAGATCATAGGCCAGGAACCCGTTGCAGGACGCTAGTCTTTTGGCTAGAAAACTCTACAGAATCCCTGTTCTTACAGACCACAATCGCCAGAACCGACTGCAGAGGATGAACATGTGTCATCAATGGGACATTGGGAATGACTGGAGACGGGTTACTTTTAGTTAAAGTCTGAACGTTTCTTCATGTCAGGTTTGAACCATTAATTCCGTAAAATAAAATGTTGGTACACATGTTCAATAATGTTACGCTTCTCTTTTAAACAATATATATATATATTGGTTCAAATTTAATTTAGGTCTAACCATCTCTGACTTGTGTTCACTTGTAACACTCATGTGGACCTGCTTCTCTGTTGTACTGATCTTTTGTTCAGCTGACGCACCTTTTGATGTGATTGGAGTATGTTACCTTGTTGGTGCACGGCCACATTTAACCTTCACTCGAGTCACAATTTGGATTACCGCTCTAATCACACTGGAGAGATGTCTGTGTATCATTATACCTTTGAAGGTGAGCTCTCTGAAACTTGTTTAGGTGTGTTTCTGTCGGATGGGCGAATCTTAATGAAAGTTAGTTGTATAGGTAAGTTTAACCGTTCACACACATGATGTTACGTCTCTATGAAGTTCTAAAATAAGGATAATTCGAGTTCTCCCTAACTTAGCAAAAACGTCCGACCAATCAAAAATGTTCCATACATTTCACATAGCCCCATCTGTTCTCACATGTGCACTCTTTGTTCATTATATACACAGGCGAGACAAGTCATTACATAAACACATGTTTTCACACATATAATTTCTATGGGAATCGTGTATTTTCCTAAACATAGACTAATAAAGTTTTTTTGTGCGCGGTTACGAAATGTCTAGTGTCTGATAACACAATATTGTTCTGTCCAAACATATCCTGTAAATATGGAGGAAATGAGCTATGCCTTTAGTCTGGATGTCTACCTGGTCGCTTGTTCTCACGAGGTACGAAGAACAATGCTCATTGAGTCGCCAGTCCGTATTTGCACGTCCCATAATTTGTAATGGCTATTTATGCCTGAGGTGGTTGTATGACAATAGTAATACATGAGCCGTTATAGTCCGGTCATGCAAACTATAGTGGTATTTCACACCGGCAATCCCCCGCTGTCAGTTAAACGTTCTAACTATCCACTGTAATGTCCTTAACGTGCGATGTGTTCTCCTTATTGCTGAGATGTACTTACCCAACTCTGGCACAGCTTATGCAGTAACCAGATGATGTCACCTCTGTACTGATAATTTCGTTCATCATTTATAATGTGATGTCCTTCTCTAAATTATGACTGGATAGGTCCATACATTATGTCAACTCTTGATTCCCAATATATTTTAACTCTCTGCATCCTCATTAACGCATGCGGTTGCGACTGTGGGTTTCACCAATGGCCCACTAGACAAACCACCCATGCAGCTGAACATCTTAGTAGATGACATGTATTTATATTGGGTATCCCTTATGGCATCTTTTTAACATGTCATCTATAGAATTATAAACACTATATAAGTCTCCTTCAATAAGCATTGAACTAAGCTGAAAGCTTAGTATGAAAGCTTTCTTTCTCCTGGGTATGAAAGAACGCTCAGGAAATCCACCCCACTGCATATAGGAAGTAAGAGCAAATCGTTCGCAATGTATGAGGTTCTTTAGCAAATAAACAAACATACTCGTTAAATGCCATATCACATCCTTCCCACAGAACTTAGCAGCAGGAAAAACAAATGAGAGAACAAAATGATGTAGTGTATACTCCAAACTAATATTAAGATGTGCATAAATAAAATACCAAGAATTACATTTGATGACACGATGAAATATTATTTTTTAGTCAATAAAAAATGGTGAACGGAATTGAAAACGCTTCAGATGTATGAAATCAAAAACATGACAGACTGTACATGCACAAAAAGCTGGGTGTTGCATTTTATATAAGTATGAAGTCGTACGAACGCGTGTTTTGCATGATACGAAATCATGGAGACATGATGCCATCGATCGTATTGCATGGAGGAGATGAACAGTATTGGTATAGAGACATACAAGAAAGTTAGCTCCTCTTAAAATATGCGCAAAAGCAAGGGATGATTCAAGTGAACGTGCGATTCCATGTGCATAAAGTGGAATACTGTGGCGCAAATTAGTCTTGTGAACCACATCATCGCCACGGATCGTATAATATATGTATTGCAATTCAACAATAATACTAAGACATAGTCAATCGTATTGCATATTATAGAAGTAAGCATAACATTCAGTCCTTGCTCCATTTTACAAATCCTCATCGAAACAGCAATCGACTAGGATGTCTCAAGGTAGTGCAATATTTTGAGAACGAATTGGGAGGGGGGAGAGATATAAACTGGATCCAACGTGACCTGTACGTGGACCCAAAAATAGTCTACCATGTGGATATTCTGCCTCGTTTCTATGGGCATCTGAGCTATGGTATGCGTATACTAGGATTAAATTGGTGGCATGGAGATCCCCCACAATTATAAGACGGAAATCATTTATGACTTGTTCATCAGGTTCTCATTTAATGATCCAGTATTATTGTCAGAATGCAAGACTGTCGACTTCCACAGACATTGAATTATTCTGAGATATGTGTGAAATCATTCAAGTACAGACCAGAATAAACAAGTAAGTACTACATGAGGGCATCTATTGAGCACTGCTGAAATCATTCAAGTACAGACCAGAATAAACAAGTAAGTACTACATGAGGGCATCTATTGAGCACTGCTGAAATCATTCAAGTACAGACCAGAATAAACAAGTAAGTACTACATGAGGGCATCTATTGAGCACTGCTGAAATCATTCAAGTACAGACCAGAATAAACAAGTAAGTACTACATGAGGGCATCTATTGAGCACTGCTGAAATCATTCAAGTACAGACCAGAATAAACAAGTAAGTACTACATGAGGGCATCTATTGAGCACTGCTGAAATAACCCAGTCTCTTGGAAAATCCGATATCTATCTTGACAGTCTCATCCATCTAAAGACTCACAAATACCTTATCTAACTGGCTTTATATAGTACGAGGTATTTATATTTAAATGTATTGTTTAGATTTTATTTATATACGCACATTACTTAAACATATATTCGTTTATTCGATTTTAAAGTATTAGTAGATAAACAATCTGTATTTACATTCGCAGGTGAAAAGTATCATAACACCTAAAAGAGTTTGGATTATTATGGCATCAACTTATACCATTCTTTTATCATCTGAAGCTCCAATATACGTCGTTAACAGATTGGCCATGGCCTTCTTTCCAGAAAGAAACACAACTTTGTATGGACTTGTGTCTAGCAACGATAGAGAAAGAGTTGAGATGATTTCTTTAAGCATCAATAACTTTTTCATGCCATTTACTGCATGCGTTATTCTTATTACTTGTACAATAGTATTGGTGGTCAGTTTGTCGGAGAGATCCAAGTGGCGTCAACTATCATCAAAGGCGAGCGATGTCAATGTTCGCAACCAAAGAGTTGCCAAGATGGTAGTCATGATTTCAGCACTTTTTATTTCGTGCTTTGTTCCGGTTACAATAATTATGTTAGCAATGGCGTCAATTCCTGATCTGACAGTAGGTGGTAAATATATAAATACAATTATTGTGGTCGGTGGTTTTGCCTTCATCATGGAATCGATCAACTCTTCTGCTAATATATTTATATACTATCATATGAGCAGTAAATACAGGGAAACTCTGCGAAATATTTTCTGTAACAATAGAGACAATGTTGTGGTAGAATGTTAGTATGTGAACATTCCGTAAGAGATACATGTTTTGAGATATATATCGCTTATTCTCTTTCTACTAATGGTCTACTATTATTACTACTGCTACCACTATTACTACCAGTATTACTACTACTATTGCTATTATTACTGCTATTACCACTATTACAAACCACTATTACTACTACTACTCTTCTTCGATTGACATATTCTTTCCTGAACGGGGTCTTCCCCTTTGATGACCTTAACTCCTCAGTACTTTGGGCGGACTGGCCTGCTGTAGTAAATGACAGGCGGGCCGAACTCTCCGATATACACTAATATGAAAACTATCACTATCATTACTACTATTACTAATATCAATAACTCTTCTACTACCATTAGTAATGCTTACTACTACTGCTAATATTAATACTATTACTACTACTACTGCGACAACATACAACATAGTGATTTAATACATTAACATAATACACTCATATAATAAATGCACATACACATTATAGCTTATTGTGATTTGAAGATATTTCACTTGAACACGACGGGCTATCACTAACACTAAGGGGTTGTCTATTGTCTTTCCCAATGTGGTCTATTATCCATTTTTTTGCCGTTAAGTGTAGGGGTGATTGGCGCTCAATCTTGCGCTCTAAAGCCAGATGTGCTGCCTTGGATGTGCTATGGCCGTGTTTTTTCAAGATGTCCCTGATGTTCTCTGCCCATCTTTTTCGTGATTTAATCTGTCTTTGTACCCTGATCTCATTTGGTTATATGCTTGTACGGTCAACATGTTGTGATGCATTCTCATAATGTGGCCACGCCACTTGATCTGCTGGTTTTCTATGTAATCTGTACAATGTATAATATATATTCTTTCCCTGATATCTTCATTTCGTAATCTACCGAGCCTGGTGACGCCGGCGGCTTTCCTTAATCATTTATCTCACATGTCACTACCTTTCTATACTGAGAAGATGAGAGAGACCAGGTTTGACACCGATAACACGGTGTTGGTAGGAATATACTGTAGATCATTTGTCTCTTAACTTCCATCTCGATATTGGGATGAAGAAGTAGTGGCGACAGTTGGTATGTTACTACATTTTCCATTTTACACTTCTTCTCTATTTCTCTAACGAGGCTTCCATTTTTTGTTTTTAAAAAATACTACGAGATATCTGAACTCTGTTTTACTCATGTTGTATTTTTACATGTTGCAGATAGTGTGTTAACATGATGTTGTAGTTGTTCTTCATTTTCGTATATGACTATTTTGTCGTCTGCGAAAAGTAATTCATTTATTTCATTATTTAATTGCTCTGAGATGACTTGTTCTGAGTCTGTGATGTTGCCCTCAACACTTTTTGCTTCTTTTATTATTATGTATATGTATATATTGAATAGCAAGGGTGAGAGCACGCACCTCTGACGACTCAAGTGTTTGTATCAAACACGTATGTTATACCATCTGATGTTCTTAGCACATCTTGGCAGTTTTTATACAAACTATTATACTTTCTAACAGTTGTCCTTTGATACAGTACATTTCTATATTATCTCATAGTGCGCCTCTATTGACCCGAACGCTTTCTCTTGATCTATACATATTGCGTTTTGTTTGTTGTTGTATTCTATTGTTCTCTCACGCATTTGCCGTAGCGTGAACACAGCGTCTGTGTAGCCAGCTAACCCCTCTTCTGAAGCCACATTGAGAGGGGATCAGTTGTGGTTCGACGATGTATCTTGCACGTTGTTCTATTAGCTTTGCATAGACTTTTCCGGTGTGACTTGATAACGAGTTGCCTCGGTATGTTTCGCACTCTCTTCTGTTGTCCTTGTTTTTCTACAATGGCACGATTACTGACTTTTGCTAGTCCTCTGAGATTTCTTATTCTTTTCACGATATTGTGCATATTCTTTGCAGCCATATTTCCAGAATATCTTTACATTCTTTAATGACTACATCTGTGCAAGGCGATTTCTTGTGTGGGCTAATGTTGATAGCCATGTCTATTTTCTGGTATAACATTTCTGGTTCTGTGATGTCTTGGTTTATTGATGTTATGAGGTTTTGAGGTGTAAACAATAAAACGAACAGATTACAAAAAAAAGTCATTTTCAATGTTTCGAACAGCTATGTCTTTCTCAAGAATATATACAACAAACAGTGAAAAAGAATGAAAACAGTAAAAACCATTTTGTCACCATAGAAATACTATTGACATGCAAACAATACACTGTTCAAGGTGACAATGATATATGCGGAAAAATGTAATCATGTAAGAGGGTATTGTTGAAAATTGGACCGGATATGTTAACAGATATAACAAACTAGTATATCTGTTATTAATAATTTATTATATCTGTTATCATATTACGTCCAATTTTCAACACAACCCTCTTCCATGACTACATGCCTCCACATTCATCATTGTCACTGACTTTTATATTGTTTAATAGTCATTTGTACATCTAGTGTCTCCGTGGTGGTAACATTGTTTTACACTTTTTGTGTTATGTATTCTTGAGAAAGACCTACCGGTTCCAAACAGTGAAAATGTTTTGTGCATTGTAATGTGTGTTTTCTTGTTTAGAACCTCATAAGCCCTAAGTCTTAGTGGTAGTCCTTCGTGTTCAAGCGAAATTTAAAAAAAAAATAACCTGTGTTCAACGTAAGTACTATTGTTATAACGCTTCACTGCAGTACTACCTTACATTGCTTGATATATTTACAAACGTTATGATTTGAACCGAATGTCATGTACAATTGCACGGCTATTACAGTATACATATAGAACAAGGCGAATGTGAGATAACTGTACATAAAATCCACAGTTAGTATGAACACATTATACGTATACTGAATTAGGGAAAAGTAAACATCAGATGGCTTCACAAAGCACATTAAGTAAATTATGAACTTAACATGAATCTTAAAGTACACATTTATCACGATGCTGATCACAATGAAACACCATACATCCAATCTTCATACGAACATTGTGTTATCAATAACAGACGTGTACACTAAAAGTACTTGCTTGTATAGTCTGTGTTTAAAGTTGTAGTTATTGATAAAATACTTCTAGTTCACGCTCGGGATTCCTTATCTTTTGTCCTTTCTCTATTCTCGTTTAATTACACTTTTTATCTCTCAATAATGAGTAGAATATTTGCGCGCATCTATGTTATCAAGCACAAAACTTACATGACCGCGGTCATTTTTCCATGTTTTTATCATTTGTATGCACGGAGATGAGTTGTTGAGAGAGATCACTGAACCGTTTCTCATCTATAAGCCTGGTTCCTTAAGAGGAAGAACTCAACAGAAGAGTTAGACCCTGGCTTTTTCGCCCTCTTAGCCGAGGTGTCATTCACCGACATCGTGAACCCCTTGCCCAAGTTCGAGTCTCACACCATGCGTTTGAGAGCAAGGCGTTCTCGAGCTGAGCGACCTTGTCCCAATAGCGCCTGAGCCCATCATGTACGGGACCCTTTCTCTCTGCAAGTTTATTTCCGGTATAGGAAAGCTTGCCAGTAGTGTTGGGCCAAGATTACCATCTTTGTCCCTTTCTTGCCTGAGCCTATCGGTTATGGCACCCTTTTTCTTTGCGGTCATGTTCCCGTGTTTTTATCATTTGTATGCACGGAGATGAGTTGTTGAGAGAGATCACCGTTGATATTTTATAATTAATAGTTATGTGTTTTTTCGTTTCTCGTTTGTATTCGTTTCGTAATAAAAAGTCCATGTGTACAATAAAAAGTACAAGGTACACAATGTCCTTATTTTTTGTTTAGTGTGTTTACTGTTTACATTGGTGTTCATATTTGGTAGCTAGATTATCTAGTAACAATATAATATTAATGTATTATTTATCGCTATTAAAGTATGTTGGGGTTTGGGAACTCCCCAACACATCTCACCCCATTTTACCTACATGTTGGCGATGAAACGACACAAATTGCCTATTAATTTCTTAAGCAGCGGCAATAACAACCAGACTCCATCACGAAAAGCTGATAAAACATCAATGTTTATAGTGACTCGTATATGTATTTGCAAAACTGGACATTAATAAAGGAGTGATAAAAACATGAACATTTGTTAGAGTGATTATTGTACCCGCAACTGCAAAGAAGAACATTAGGTAGAACAAAAAACACGTGAAAAATGTAGATACACATACGAGAGACTTATGAATGAAGGAAAAACAATCCCAAAGTTATCATCATCAAGTGTAGTCTCTGCAAGAAAGTGTACACAATTTAGGCCTTTTATGTATGGGTATAGATGAATATGGACAACTTTTCGTGATAAGAGGAAATAAAAACACAGAGGTTGTCACAACTCTGATGATCTTCTTCTTTCGATTCTTCGAGAACTCAATGAATTGCGAGCGATCAACTTTTACTTCCTATGGGCAGTTGGGAGGTTTCTACGAACTCTCTTTCATACCCAGGATGCTTCAGCTTTCGGCTTAGTGCAATACATGTTTATTGAAGAAGAATTAAATTAAGATAGGGTATATGTCACAAGACGATCTTATATATCCAAAGCCTTTGGTAGAACACGCCCATCTCCGACGAGGAGATTTGCAGAGGGCTCTTTAGTACTGACCCAATTCGTCCTGTATGAGCCGTGTTGGGCAACGATGACAGTTGAGATGTTGAGATGTTCTAGGTTTGGAGTGTTCTTAAGTCTTGAACCTGCCTCTACCTTGTCCTGAGTTAGAGACCCAGCACTGCTTTGTTCAGAAATTTGAACAATGTTCTCCGGACTTTGTATCGATGCTTGTCCTGTATGCAATGGGGAGCTGAATGTATTCAAAGCGTTTGTCAATACCCAGGAGTGCATGTTAAAGTTGTCTGACTTGTGGCGGAACATGTGGGCTCATTGTGTTCCTGTGCATGAACAACACTTCCGCCATTGGGTTTCGTGATGGACAATTGTTGTCTCGTTTCCATTATGTCGTTTCACGTACACACCGCTGCATTATAGCGCATGTTGCCATTTCCAAATTCATCGTATACTCACAGGGCCACCATATCTTAGCGGGGTTTACTCATATCAGAACATTGACATTGCCCGCCTATCCAATGCTTCTGCATTTTTGGCAGACGGTGTCGGAATATATAGATGCCTTACGTTGCAGAGTGCTGACAGTACTATTAAGTGTTTTGGTGTATAGGTCTTAGAGATATTGCCTGTCTCTTGGTCGGCAACTCACATTCCATCTACAGCTCCCACGGACACAAGCCTACATGTGTGGGCCAGAAAGACGACAAGAGCAACTGTCTTTCCGTTTTCAAGTTGCACTACGGGGAAGTATTTTAGGATCATGATTATCTGCTAACCATGGGTGCGCCGAGAGCAATGCGGTACTCTTTGCGCCCCAATGCCGCTGATAGATGAAAACACAACTATTAAAGAACATACAATTAAAAACAAACGCAAATATTATGGAGATCATAAAACACATGGCACTTTTTTGAAGACCTTACTTGATGTTATGGGGAATCAAGGAAGAGATAGGCAGGGATACAGGTGGGAGGACACATTACGAGATGAAACAGTACAATCTTTGAAAGTACAACACCAAGACAAGAGATAAATGATGTTTGAGGTCCGTTACAGCCAACTTTGGTAGCGCAAACGACGCTAATGTTGATAACAATATACACATTTTGTTCTCAGATTGATATTATAATTACCATTCCCCAAAACAGGAACGCTAGATAGACGCAATAGATACCGAAACAGATACAATATATGCGAGAAATGGATAGAAAATATAAAATAAGATACACGAACAGGTATATACCAAGAGAACAAACAGTTCGACTCTACAAGCGTGCGTACATATTACATAACCGCATATAAACTAGTATTACTTGAGTAATGTAAACCATTTAAATTCGTACATCTGTGAAACAGGAATCCACAATGTATAGTGTGTCTTAAAAGCTATACACAATAACATCGAAGAAGAAATAGTTATCTATAATTATATATGCACGATAATGATGACTCTATGTAATGGCTAGTCTCTTCCAGTGTCAAATATAACAACAATAGGGATATGATGATTATTATACACCGACAGATACAAATATATTAACAGAAAACTATCACTGTTTAAATTGTATACACAGAGTAACATTTTCAGACATATTTGTAACATTACGAAACTAAAATAAAGATGTTAATTATGTTGACTGTCTCAGTTATAATTTTTGAGACTGTATGCTGCCCACAATACATAATGATATAGATATATGATTGTAATAACATCTAAAGCCATAATGTCTCTGAAATAGTTCGAAATGTTGACAATATGATTTATGCATTTATAGAATTTTCATGATATCGAACTTCATATTTCTTCTTCATGTGAAAATTAAATTGTAGAAGACTATGGGCTATTTAATGAATGGAAATAAATTGTTCATAAGTTGAGTTTCATAATGAATTTCAATGTATAAGAAATTGTGTGCTCACTAGATTTTAATTGTTCAAAGTTATTTATGAACATAAACCAAATGTAAATGCAGTAGTAGAATAAGAGAACACGGGCGAATAAAAGAAATAATTTTTCAAAATATATCGTTAGTAATTCTATAACAATTATAGTAGAGCAGTAAACAATAACATAAACTATGAAACACCAGGTATATTTCGTTCCGAAATACATGCTCTATTTTGTTTTCAAATATTTCAAAGGACGTTGATTATCATCTTTTTTTATAAAATGCAGTTGGTAATTTTAAAAAGAAAAAGTTAAAATAGAAAATGTATTATTCATGATGCCGTTCTTACTCAGAATGATCTATTTATATCCCATGTTCTGAGCTTAATAAATATTGTACACCGCTTGTTTTGTCAAGCTGATTCACAATAAAGGCATACGAATAACTCTTGGAAGATCCACATATTCTAAAATGGTGAGGATGAACTACTTTCTGTATTATCCTACAAAAATGGAAAGAACTGACATATGATGTGCACCTTCGTCCTTGCGCATCAGCGAAGAAAAGAACCATTAATTACAAGATGGTATGGAAAACAGCAAAGAAAACTTTGAAAATGGATCTTTCATGACTTGACAAGACAGAAGAGAATACTACACATGTTTTAATTTGGAGATAGAGCATCAGCCGATTTCCTAACCAAAATGGGAAATAGCAATCGTTGGAAGGACATAATGCCGTCATCTCGCTGATTCAGACACAGATAATTGAAAATTAAAAATACAGAAATGAAGTAGTTCAAATACGCGGCATCATCATTTAAGCATGTGACTTCATATTATCACACAATATTATAATTATAACTGCAGCTATATTTAAGAATATATGCGATTTTGTCTATAAAGTTAGTATTTAATATGTTAAATCTATATTAATCAGCTAAACGTCGCAGTATGCTAGCGATTAGCTATGTGAGCTAATAGGTGTAGAATTCTAGCGATTAACTGTGTAAACTAATCGGTGTAGTACGCTAGCGATTATCTGTATGAACTAGTCGTTGCAGTACGCTAGAGATGAGATGTATGAACTAATCGGTGCAGTACGCTAGAGATGAGATGTATGAACTAATCGGTGAAGTACGCTAGAGATGAGATGTATGAACTAATCGGTGCAGTACGCTAGAGATGAGCTGTATGAACTAGTCGTTGCAGTACGCTAGAGATGAGATGTATGAACTAATCGGTGCAGTACGCTAGAGATGAGATGTATGAACTAATCGGTGAAGTACGCTAGAGATGAGATGTATGAACTAATCGGTGCAGTACGCTAGAGATGAGATGTATGAACTAATCGGTGCAGTACGCTAGAGATGAGATGTATGAACTAGTCGTTGCAGTACGCTAGGGATGAGCTAGTATGTATGTTTTTTCCACCGATGCTTTTGACTAACGATAAGGGGCAGCTGTCAGAAGAGCAATTCAATTGTACAGATTCCATTAAAGAACAGAGGAATGAGATCTATACTGTTAACTTTTTTTCTTTCGTTCGCTCCATTGTAACCAGCACGGATACCCATTGATTTCCGCCGAGAGAGTGATTACGTTGTGCCACCGTTATGCACCTTGTAGGCCTAGCACATCCGATTTCGGCATGCCTTGACAATTCGTGTGGGCTACCCTAGCGTGTGACAGCATCCCTACATGTCGCCAGGCATGCCTGTGTGTGGTGACTCTTCGCCCAGACGATTTTTGCTCACGTCTGTCTCGCACGAGATGTTTCACTGTCTATGAACTTGCCTTGTGTAATTGGACGTGATGTGCCTGTGCCCATCGGGTACTGAACCGTTTCTCATCTGTAAGCCTGGTTCCTTAAGAGGAAGAACTCAACAGAAGAGTTAGACCCTGGCTCTTTCGCCCTCTTAGCCGAGGTGTCATTCACCGACATCGTGAACCCCTTGCCCAAGTTCGAGTCTAACACCATGCGTTTGAGAGCAAGGCGTTCTCGAGCTGAGAGACCATGTCCCAATAGCGCCTGGGTCCATCATGTACGGAACCCTTTCTCTCTGCAAGTGTATTTCCGGTATAGGAAAGCTTGCCAGTAGTGTTGGGCCAAGATTACCATCTTTGTCCCTTTCTTGCCTGAGCCTAACTGTTATGGGACCCTTTTTCTTTGCGAGCATGTTTCCGGTATAGGAATACTCGACATTAGAGTTAAGCCATGTCTTTTCGCTTCGTTAGACTCTAATTATTGGGTATGGGTCTCTGCCTATAAGGAAATCAAGTCACTAGAATCTCATCACGAGCTAACAGAGATGGTAGTTCCCATTTCCGTAATCGTTTCCACTTTCTATGTGCAGTTGGCGCTGCCCTCTAACGCTGTTCTGACATTTCATTTTTTTCTATTGTACTCAGTATGAAATCTGTCTATTTTCGCCATGCATGCACCTTTTCATGCTTATTTCATTGGCGGCCCCTCCAATGTTCGGACTGGACTAATTAACTTCACTGTATGTCGACAGTGTCGCTGTATGTGGTGTTGCTGGTGGTGTCGGAGATATTGTCTGTCTTTTATGCATTCAAATCTCTTTCCTTCTACTACGTCCACATTCTCGGACACGATCCCCAAATGATTTGGCCAGAATCAGCCCAAGCTGCTGTTTTCTGTTACCAGGGTGCACCGCGTGGAGATACATTTGGGATCTTGGTTATCTGCTAACCCTGGGTTCGCCTAGAGCAATGCGTTCCCCTTGCACCCCTCCGTTCACTTGAAATCATTTCCAACTTTTTCAATAGGGAAAAATTACATATTGATAGCATCATATGTTTGTGTGAATGTATACTATTATTTTATTGTTCTTCAAAGACCATCTTCAAAGAAATATTTATGACAGTATAACGATAAGCTATCATGGATGTTGCTGCGAGTGGCTTTTGTCCCTCTACAGAAGGAAATACTAACTCTTAATATAGATAGCTTAAAACTATATGTTTAAGAAAAACTATTGCGTGGTGCTTAGTGTCGATGGTGCTACGTGAAATTCACTTTAAATTGTGCCATTTTTTTATGAGTTCATGTGTTTTCCAAACGCATTGTCTCCTACTATTCTGTACGACAAATGCAACATTTGATATGGAGAGTTTACAACTGTAGTTCTTACGCAAACACTTATATTTTCTAGAAATGTTGTTAACATCGAATGTCTCAACAACAAAATTTGACATTCCAGACATCAGTCAAGAAACAGCTCAGATTCTATCACTGTTTCTCTATACTGGCGTGGTTCAGACAATTGCAATTTTTGGTGTTTTTACCAATATTATCAATATCGTGTGCTTTGTGAAACAGGGTTTCAATGAAGCAATCAATATCAGTTTACTGGGTAAGTACGAATGTCTGTAAGATGTAATATGTTAACACTACTATCAGAATAGGTAAATTGATGTCAATAGTAAAAGATCATCTACCGACATAATAGTTAAATTATTATCCTTGTGCTCACAAGATCGGGATGTGATTTGGGGGGGTTCGTGACATCTGATTTACTAGTGCAAGTTTTGGTATATATCTGAAGAGTATCGCTTGAATCTACAATCATGTTCTATTAGAAATAATCTTGAAATGTGTCGTGTAGTTTTGACAATATGTGAATTATAATACAGAATCGATAACCAGTTCAAATGGAGACACACGAGTACTATGAATCCAACCGTGACACTTGACCCTTATAACACGTATTGGCTAATGGGAAATCAGGCATTATTAATGAATATTTTTACTATTCCCGTGATTTCTAGTGTTCACTATGATTACATTTTGTGTGACAGCTAATGAAAATTAAATAAGTAGTCAAATTAGTTATTTTAGAAGACGTGTTTCTTCCATGAGGCAATAGGTCTTATATTTTCTAGGCTCACTACTTTCTATTTTTTACTTATTTTTTATCAATAGTAAAAATAACATACTAACACCAACACTCACATACATCACATATGAAATACATGACATATAGCAGAAGGCGAAACAGTTTAGGTGTTGAAGTAATACTCCGCCGAAGGCGGGTGTGTCGGGCCATTGGCGCAAATAAAACGGCGACACAACGCATTTCCATTCTCTGGACTACATCCTGCTGGAAATCTAATAGGACCATGTTCCTGTTTCAAGAGAGATCCAACGGGAGTTTGAGAATGAACGCTGAAGAAGAAGAAGAAGTAATACAGAACAAATCCGAATATATATTATATACCCTGAATTTTGAGCCTGTTGTTCTATCCCTCATTTTCTGATGGTTAATTTATGTAACATAATAGTGCATGAATGTATTTCTGTTGTGTTCATATCAACACATTTGCCATTTCCTGTTTGCTATTTGTAGGGGTACGTACAACAGTAATTCGCCACATGCTGCACCTCTTGACTCAGTTTCTTGTTCTTTAAATGACTTAGTTTCTTGTTCTTTCAATTACTTAGTTTCTGATTCTTTCAATGACTTAGTTTCTTGTTCTTTCAATTACTTAGTTTCTGGTTCTTTCAATGACTTAGTTTCTTGTTCTTTCAATTACTTAGATTCTGGTTTTTTCAATGACTTAGTTTCTTGTTCTTTCAATTACTTAGTTTATTGTTCTTTCAATTACTTAGTTTCTTGTTCTTTTAATTACTTAGTTTCTTGCTCTTTCAATATGCTATCTTTATGTACCTTAATTTCCTGTGACGATGAAAGGCTTTATAATACTAAGTTGAGGAATCCAGTCTTCCTGTGAGTGGGGGGGGGGGGGTGAGGAAGATTTTGTAGATAGATGACGCACGTTTCTGGTGTCTGAACTCCATCCTGCTGGTTATCGAGTATGCCAATTGTCCTGCAATAAGAGAAATCACGCGGGAGTTTGAGAGCGAACGAAAGAAAAATAAAATTTTAAAAAATTCATAGTTTAACAAATTATTAAACTCATAAACTTTAATCAATTTAATCATACACATATACGTGTTTATTACAATAGATGCCAATGTCTTACATGGTAAACTTAAATAATGCAATGTTGTGTAGTTGCATCTGTTTTACAATATTGTCACCCCAAGTTTTCATATTTTTATCTATATTTAGGTTTGACCATATCTGATATGTGTTCTCTGATAACACTTATGTGGACAAGCATTTCTGTAACGCTGATATTTTGTTCAGCAGAGGTGCCTTTTGATGAGTTAGGAGTGGGGTACCTAGTTGGTGCTCGGCCACATTTAACATTTACACGAGTCACAATTTGGATCACTGCTCTTATCACACTTGAGAGATGTTTGTGTATTATTATACCTTTACAGGTGAGTTTTACAAAATCAGATTTGATTATGTGTTCGTGTGACTCTACAGCAAACAGTGTTGACTGGTAGACAAATTTTCCTTGCCATGTTGTCAGATTATCTATTTTCTCACGATGTAGTCGTCAATCGCTCGTATTCCATCTTACCCTTGTAAGTATGTTCTACATGTTCATCTGTATCACAACATGTTCACAAAACAATAAGCATTTATTCAATCTTATATTATTTACCCATGTGTTGTATTCCACTGTTTCAGCGCCTCCTCGTTAGTTTATCTAGCTGTCTTTGGTACTATCAGCATTTCATCAAAGCACCACATCTCCGTTGCTCTGGTTTTCCACGATCCTGTTTATTTATTATCCATGACTTGTATTCATATAAGAATGTGTTTTATGGAGAAATGAAGAACTATCTACATCACCTCTCTTGACATTATCATATTACACAGTGTGGTATTCATTTTTAGAGGAACACTACTTTTGTCTGCCATGTTCTATTTATCTCTAGTCAGATGTTATCATATATTTCGACAATGTATTCGTCTACCAGTCTATCTAAATCTATTCGCGAAACCCTTTGCTGCCTTAATTAAGCGTCAGGTCTAGAAGAGTTTTTTATGACCATCACGTACTAGTAGTCGTCTTCAGAAAGCTCTCCATTTTACTACTAGAAATTCATACGAGTCAATCAGAGATTGATGTTTTCATGTCCTAATAGTTGCACTGTCTTAGATTTTAAACATCCTGTAACTGTTGGAAATAGTTTTTTTCCCCTGTTCTTCTTATTTATTAGCATACACAAAGTAGATGTGCATACGTTACATTAACAATTATCGGTCGTGAAGGGAGCGTCTAAAGAAGTTTGATAGTTGTTGACAATTGGAGGTCTGAGGGGGGGGGGGGTTGACAAATGCTTCTGTGTGAAACATTTTTTCAAGCAAATGTGAAGCAAAATATGTATTATTATCGTACTAGTTCTTCTAACAAAAATAGGGTGGGGGTGAAGCAGATTTATGTGATATAATTGCGTGTGGTGGATGTTAGGTCTCTAAATTCTTGACAATTGTTGACTAGGTGTGGGGTCAACAATTGTTTGTGATTTATTGCGATCACTAATTAATTGTCTCATCACTGTTTAATCCACATTTCAACGTGCGACACATGTGCCAACAACGCACGTATGTTCATCATATATGCCCTTCATATTATTAATCCTTCTTTGGTATGTGATATCGCTGTCTTATTTGTCGTAACGAATGTCTATGTTTGATAGAAACGATGTTTCGTGGGAAAACTATAAAAACTAACGTAGGGGACAACTTCTTTTCTATAAGTTCTTACAGGGGTTAATTCATAAGTATAATTGCGATCTAGAACATTGGCATCTAAATACGTATTGAGGAGACAACGTAGGGGTAAATATATATTTTACATGAAAAATGTATAGTCTAAACAAATACTATATACTCATAGCTAACTATACAATTCAAAGTGATGTTCATACGGCACGGTAGACGTGATGCCGCTGAAAGGCAATCGGCTGCTTTAAGGTGATTGTGAGCCAGATGACCCTGTCACTCCTCCCGAGAAAACTAAAGTGGTTTGCTATGAGCTACGAGGCGTGTTCAAATGAAAACGGGACTTGTTACACCACGCGTGATAGAGCGCACTGATATTGATGACATTTTGCACTAGTAATGAGTATCCAATAATTTACATACGGTCACGTGTTCATCTTCCCAGCATGCATATGTGCTGCAGAAGACTGTTAACAATATGGCGGGTGTGATTCCGAACCCGTCCAAAGTGAATCAGCGTGCTGTGATCCAGTTTCTTTCATTTGAAGGATGTCAAGCAGTAGACATTCATCGGAGAATGAAGGCAGCATATGGTGACAAATGTTTGTCGAGGACTAGAGTGATGGAGTGGGTGCGTATGTTTAAAGACGGACGTGAGTTAACGGCAGATCTTGCACGGCCAGGTCAGGCGCATATTGTTGCAACAGAAGAAGCCATAGCCGTGCTTGATAAAGCAGTACTGACTGACCGTCGTCGGAGCATTCGTTCGCTTGCAGAAGAATTCCATATGTCAATTGGGACAGCCCACATGGTTGTTCGGAAGAAATTGAACTAGCAACTTTTTCTCGGACGGCATTCGACGTCTACCTAAACAGTGGGATGCTTGCCTAAATGCATACGGAGATTTTTTCTGATGAACCCAGGTGCATTCTTATTCACAAGTGGTTGCTTTGTTCAATTCCGTTGAAAATATTAAATTGCATATGATACTTTTTAAATAAATCCACAAGTCCCGTTTTCATTTGAACACGCCTCGTACAAAAAATAAAGAAACGTTGACATTTTGAGTGTCGAATACCAATATAGAGGGCCATATATAAATGATCTTATGTAATTTGTGCGATCATTATTATGAAATGAAAGTTTCCATTTAGGTTGTTGTTGTTCCATCGATTATATCCATCCTGCATTTGTTTCAGTATGTCGATTTCACTATTGATGCACTTCAATTTAATAAATTTCAGTTTTTATTTATATTTTCCCTGTGTTACTGTAACCCCTAATTTCCAACTTGTTATATTTACCATAACACTCAGATGATTTGGTCTTCTGTTCATATTGCATTTCCCATTTATATTTCACTTTAAATGTGTGTTATTGTCAGTAATGAACTACATTCACAGGTTAAACATATCGTCACACCTCGCAGAGTTTGGATTACCATGATATCAACCTACCTCATTCTTGTATCATCTGAAGCTCCTATATACGTCGTTAACAGATTGGATATGGCTTTCTTCCCAGAAAGAAACATGACGCTTCTTGGACTTGTTTCTACCAAAGATAGAGAAAACGTTGAGATGATTACGTTAGGCATTAACAACTTTTTCATGCCATTTACTGCGTGCATTATTCTCATTATTTGTACAATAATATTAGTCTTTAGTTTATCAGAAAGATCCAAGTGGAGGACATCATCAACAAAAGCGAACGATATCAACATCCGTAATCAAAGAGTAGCCAAGATGGTTGTCATGATTTCTGCTCTGTTTATTTCTTGCTTTGTTCCAGTTACCACCATGATGTTAGCGGTGGCGTCAATTCCTGACCTTACAGTCGGTGGGAAATATATAAATACTGTTATAGTCGTCGGTGGCTTTTCATTTATTATGGAATCAATAAACTCGTCTGCTAATATTTTTATATACTATCAAATGAGCACTAAATATAGAGACACGATCCGCGATATTTTCTGCTTGAATAGATACACTGATATATTGGAAGTTTAACATCTGGAAGTGCGGCAATATTCTTCATTCATTAAACCAAGAACACATGCGGTTAGTACATTCTGGAAATATCGTCATAAACATCCAGGCATGTCTCTTTGTTCTCAGTTCCTATTTAAGAAAGGAGAATTATGGTTTGTTCATTCTTACATTTTATGAAATGCTAGTTCATATTTTTCTCCTCTTCTTTATTATTCCCTTAAACTGCCCCCTCCAGGAATTTGTTAAAGGAATCAAGCCTCATCACATAATCAAACCACATTAGTTTGCGATATTTCACCAATCACTATTCATCTTCGTCGTTCGTTCTCAAACTCCTGCATATTAGCAGGATGTAGTCCGGAGAACAGAATGCGTTGTGTCAAGATTTGCAACATTGCTGCGATATCTGCGCATTTCAGTCTGACACATCCGACTTCAGCATGGCTTTGGGTTAGTGTCCCTATGTGGGATTGAACAGCAAACTCCATCCCATAACTTGCTTAGTCACCTCTTACGACATGCATGGAAGGTTAACAGTGTTGCTATTCGTTTCTCCTCTTTCAGGTCCTGCAACCAACGAGCGTCTAGACACTATAACATTCAACATGAAAATTGTATAGCAGACGGACATTCCGGTTACGAGTTTCAAGATGGCGGATTTATGTTTCTGTTCTTGATTTCTTTGGATACGTTAATCGACGATTTAACAAATTCTCATTGTAAAACTCCCAGTTATTCTGTAACGGATGTTATAGTTCTACGCAAAATGAAAACATCAATAAATATTTCAACACATTCTAAATTGCTAATAAACACATACTAATAAAAAGCTGACCAACATGGCGGACATGGATGTGTAAAAATTCAAGTCCTGCCCAAGTTAGCTTCTGTGGCTGGCTTTGCGAGCCGATAGAAGTATTTGTGCGCAAACATATTTCATGGAGCAAGCCAGTTGGTTTTTCATTGTGCAATTATTTGTTTTCGTTTGGAGTGATAATTCTAAAGTTGGATATAAGTAGCCATCTAGCTGAGGCTGAGACAAGCTGGAGTAATACTGCAGTGAATAAGAATTCAAGAGCTAAATATAAATGAAGAAGACACACATATCTGCTACGTTTTCGGGCTGTGGGACAAAACACCTGAATTAATTTCCTTTATGAAGGAAAAAGATATAGAAATTCTAGGGCTGGCAGATATCAGGAAAAAAGGAAACAACATAAAGGCGGTGCAAACAATTATATTTTGATATGGAGCGGGGTGAGTGCAAACGAAAGAGCAAAACACGGAGTTGGTTTCTTATTTCATCAAAACAAGGCAAAATTAATATCAGACGTCACATACTTGTCAGAAAGGATAGTAAGAATACAGTTAGCAGATAAAGACAGAACAACCATCATAATACAAGTTTACGCCTCATGCAATGACATTAATATCATAGAAAAAAGAAGCGAATTTGTTGAAAAACTGCCTGACGTTGTAAATAAAATTAATAATACAATATAACGTAATATTATAACAGATAAAATAAATTATTAATAACAGATATAATAATTTGTTATATCTGTTAACATATCCCTTCCAATTTTCAACACAACCCTCTTCCATGACTACATGTTTCCTTATATATCATTGTCAGCTTGAACTGTGTATTGTTTGCATGTCAATAGTGTATCTAGTGCCTCTATGATGACAAAATATTTTTACTGTTTTCATTCTTTTTCACTGTTTGTTGTATATGTTCTTGAGAAAGACATAGCTGTTCGAAAAATTAAAAATGTCTTGTTTTTTGTAATATGTACGTTTTATTGTTTACACCTCTGAACCCCATAATCTCAATAGACCAAGACATCACAGAGCCAGAAATGTTAAGCCACAAAATAGACATGGCTATCAAGAACAGCCCAAATAAGAAATCACCAGACACAGGTGGCATTCCCAAGGAAGCCATTCAAGCATGTAAAGATATTGGGGTAAAATGGCTCCATAGAATATTCACAATAGCGTGGAAAGAAGGGAAAGTCCCAGAGGACTGATAGAAGTCAGTAATATTACCGTTGTGGAAAAACAAGGGCAACAAAAGAGAGTGCGAAACATACCGATATATCTCGTTATTAAGCTACACAGGAACAATGTATGCAAAGATAATATAACAACGTGCATGATGCATCGTCGAACCAAAATTGAGCGCCTCGCAATTTGGCTTCACAAGAGAAGTTAGCTACACAGACGCCTTGTTCACGATAAGACAAATGAGTGAGAGAGCGATAGAATACAACAAAGAACTAAACACAATATTTATAGATCAAGAGAAGGTGTTCGATAGAGTCAACAGGGACGTACTATGGTAAACATTATAAATGTATTGTATCAAAGGACAACTGTTAGAAAGTATAAGATCTTTGTATAAGAACTGCCAATGTGTAGTAAGAACATCAGATGGTATCACATACGCAATTGATACAAAAGCGGGAGTGCGTCAAGGTTGCATACTCTCATCTTTGCTATTCAATATGCACATAGACAGAATAATAAAAGAAACAGAAGGTTCAGAGGGCAACATTACCGATTCAGTACAAGACAACTCAGATCAACTAAACAATGAAATAAATGAACTACTTTTCGCAGACGATCAGAGCCTCATATACGAAAACGAAGAGCAACTACACAAGTATGTTAACATACTATCCGCAACATGTACAAATACATGAAGATCAATACACAAAAGATGGAAACAATGAAAATGTGCAGAACACCGAGTCCACTAAACATACAGATAGACAATATATGAGTAAAAAGAGTAACATAGTTCAAATGTCTCGGTAGTATTTTTACAGAAAATATAAGCCTCGATAGAGAAATAGAGATGAGATGTCAAATGGCAAATGCAGTAACATACCAACTGTCACAACTTCTTCGTTACCCCAAGATCGAGCTGGAAGTTAAGCGACAAATGATCTACAGTATATTCCTACTTACACTGTGTTACCAGTGCCAAACCTGGTCTCTCTGATCTTCACATTACAGAAATATAATGACATGTGAGATGAGATGCTTGAGGAAAGCTGCTGGGGTCACCAAGCTCGATATATTACGAAATGAAGACATCAGGGCAAGAATATGTATAATATCTTGTATAGATTGCATATAGAGAGAGAACATATCAAGTGGTTTGGCCACATTAGGATAATGCACCACGTAACGTTGCCCGTACAAGCATATAACCAAATGAGATCAGGGTACAGAGCCAGAGGAATACCACGGAAAAAGAAGGATAGAAAACATCAGGGGCATTCTAAACAGACACGGTCATAGCACAGCCGAGGCCACACATCTGGCTTTCGATCGCAAGTTCAAGCTCCAATCACCCCTACGCTTAACGGCAAGAGTGGATCACAAACGACCTGCGGAAAGACTATAGACATTAGACTAAATTGCACAAGAAATAATCATGAACTTTACAGGCCTGACATAATCAATTAAACTGAAGACCAAAAACAACGCTCAGAAGAACATTTATGAATGAATTAAATTCTACAGGAATACATGCACAAAACCTGCAACCCCTAGCAAGTGGCCGACATGCATGGAGAACTATGACATCCACCCTATTTGCCATACTTGGCAAAAGAGGAACTGACTGACTAACCGAGACGGACATTAGCAGATAAAAATATTTTCCGACACAAATTCATAACGTATTTTTGATTAGAAACTAGCTTCACAACAACGGATGGTGCATTCCCATTAGTACTCTCCTCTCCGATCCAGCGGCAGCCATCCCAGTGTAGAGTCAGTGGAATCTGGTGTTGATTGCGTGATCTTCGGGTCCTTCCTAAAGAATTTCATTTTCTCCCCTCTCCTCTAGATACTCAATGTCTGAAATTCTCTGTATGTGTACATTTTAGCCTCATTGACATCATGTTTATCTTGAAATGAATTTATCACTGCCTAATCAAGTCTGTCATATCCCTTCTGATCATTGTGCCCTCTATCGCCGCATTTCCTGCAAAGAGAGGTCGGCTTCCTCGTTTTCTCTGACCCCAGCATGACCAGGGCAGTATATCCATGTAAAGCTCTGGACAAGTGAGTTTTCCAATAAGTTCCACCATTATTTTCTCAGCATATAATCTTATATCTTGCGCAGCATGCTTTGAGAGTTTGTGAGTATCACAGAGTGTGTTGATGTATCAGTTATCAACCAATTAAGTGCTGATGTAACTACTCTGTCTCCACCATAGCGTATTTTAACAACAACTATATCACGGACAAATGTGTTACCTTATTTTTACACTACTGTTGATGAAGTTTACTACTACTACTACTACTACTACTACTACTACTACTATTACTGCGACTACTACTTCTATTAGTACCACTAATACTACTACTAGCACTACCACTACTACTACTACTACTACTACTACTACTACTACAACTACTACTACTACTGTGAGGTGTAATACTATTACTTTTGAATGTTATCTTGCGGACGATCAGTAATGATATAGAAAAAGAAATAAACCAAGCAAACTTTTCTCTCAGAAATGGAAGACTTTCTGAACAATCATGTCACAGCAACAGAACATTTTCTAAACGAATATGTCACAGCAACGAATATTTTCTAAATAATTATTTCACAGCACAAGATGACTATAACATTATGAACAGATCAGAGGAAGTTATAATTCTACGTCTTAGAACAGGACACAACCGACTACGCAGTCATATGTATACAAAGTTCAAGATTGGCAACACAGCCATGTGTACATGTGGACAGGCAGCACAGAGTGCCAAACATATACTTCAAGAGTGTTCTGAGCATGAAACGCTGAGGCATACATATTGGCCAGAGGAAACAACACTGGAATCAAAGCTCTATGGGACACTGTATGAACTACAAAAGACAGTGAGTTTTATTAAGGAGACAGAATTACAGATATAGACATGTTTCAAGTGAACGAAAGAAGAATGTCACACAGCAACATACGACTTTTGTTTTAATCTTCCACTTTTACCTCCCATATCTTTTCAAATATTGTTCCTAAACGACGTCGCCGCTCCTCACCCACGCAAATTCTGCCTCCATACAATCCGAGTTTTTACCATTTTTTAATGGAGACATTTTTTATTTAGGAATTACATACGTCTTTGCATCTCATTAGTGGTCTGTCGCGGGCCGCTGATATTCAGATAGTACTCCGAATTATACCTGTTTTGAAATGCTGCAGTTTGGCATTCTGCGGACGTGCCTCGCTATAGCACACTATTTCTACTGTGTCCATGGCAGATGGTAATTGTGTAAGGCGTAACACTTTAATTACTATGATTAATTTTACTATTACTAATACCACTACTACTACTACTACCACTACTACTACTACTACCACTACTACTACTACTACCACTACTACTACTACTACTACTACCACCACTACCACTACTACTACTACTACTACTACTACTACTGATACTACTACTACTACTACTACTACTACTACTACCACCACCACTACTACTACTACTACTACTACTACTACTACTACTACCACTACTACTACTACCACTAATACTACTACTACTACCACTACTACTACTACTGATACTACTACTACTACTACTACTACTACTACCACCACTACTACTACTACTACTACTACTACCACTACTACTACTACCACTAATACTACTACTACTACTACCACTACCACTACTACTACTACTACTACTACTAACAGTAGTGCTAAATATATTATTCTGAACCAACGTGACACATTGATATGCCAAGTTAATGCCACAGAGTGATCGTCAAGCAACGGCAGAAATGTGCACATAATATCAACAAACATCATCAATTTTACAGACCATATGATTTATAGCAAGTATCATCTAGCAATCGTCAAGTAAGAAATATGTGATATATTCTAATTTCTTCCAATGTAATTGATTGACTAGTAATATCTCCAATCTCAAACCTACACAGAATCTATAGATGCTCATTGAAAGATTATTGCGGTGAAAATTTTATGATTTCCGGAAAATATTTACAAAATTTTAGCAAATTCTGCAGGAATATTTCCAAATACACCATGAAATACACTGTATAAGGTGGCCGCGTAGCGCAGTAGTTTCGCATATGAGTGGTCCTTGGTTCATTTCCCAGTTTAGGTGGAATTGTTTTCAGATCGCAGCGGCTCTCGGGTCGAACCAGCCTTAAATGGGTACCGGATTAATCCGCGAATTAAAGAGAGTGAGGGTAAGGCGATGGTTACCGCCTTAATAAAACATAACTACTTAAATGTAAGATGGCTAACATTTCACAACCCTTCATCATTAATAAATGATATATATAACTTAATTTCACAAAAATCATGTCAAAAGCGTAGTGTTTTACAAATTAGGGTGGCCCAAACGTAGGTTTATAGTTATTAAACTACCATTTATATGGTTGACGTTACTTGCTTAGTAATACCACTATAAAATATTCCTTAGAGTATAAATGTAACTTACACACACATCTTTTATAATGTGGTCAGATGAGGTTTGCTTTAAATTATCTGGTCATGTGGACAATGGTGAATCATGTTAATAAATTAGTCGCACACATAACACATAACGGTATTGGTGTTTAGTCTCTGAAGGGAGATATTCCAGTGCGGAATTTTGTTACGTTCATCACTTCCTCCCAGGAGCGTGGTATATAATTCTGGGCTAACTAGTTCTCACTTCTTCTATCAGATTTGTTGCCTCTTCTGCGGTTACGGCACACCTATAATTTTCCGCCAGGTTGGAGCCTGCCGTAAAACGACGCAGATGCAATGTCGACTGACCTGTGTTGCGTTGTCATCCATTTGGACCAATTGACTTAAGACAAAACTCAAAAATAAGAAATCCAAACAAGGCAATCAGTGATAATGATGGCCTTAACAGATAACATGTTATCATCCCATTTCTAAACTTCCCTTAGTTGACCCCTACTACCTACAATGAATGTATCATCGTGTAAGATTCAGGGATTAATATTTTTTTTTAAATCTGACCTCACAGGACAACTTCTCTTAAAACAGTAAAAACAAAAATTACCAACACAATTACAATCCGTTTGTTAACATTAAAAAAATGTCTTGTTATAGATGGTTACAAGATGCGATGCAACTTGTAACATCGCAAATTAACACAATACCTTCACTGCTTTCAGTGATTATTAACATCAATACGTTCGAGAAATAATGCATAATTAACGTATACACGAATTATATTTCAAATATCACATAATAAACGTATACACGAACTGTACTTAAAATATAATATAACAGACTTATACAAGAACACGAACTCTTCGTAAAATATCACGTTAGTTAGCTAGTTAGTTAGTTAGCTAGCTAGTTAGTTAGTAAGTTAGTCAGTTAGTTTGCAAGTTAGTTAGTTAGTTAGTTAGTTAGTTAGTTAGTTAGCTAGTAGTTAGTTAGTTAGTTAGTTAGTTAGTTAGTTAGTTAGTTAGTTAGTTAGTTAATTAGTTAGTTAGTTAGTTAGTTTGTTAGTTATTTTGTTAGTTAGTTAGTTAGTTAGCTAGCTAGCTAGTTAGTTAGTTAGTTAGTAGTTGGATCATCGTCATTGCACTCCGGACAAGTCAATAGGTGCTCATATCTTTCCTGGAGTGTATCCGCCATTACACGTTGACTGACTGTCCCAGTACGTCGTTGATTGACCATAATTCTTTCTCGCCCACGAAACCGCTCATTTCAGGTAACAAACTTATACACGAACTCTACTTCAAATATCACATATTAAGGATATTGACATTAAATGTACAATTCCTGTTTTTGTCACCTTTGACTTCATTTCTATCCCTTCGGCCATTTATGGCTACTTCAAATAATTAAAACTTACACATTTCACAATAAGGATATATAAGTAAACACATACTAATACATACTATTCATGTTGCGTAACATTCTGGAGATAGTGGTGGCTGTATTACCACAACCGCAACCTCCACTATTATTTGATGATTGTAAAGCTCTGTGACATCTAAATTTGACTAATTTCTGAGGATGAAATGAATACAAGAGATGCATTTAACTTAACCAATAATGGTGGCTGATAGTTCAATATAATGTATGTGTAGTACTAATAGTTTTCGATGTTGGTTTAATGTTATATAATATTGACATCTGTATAATTATGATTCGTTTTTCTGTCAATTTTTGTAATAATTAATCCTTCAGAAATATAGTACGTCCTGACACAGACAGTTACACCCACATAAGTAAGTTATTGTTTAATTGTATATTCTGAAATACTATTCTGTGTTACGGTTTTCACTAAGAAATTAAAATACTGGAGTTAATATTTTTGACTAGACGATGCATTATTTTAAATTAGTGCCCAGTCCGAATTACAAAATGTAATATAGTTACAATTATACATACAACTAAATATATATAATTAAAGTACATCACATGAAATGTTACAATCTTGGATTTTTTGTTTATAAATATCCATACAATTATACGTTACAGTTTACATTCTTCTTTAGATGCACTACTGTAATTAATATTTGGAGGAAAAATATATAAATACGTATAATAGTATTGTAAGCAATATAAATGTATGTAGTTTTAAACTTTCATATTTAGTAATTAATAGTTTAGTGAGGCATATACAATACAGCTAACATATGTTAAATTTGAATGTAGAGAAAAATATATTTTACATATACTTGAGAATCAACACTTAAAAATATTCATCAACACAGATATTCTACATCTCCCCCACACAGCTGTTCAAGAGGAACTTTCCCAATAACAGGATAGTAGGAAAACTGTGAAGATTATACAGCATGCTTTAAGGCAGAGGTGGATAAACATTTTGACGGCCGGTTGGATTGATATTTTAAGGAGTTGTTGGGACCTAAAATAAATGTGTAGCCTCTTAGAGTTCAAGGAAGTGTTTTCTGAGCTCTGAGTAGGGTTGCCCGATTTATTCTCGATAAATAGGACAAACTACACCAGAGAGCGGCCACAATAAGTTCACACTAATTTACACTAGTTCTGATAACATTATTGAATTAATAATGCATTTACGAAGTTAGCAAAATTCGAATCTGCCATATGTATTTTCGGACATATCTATATTTTTCCCAAGTTAATATTGTATTTACGACTGCTATCCCATGAAGCTTTTCATTTCTTTGATAATGTGGCCATTGGTGAAAATTAAAAATAATCTGTTGAAAGAAATGTATCCTCCATTATTTGTTTTTCGAATCAGTTGTGTCTCTTTATATGACCAAACTGGTGTAGTTTTTTTTGGTGTAGTTTTCTGGAATCTGTGATGTATTTATAATATCTGAGTGTATCTTTTTTTCCCCTTCCATGATATTCTAAGTATATTTCTGTTGCATTTCATCTCAAATGCGTTGATCTTCTTCGCCGCTGTTTTACTTAGGATCCATGTTTCACAGCAGTATGTTGCGACCGGAAAAATAAAAGTTCGCAACATTAGCAATTTCGTTTCTATTTTGTTGTATTTTCCACATGTTTTTCAACCGTGTTAGTTTACAATATGCCATTGTCAATCTATCCCTTATTTCTGCCATGCAGTCTCCTTCACCGTTGATGTTTGCTCCTAAGTATTCAAATTTATCCACATATTCTATCTCGGTAGTGACTATTCTAATTTTTAGTTGTTTGTGTTGTTATAACCATTGACATGATTTTTTGCGTCTTTAAATACACGTTATATGATTCACAATATTTCTTTGTGTTCTTGATTAGTTGTTCCACTCCCTTCATATCAGTTGATGGATTCATTGCCCAGTTGAGGCGGACATTATTTTCATATTGCAACGGTTCGCTGGTTGACCCAGCCTTGTATGGGTACTAGATTGATCCGGGAAGTAAAGACTGCGAGGGAGAGGACTCCCGTCCTAATTTGCAGAGCCACTGAAATGTGAACCGCTAACATCTCACACCCATAAAACAGTAATGCATGCTATGGGTTACTTTACATTTACTTTGAATCATTTATATCATTTGAAAGAAGCACTGTGTCGTCTGCGTGGTGTAGTTTAGGGATTATGAATTCATCGATGTTTAAATCGTGGTAGTCATCGTTGTGTATGCCTTCTCTCACATTACTCATTATATTTTCTGCGTAAATGTTGAACATGTATGGGGAGAGTGTGCTGCCCTGCCTTACTTCACTCTGTATCTAAAACCACTATAAGAGATCGTCCTCTAACTTCACTGCAGCCTTTTGAAGTTCTTCTATGAGATGAAACGGATGTCTTGGGAAACCCATGCTGTTCATTATCTCCCATAGATTCTTGTGTTGGACGCAGACGAACGCTTTTGAGTAATCTATGAAACACATGTGCAGGTCAGTTAATAATCCCCTCTACTTTGATATGATCAGTCTCATGTTAAGAATGTGGTCTGTCCGAAGAATGTTCATCTGTCTAAACTGAAGCCAGCCTGTGATTCGTTTATCTCCATCTTATAATTTTTGTTTTTGCATTCTTTGCTTCTTTGCATTATGAGATTTAATATTATTATACTGGCTTGACTTATACGAGCTATAGTTCGGTAGTTATAGCAAATCTGAAGATCGCCATTTTTTGGGGAGGGGTATATATATAAAATGATTTTTTCCATTGATCCGGCCATGTGCCGCTTTCCCATATTTTGCAGCAGTGTGTGTTAAATCCTGATTCCGGCCTCGCCCTCTGCGTGTATCATTTCCGTTGTTAGACCATCATTGCCTGGGGCGTTTCCTTATCTTAAACTGTCTATTGTGTATCTTACTTCTTTCTTTGCAGGTTCTGGCTCTTTTTCATATTCGTTTATTGATTTGTTTTGTTTTTCTTTTGCCATTATACAAATAACTGCAGTATTATGTCCATCTATGTAAGATATGCTTCCCTACTGAAATTTCAACTATACAGCTTAGTAATGCACAGAACTATGTGGTGAATTTGTGACAAGTGTGCATATTTTATTTACAGACTTAAAACGCATTGTTCTATCATCGAAGACATATTTTGTTGTAGTGTGTATTTATGATAATGTCTCAAACATGGAATCTCACAACACAAAATGCTAAAGAATTGGACAACCCAGACATCAATCCAGAAATAGCACGAATTTTATCCCTGATTCTCTACGCTGGAGTGTCTCTGACAATTGCAATGTTTGGTGTTGTTACCAACATAATCAACATCGTGTGCTTTGTGAAACAGGGATTCAATGAAGCAATCAACATTAGTTTACTGGGTAAGGGGTAAATGTACACATGACGTGATCTAGTTACGCAATAATCATTCGTTTTGTGTGTGTACTGTTTGCTATTCATAGCAGAGGTGATACTATTCCACTTCGATATTTCAATGTACTTGTGTTTATTTGTTTTCCAATGGTGAATCTCTTGCTTTTTGTTGTTTATTTTCTACAATTGTCTTTTTTAGCCTATTCTAAAAAAATGCATAGCTGGACTACGCATCAGCGTTTCCCACACTCTTTGTTATCACAGCCCTAATTTCGTTCATCATTGATATAACAACGCGCCCCTCCCAACTAGTGTGGTAGATTCTTCGGTAAAAGATGGGGGATACTTAAAATGGGAATTCATTCCTTTCGGAATTTGTTATTTTCTGACATTTCTTTTCTCAAATGGTCACATAATCACGATGCCTTCCATAGTCTGATTGTATGTCTCACTATAAACAAATATGTACACATACAACACATTGGCAATAGTTATTGTTGTAAACGAGGAAAGCAAATTAATCTGTGTAGAAAGTATTCACAACAATACTATATTACTTATTGGGGAGTTTCTCCCGTCTAGATTGAGGTTAGAAAGTATACAAATAACAGTATAATTTACTAATTCGGCCTATCAGACTATCAAACTCACTACACATTATATATGTATATATTTTTTGCAAGAAACACAATAGCACTATCACTCAGGACACTTTCTACTGTTGGGTTCAACATTGAGTTTCAAAATGAATTTCTAAGTTATACTTCGCATTGTGAGTGTTGGTGTCGAAATATTTTAGACTATGTTCATTTTGATACTGTTCACAAGTCTTCTGGTTTTCAACAGAAGCTTTCCACTGGTTTCAATATTATAATTGTGCCATGTTTCAAATATACTTCAATTAATTTCAACATAATGCTGCTTGCTGTCTTATTATACATTAAAAATAGTAAGCACTTATAATTTTTTTGGTTTAATATGAACCTACATCGTCCATTGCTGCACCCTTGACTTTGTATTGACACTTGCGTACTCTCACCGTTACCAGGTAAAATTTTGAGAAACCTGACTTATCTTACCATTATCTTTATGGCTAAAACGTAGCGATTCACATTAATAGTAATATCATTTGTAGATTATATCTTGACGTCTCACTATTTTATGTACCTAGTGTTTATAAGTGACCAACATTGCTATCAGAAAAGTGTTGCAGTTTGTTATGTGATAAGATATATACATGCACACTAGCAGATCATGCCTTCCACATTAACATTTCACTTCGTATCCAATGAATGCTTCATATCAAAGCATCATATCAGTAACTGTTGTGTCTTCGATGTATCAATGCCATCTCTTGGGATCCAATTATTTTCATTCCACATGTAAAACATAACAAATCTAACTTTTATGTAATCACACGGAGAAAAGATCAATACCATCTGGTAAACATTTCGCACAATGAAATATTAGAAATGTGTATTATATATTGAGAGACTATAATATACCTTCGAATGCCAGTGTTACAATAAAACTCTAACCATCTCATATAGATAGCTTAATGCATACGTGTAGGTAAGAATTAAAATAGAAGTGTATACAGTTCCACACAAATCACTGCATTCAACAAGGAAGCAACGAGAACATGAATGGTTTTTATAAGTATGCCGACGTAATTCCTTGTCATAAACAATGTTGTAGGGAAAAGTGGAAGGCAGAAAAACAGAGGAGGATAAACAAAATCATCGACATAGAACATCAAAGACAAGCCATGTCAAATGTCTCTCACACTCATGTGCATCACTGAAGATAAAAATCGATGGATGGTCTTGCGTATGGATGCGTCTAATGGGGTACCCCTACGACGATTATATGATTCGTGCTGACTTTGGAAGAGAAAGAACGGTAGTGAAGTAATGCAGATGATACCAACATTTCTCAACCAGCCAAGAGTGTGAACACTACCAATTTCATGACTTGCTTGAACGATAACTCACTTATGTTTGCAAACCACAAAGTTACACCGCCCCCTCCCCGTCCCCAGGTTACTGGCGAACATTGAACATAATTTCTGTTTCGCAGAAGACTTACCTTTTTTTACTTGGCTTTCCATCAGTTTTACTGTGATGTTTTGTTTGTTTAGCATCTGACGGCATTTTTCACTGATACATGTTAAAACAATACTTACACATTACATTTTTAGGAGTTTATCCCGTATAGATTAGTTATTGATGATATCGATACAACTTCTAACATCAATTACATTTGCATATGCATTAATATACCTGCATTAAACGTATAGATTGACGCTATATCCAGTAAATAAACCGTGCAAGATGATGCCAGTAAATAAACCGTGCAAGATGATGCTTGTTCATTTTAAAATGTGGTATATAGTGTAGATATTGATCTATTATGTTACATAAATCCAGTGATAAATCAAGTAGCGTCGGCGATCATCTTTACAACTCGCCTTTGCTTCTTGTGTCAGTATTTTCAGTTGCTGGAAATTCTCCCATGCCGTCAAGAAATCCCATCTAGCACAACCTCGCTTTGCTCTCCCGTGTCTCTTCTTCCCTTTATGTTATCTATAAAACCGAATGGTCAAATTATGTTATTCTTATCACATGCCGTATACATTTTGACAGTGGTACTTTAATTTGTTTCTGTAATCTGTCATCTTTTTAGCACATCACATCATCTCTAAACGATATTTCGGAGGCACAATCAAAATCCTTCCTGTACATATCGGGGTGTCTGCTATGGCAAAGCGGTTGTTATTTCCACATTCCATAGAAAGCCTTCCTGCACTCCTTCTCGTGAAACACGCAGTGACGAAAGTCTTTTTTTTAATCTCTGAGGATCTCTAAATTAGTTTTCTTATCAGTCGATATTATTTTCATTATTCTCTACAGAAGCAACATTATAACATGCATAGTATGTGAAGACTAATAATGTGATACTCTATGGCTGTAACATTGCATAAATCAATGGTAAACAGAACAGCTGCCTTTAAAATGTGATTAGTAGAACACAATGGGCACCAAAAATGACAAATGAAGGGGTGATAATGGGCGACTCTTAAAAGCAATATAATAATAGCGCTGAGAATGCTGTGGTGGTATTTAGAGATATAACAGAATAAATGTACAATTTATTAATATGGTTGCTGGTGGCAAAGGTAAGTTTCCCAATAGGATTATATTGCTTAAACATGTCCTCCACGCGGCAAACAAACTCGTCATAAACAGTGAGGAGTTCAGACGATCCATACGGAAGTTTACTTTCTGGAGAGAATGTCGCCTGAAGAATAATGTCAGTTTGTGTTGTTTCTTCTGTATAACTACAATTTGTATTATTTTGTTGACAATTAGGTCTGACTGTATCTGACCTGTGTTCTCTTATAACACTCATGTGGACCTGTATCTCTATAACATTGATCTTCTGTGGAGCAGATGTACCTTTTGATGTGCTAGGAGTTGGATACCTTGTAGGTGCGCGTCCTCATTTAACCTTCACTCGGATTACAATTTGGATTACCGCTCTAATCACACTGGAGAGATGTCTGTGTATTATCATACCTTTAAAGGTGAGAGGTGAATTATATTCTTTATTTGTGTGTGTTTCTGTCTCGTGTATGAATGCGTATTATGGTCCCACGTGAGAAAGATCTGAATATCTCACCAGGTGCCAATTATAGCAGACATTTTACAAAAGTAAATTACTAGTAGATGTCATGTATATTTATTTGGTCCTGATTCCTTGCAGAAGTCCCCACATTACTTCATGTAGACAAGATCATCAGCACGTCTATCTATCTATCTATATATATATATATATATATATATATATATATATTCGCTAAACTATTTGTTGTCTTTCACCGTAATGGGGAGAAGAGTTTTCTGGAAATGGATCTCTTGTGTGCTACGTATACTGTGGAATCTGTCGCCTCTTTTGTTTCGGCGGTCAATCATTTTCATGGTCGGCCTCTAGGTCTGCCATCACTTTATCGTTGTAGCGTTGCTTGCTGTGGTATGATGTCTGATGGCAGTCTGTTGAAGTGTGCAAATAATTTGATCTGTTGTCTCTTAATATATTCCAACATCGGAGTAGTGCTGGTTAATTGTCTAATGTTCTCATTCTTCCATCTGTCTCTTATCGATATTCCTAGGATTCTGCGTAAGTATGCATTTTCAGCTGTCATACGCTTACGTATGTCGTGTGCTGTCGTTGCTGCTATATACATGTCGATAGCTAGTACATATTAAAAGTAAATCATCGACCTTATTTAGATGAATATGCTGTTTTTCAATTGTGTGCATTAACCTTCTAAATTACCTTAAAATATCTAATAAAATGATGATGACCGTATTTTATTTGGGTAACCCCTCCTTTACCCAAGGAGGAGCGCGATAGACTAGTTCATACTAGGCTTACATGCTATCACCGATTACAGCGTACCAGGTTTGAAACTACGTCCGTTAAAAACAAAAAAAGAAAATCCAGGTTGTGATTATCGCTTGACACGACCACTCCCCCAGTTAGCTCAGCTGTAAATGAGTACCTGACGCATGGGTTAGGGGAGGTAAAGACAGCAAGTAATGGAACTGGCCACCCCACCTAATAGTTTCTGCGGATTACCAAAGACGGACCTAAGATCTTTTCTTTTGCTGTAAATATGTGTTCTACATTTCTCAGAAGTACAAATTAATGATCATTTTTTATATCTCAATAAGGCTAGATATTTGAAAACTTTCCAATAGATCACCAAAGCTTCCAGGCTGTCAGTCTTATGTCTTTACACTTGCAAATTCTTACCTTCTCTGATATGACATTTTTTCTCAAAGACTCGCACATCTCTGAGAGTTGGAGTCAGATTAAAGCATCGCGTATCTCTGAAAGTTGGAGTTAGATTAAAGCATCGCGTATCTCTGGAGTTGGAGTTAGATTAAAGCATCGCGTATCACTGAGAGGTGAAACCATCTATGTATGAAATACATCCCGTGAGACATCTTCCCTTGCATAAACGGATATATAAGAGCGCTATTTCTGGTCATTTCCGCGATGAAAATAAACAGAAAAACAGCAGATATAAAGTTCAACTCTTGTGGTTAATTTCTATCATCATTCGACAACCTACTATTCGTAGTGATTAAGCCGGTTTCTTTATGACCAAGAAGTCGCACGTTGATTACCGCTTGAGTCGTCCTGTTTACAAGGTGGGTTGTCGAAATCCATACAGATTATTGCTAGAAGCAATGGAGTTACGGGCTATCAGTTATACTCTCGGCTGGGGCAGGGAAAGTGTCTCTTCATTGACAAGGCCGGATTACATTATGGGATAACTCAAGTGCAATTAAGTCTACCCTCTAAAATTGTGCAATTTTTTCCAATTACATCAATACGACTTACTGATATCAAATACAAATAATGTTCAAATTATTGCAAAAATTTCTTACACGCGCGTGACAACTTATACATAAAAAATAGGGTCATTTATAGAGCACTTTGAAATCAATGCTCGTAATTTCTAAGGGTATTGAAATTGTATTCTTTCATGTTTCTGTTAATTTTGATTCTTGGATATTTGGTTGTGCTCTTTCAATTTTCTGTTCGCGTTGTTTCACCTATGACCTACTGGTTTTTTATGCTCCTGGTCTTTAATTATTTTAGTCATGTGAACGTAAACAATGTCATTCTTTCGCGTTGTTTGTTATGTTGTGAATGTTTTATTCCTAGGAGTCTTATGGTAACCTCGACTATCGTGTGTGATCGCATGTGTATCCAGTTCTTACAGTGATCGAACATTGAACCTTACGATTGTGAGGATAATCATGTAGCTTATTAAAATAAAATTATATGTGCTAGTTACTTGTAATCATTTGTTATACAAAATAACATACACTCTTAAAGTTTAAAAAGAATAACGATATTTCTATTTTATTAACCATCATTGTTTATATTCACAGGTAAAACGTCTCATCACACCTGGTAGAGTTTGGATTATCATCACATCAACATTTATCATTATTTTAACATCTGAGGCTCCAATATACGTCGTCAACAAGTTGGACATGGTCCTCTTCCCAGAAAGAAACATAAGTCTTCTTGGACTTGTTTCTACCAAAGATAGAGAAAACGTTGAGAAGATTTCTTTAAGCATTAACAATTTCATCATGCCATTTGCTGCGTGTATTATTCTCGTTACATGTACAATAATATTAGTGGTTAGTTTGTCAGAGAGATCCAAGTGGAGAGAAGCATCAACAAAAGGGAGCGAAGTCACCATCCGTAATCAAAGAGTAGCCAAAATGGTTGTCATGATTTCTGTACTCTTTATTTCCTGTTTTATCCCACATACAACCATGATGTTAGCAGTGGCGTTCTCGCCTGATCTTACAGTCGGTGGTAAATATATAAATACAGTGATAGTCGTGGGTTGTTTTGCCTTCATTTTGGAAGCAATCAATTCGTCTTCTAATATATTTATATACTACCACATGAGCAGTAGGTATAGAGATGCAATACGAAATGTGTTTAATAAGTATAGAGATATTGATATGTTGGAAGATTAGTATTTGAAAGTATTGTTTACCTACAGCCTAATTTGACATGTGTACTCTTCCTTCATCTCCAAGTGCTATGTCACTGCCATTAATCATCTGTTGTAGGGGATTATAAAAAACAGTTTTATACGTGTGATATCGCATCTATTTGATGTGTGCAGAGAAGACTGAACAACTCAATTCCAGAAAAGAATATAATGCTACATTTGGGGCATGTATGATCATACGTTGGCGTCTGTGTGTGTGTCTTTTCGGGGAGTATGTTTTCTCTGTCTCGAAATCTGGTGTATACCGACAATTTAATCACATTTATGGTAGCGCTACACCTCAATAGGTGATTCTCAGCGACACAATTCCATGTAGTTTCGTCGATATTGAAGTTTATACAGACCATGTCAGAGAGTCTTGGAAGTATATCTTTTGTTCACAGACAAGTAGTTTTCAAACTTTGAGAGAGATCCTTGGAAGGGTTTCTTCTTTCAACTGACCAATCGTTTTCTAACTTTTAGAGAGATTCCTGGAAGTGTTTCTTCTTCCCACCGACCAAACCTTTTCTCACTTTGAGAGAGATTCTTGGAAGAGTTTCTTCTTTCCACCGACCAATCGTTTTCTCACTTTGAGAGAGATTCTTGGAAGTGTTTCTTCTTCCCACCAACCAATCGTTTTCTCACTTTGAGAGAGATTCTTGGAAATGTTTCTTCTTTCCACCGACCAGTCGTGCTTCTCTGATTATAGATCTGCTGTTTAGGAATTCAATTCTCGCTATTACTGCTACCACTACTACTATATTACTACTATTGCAGCTGTTACTTAATTCTGCTGCTGCTTCTGGTGCTATTTCTGCTGCTGCTGGTTCTGCTGCTGCTACTACTAATACTACTTCTACCGCTATTACTATTATTAAACTACCACTACTAATGTAATATTGTGCTGGTTTAGCTGGCCATGTTTCTACTGTGTTCGAAGAACATGATGACCGATCTTCCTAAATCATTCCAGTATCTCAAGGCCTTTACTATGAAAATAGAGAACGTATGAACCGCGAGTAGAGTTAAATGAGGAGATTTAGTAAAACCGATAGTTCTATAATATGATATAGTCGCGTAAACAGGCAAACTAGCATGTGAGATTCGTGAGTAATCCTGGTACTTGATTAGTGATTACGAATATAAATATACTGTTACGAGTAGACCGAGAGATCAAATGGCATGGTATAGTCACAGAGGTAGGATTCATGCATGAGCAGTTGTGCCACTAAATTAGAGTGAATTCGCATTTGAATATCTAATCATCGAATCGACTAATTGAAATAGACTAATTATGTGTTAGGGAATAACATGAGGAAATGTGTAAACATTATAACTCTCACTGTAGTTGCAAAGTATTCCACAAGATGTGGGTTACATCAATTTTTCTAGTGATTTGTCGGTTTACTGCATTGGTTCCACCATTTCCATTAAGTAGATACGGATACTCACTTGCGTCGTACTGGAAAACTCATACAACAGCAGGTACGATAACGTGAGTTCGGACATACGCCATGTACATGCTTATTTGATAAATTGAACAGTTAGCGTGATATAGAGAAAACGACCATAGATATTGACGATCAATCAATATTCAATCACGGATTATGTATGTCTGTTGTAAATGAGAGTGAGGTCAAACAAGAGGCGAATTTTGATTTTTCTTCATCCATATCGGGGCATGGGAATTTGAGTCTTGGGTGAAAATAACTAGAGAGAGAACTGTTATTTGTGATTCATGCCAGCTTCCTCTTCACAATAATACGTATCTAGGTAGAGTTAACATCTCCAGAGGTGAAGGTCATAATTGTGTAGTTAACCTCATATCCTGAGACTATAATTTTTTTAGTTAGCCCATATCCTGAAAGGCCTCTTCCTGAATATCAAGAAAACAGAAGTAATGGTTATTTCAAAGAAAGAAAATACCGCACCTTGCAAGATCAAAGTGAATCCTATAGTATTAAAACAGGTCCACCAATTCAAATATTTAGGTACAATGATTACAGCAGATGGAAGAAGTTAAACAGAAATATGATGCAGCATAGGACAGGCAAAACGAACATTCAGAAAAATGAAAAATATATTGTGTAATATGACCTTGTCATTAGAGGTGAGAAAGAGAGTTCTGCAGTTCTATATAACCCCTATACTAACATATGGGTGCGAGTCTTGGACAATAAACAAAGTGGGAAGTGAGATATTAGAGGCAACAGAGATGTGGTTCTACAGAAGAATGCTGAGAATAGTATGTGCCGCTAGAAAAACTAATCTAGTGGTGTTAAAAGAGTCAAATGCGAAACGGACCTTGATCAACAATATAAGAAAAAGGCAATCTTTTTTTTTTCTGGCCACTTCATGAGACAGGCAGGTTTAGAGAGCATAGTCACAACAGGCAAAATTCAAGGCAACAGAGACAGAGGGCGACAACAGGAGAAAATATTAGACAGTTTGACAACCTGGCACGGCAGGAAAACAACAGCGACTGATACATATTACTGTGGACAGAGAGCTGTGGAGAGCCATGATCGACTACGCCAGCCAACATGGCACCTGATGATGATGATATCCTGATACTATTATCAACATGGCTACACGAATATGTATTGTTCAGTGCGTTACATTTTTAATCGACTAGTCCCACACCTGGATGGACAGTTGTCGCATCGACTTGCCCCACACCTGGGTGGACAGTTATCGCATCGTCTTGTTCTAAATCCTTGGTGAACAGCTATCGTATCAACTTGTCCCAAACACTGTGTAGGCAGTTGCCGTTGAGACTTGTCCCAAACAATGTGTAGACATTTGCCGTAGAGACTTGTCCCAAACGCTGTGTAGACAGTTGCCGTTGAGACTTGTCCCAAACACTGTGTAGACAGTTGCCGTAGAGACTTGTCTCAAACACTGTGTAGACAGTTGCCGTTGAGACTTGTCCCAAACGCTGTGTAGACAGTTGCCGTAGAGACTTGTCCCAAACACTGTGTAGACAGTTGCCGAAGAGACTTGTCCTAAACACGTTGTTGGCAGTTGTCGTACCGACTTGCTTCAAACACTGTGTGAACAGTTGACATAATATATCTTGCTGAATCAGGATTATTATACTTGTCTCAAAACTCTAGAATCGACATAACCGGAAGAATTGGTTTCAAAAATGGCTAACAAGTGCATGACGATTATTGAGCTCGGATGTCCCCATATGTATAATTTACTCCGTACCTCTCAATAAAACAGCACGTCCATTACCAATAGTACCACTCGTAGTACAGACTACTAATTATAGCGATTGCAAGCAAGACATCACGTGCTGAATAACAGCACGTGACCTCCTAAACATCGTACCGTAACTACTACGCTACGCAGATTAACGCTGAAGTATTGGTATCAAAGATTCTTTTTGTCCTTACGGAAGTATTGGTATGCAAGATGACTTTTGTTTCCTTACTGTTGTATTGATATGCAAAATTATCATTTTTTTTCTAATTGAAGTATTGACATGCAGGATGACCCTTCTTCCGCTAATGGACCGATTGTGGTGATGATGCACACCACTGGTTAAGTTGTTTGTTGATGTCCCACTGATCTATGATTGAAAGGCGGCGGTGGCAGTCTACAATCGAAAAAGTATAGGCATATGGTCACATTTTATTAATCAATCTGTGAACTGGAAAGTATTGGCGCATGGCCACAGTGTATTTATCATTCTGTGAACTGGAAAGTATTGTCACATGCTCACAGTCTATTTATAATTATGTGAACTGGAAAGGATATTATCTTTGAGTTTATCTCGGGATATCACAAGCTGTTTATACGTGTGTATACAGTAAAGCTACATCATCGTGGACGATCGAATGTGTAATTTTCTATATTTCAAAGTTAATAATTATTCATGCTATAGTATCATATGTAATGCAAATCTAAGGTCATGTTATCAGTGATACATGTTTAATGTTGCCTCGTGAAAATTGACCAGTGACCAGTGTATTGTGGCTTCAGAGTATACCTTTCTTGTAACAATTCGTGTCGGTTGGGAGGTAGCGGCAATCTTTTAATAAATTAAAATAATTTTGATTTACTAATATGTTTGTTGATATTTAATTGTTGTTTGTTCATTAGTTTGTTCTTATTTGTTTGTTGGTTGTCCATTAGTTTGTTGTTATTTGGTTGTTGGTTGTTCATTAGTGTGTTGTTATTTGTTTATTGTTTGTTCAGTAGTTTGTTGTTATTTGTTTGTTGGTTGTTCATTAGTTTGTTGTTATTTGTTTGTTGGTTGTTCATTAGTTTGTTGTTATGTGTTTGTTGGTTATTCATTGGTTTGTTGTTATTTGTTTGTTGGTTGTTCATTAGTGTGTTGTTATTTGTTTATTGGTTGTTCAGTAGTTTGTTGTTATTTGTTAGTTGGTTGTTCATTAGTTTGTTGTTATTTGTTTATTGGTTGTTCAGTAGTTTGTTGTTATTTGTTTGTTGGTTGTTCATTAGTTTGTTGTTATTTGTTTGTTGTTAGTTCATTAGTTTGTTGATATTTGTTTTTTGGTTGTTCATTAGTGTGTTGGTTGTTCATTAGTGTGTTGTTATTTGTTTGTCGGTTGTTCATTAGTGTGTTGTTATTTGTTTGTCGGTTGTTCATTAGTGTGTTGTTATTTGTTTGTTGGTTGTTCATTAGTGTGTTGGTAGTTGGTTGTTCATTAGTGTGTTGTTATTTGTTTGTCGGTTGGTCATTCGTTTGTTGTTATTTGTTTGATGGTTGTTCATTAGTGTGTTGGTAGTTGGTTGTTCATTAGTGTGTTGGTAGTTGGTTGAGTGTAACTAGGGATTGTCAGTATTCTCATATATAAGTAAAGAATTGCAATACAAACATTAGACCACTGTATTGATTATCCATCCCTACACGCCGGTAGATCGAGGTTAGGGTTTTTTTTTACCATGCTAGGAAACAAAAACACGGCTGTTGTACATGGAATTTAGGAAATAAGGTGGTTAACCGTCATACCACCTTCCCCCACACCACCCGTTGACAATTTGCCATGCAAAGGCCGTATCAAAATGTTTAATAAGAACAGGAATTACAGAATGTGAAATATTGACGACTGAAGCGATCTACTACAGCACTGCTTCCCTACTATCAAACGAGGCCAGTGTCTTAAGTGTAATTCATAGAACCCTAGTGTCGTTAGTGTATCTCATATGAGGGCAGAGGCATATTATGTTAGTGCCATAGGACATATATGTATCTCATATGAGGCGAGTGTTATGTATCTCAAAATAGGCTAGTGTAGTATGTGTATCTCATTGGAGACTAGTGTCGTAAGTGTATCTCGCAGAAGGCTAGTTTCGCAAGTGTATCTCGGCTTCTTCCTGAAGAATTGGTTTTAAAAAACTCACATGGATGAGTTTTAAAAACCAATGTCTTTCCCGTATTATTCAATGTCTACACCGTGGCAGTAACACAGCACAGCTCGACAGAAGAGGTAGAACACTGTCCTTTGCGGGTGACATACTGACAGGGAAGAGATAGAACAGAAACTGTCGAATCACTGCAGAGTGAGCTAGACCGTATCGCCTTCTGTTGTGACGATTTGGGGCACTGATCAACCAAGAGAATGCTTCAGTGGCATGGATCTCTCTTAACAATCACATCGTAAAGTCTCCGTCACTGACGGTAGAGATGAGAGGGCATGATGTAATCAGGACCTCATCCTTACAATACCTGGGCGTGCGATTTGATCGTAGTCTGTGTTTCCGGGAACATGTTGATCATGTTATCGTAAAGGTCCGTAAAGGACTTTCAGCACGGATAGTGATGGCAGCGGCTGACACTAAACAACCACAGCTCATAAACTTATATGATGCACTTGTCCTCCCTGTCATTGAATATGCAGGCGCCACTATCACTGCAAGTCACAAATAGATTGAGAGGCTGGAACGAATTCAAAACGAAGCGATGCGGATCATCCTTCGTTGCACAAGGGACACACCCTATGAAGCTATGAGATTTCTCCTTGATTCTCCGAGCATATCTCATAGAATTGATATGTGGCGAGCCCGCGTATACCTCAGAATGAGTTCTGACTTAGATCACCCACTATACAGCGAGTTCCCGCGTGTGAAGGAAGCAGGCTCACGAGAGGAAAATCGTGGATGGGTCGGGCCGAGTATACAGTTAAAAATTATGTGCCCCAGAAGACTTAACTCATGGCGTGGAATGGATACATGTTCCTACGGTCTTTAAAGAGGCAGTCACGGCCGTCATTACACTCAATAGCAAGTGCAAGGAACTCAGTACCGTAGGCGTGGATGCTGAGGTCAAGGTACTAATCTGCGAGAATACCGATGACACAGATGTTGTGATTTGCACGGATGGGTCGATCATCCGTCACCACTGATGCGCATGGGCCTTTACTGCCAGATCAAAATGGAGAACAGTACACGACGCAAGTGGTGCCTTTACCGCAACAACAAGCTGCCTAACAATGGAAGTATTCGCAGTAACATAGGTACTTAATTGGCTTGAATTGCAAGCCTATTCCTTTGCATGCATACTAAGTGACTCTCTGAAAATGATTGAGAAAGTCAAAACAAGTGATGTACGTTGGGAATGGGCGGAGTCAATTGAGAGAGAAGAAATGCGGGCATCACTACTAAGACTCACGCTTATCTTTGTTCCCGTATACGCGGGCGTTGAGGGGAACGAACGAGCCGACCAATTAGCTAGCCTCACCACCACAACAGACGGCCAGCATATGGGCCGAGCAGACATACTCATTGCTCTTCGTGAATCCTCACGATCAGAAGATTTTGAGATGAATGAGCGTGAGTCAATATCGAGAATGCGCGAATTCGGAGTGTAGCCCGTAGAGAATCCCCGACAAAAATTTCAAAAAGAGCAGTGAACCAACATAGAACCGGAACCATCAGCCGGTTTACCCAGAGAGATTCATTGAAGCAGAGATCTGGACACCTATGGACTTGCCCGGTGTGCGAAGAGGATAATCAACCTACCTAATACATAATACAACTATTACCATACATGCTAGTAGTACTGATATGGTACAGCTACAACTACTACAACGAATGCTACTATTGCAAGCACTACTAATACTAATAGTTACAACTGTTGCTACTCCCACTACTACTGATCGTAGTGGTCCACTTGTAGAAGTGCGAATATGCCACTTCTATTACTAATGCTACTATTTGTCATACTGATACCACTACTTCTGCTAGTGATACTACCACTACTACTATTACTACTACTATTACTACTACTACTACTACTACTTCCAGTACAGACACTACTACGATTAATAGTTACAAAATGCTGCTACTATGTTTTTCATGACGTAATAAATTGACGACGAGTTTCACTCATGAAATAGATGTCTCCACAACTGTGACATTGTACTCCAGCATAGAACCTAGATACTGTGACCAGAATCGGCTACAGCTCATTGATTTGATGTTGTTTGTCAAACTGGTACCCAGAAACCAACTGGAAACAGCAACACCGAAGGTGAAACCATCGAATTCAGAACATGACGATCTTACATGTATTTCCAATTTTGTAGAAATGGCACACGTCATGTGCGCCGGCAGACTGTGGGTGGCGGAGAAAGGAAAGTGATGAAGCACGTCTCACATCCACTAGTCATAGAAGAAAGTCTGGGAAGAATCAAGTGAAAGCTTCATATTACGATTTAAAAATTGTGTTTATGGCCCGAGGCCGTACTTTATTGGAGCAACCCTGTGTTTGAAAACAAATTGCAGAAAAAAAATAACACAAGGTCTGAATCAAAACTTACACAAAAGGGTCAGTCTTTGAAACCACCGACAATGCAGGATATGGCTCTCTCATTGTCCTTCCCGACAATACATATAATATTAGAGTTATCTGAACTGTGTGGAGATTTCTGCAGCAACCTATGCAGAGGTACATGCAATATCATAAAGACATCCATACATCACCACCAAATGCACACATGATTCAACTCATCCAAAAAAAATTAATAATATTTACAGACGATGAATTGTACGTCTGTGAAGAAAGAACTCTAAAAGATAATGAAAACTGGAACACAGAAGGTGAGAATCCCCAAAAGCAACATAGATCAAGCTACAAATATATATCATGTAGCATCAGTACTACATAGAGGTGAAAGCTAGGCCACACATGTATCAGCGGGAATGAAAGTGCTTACAAATTAGGGTAAAGGGGAGCAAGTATGGCCCAACCAGGGATTACCACTAGAACTAGAGTAGCTAAATATATTAACCACACAACTGTATACAACAATAAGTGTACGCTGACTCACAAGGAAGAGTATTATATGCAGATATGCCCCAACCAAATCTACACGACAGCATAAATCCGCTACACCGTCAAGAACACACAACAATAATTAGGCTGCATATATAAATAATTAAAATGTCAGAGGTTGTCCGACAAAGTGGGGCGTGTCGCAGTAACCAAACGAAAACGTTATAAATGCTGAATAAAGTAAAGAGGTTACTATAAAGCCCAAACTAACAATTTACAATAAACAAATAACTTACAATAAAACACACAAAAAACAAGGGTATGTTCTTGTGTGTACCGTCCAACAGGAACCTTTCTCAAGAAACGCATACCAATTTTAAAAAAATCAAGAACTTATTCAAAATTAGAATGACTAGGACATGTTTTTCTCACACAAAAAAAAGATTGCCCAGTGAAAATGCGCTACACATGTTAGTAATCACACATTGCGTGCGTTCAATATGTGAGCGGTTAGAAGATGACATAGTGATCTACAGACATACACGGTCAGAGGTAGATTAAGTGATAGAATAATAAACCTATACAAAGTGAACATCACATGCACAACTTAACAAACACCTACACACAATTACTACGATCATACATCAAATTACAACCAGTAAAACACCACCTTGTTGAATGTCATGCACTACAAAACCTGCGAAAACAACTGTTACCACCAAACACCTCCGTCATCACTAACATCCTTTATACAGACACGTCACAGGTGAAGAGGACATACACCTACCACCACCTGACACAGAGAAGAAAGAGTGACATCTTGCAACCTGTGAGCTCGGATAAGTAAATTATTTGATATAGTTCCATTTTTCGAATAATTGCAAAAAAATGTTGCATTATGTTGTCCTAATTCATTTACATGTTAATCGTTACTGTTGCCTAGTAGTGTCTTTGTATGTTATTAATTTTCAAATCCATGTTATTTATTTACCTCTGTTATCGCTATATTTCAGATTTCAGAATCATATGATAACATATTGAAGTGGCCGTTGCACCAAAAGTGATATTTGATGATTGGTCTAACATCAGAATATTAATTCTGTTTTAATAATAAATATATTATTTTCCATCTTTCAAATTACATCTCATCAGTGACACAAAAAAATTAATTAAAATATTTACATAAACACATCTTATGGATGTGACATAACGACATTATTTCGAGTTCAATGCTAGAAATTGGATGCACATTATTGATTATAAACGGTTATGTGAGATTATGTCTACAATGGCAGTGAACAGTTAATTGTGTGAACTAATAATGTTGTATGCCATGATATAACATCTATATAATTTAAATACTGAAGATTAATATGTAGTAGATATTTATTTGATACAACATGCAACTGCAAATCTTATACAAGTATCGACGATTTGCTGTACAATTTCTTTCTTTTTAATTTTACCTCTACGAAATTATTTATGAACTTCTAGCGAAATATTGTTATAGAAGAATAGTCCAGTAAAGATTAAACAAATTAACATTGAGAAATGTGAAATTGAGTTGACACTCTAGTTTTACTGGTCATGTAGGCTGACAACACATATTCCTCTAAGTTCACTATCAAACTCCAGCAGATTCACTGGATATGTAATTCTAGAGAACATGATGAGATGTGTTATAGTTTAAAGCTTGGCTGCGAGAAATTGTTGTCCTGACACATGCGACTTGAGCCTGGCAGCTTGGTCACTGCGACCCTCTACGAGATAGAATATCACACGCCACCTTCAAATCTCTCATATACCTCTGAGCAATATATATATGTATATGTATATGCCAGTCGAACTCTAATATACAAATGTGCAATATGCACCTGTGTAATATCTACTTATACCGCCCGTAAGTTGTCGAGGCCGAAAGGGGAGCACAGAATAGCAACACTGTTTACCTTCCATGCATATCGTACGAGGCGACTAAGGAGGTTATGGAATGGAGTTGTCTGTTCCATCTCGTATAGGGTCAGTGAACCAAAGGCATGCTGAAGTCGGATGTCTCAGGCAGAAAGGCACATATATCTCAGCCATGCTGTAAACCATGACACAACGCATTCCGTTCTCCGGACTACATCATGTTGATCTGTAGCATTATGAGAACGAACACAGAAGAAGAAGATCTACTTATACAAGCTATATTTTAATTATCACTAGATATTTTAAATATCTTCATATCACTATATAAGAAGATGGGTACGACAAGAATGCATTTTATAACCAAGTTTATTGAATATCTACACAGAGAATATCTTTAAAAGTATAGAAGACATGTCAGGACTCAAGATCAATGGGAACAAATAAACAAACTGAGATATGCAGATGAAGATGTTCTTTTGTCAGAATATGAGCTGGAACTACACAGACTAATAAATCAAGTCGACAAATCAAGTAATGAATATGGACTGGATATAAATATCGAAAATAAGATAATTAGCACAGACACAGAATAGCATGATCTAAACATTAACATACATGGAGAGAAACTTCAACAAGTAAAACATTATCCATATCGTGGATACATAGTCGCACATGACGGCAGATGTGAAACAGAAGTTAAAAGGAGAATAGGATTTACTAAAAGTACATTCAATAACATGAGGAAAATAGTAACATCTAAACACATTACAAACAAGTTAAAAATGAGAATTATAAAATGCTACATCTATTCCATATTAATGTATGGATCAGAAACATGGACACTAAATAAACAATTAGATGACGAAATTTATGCCTTTGAGATGTGGGTATATAGATGAATAGGGAGAACATCATGGAAAGAGAAGAAAGCAAATAAAGAGTTTTCTAAATAAAAAACGCTTAATATGAAGAAGGAACTACTAAGAGAAATAAAGATCAGGCAAATAAAATACTTTGGACACATTAAAAGACGTGACACGTTATTAAAGACCTTACTTGAGGGTAAAGTCAAAGGGAGGCGAGCAAGAGGTAGGCAGAGGTACACGTGCATGAGTAGCGGCACACGATGTACAGATTACAAGCTAGCAGAGTGCACCAACAAGACAAGAGACAAAAGATGTTGGAGATACGTTGCAGTCAACCTCCGTTGTGGAGACGGCCCTGATGATGATGATTATGAATGTTCACAAATCAAACCACAATCGTTTAGATCGAACCCATCGACATTGACAGATATATTGGCTACTTGAAACTGATTATTGTACATTAACTCAAGTAAATTTTATCAAGATCACCATTGGCTGCTGACACCCACGCACAAACATAGTAACGAATACAAATCACGGGAAATGCCCCATTAGTAATTTTATAAGGCGATTTTCCAATTAGCAAACAAGTCCAGTTACATCATCTGAAGTCAGGTCTAGATTTAAACGCTCCGTGCCAATCAATACATATAAGACCTGCTGCTTCAATGGAATTATCTTTTTGAAATGACACGTGTGACTTTTCTCTTTGTTTTCATTGGTTACTTTGTATTGACATCCAATGATAATGTCGGAAACGGTCAAATGCTTCACGTTAAAAGGATGATTTACAATGAGCCAACTGATCAATTTGACAATGGTCGCGAAATGTTGACGTTTTACGACATTACACAAACATATAGTAGTCATACAGAATTGTCAGGATTTTCTGTCCTTGAACCATTGATCACAAGTACAGCTAGACATCGTATGTTCCTTGTGTGCTGCACCAAATCCTTCTTCGAAATAGTTATACATGCTGATCTTATGAAGTGTCGCTTATTCTTAATAACAAATTTCGGACACTGCCAATCGCCGTGTAATTGGAGATATATTAGATGGGATTGAAACACTTGTGTATGTGTCCTGTATGCATGCTGCTTTGTTGAATAATGTATCTTCACACAACAGACTGTTGCAGTGCATTTCATTTACTTGCAATGCATACTATACGCCAAGCGACCAATGATAAGTCACAGCCAATGTAAGCGATTGTGCCTGAGATCAGAACGCATAGCTATTCTCGAAAAGGATATGGTATGTATTGCGATGAAAATATCAGCTGTGTATGTCAACAACATGACTCTGTATGGTGTCTCTGTAGCGGCGTGGTATAGATGGCGTCTGTACCAGCCAAGTTATAAAGTTCATAACTCGCCTCAGGTCATTGCGCATCCTGACCGTTCAAAGCAATGACTAACTACTGGAATTACACACGGCCAAGAAAATCACTACAGCCACACAAAATGCTGGGTTGATGGCTACTGGGTTAATGTAGATGATATGCTACCAATTGTTTATATGCTGACACTCGACTGTTTCTGTGCCTCTAAAGCAATACATTTACATTTAGCACACTATTTGAATTAATTGAGAACATCAGTAAAACTGCGTACCATATTATCTATTCAGGGAAGGGGTCAAGAGCTATAGACATATACCGTTGGTTGAATAACGTGGAGCAAGGCACGATTTAGTTTGTCACAAGACTCGCTCTAATGATCACGATGACTTGTAGGGGTGGGTGGGGCACAATGACAGAATTTGACACTGGGGACCACAAATACGTCCAGGGGGCGGGAACATGATGGTGCTTTAACGCAAAAACAGCAGGAATTATAGTAATAACGATTTTATTTTCTTCTTCTTCTTTCGTTCACTTGAAACATGTTTATATCTGCAATTCTGTCTCCTTAATAAAACTCACTGTCTTTTGTAGTTCATACAGTGTCCCATAGAGCTTTGATTCCAGTGTTGTTTCCTCTGGCCAATATGTCTGCCTCAGCGTTTCATGCTCAGAACACTCTTGAAGTATATGTTTGGCACTCTGTACTGCCTGTCCACATGTACACATGGCCGTGTTGCCAATCTTGAACTTTGTATACATGTGACTGCGGAGTCGGTTGTGTCCTGTTCTGAGACGTAGAATTATAACTTGTTCTGATCTGTTCATAATGTGATAGTCATCTTGTGTTGGTGTTTGTGGCTTTCTTATTGACTTGATCATCTGTTTTTTCTGATGGTAGGTGATTGGTATATCTGGTTGATCTTCGGCAGCACCTTCCTTAGCCAGTTGGTCTGTTTTTTCATTTCCTGGTATTCCACAGTGAGAGGGTATCCACTGCATGGTTACCCTATACTGGTAAGACAATTCGCTAAGTAGTTTTTTCAAGTCTGTTAGTTTTCCAGACTGGAGAGCTTGAAGCACTGACCTTGCATCTGTCAGGAATACCACAGGCTGTAGGTCAGAGTTGGAGTTCAGCAGTTTTTTAGCTGCCACAGTAATTGCCTGGATTTCTGCATCATAATTATTGCAGAATTTTCCTGTCGGTGTTCTGATTGTATCTCTAGGCTTGTGTGGATATTCTATATATACACCTGCACCTCCATTCATCACAGCATTCTGTGCTGACCCATCTGTGTATACTCTGACCCATATATCTTGTGGATATTCCTCATCCAGGAAACTGAGGGTGGCTGTCCTCCGCTGCACACTGTTCTGTTCGTCCTCGCTTAGTATTCCTTTCACATGGGTCTGAATGTATATTGGCATTCCATGCCTTTCACTCCATGGGGTTTGTTCTGGTACAGACCTTAAGGGGCTGTCAACTTCACGTAGGTCTGTAAGTTGTCTACGGAGTCGTTTAGCTTGATGGATAAAGCTGCTTCTTTTCAGTCGCCCCATTGCTAGGTTTTGAAATCTTTCCTTCATTGGATGACTTGGCATACACTGAAACTTTTCCGCTTGAATTAGTACTTTTGTGTCTCTGCGTTCGCCAAGTGTTTGCATTCTTCCCATTTTCTGCATCTCTGCTATGGGTGTTGATTTCATTGCTCCCAACATTATTCTAAGTGCCTGGTTTTGCACTTTATCTAGATCTTGTAATGTGGTGTTTGATGCAGGACACCACGCAGCTGAACCATATTCCAGGTGTGGTCTTATGCCTTGCTGGTAAACTTTACTGAGTATATTCCCACTGGCTCCCCATGTGGTTCCACTTAGTTTTCTCAGGATAGCTAACTTCCTCCTGGCTTTTGTTGTTGCTTTGTTTATGTGCTGCTTCCATGTCAGCTTATCATCAAAAGTAACTCCAAGGTATGTTGGTTGTTTGTCTTCTTCCAAGAGCTCTCCGTCTATCTTGATATGACCGGCTTTTTGTTTTGGTGAGAGGGTAAAGAGTGTAGTGCTGCACTTATCTGTGTTAATGCTGACACACCATCTATTTGCCCATAAGGTTAAGGCATCGATAGCTCTTTGTATTTGTTTAGTGGCCACTGTCGCATGTTCTTCCGTGCACCAGATCACCAGGTCGTCAGCATACATTGCCACTTTGATCCCGTGTGGTAGTTCAGCAACTAGGTCATTGATGTAAACCAAGAAAAGTGTGGGTGACAGGACTCCTCCCTGGGGGACTCCATGACGCAGTAGGACTTTCTTGCTTTTGCGACCATCTAATTGTACCCTGGCTCTTCTATTATGCAGGTATGCTTTTACCCATTTGTACATTCTTGAGCTAACCCTGCAATTTCGCAATTTCTTTAGGAGCCCTTCTTTCCAGACCTTATCAAATGCTTTCCTGAGGTCTATCCATGCTGCTAGTACCAGTTTCTTATCTTGGAAGGCATCCTCAATCTCTTGGGAGAGGTAGGTTGCCTGATCTTCAGTAGAGTAGCACTGTCTGAAACCTGCTTGCTGTGATACCAGAAGGGTTTCACTTTCAAGGTACCACTGCATCCTAAGATTGATAATGCGTTCCATTGTTTTGCATAGACAGCTTGTGAGGCTGATGGGCCTGTAGTTGGAGACTGTGTTGCCATCTTTTCCTGATTTGAGGAGAGGTATCATTATTGCTTCTCTCCATGCCTGTGGTACATTACCTGTGGACCAGCTTGTGTTAAAGATTTGCAGCAGCTTTGCTCTTGCTGCAATTCCCAGGTTTCTAATCATTTCATTGGACACTCCATCAGCTCCAGGGGACTTTTTCATTTTCAATTTGGATATTGCATGCTCCAGTTCTCTCATTGTGATTGGTGCCTCCATGACTTCAGGTATAGGTTCGTCTTGTCCAATGTTTTGCTGGTTCACTCGAACCTCCTGTTGTTTGTCTGGGCTGACTTTGACGTTATTGTCTTCTGCAAAGGAATCTGCAAAGTAATCAGCTGCATGTTTACCTGTTAAAATGTTTTTATCTTTATAAAGTGTGATCCTGGTATTTCTCCCTGTACCTTCATCATTTAGTTGTTTTACAAGTTTCCATAATTTCCTAGTATCTCTTTCTAGGTTCAGCGACTCTGTTTTTTCTTTCCAGCTGTTCTGTCTGGCTTGTAACTTGGCTCTTTGAAATTTAGCCTTTGTTTGCTGATATTTGTTGTGATGTTCTTGGCTAGGTCTGTTCTCAGCCTGCTTTCTAGATGTTTCAATCTCATTTTGCAGCTTTTCCAGTTCATCATTCCAGTAGGGTTTGTAGTTTTTGCGTGCCCCCCTGGGTATGGTTTTACTAGCAGCATGTAGTATACATCTATTAAATTCACTCACTGCTCTATTGATGTCTTTGTCCAAGTTCATGTCCTTAGCTAGAACACTGGTTAAATGCTGGTACATTTTCCAGTCTGCCCTCTTATAGTTCCACCTAGTGAGCGTGCTGCTGTCCTTGGTATATTCATTGTGAATTTCCAGAAATACTGGTCTGTGGTCACTACCCCCAAGCTGCTTTCCAACGACACGTGTGATGTTCCATTCCAGGCCTGGTGAGTAGAATGCCAGGTCTGGTGTAGAGGTGGTGTGCCATGCTCTCGAGTAGAAGGTTGGTGACTCAGCTGGCTGGTTAATAAGAATGAGATTATTTTCATCCTGCCAGCTCTCAAGTTCCTCACCTCTCTTGTCGATATGATCGTAGCCCCAGCTCTGAGAGTGGCTGTTGAAGTCACCACACACCATAAGTCTCTCTTTGTCTGGAATTGTGTCTAGTGCCAATGGTTTATCATTTGGGCATTAGTAGTTCAGGAGATGGAATTCTGCACTGTCTGTTTTTAGGTGGAGCATCTGGTATTCTGCCCCGTCCATGTATACTTCCAGCTGACATGCGCTGATATTGTTTTTAACTAGTGTCAGAATTCCACCCTTTCGCCTGTCTTTTCGGTCAGATCGGTAGCACTGGTAGCCTCTGATTTTGAAGGCTATGTCGCTGCTGAGGTGTGTTTCTTGGATACAGCATATATTAACTTGTTCTTCACTGAGGACATTTTCAAGTTCCAATTTTTTGCTGTATCCATCTCTTTTACTGTTGACACCCTCAGCATTCCAGTGCATTATTTTTATTGGTCGTTTGTTTGTTTGGCCAGTAGCTCTATTCCCTTGCCTCCTGGCTCCTCGGGGCAATTGAGAAGGACTTCCAGTAACTGAGGTTGGGCCCTTTCGAGGTATAGGGCCCGGCACCGTCCCTGCCTGAACGTCCGCCACAGGGCAGGCACCATAACGTTTATTAGATGCAGACATGTTTCCATTGTGTTTTATGCGTGGCAACCTGATTATCTGTGCGCCTTTTGGCTGGTTGCCTCCGTCTTCAGCACTCTGCTTACTTGGGCCGGACTATGGTCCTGCTCGAGTGGGAGTGCCCGACCAGTCTTAGTTTCCAGCCTCTGATGGCTGAACTAAGCCCCATCACCACTTCAAGGTTCTGGCCTCGATGGGGAACGATTTTATAAATTGTATGACTTAAGAAAGTCAAGTATATTTATATGGCAGAGGGGGCTCCACGAAATAAAATGTTCCAAACAGAGGGACCACGGCACATATTGTTGAGAACCATTGGTTTAAACTAGCATGTGGTTATTTGTATTGACTCATGTTTCCGTATTCCCGAGGTACCTTGTAACATAAGTAGTGATCTACTACATTTCCAGCTTGATGTAGTTCAGAAACGAGAATACGTTATGTCACCAAATATTTGCGAAAATGTTGGACGCATACCATTCCGTCAATATGTCATTCCCGGTGACGTATGTCATTTTTCTTTTGATATCATACACTTTGATCTATTATGTTAATCGTGGACAGTGTTGTTTTTGCTTGTTGCAATATTATGTAAATGTATTCCTGATAAAGTTATTTTGGTCGAATCGTCGATTTTCGTGCGTTGTCATTTTCGTTTCAAGTGATTAACAAAACTGCATTCACCCGTTACCTAGTTTCGCCTGCTAGATTTCGGTTAAGATATTTGTAACACGTTAGTTTATCTATTCTCGTTCCTTCTTTGCACTTCTTGCAATTGTTACTGCAGCTAACATGACAACATGTTAGGCTTCCACCAATTTCATTAATTTATTCATTTTCCTTTTGCGCTGAAGTTAGCGCATAGAGCAACGGTCAGATCTTTCCAATTATGTCTGTTCAAAGCTATTCTGTGCAGTTCTTGAATAGTATAATATTGGTTGTTTTACTTTCTCTAAGTATTGTTCTTCTGAGTGTTTCTTTTGGTCTACCCTTGGTCGTTTTCCACCTATATTCTGACATTTGTTACTGCAACATATATGACAACATGCTATACGTCCATCAATTATCTGACAATTGTTACTGCAGCTAGCATGACAATATGGTATGATTCCCCCAATACTCTAACAATTGCATCTATGGGTTGGCATTATGAATACAACTCAGGATGCGTATACTATACATCTAAATCAATGTGTTCCTCACAGTTCATTGCGACATGAAAACATAGTAGTAGTAGTAGTATCGTTATTTGTCTCTGAGAAACGGTGCCAAATAGTAAAATTTTACCTATAAGTTTACATTTTCCACATCATTGAGCCGTAGTTGGGAAGACGGTGTTAGATCCATATCTCGATTGACCAAAGTCATACCTGGGAATGAAGTGGTCATCTGCAAGTCGGTGTGTAATGAGAACATGATAGTAAAAATCAAAGACATAAGAAAAACGGATGCACTCGTCTGTACATGGAGACCCCTCTTTTACTTGGTTTTATTTGTTTATAGTATTCAGTTTCATCCCAACCAGTCGCCAGTCATGTTCAATACCAACCAGTCGCCAGTCATGTTCAATACCAACCAGTTGCCAATCAGGTTAATCTAAATATATCAGACAAATGCAAAGTTGTACACTTGTAATCAATATATTCTAGCTCTTTTGTGAAAGCTTGTCTATTTTAAATAATTGAAATGTTGCGATCGTGGAATATTTCCACACGGACCACAGCTATTGTTGATATTCCGGACATTAATCAAGACGTAGCCCATGTTCTATGTTTGATTATCTACACTGGAGTGTCTCAGACAATTGCAACTTTTGGTGTTGTTACCAACATAATCAACATCGTGTGTTTTGTGAAACAAGGTTTCAATGAAGCGATCAACATTAGTTTGCTAGGTAAAGGTAAAAGGTGATATTTTGTTGTACCATATTTGGAAGTATATATATATATTATTTTGTTATACATGTTAGAAAATGTGCCATCTCCGCTTCTATGTGTGCATGCAATATTTGTTGAAAACATTTTGAACAACTGTCTCTGATGTTTATACTGATTTTTGTCCTTCACTTAATTATTCCACAATCCTGAAGGTAGTTTACGTTACAACATTGTTATAGCAATTTTCCCGTAAGAGCTCAGCATTCTAGACGGTGATTTGCCAGGAATGTGTGACTGTTGCCTTCAGCATTTGCTAGGTATCAATTGTGGTATGTTTCGACTTTACCAGAGTACGAACGCTGTTACCAACAAAATGTGTGCGGCGGCATCAATACCAATAACAACTGTCAATGCCTTTTACACATCAATTAATTACAGACGATCAGATTTTGTTTTTCTGTTAAGAAAAACGCAAAAATTGTCACTAGAAACTCACCATCTTTCAGTTTATCCCAAGGCGAGCATATTAGTTGTACGAACTATTTCTAACGCTGTGACTGTGGGTAGATATAGCCCGGCCGTGCTACCAATCTTCACGTATTTTGAAGCATATGTCACGGATACACACTCGTCAATTACACTCTACCGAAGACTATAGAGTCTCTGGACTGAGGTCTGATAAACAACGTTTTTCGTATTCCCATAGACTGAAATCTAAGGGAGTCAAGTATGATGACGTCGGTGGTCATTCAAACTTCCAATCCATCTGTAAAGAAGTTCTTGATTAAGCTCAATTTTACTTCACTAGCAGTTTGTGGTGTTCCATCTTGTTAATGAAGCTAGTTTATTACGTCATTGACATACTGTGAATGTGTTGCATATCGTTGGAATATGAATTATTTTGGTATCATAGACACTGAAAATTATGCAACATTTTAGGTATGTTCTTCCCTGGCTTTATATTCGGTGAAGGAGAATGGCCCGAATGCAGACATAGAGGCTAAAGCACACAATGCTTTAAGTTTAGTGATGTTTTGCTCATGCTTATGCACGAAATGCGGATTTTCATATCCCCTTATCGTACAATTATACTGGTGAATTTTGCCACACGTGAGAAAATTTATTCACGTAGGAAATTGCCACACAATTGCGAGATTTATTGCCATCATGAAGGTGACAGAGCAGTGAGAATTCGGACAGTCTCGGTTTATAATTTAGATGTAAATTTTACACTGACTGGATCATGTAGCCTCTAAGTCACAGTATATAAACAAGAGATTTTTGAATACCAAATTATTCACTTGATCTCTGAATGGATTTCAGCGAAGTACGTTGAAAATCTTCCCTAACAGCTTAAACGTTATTGGGAGGTAATTCTTCAATGTCATATCCATACCTTGTCAACAACAAACCTATTTCCAACAGTTGTTTGTAACATTTCAATATGGTTTGTCGCTCTTGAACTCTGACTTGTTTTATTTTTATGTTCTCTTAGGAATACGTATATTATAATATAGCTTGTCAACATCAGAAGACACTAGATTAAGTGGTTTCCACAAGCTTCAAGACTCATCAGACAGGAGCAGCATACTTATACCGATAAGACAGATACAACACCTGGGGTAGACCATGCAAAGATGGTTTACAGAGATAAAAGAATCAACGAAAACAAACATATTTGGAGGACACAAAAATGCCGTCTCCATAAAACTCTTATAACCATGACACTGCAGTGCATAATGGGGTAAAACGGGAAATGAAACAACAATGCACATATAGTCCCCAGCGAGAATGCAATTATACACACTTGAATCTTCCAACTAACACACGTCCACCCTTATGCTCAAATGAAAGCATTTCGGCTAAGAAAGGTTCAGAGAATCTAAGAAATCCCGTCCGTCGATGATATTGAATTAAAAGTTGTTGTTTTCAGCTTCAAGAAAACAAGTGTTGCTGATCAGAAGTGTTGATTTCAGCCTCAAGAAAACAAGTGTTGATGATTACAAGTGTTGTGTTGATGACACTATCTCTTGATATTGTCAACGAATGAAATTATAACAGTTTTCTAGTTTCTTGGACACCTGCGGGAGTATTTTGGCTAAAATGAGCTGTGAGGAATTGTATCTTGTGTCAGCATGAGGTTATTTTGTATAGGGTGGATATGAGTGTATTTTGTCGTGGGTGAACACGAGTGTATTTGATGTGAACATGAGTGCATTTTGTCTGATGTGAACATGGATGTATTTGTGTGGGGTGAACACGAGTGTATTTGTCTGATGTGAACATGAGTGTATTTTGTCTGGATTGAACACGAGTGTATTTTGTCTGATGTGAACACAAGTGTAGTTTGTCTGGGATGATCTTGGAAGTGATGTATTTTGACTTAAGGCAACATGTGGAGTAATTTTTTCGGAGCGGTGACGGTATCATATTGTCGGAAACAATTAGTGCATTAAGTTTGCTGGAACGACAACGGGGGTATCACGCTTGAGAGAACTGTTGACTAATTCGATTGGGATGTCTAGTACTGTAATTTTCCTGAGGCGAACAGAGGAGATTGTTATGATCACAGACATAATTAGGTTCGCGTTACTTTTTGTTTCTCCAGCATGACATGTGGAAACCTACGATATACGCTTTATAATGCAATGGTATGTAGTTTACTATACTAGACCATTTCAACAACAAAGGTTGTATGTATTTTCTCCACATTTAGGTCTGGCCATCTCTGACCTGTGCTCACTTATAACCCTCATGTGGACAAATATATCTGTTACATCAATCTTCTGTAGAACAGACGTACCCTTCGAAGTCATAGGAGTCGGGTACCTTATTGGTGGGCGTCCACATCTGACATTCACGAGAGTAACAATATGGATTACCGCTCTAATCACACTGGAAAGATGTCTCTGTATTATAATTCCTCTAAGGGTGAGCTCTTATATTTCTTACTTTCTGATTTCTCCTGAAATGTCTTCTCTTTTTTGCTAACGATGGAACAGAAATTATGGAAATTACAATCTTATTGGCATGTGGCATATGCGTGATTCAACGTATATTAAATACTTATATTAAAGTGTGTAAAAAGATGTAGTAATTTTTCTATAACAAATATGTTTATTCCGTGGTCGGTATTTTTTTAAATTTGATCTTAAATTTCCGCTGGATTTCACTTGCATCAGAACAATGATCCTACTAAATTACTAACAGGATGTAGTAACTCGAGAGAACAAAGATACATTATTTTGCCGTTTTATTTGCGTCAATAGTACGACATATCAGACTTTGCAAGTAATAAAATGTGTACATCGAGTAAATTAAGAAGAAACACGATGTCTTTTGAGAAAGTCATATTGGCCATCTGTGATAATGATGTTGTTTCTCCTTCGCAAGTAAAAATGAGCATGGCATGAAAAAAAATGCGATGAAAAAAAAATAATGATTAGAATTGGTAATTGTCTAATTTAGTGTGTATGTTCGTAGATGGCCGATTTGTGCACGGAAAGTTCTATTGCAGTGCATGCAGGAGTGCCGAAGGTTCGGGGTAGGAGGATTTTCAGATTTGTCCTTCCGCTTTTTGCGCTTGTGGATTGCCCGCAGTGTTTTTTTCCTTCAAATTTCGTGATGCCAGCAGTGATCTGGGTGTGCCAGAATGAGCGATCAAGTGCTGTAGTCTTCCAGGAGCGAGGATCAAGCTGTAGTACTTGAGAGAGCTATTTAAGTGATCCTTGAAGCGTTTTTTCTGCCCTCCCCTTGATCGTTTATCTTTGCACAGTTCCCCATATAATAATCTCTTTGGAAGGCGCTTGCTTGGCATACGACGATGTGGCTAGCCCAGTGGAGTTGGGACCTAGTCAGCATTGAATGGATGCTTTGCATACCGGGACTTCGGAAGGATTTCCGTGTCTGCCACTCGATCCTGAAAACGTACTCACATGAAGTTTCGTAGGTGAAAAGAGTTAATCTGTCAAGCATGTCTCGCATAAACAGTCCAGCAAGACGCAACATAAAACAGGTATTCTTCGTAGCAGTTATAGTGGGTATACATTTTCATGATCACGGATAGGGTGAAATGAGCGCGATATATCTATAAACATAGATGTATGTCTATGTATATACTGGCATGCCTAATTTGGTAATATATTCGTATTGCTGCGTACGTTAAATTGTTTAAAAAATTACCTGTTTATTTTATGTAAGGAAACCAACCCACCCACACTACTTCAGTAGTAAAAGTTCCACATATGAACTACTCAACAATAGTATATCATTGTAATATCTTGTTTCATATATACGCTGAGTCTGATCGTTATGTTTTAGTGTATAATGCTATTTTTTTTAGCCTTGCAGGACTTATTGATATTTGGGTCGAATAATTTTAATTAGAGTTTAACCGGTGCTTATGTAGACTATAGATACAATACATGATGCAATGTGAAGCAATGTGAAGCAATGTGAAGCAATGTGAAGCAATGTGAAGCAATGTGAAGCAATGTGAAGCAATGTGAAAGCACGCTCCTGTCTTTTGATTCGGACATCACTCATCTTCAGTGTACTCAATAGTTTGCATGAGGGTCAGGAAATATTCTCCATAGTTAGCATTTGATAACATCTACATAAATCCATTTGGTCCATTGAAATTTAACAGCAGTCTAGGCAAACGAAATAAAACTCAATGTTTCTTTCAAAGACAAACAGTACAGATTCCGAATCTCCCAAATAGCTGTTAGCATGTTGTCTCAAACTACAGCTGGATAGCTCTTGTAACAGGATAATAATCTGAATCGATTACAGTAGGATAATAATATCAATAGATTACAGTAGGATAATAATCTCAATAGATTGTAATAGGATAATAATATCAAGAAATTACAGTAGGATAATCATCTCAATAGATTACATTAGGATAATAATCTCAATAGAGTACAGTAGGATAATAATCTCAATAGATTACAGTAGGATAATCATCTCAATAGATTACATTAGGATAATAATCTCAATATATTACAGAAGGATAATAATCTCAATAGATTACAGTAGGATAATAATCTCAATAGATTACAGTAATATAATAATCTCAAAAGATTACAGTAGGATAATAATCGCAATAGATTACAGTAGGATAATACCTCAAAAGATTACAGTAGGATAATAATCAGAATAGATTACAGTAGGATAATAATCTCAATAGATTACAGTAGGATAATAATCTCAAAAGATTACAGTAGGATAATAATCTCAAACGATTACAGTAGGATAATAATCACAAACGATTACAGCAGGATACTAATCTCTGTAGATTTCCTGCAGGATGTAGTCGAGTAAACAGAGATGCTGGATCGCGATGTTTTATCTTGCACCAATTACCGGATGCATTCCACAGAAGCTGTATTCAATAAAGTGACACATGTTAAAATAAGAATAAGATGCACAGGAAATCATAAAGTGCAATTGATGGCATTAAAAAACTCGTCAGTGTGGAAACCGAGGTCTGGACTCCCCTCAAGTTGCAAAAAATTGTTTCCTTGTCTTCTCTTCATGTGTGTCGTAGAGGACGACCAAGTACCATTTAGGGGGGATAGTATAACCAAGAGTCAACTGTGACAATAATAACAAATTGTTTGGATTTATTACATGTGTCTTGTGGTATATGATTACCATGGATGACGGAAAGATGCAGGGTAGTGACCATTGCACCATTGCCCATCCGTGGCGTCTCGGTGAATGTACCATGGTGCACTAATCCTGCAGAACTGTCAACACATCAGACATATAATTGATGAGTTGATTCGCTCACAAGTCTATACTACTTTCCTAGTAGGAAATAATGACTCTTGGATAAGATTGCACTAGAATGTTTCCTTTCATGATCTACACAGGCATATATACACAAGCATGCCTCTAGCGACAAGACACCGTTTACAAGTTCGTGTGGGGTCTCAGTTACTCAACTCAAGACATACATATGTAATGACAAGATATATCTGCGTACAGTTAAATTGATTAATACATCAACATAATGAAGTGGATATATCTACATATCAGGAATATTACACATATACTCAAGTTATAAGCATAAATCAATGTAATTATACACATAAATCAAGGGTAATACACACAAATTAATTTATTATACACATAAATCAATGTAGTATGTACATACAATAATGTATCATACACATCACTAAGTTCAATATACATATACTTATATTTACTATATACATAAATCAATGTATTATACACATACATCTAGAATAATGTATAGATAAATCGTGTGTAAGCGTGCTATATTGAGTGTCATTTCTACTGTCGTGGCTATCAACAAACAAGTATTGCTATCTTAAAAACGATATTCGTAGCGACTGTTACGATAAATCCTTCAGTCTAGATAATATCTCATCATAAATCATTAATGTGAATATGAATTTACACGCCGATAAAAAAATATGAAGCCCATACGCTTAGTAATTACAGAGATATTAGAAAATATGTGTTCAACTATTGATATGCCATCTAGCTTTATTTCTACCATAGAAATGTTATGCAGTAAACACTGCGCCATTATCGCGTACCATACATTTTTTCTAATATAGAACATATATGTTATTTATATTTAGTGTGCACGTATTTTGTTAAACATCTTCAATTACATTCACAGGTAAACCGTATCATTACACCTGATAAAGTTGGGATTATCATCGTATTCACCTACATCATTATTTTATCATCGGAAGCCCCAATTTATGTCGTCAACAAGTTGGGCTTGGTTTTTTACCCTGAACGAAACAGAACGCTTGTTGGGCTTGTCTCTACCACAGACAGAGAACGCGTTGAGATGATTTCTTTAAGCATTAACAATTTTTTCATGCCAATTGCTGCTGGCATTATTCTTGTAATCTGTACGATAACATTGGTCGTTAGTTTGTCAGAAAGGTCCAAGTGGAGGGAAGCATCAATGCAAGTGAATATGTCAACATCCGCAATCAAAAAGTTGCTAAGATGGTTGTAATGATTGCTGCACTGTTTATTTCTTGCTTTATTCCAGTTACAATTATTATGTTAGCAGTGGCTTTTATACCTGATCTAACAGTCGGTGGAAAATATATCAATATAGTTTTAGTAGTAGGTGGCTTTGCATTTATTATGGAATCAATAAACTCGTCTGCTAATATATTTATATACTATCACATGAGCAGTAAATATAGAGAGACCTTTCAAAATGCGTTCTGCAGGTATAGACACATCGGTATGTGAAACATTTAGTATCATAAAGTACTATTACCTTTAGTACGAATTAAATTTGCAAAATATACATGTTTCATATTTTTTCATTTTATCTAAGATTTATACTATTAATATTCTTATAAAGGTAGTAGTAGTAGTAGTAGTAGTAGTAGTAGTAGTAGTAGTAGTAGTAGTAGTAGTAGCAGTAGTAGTAGTAGTAGTAGTAGTAGTAGTAGAAACCTGTTCATCTTTTCAAACGATTGTATTTCTTTCGTTACCGTATGTTTTTTCTCTCCTGTAAATGAATCCAGGGAGGTTTTCTATGGGCGTAGAAATAAAGGCCGTGTTGCCATAGCAGACACTACAATATGTACTGTAAGGATTTTTATTGCAGCTCCGAAAGAAACAATCCTGTCTCAACCGAGAATTGCACACTATATCTCAAGGGTAATACGATATTATTATTGGTTTGATATAAGGAATGTAAACTAATATCCATATCGTTGTGTGACTCACAAGTATATTTTAAATTATAGTATATATACTCACAAGTATATTTTAAATTATAATATATATACTCACAAGTATATTTTAAATCAGATGTTAAATAAGTGGCACGGATGTACGTAACAGAAAAAGTCATGGATAGCAAATAAATTAGCAAGGAGAAAACTATTGACTTCAACTAATATATGCGTTCGTAGGATAGGGAGACTCATGTGATACCAGTAGAGATAAAACTCTAGAAGAGACGCTGGGGGATGGAGATAACATACACCAAGAAGACACTTAGTGAACATTGTAAGACATGTGATGGTCTGCAACCACTAAGAATATATGAAGACTAAGACATACGTAGGCGGAATAATAAGATACAAGTACACAAAGGTAAGACGTGGGAAGAAATAGCTAAAGGCAGTATAAGATAGATCATGTTGATGGCCGATGCTCTGTCAGGACCTGCTACTTGAAAAAACACTCACATACTGCTTTCTTATACGTAAAATAGTGACACATATTTAAATAACTGTTATCATCTGCTTGTGAAATTTTTTTCTTTATATAATGGACACCTACTCGAAATACCATCATAAGAAAGAGCTACAGTATTCTAGACACTTCATGGAATAAGATGGTATCAAATAGGGTGTTCTGGACGGCAGAATGCCGATGGAGAAAAAGATAAAGACAAGAAGACGATGGACTAGCGACATCGAAGTATTTAGGAACATGTCTCTGGCCAATGCAGGCATGATTGCCCGGTACAGATATACGCTCAGAGTATCCACGACGAAGAAAAGGTTATGGAAAGAATATATCACCTATTATATATATATATATATATATATATATATATATATATATATATATATATATATATATATATATATATATATATATATATATATATATATATATATATATATATATATATATATATATATATATATATATATATATATATATATATATATATATATATATATATATATTCGTTAGCGTATTACTTTTCTAAATTAGTGTATGTTGTTAAGAAAGCGTATTACTTGTTATAATGAATATAATTCTTCAAAATAATCTCAGCTTCCGTTGTTTAATGTTAAGATTTATTTTTGTATTTCTCAATCTCTATGTTCTCTACCAAGAGTTACTGTAGCCTTGTGGATCTTTGTTATGATCTTACAATTCGTACGCCATGTCCGTTTTCTAACATTAAAATTTTCAACATCCTGAATATTGTCCTATCAGCAAAACCTATGTAAGATATGATGTTTCTGATTCCTATTCCAACATTACTAATCTTATGTCAGAGGCCGTGTGGACTGATATATTACCAGCATTAATTGTAATCAGGATAGTTGTTGAATCTTTTCCATGATTGATGTCCGACTAATATTTTCTTACTCTGAACTCCTGGATATGTGTAGCCTTAAATTGTGTTAGATATAACAGCGTTCACCAGAACTCACCGTCCCATGTCAAAAACAACTTGAAAACCTGTCTCTAAAACAATGACATGAATATTCGTGTCTAAAACAATGACGTGAATATTCGTGTCTAAAACAATGACATGAATATTCGTGTCTAAAACAATGACATGAATATTCGTGTCTAAAACAATGACATGATATATTTTGTGACTACCTGGTTGGTTGCTGATCCAGCGATCCATGGGCTCATGCCCTTTGATCTAATGACATTAAATGGCATTATATTTCTGGGAAGTCTGTTGATTTTTAGCCCACCCTAGGACAGAGCCAGAGAATAACTTTCACACCTCCAGTAAGGTAAGTTTAAACCTATGCACTGCTTCCAGCCGCTGTAGCCAAGATATGATTCACTGTGCTCATTCCCGCCACCACTTGACTACTGATTATGCCGAACTTCTCTATTGCTCCAGGCATGCAACCAAATGTTCAAGTCAAAAGGATTGTCACGTCCTGAGTCACTGTCCCTCTATGATGGGTTTCAGTCATAGGGAAAAACAGTGCTGTCAGTTTCCTCCTCCCCAGTGCTGCACAGTACATCTCTGGCTCCCTCCCAACCACAGAGTATTATATATATATTCAGGTAAACATGAAACACATTTCAACAACAAAACAAAAGCATAATTGTATAGATGACGTGCCATGAAGCTTCTCTAAGAAGATAACCTCAATATAACGGCATGTCCTCCACTTAGGTTTTCTATTTTCTAGTGGGTCATTGATGAGACCCACAGACGAAACGACATGCGTAATGTGTGACTACCTGAGAGCTTGACAAGCGTACATATTGTTAACAGCCGTCTGTCAGCCGGAGATTTGTAGGCGACCTGTCACCTTCTCTTAAAACAATACGTATATGTTTACGTCTTGTTTCTATTTCTTACTTTTGTCTTTTTTATTAACTGATGAAGAGATACAGGAAACGGATACTGAACCTTTGTCCGTTTGTGGCAGACTCTGTTTGTGGCAGACTCCGTTTGTGGCAGACTCCGTTTGTGGCAGACTCCGTTTGTGGCAGACTCCGTTTGTGGCAGACTCCGTTTGTGGCAGACTCCGTTTGTGGCAGACTCCGTTTGTGGCAGACTCCGTTTGTGGCAGACTCCGTTTGTGGCAGACTCCGTTTGTGGCAGACTCCGTTTGTGGCAGACTCTTAGGTGACGGTGAATGCGATGTGTGTAATTCCTTGCTGGTTGGTCAGCAGATCTGACAAAATAATTATGAACTAGTTAGCCCAAACCTATATGCTACATCTGGCAGGTCTTGATGGTCTTGAGATATTGCTGTACGGGAATATATTTTCTTTAGGGACTAAACTTGCATCAGTAAACCATCCTTACACAATCATGCATTTGAGACATCAAGCATCATACGGATATTGCTGTCTCCATGAATTCTAACCTGAGGAGAATACATGATTCTTTCAGAAAGTGTATAGGCTGTCAAGGCTGTTCACAGTTAATCAATTAATTGTAAAATAACAGCCAGTAATAACACGATATAGAATGAAAAATAATAATGACAAAAATAAACTGCGGACCAACAGCAGAAACCAACAATATAAAAGTATATGTAAGCGAAGAGATGCATATCTTTGAAACAGAAGATGATTTAAAGATACGTGTTTGTGAGTTCTCATATGATTCAGGAGTCCAATCAGGACACTGAAAAAAACCGGTTTCATTGTGAGGAGGAATTTTGTAGCTAGAGAGAAAACAGTCTCATTTCTCTTATCGATTTGGTCTCTTTCAAATCTCCTACAGTGATGTAATCTGTTCAAATCCTTTTTAATACGCGCACTGATCTGGCCATGTCAAGATGACTGATCATTGCAGTCATTAAACTCTTTGAAACTTTAAATATAATAATAAAACGTATGGTTACTTGTTACTCGATAGACCAGATTAATGATAATTCAGAATGTATTATAACTATTTATTGGTTTAAGAATTTCATATTATTTTTATATTTCAATACGTTAATGTTATACACAATTGTTGGAAAATTCTCACAAATATAGTGCATCAGCATAGGTAACATATGAAGTTATTTATCAATCATAATACTATACCAATGTATGACACCCAGCTTTTAGGGAATGAGTCACAGTGCAGTTTTGATTTGTGTAAGCAACAAATGTAGCTCACAACGATATCACTTTGCCACAATCAATGTAAATGTTATGTAAGTAAGAATGCGCCAACTGTGTATATGATGTAATATGTGGTTGACAACTTTGTGAACAATTAGATGGAGGATACACAATTATTTCGTTTTTGTTTTACATTCCTCGCATTATTTTTAGAATTAATATCTGAAAGTACTTAAAGACGACAAGATACATCATAATGTATCAGACATCTGTGAAATACTGTTATTGTGAACGTTTACATGAAAGTACGTGACTGAGAATGTATATGCATATGACACTGACGCCGTCAATCGTATTAATCATAATTAACGTATACATTATATTCATTGAAAATATAAAATATAGTCTTATAACTTTTCGTAGATACACGTCTATATGAGATACATTGTGAATGTATTGTGTATTTTTCGGTATTACTATACATTGTTAAATAATAATATTTGTATTTCGCTAATATTACAAGCTTATGAAAAGTTCAGTGGTGATCTTCGGTATTATAGACATGTCCGCAGGGTCTGTTTCTTGTAAGGGATGTCACGAAAGAAGGCTATCACATACATGCGAACTCTGGTGTCTGAGAAAAAGGAATTTGTTGCAATAATAAATTACAGCAAAATAATATAAAGCAGTAACAGTGTAGAAAATAATTTCATGTTACTGCGTCCATTATTATAAGCCTAAAATGAATTATCCACAAAGGAATTCATAAATGTATAGGCTATCCATATAATCATAAACAATATTCTTAACATACGTCTGCACAGTGTAAAACATATTATACCTACTTGTTACTTCATCTTTTATTATAATCAATTAATGGAAATTGATTATGGATGCACGTATTCCATGAAATAGAAATCAAGGTAGAGATCCGAAAGATATTAGCGATACCTCAAATAGAACAAAACCATAAACGAAGAAAATGGTATTGCTAGGTAGAAAATAAAGCAAATGAAATCTACAACTATTATTAAGATATACATTTCAGCGGTAAAATATTGTTGTGAAATTTGGACAATGAATTCCGCTATGATAAATACAATACCAGTATCTTAAAAGAAGTGTCACAGAAAAAGTATACAGTATGCCGAGTCCAGAAAAAAACAATTCATCTCAGACGTCCCTAAATACCTAAATATAGAAGAATATAGTTTCCTCACAACATTTAATTCATGATAATATATTTTGGACATAAAAAATACACAATGGGTTTTAAATATTTCATTATGGAGGGATAGATAGAGAGAAAGAGAATACAAGGAAGATGAATACTACGATAGGCGCAGCGTACCAAAGTTCGTTTGATTGCAACAATGAAAGACCTTGAACAAAAAACAACTTGGAAATTTAGAGAGATGCTATGAAAATACAGGATTGCACATCACATGTCAAACAACACTGAAACTATAATTTTATACTTAAAGAGAAATTATTTCATATAAAATTAGGCAAATCATTTTTCGATTCTTTATTTTGATGATGTGTTACAGTCCTGAGTTATTTGTCTTGTTTTCTGTTGTTCGTCCATCACAAGTGATGATGACCATTTGTTACATCCACTTTTGAAAATTCAATTGTAGTTATGTCCTTGTTTATGAGTTCGTAGATGGCTACTGAGCCCAATTCGGGATGTCCTTGGACAGTTTGGACAGGTTCGAATGACGACAGTAGACGGATCTTGGTCTATCCGTGACTTTCTAGCTGCTCTCCGCTGTTGAGCTACTGCATTTTTCCTATTTTCACAAGATGATGCGCTCTTATTGATTTTAGAACGCCATGTAGATCTATTTTGTGCAAGTTCTTCCCATGTATCGTGGTCTATTTCAAAGGCTTTCAATGAGCTCTTTAATGAATCTTTGTAGCGCTTCTTTGGCCACCTTGAGATCGTGTGCCCTTCTCCAGCTCACCATAGAGAAGTATCTTTGGCAGACGATGGTCTGGCATACGCACCAAATGAACTGCCTGATTACTCTGTATCTGCATCAGCATCGTGTCAATGCTGTGGATACCAGCACTATCAAAGACAGTGGCATCTGGAATCTTGTCGTGCCATCTGATGTTCATAACATTTCTGAGACAATTTGTATGAAAATTATTGAGTTGTTTCACATGACATCTATAGACAGTCCATGTTTCACTAGCGTATAACAGGGACTGGAAGTACCACTGCTCTGTAAACTTTCAGCTTAGTCTGTAGGTTAATGCCATTTCTACGCCAAACATACGCGTACAATCTGGCAAAAGTACTGCTTGCTTTGGCGATCATTGTATATACTTCATCATCAATGTTGGCATTTTGTGATAATGTACTGCCTAGATATGTGAATCTATTCACAACTTTCAGTGCTACACCATTTATCTTTTTTCAGGGCTTGAGATAGATTTTGCCAAGTGCTGGTTGTAACATGACTTCTGTTTTCTCTGTGTTAAGGGTAAGCCCAAAGTTGGTACATGCTTTGGAGAATATGTCTATAATACATTGTAGATCAGTCTCGGTGTAGGCATTTATGGTATAGTCATAAGCAAATAGAAGATCCCTGATTGTATGTGATTTAACTTTGGTTTATGCTCGGAGTCGCCGAAGGTTGAACAATTTTCCGTCTATGCAATAGGTGATGTTTATTCCCAGGTCTAGATCTCTGAAAGCATCATCCAACATAGCAGATAACATGATGCTAAATAAGGTAAGTGCTACTACACATCCTTGTTTTACTCCATTTGAGACAGGAAACGTTTCAGATAACTCTCTATCATCCTGAACTCTAGCTTGCATTCCATCATACTATTGCTGCACCATTGAGATAAATGTATGTAGGCATCCATACTTTGCCATAATCGTCCACAGACCTTCTCTACTTATTGTGTCAAATGCTTTTGTCAAGTCTATGAATGCTGTGTACAGGTCACAGTGCTGTTCTTGACATTTTTCGTGAAGATGTATTTCAGCAAAGATCGTATCAGTTGTTCAACGTTCTTTCCTGAAACCACATTGGCTTTCTGGTAGTAATCCTTTATTAAGATGCGATGTAAGACGGTTCAAAAGGATTCTATCAAATATCTTTCCAGCGATGGACAGTAGAGATATACTACGATGGTTGTTACATGCCTGGCGGTTCCCTTTAAGTTTATACATGTCTATAATTGTTGCATCCTTAAAATTGTGTGGAATTTTGTTCGCTTTTCAAAGACTGTTGGAAAATAATGTGAAGTTTCTCAATACGATTTTTACCACCATATTTGTATATTTCGATTGGTATTGAGTTGGAGCCAGGTGCTTTTCCACTAGAAAGCTGATGAACTGCTTTACGAGTTTCCTCTAAAGTAGGGATGTCACCTAGCATTTCATTGAGAGGAACCTAGGGTAGTTGGTTGATAGCCTCTTCATTTATTGATGATGGGTTATTCAAAAAGTGAGCAAAGTGTTCTACCCAGTGTTGCAGGATTGTATCTTTTTCTACGATTAGTTGTGTTTCATTTGCATTGAGAAGTGGGAAAGATCCTGATGAGATTGGACCATATAACGTTTTAAGTGCATCATAGAAGTTTCTCAAATCATTTGTGTCTGCAAATCTGTGTATCTCATCTGCTTTCTTATTCAGCCATGATTACCTCATATGGCGTAGTTTATTTTCAATCATTTTCCATTAGCAATTTCGTTTTTAGACATTGATTTTGGATCATTTAAGTATGCTTTGAAAAGGTGGTGTTTTTCGTCCAATATTTCTTTGATTTTATTATCATTCTCATCAAACCAGTCATTTTGTTTTTTGATAGAATGACCTAGTTCCTCAGTAGAAGTGTCGTAAATTTGCTTGCTCAGATATGTCCAGTTCGTATCTACATCTGTGCAGATTTCAGACATTCATCCAGAGTAGAGGCTAGGGACTGTTGTGTGTTTACATTTGATTGCTTTCTGACGTCTATACGTTTCTTTGCTTTGCTTCCCTGTGGGCGTCTGGCAGGCTGTATGCGAATTCTTAGTTTTGACACAATGACGATGGTCAGTACAGTAGTCTGCACCGCACATGGGTTTTGTCACTAGAACATCTTGGCGGTACTTTCTTCTCACAATTATATAATCTATAAGACGCCAGTGTTTTTATCGAGGGTACATCCAGGAGGTCCGGTTTCAGATTGGGAGTTGAAATATGGTGTTGTAATGAGGAGGTCATGTTCGCCACAAGTTTGTAACAGACAAAGTCCTTTGTTGTTGCACTGACCAACTCCATATTTCCCTATTACACCGTTCCAGAAGATATTGTTTTTACCCACCCTTGCATTGAATTCTCCAAGTAGTATGTGCTTATCAATTTTTGGAACTGCAGTGATATCTGCATGAAGTTCATCATATAACTTATTTTTAACTGCTTCTGGATTTGTCAGCGTTGGTGCATAGGCACTGATGATTGTTGCATATTTTTACCAGAAAGCAGGGAGATTTTTACTGTCATGAGGCGGTCATTTATTGCCTTTGGTGGGCCTGCTAATTTGCCAACGAGTGTTGTTTTAATGACAAAGACTACTCCTGCTTCAGGTCTTTCCTTAATATCTCTTCCGCTCCAAAAGAATGTATAGCCTGCAACTCTTTCGCAGAGCCGACCGACTCCAGCAAGTCGTGTTTCACTCAGAGATGTTATGTCAATATGGTACCTTGCTAACTCTCTCCTAATCAGGACTGTTCTTCGAATCGGTCTATTTGTGTTAGAGTCATTGTCGAGGAGTGTGCGTACATTCCATGCTCCTCAAGTCAGTGGGAAAAGCTTTTCCCTTCGGGTAAATTTAGTGAATGTGAAAATGACTTGCACTTGGGATTTTGATTAAAGTGAGGAAGCGTTGTGCAAAGCGTCGCCCTCACTCTCGTGTCGGACCTCATTTGAACCAGTGGCAAGACGAATCGAGAAGACTGGAAGTGAAGTACGATGCAGTAGATGATTATGGTTTTCTACGTGTCTCACCAAGCCCGATGCGGTTAACACCGCGTTGCTGGCGTTCGCCTACATTACCCGGTGGGCCGATAAACTATCGTACCTCGTACGCGTAAATTCGCCGAATATCAGACTTTACGTGTTTAGGTTGACAAGACCGGTATGCTATTTGAGATAGTCTTAGCACGATAGCACATACTTTAAGACTGTCTAACATGATGTCAGTCGAGTGTGGAGCCAGAACACGTCTCAGGCAGCCCATTGGTTCTGTGTTCACACGATACGTCAAGTCTGTTGTTGTAGCTACATGGTATTTGTCATGTACAAGTCACTAGATGAATGGAAGATTTATTGTTTTACCGATGCCGCATATTATAGATCTAGATGGCAGCTGAAGCTGCTTTCTAGATAAAGAGTTAAACACTTAAATTACCAATATTCAAGCAGTTCAGATACGTATTTCTATTATATAATTATAGTTGTTTGATTGTTTGTTTTGCGTTCGCTCCATTGTAACCATCACAGATATCCGCGCAATTTCCGCCGGGAGCGTGATTACGTTGTGCCACCGTTATGCGCCTTGTAGGCCTAACACATCCGATTTCGGCATGCGTTGACAATTCGGGTGGGCTACCCTTAGCCTGTGACAGCCTCTATATCTGTCTCCAGGCACGCGTAGTGGCGACTCTTCGCCCAGACGATTTTTTCTCTCGTCTGACTCGCACGAAGTGTTCCACTGTTTATGAACTTGCCTCGTGTAATTTGACGTGCTGTGCCTGTGCGCAATAGCTACTGAACCGTTTCTCATCCGTGAGCCTGGTTCCTTAAGGGGAAAACTCAACAGAGGAGTTGGACCCTGGCTCTTTCGCCCTCTTATACGAGGTGTCATTCACCGACCTCGTGTACCCCTTGTCCAAGTTCGAGTCCTACAGCACGCGTTTGAGAGCAAGGCGTTCTCGAGCTGAGCGTCCTTGTCCCAATAGCGCCTGAGCCCATCAGGTACTGAACCCTTTCTCTCTTCAAGTATATTTCCGGTGTAGGAAAACCTGACAGTAGAGTTGGGCCAGGGCTAAATCGTTGTCCCTTTCGTGCCTGAGGCCATCGGGTACGGAAACCTTTCTCTCTGCAAGTGTACTTCCGGTATAGGAAACCTTGACAGTAGAGTTGGGCCAGGACTACCATCGTTGTCTCTTTCTTGCCTAAGCCCATCGGGTACAGAACCCTTTCTCTTCGCGAGTATATTTCCGGTTTAGGAAGGCTCGACATTAGAGTTGGATTAGGTCTTCTTGCTTTACCAAACGCCAATGAATGGGTCTGGGTCTCTGCCTGTAAGGAACACAGGTAACTAGAAGCTCGCCTCGAGCTGACGGAGCTTGTAGTTCCCCTTTCCTAGGGACTTTTCACTTTATATTTGCAGTTCGCGCTGCCCTGTAGCGCTGATCTGCCCTTTCATTGTTTCATTGTACTCGGTATGCAATCTATTTGTCTCTCGTCATGCATCTACCTTTACGTGCATTTTACATTGGCCGCTCCTCCAATGTTCGGACTGGACTGACTAGCCTCACTGTGTGTCGACAGTGTCGCTATATGTGGTGACGCTGGTGGTGTCGGAGATATTGTCTGTCTCTTGTGCAGACAAATCTCTTTCCATCTGCTACCTCCACATTCTCGGACACGATCCCCAAATGATTTGGCCAGAATCAGCTCGAGTTGCTGTATTTCTGTTTCCATGGTGCACCGCGTAATGTACATTTGGGATCTTGGTTATCTGCTAACCCTTGGTTCGCCTAGAGCAATGCGTTCCCTTTGCACCCCATAATTATAGTGAATTCCGCTAAGCTTAATGTGCTCTAATTAACCATTGATACAACTAAGGTGCTTTTACAAATACGTTATGAGAGTAGACAATGAATATGGCCTTCATAAAAAAAATTCGTCATAGCAGCGCACGCAAGTCCTACTCAAATATTAGTCACCATAGACAGCGCACAAAAAAACTATTAATATATTATTAATATTTCTAGTTTTTTTTAAAATTTCTCATTTCCTTGTATGTCTTATTTTTAAGTGTACCATTATTCCGTAGTTTTATGTTTTCTGATCTCATATATTTATATCAGTAAGTTTCTATTTCATAATCCGATGTAGTTTTCCTGCTATATTACTGCACATTCAGTTTCTGTTTTTCTATGGAGTAAGACGATATTGGTCGAGATTCCATCCGTAGTTTTTTCCACAGTTAAACTTCTATTTAGCCCCTGTTATGCAATTTATTTCATTTTATTTTAAATATTCCTTTACAGTATATAAATTAAGGAACATCATTACCATTTAAAGTCACACCGGGAGTTAGGCAAGGATACGTTTTATCATCGCTCCTGTTTATCACACCTATCGATAGCATTACGAAAAAAGCAAAGATGCAAAATGAAAATGCCAGAGAGCTACTCATTGCCGACGATCATGTCGGCTATAATAGCATATGAAGAAGCTGAAAGATAACGTTATCTAACATCCATGGATGTCGGGTGCAAGAACACAACATGAAGATAAGAATAGAAAAACAGAAACCAAGGCAATAGGAAGGGATACACACAACCTACGTATAATAGTGGAGAATTAAGTCATTAAACAAACCAACACCTTCAAATACTTAGGCGTAACAATCTCTTCAGATGGCAAGATCAACACGAATTATGCATTAGTTGTAGCAAAGCGAATCATATACTGGGTCAATTACCCCGTTATTGCAACACAAATTGCTACCAATGACAACGAAAAAACATCTTCAATACTATCACATCCCTGTACTACCAATGTCAAACATGGTCCTTAACAACAAAACACAAGAGATAACTGGTTACAACAGAGATTAGATGTCTGAAATAAGCCACAGTAGTGACCAGAAGACACATAATTAGAAACAAGGTAATAAGAGAAAGAGTGGGTGTCATATAAATTCTACAATACATACAAAACCAACAGATACAATGGTTCGGTCATCTGGAAAGAATGTCGTGTCACACATTAGTTTATAAAGCATACATGAAGAGAGGAGAATCAGAAAGAAGAGTCAGGGGTAGACTGCTTAGAGTACTCTGGATCGACAATATCAAATAGACATTACATAAACACCAAATAGCATTATCTGATACTGACTAAAGCCAGAAAAATAACACTGTATCTCTCTCGACACCCGTAAAGGGTAAACAAGGAAGGGAAGAAGAATAAGAAGTATACACGTATGTGCTTACATCTGTAATATTGACACGTCATTTATTTGGTTTAATGATAGAAAGTCTATAACTGCAATCTAGCCTCACTATCTACGTTGACCAATAGAAACGCATAAAACAAATTCAATATTCAATTTGCATAGTCTTGCGCTGTGCTACACACTATTTTCTAATTTGGTGGTGCTTGATTCCTATAACAATGATGCAATCGTGGAATCTATCAACACATATTGCATCTAATTTTGACATTCCAGACATTAGTCAAGAAACAGCCTATGTTCTATGCATGATTCTCTACACTGGAGTGACTCCGACAATTGCAATATTTGGTGTTGTTACTAATATAATCAACATCGTGTGTTTTGTGAAACAGGGTTTTAATGAAGTAATCAACATCAGTCTACTAGGTAAGAGTAAACGTACGTTATGTAATACCATTTATACAATATTGGTTGGTTGCTGACCCAGCTGTCCATGGGATCCTGTCTTTTGACAAAATATATACAATATTCGTATGATGCAGTTATTATTATTCATATCAGAAATGTGTCATCTTTACATGAATACGTGATGTTATAGTCCATCAAATATGTGATGTTATAGTCCATCAAATATGTGATGTTATAGTTCATCAATATGTGATGTTATAGTTCATCAAATATGTGATGTTATAGTCCATCATATATGTGATGTTATAGTTCATCAAATACGTGATGTTATAGTTCATCAAATATGTGATGTTATAGTTCATCAAATAGGTGATGTTATAGTTCATCAAATGTGTGATGTTATAGTTCATCACATAGGTGATGTTATAGTTCATCAAAATATTTTAGGTTTTTCTCAGTTATTCCTTTCTACTCTTTGCCCTTCCATTATTTATTCCCACATTGAAAGAAATTGTGGTGTGTAATAACGTTGCCACTGCGCACGATTTTGTCATGTGTTTTAAGCTATATAGAAAATGACTATACAGACAATACCTGGCTAATGTTGTCTTGACCAACTTTCTCAGAAGAGATGACGGATTCCTCGACATTCCCAGAGCATGATCATTTTGTACCCATTTCGAATGGTTTTTCTTTCGAACCTTATTTCTTTTTGTGTAGCATCCACAATTGCATAATGAACTCGAAAGTAATAAACCTGTTCGGTAAGTAACTTATACACTGCACTATCGAGACTCTCTGTCCAATAATGCACATTACTGTACACATCTTGTTTGCTTGTGCGCAACCGTTCTATGCAGTAGTGTTATATGTGATAAGGTACTTGTGCGCAACCGTTCTATGCAGTAGTGTTATATGTGATAAGGTACTTGTGCGCAACCGTTCTATTCAGTAGTGTTATATGTGATAAGGTACTTGTGCGTAACCGTTCCTTCAATAGTGTTATTTGTAATAAGGTAATATAGGGCAAGAAATACATCTCCCAAAAACGAAAATAGGTCACATATATTTGTTTATGTTTCAGTGTAGTAGTACAGAACAATTAATGTCCTACATTGTTCATTAACTGTCTTCTTGGCCTGTTATCTCCATCCCAAGAGTCTCTTCTACAGATTTACCTCTACGTGTATCTGCTAAGCGCTTCACATGCGTTTCTCATTGTTGGTCTTATCATATCAGACCTCCTATTCTACGAACTTATACATTAGTTGAAGTGAATATTTTTCTGCTTGTTCAATTTGTTGCTGTCCAATTTTCTGATACGTGCATATGTACACTGTATTTAAAATCTGAGTTAAATGTGTTACTTTTCTGTTTGATTGTGTTTCTTTCGTCTACAAAGTCTACAAAGTGGTAACTCACTTACATCAAGCATATTTGCACCAAATACACGCAAATTATATGACGTAGTGTCACTGGCAATGTTAATGAGTGAACAGTGATTGTGTATACTCCCTATACTTTCTCATGCAATGCAATATTCTCATATTCGTTTACATTTTGATCTTGTATTCTATAATTGCCACTTCCCCTTTCTCTGCATTTTTGTCGAAGTTACTGTCAAGGACAGCATATGATTATATCACAACATATATGTTTCGCCTAATGTAATCTGTTTTTTCATTAGCTTTGTTTCTCTCCCCAATCGAGTGTTTTTCTGTGTATACATTCAATCACATTTTCCCGGACGTGATATGTGTATAGTCTAGAAGTGGACTGCTTTTTGGGTCGGCTAGCCGGATTGACTGCTTGTTCGTACAGTAAAATGCAAATATTTCTTTTTTATTTAATTGGATTTTCAAGTGATATTTTCTGAAATCTACGTCCAGCTCTTTCTTTTTTTACCCTTTTTCTGCCCAAATTTCTGCCCAGCGCAGTACTTTCATAAGCCTGGTGGGCCGAATTTAATACAATTACTTGTATTTGTCTCTACCAATTTACGAGAATTGTAAAATATGGATATTTTCGTTCACTAAAGTTTTTTTGTGAAACGATAATTCAAGATATGATATTAATAAATGCAATATTTATATTTTTTTTTCTATTGAACAATATGAACAATAAAGTTATTGTGTCCACATTTAGGTCTGACCATCTCTGACCTGTGTTCCCTTATAACCCTCATTTGGACATGCATCTCTGTAACATCGACATTCTGCAGAGCAGATATGCCATTTGATGTATTAGGAGTCGGGTACTTGGTTGGTGCACGGCCACATTTAACATTCACTCGAGTAACAATTTGGATCACCGCTCTAATCACACTTGAGAGATGTCTGTGTATTATTATACCTTTACAGGTGAGTTTTCAGATATCGTAATCTTAATCTAATCTATACGTAACCCTCTTTCCAGTGTTCTTAATGGTTGACCAGTAATGTTCAAAACTACTAATACTTTCAAGTTTTCTTTGTGAAAATATGTGAGTCATTGTAGGATGATGCCCATTACTGTATGTTATCGTAAATAAAAAAAAAACATGTATAATTATAGCATATCATTTTTATGCAACAAATTCGCTCCAAAGTCTAGTTCGTATATACAAAAAGATGAAATTACATACAACGGTTGACAATAACAATTCAATGAAAACATACCGTCTATTTAGAAATTTCGCCTGCGACTAAGTATACGTGCATGCGGTTTTTAACGGTAAATAGTGCACATCTCAGATATAATATATGATATGTAAAGATGTCGAAGTGAAAGGAAGATATATTTTGATTCTACTTGAAATCAAAATGTTAAATGTAGATATTGTCACAATCACTTATAAGATGAAAGCAGCATACGGGAAGAATTACATCCCAAATGATATTTCTATCTTTCAAAAATGCTAGATTAGCTCATTAACGCGGTGATCGAAAGTCAAATGTTGTAGTAATGGAGGAGCATGACGAAAAAGATGTTGTTACAGTAATGGAGGATCACGACGGAATGATTATCTGGTAGATGTTAATGAAGAGTTATATTGAATACAGGGGGCTTCGAAATATAAATGCACGTCTATTGCTGAAATATTTCCATGTTTCGTGTGCTTTCTTTTTCAATATTACTAGTTAAATTTATACGAGTATATGAAGACCACCTTACTTCAGTAGAAGACCACAGTACTTCAGTAGAAGACCACCGTACTTCAGCATTGGAAGAAAATGTTCATGACATTCTACTTATACATTGTGATTGCAATAATAATGTGAGCAGGCATTTTTTTGACAGCCCAAACATGTCTGAGAGAAGTGCAGACTTCTCACTTGAGTGACTCTAGGTAACATTCAAGACTAGTAAAAGGTTTGTTGTCTGAAAGGCATTGTTGTCTTAGCGTGTGGAGTTTATTGGATGGCGATGCTCCAGAATCTACTGCCATTGTCCATGCGAGTTTATGGGTGTACGTTTAGACCCCAAAGGGAAACATTCCAGCGCAGCAGTAACCCATGATCGCAAGGTCGTCACAGGAAAAATTACGTTGTAAAAGTATGCCTAGCATACATCAGTGTGCCAGCTGTCTCATATTTATGTCACTTGTGTTGACCATCTGTACATCTAGCATTATTTGCTGTCCAAGTTTCTGCCACAAAAGGATAATAAATTGACCACTTTACTGACTGTCTTTGATATCCACGAGGATTACTTGAGACAAAATAAAATATAAGAAATCCATATTATATAAGAAATATAAGAAATGCATTGACGATTCCTTCACATGTGACATATCAACATGTCTCACAACTTTCGTAGTCGCTTCCTACGATATTCCAGCGGCATGCGACATACTGAACAAATCAACTCCGACTCAACTGGGTATTGAACCAAGACCACTCACATAGGAAACCAGTGCGTTAACCACTGCACTATACAACTTCTTAAATAAAAGATGGGTACGCATATGTTTCGTCAATGTTGAAAATGTGTTAGTTTTATCACATGTTTTGGGGTGCGAAGGGAACGCATTGCTCTGGGCGGACCCAGGGTTAGCAGATAACCAAGATCCCTAATGTACCTCCACGCGGTGCACCCTGGAAACAGAAATACAGCAGCTCGAGCTGATTCTGGCCAAATCTTTTGGGGATCGTGTCCGAGAATGTTGAGGTAGCAGATTGAAAGAGATTTGACTGCACAAGAGACAGACAATATCTCCGACACCACGAGCATCACCACATATAGCGACACTGTCGACATACAGTGAAGCTAGTCAGTCCAGTCCGAACATTGGAGGAGCGGCCAATGTAAAATGCACGTAAAGGTAGATGCATGGCGAGACAAATAGATTTCATACCGAGTACAATGAAACAATGAAAGGGCAGAACAGCGCTAGAGGGCAGCGAGAACTGCAAATAGAAAGTGAAAAGTCCCTAGGAAAGTTCAACTACAAGCTCCGTCAGCTCAAGACGAGCATCTAGTTACCTGTGTTCCTTACAGACAGAGACCCAGACACATCCATTGGAGGCTGGTAAAGCAAAAAGACCTAATCCAACTCTAATTTCGAGCCATCCTAAACCAGAAATATGCTCGCGAAGAGAAAGGGTTCTGTTCCCGATGGGCTTAGGCAAGAAAGGGGCACCGATGGTAGTCCTGGTACAACTCTACTGTCAAGGTTTCCTATACCGGAAGTACACTTTCAGAGAGAAAGGGTTCCGTACCCGAAGAACTCCGGCACAAAAGGGACAACGATTTAGCCCTGGCCCAACTCTACTGTCATGTTTTCCTACACCGGAAATACACTTGAAGAGAGAAATGGTTCAGTACATGATGGGCTCAGGCGCTATTGGGACAAGGACGCTCAGCTCTAGAACGCCTTGCTCTCAAACGCGTGGTGTGAGACTCGAACTAGGACAAGGGGTACTCGATGTCAGTGAATGACACCTCGGTTAAGAGGGCGAAAGAGCCAGGGTCCAACTCCTCTGTTGAGTTCTTCCCCTTAAGGAACCTGACTCACGGATGAGAAACGGTTCAGTACCCAATGAGCACAGGCACAGCACGTCCAATTACACGAGGCGAGTTCATAGACAGTGGAACACCTCGTGCGAGTCAGACGAGAGCAAAAATCGTCTGGACGAAGTGTCGCCACTACGCGTGCCTGGAGACAGATATAGAGGCTATCATAGGCTAAGGGTAGCCCACCCGAATTGAAAGGCATGCCGAAATCGGATGTGCTAGGCCTACAAGGCGCATAACGGTGGCACAACGTAATCACGCTCCCGGCGGAAATCGCCCGGATACCCGTGATGGTTACGATGGTGCGAACGCAAAACAAACATCACATGTTTTCTCTTGACTGTCTGTTTCTAAATTTTGCAATAATTTGTCCTTTTCTACTTATCTATTTGTCTAGTTATTGTACGCATGCTGCTGCGTCTGTGGGTCTCATTAATGCCCCTCTAGAGAAACCACCCATACAACAGAAAACTTTAGTAGATGTTATGCCGTTTTATTGAGACTATCTTCTTAAAGAAGCGCGTCATGGCACATCTAGACATCTATACAATTATATTTAATGCGTTTATTTTGTTGTTACAATGTGTTTATGCTTTTGTATTTATAAATATGTATGTATCCTCTGTGATTAAGAGGAAGTCAGAGATCTACTGCTCATCACTGGACAATAGGTAACTGACATCACTGTTTTTTTCCTGTGGTTGAGACCTACCATAGAGACACAGTGACGCAGGACGTGACAATCATTTTTACTTGAACAACTGGTCGTGTGCCTGGAGCAATAGAGAAGTTCGGCATAACCAGTAGTCAATTGGTGACGGGGAATGGGCACAGTAAACCCTACTTTGGCTACAGTGGCTCGGAACCGTGCGTAGGTTGAAACCTACATTTCTGAAAATGTAAAAGTTATTCTCAAGCTCTGGCCCATGGCGGGACGAAAGTACACATTCTTCCCAGAAATATCTGCCATTATAATGGCAATGAGCTAAAGGGCATGAGCCCATGAACCATCATATCAGCAGCCAACGAACCATCTAGCCATTGTCATTTCTCTACGTATGCTGTGAGTCGTGTTAGGATCGAATGACGATCGGTTGTTCGGCTACTCTACGTTTGTTTGCTTGATATGCAGTAATACTGTACCGTGTCAGAATGTGTGCAACTCCTTCAATACACCTTCATCTTTGTCTCCCTACGTATCTTTTTTTTCATTTTCATGTTTAATGCTTTTTCCACTAGTCAACAAGGTACTCGTATTATTCTTATTTGATGGCCGGACCAAATCTCTATTTTTGAATATAATATATTTGACCACTGGTGTTGTTCCAACAGCTCTTGTAATCTTCTTATTTCTTCGTGTTCGGTGTACTTTTTCTTAGACATCTCATTTCACACGCAATACGTTTTCTGTCGTTTTCTTTAGTATTCGTGTTCGTTGGTTTCCATCGGGATATATTTGTATTTCAAACTTATTGTAAGTTCATAACTTATGTAATTTGCTTTTTGAATTATTTTCTCGAGTTATCTGTCCATTTTTTCATCGGCTGTAAGAATTCAACCTATATAATTAAATGTCTGCACTTGTTTAAGTAGTTGAATGTTTATTTTTATGTTGATTGCATTGAGTTTTCTGCATATAGATAAAACTTCTGTTTTGTGTATGTGTTGACTTTCATGCTGTGATTGAGGCAGCTTTTTTTGAGTAGGTTTACATGATCTTGATGCCCTTCACTTGAGCTGAGGAGTAGGCACTGATCGTCAACAAAGAGTAGTTCAGTTATCTCATTTGGATGGTAAACTTCTGGTTCTGTGTTCCTACATTGTATTTAAATTATCTCCAAGATATTATCTAACTGTCCACATAAGTCTTCTAAAAATATACCAGACGCCAGTTCAATGTGATATTATTTGTTTACAGATCACACTTCACATTCTTAAAAACATATTTGTTGAATCTAAAAATATATTACTCAAATTTACATATTAATTAATAGTATCACGTGGCATAGAATGTTTCTCATTCAATTACGAAATTATCTCTATATATTGCATACCTACCTATATATTATATAGTTCCATATAACTCATATACTAGCTTATCGATGTGAGTCTTGGACAATACAGAAACAGGAATGTGGGAAATTAGAGGTAATTGAGATGTTGTTCTATAGAGGAATGCTGAGAATATCATTGTCTGCCAGGAAAACTTATGTGGATGTGTTGAAGTCAAATTCGAGACGGCGATTAATCAAAATTATAAGAGACAGACGATGTTCATTTGTGTGCCCGTCTTGTAAGACAAGGAGATTTGTATAACATAGTCACAACAGAGAAGATTGAAGACAACAGATACAGAGGGTGAAAACGTGAGAAAATATTATACAATTTAACAAACTGACACGGCAGGGGAAAAAAAAACAACTATCCTGATATATAATACCGTAGATAATACTAGGACTGTCGATAGCCGTGATCGCCTACACCAACCAGCATGTCACCTGATTATGATGATTATTGCATCTTTATACATTCACACAAATGGCAGTATAACGCAATGCAGTCGTGTAACATTTGACTTGATTGGAGAATCAAAATATACAAAACATCAATTTCTGTTAGACAGATTGAGTGACACAAAAAACACACACAAACACACCAACGAACTAATGGCACCTATGAATTGATTTTGTCTTCTAAGTATTCTTGATTGTCTTCCAAGAGTAATGTTTTCTCAACTGTCAGATTTCAATACCGTTATATTGTCGTTTTAGATTATCCAAAACAGTGAAATACCCGCTAAACGGTGTATTAATGCAGTGATTCATAACATGGGTCATATCCTTGTGGACACGAATACTTTTAGTGGGCGACATGGAGAACAGTTTTTAAACTGGAGAGCCACATCCCAGCTCAACGTTGTCACATAAATATAAACATTTGAACGACAAATAATAGACATTATAGTGCTACAGATCACATACAAAAATCATTAATGACTCGATGTGACGGTAAATTATATGTTCTCTTACATGCACAGCTGTAGGCTACTATAGAACACTGTCCAACCTGTAGGACACATACGAAAATGTGTCAAAACAATGGGTTAGAGGGGGAATGTGCCAAATATAAATAACCCAAATATCGGAGGATATCCGACAAAAAGAAAGTGCCGCAGTAACCAGGCAAATAGAGGTAAATACAAATAAGGAATATGCCAACACATATACTTATTATTGTTCTAATCTATAATATTCTGATTAGGAAGAATATTTTCGACTTGGAAGCAATGAAACATTGACATTATCCTCCATTATCAACAAGAAGAAAGGACATAACTTTCCTCTAACGTTATTTTAATATGTTCTGCATTATAATCAACAGCTTAGTCTGTAAATGTGCAATCATGGCATACCTTCTGAGATACATTACATGTGACTCTATGGTAGTGATTCTAAATAGCAAAATAGAGACACAATGGATACAAAGTCAGAGGTCGACCATGAAATAGATGGACTATACACATATACTAATTTGTTAAAACAATCATATACGACATACATAAACAAGTTACTTCAGTTAATTCGTCTACCAATCCTCGCTGCAAGCAACAAAGGGTAGGGAACGGATGGGTGAAAGAGATGAATATGTACCAGAATACGATTAGTAATTACACTGTATTGATATATCTACATATATATATATATATATATATATATAAGAATCTCTGCTACAAATTCATTTGTTATGCCGTATACCTTCTTTCACTACTTATATGCAAGTTATTTAACAATTGTAGTATCTTCTAAATTATTATTTTGTAAATATTATTTTTCCTGCATTCACAGGTAAAACGTATCATCACTCCTGACAGAGTATGCATTATCATCGTATCAACCTATATCATTATTTTGTCATCCGAAGCGCCAATCTACGTAGTCAACAAGTTGGGCATGGTCTTCTCTCCAGAAAGAAACAGAACATTGTTTGGTCTTTTTTCAACCAACGATAGGGAAAACGTCGAGAAGATTTCTTTTAGTATCAACAACTTTTTCATGCCATTTGCTGCGTGTATTATTCTTATAATTAGTACAATAATATTAGTGGTTAGTTTATCCGAGAGATCCAAATGGAGGGAAACATCAAAAAAAGGGTCAGATGTCAACATCCGTAATCAAAGAGTAGCCAAGATGGTTGTTATGATTGCTGTACTCTTTATTTCTTGTTTTATTCCAGTTACAATTATTATGTTAGCAGCAGCTCTTTTACCTGATCTTTTCATAGGTGGAAAATATATCAATACATCTATTGTTGTAGGTGGATTTGCAGTTATTATGGAATCGATCAATTCTTCTGCTAACATATTTATATACTATCATATGAGCAGTAACTACAGAGAAATTTTCAGAAATATGCGACAGCGAAAACACGTCCAAAGAGAAGTTGCATGCATACAATGCTCACACAAGTAACAGCAAAGCTAAACAACGCGTTATTGGTGACGCATACGGGGAAAAAAGTACGTTATATTAGTTACCAACGGGATTCGATAGTGAGTAGACGAAAAATATTAGGTTCGGCAGAAAATGTAAACAGTTAACCTAGATGGATGACAAGAACAGTAGAAGTACTTGTAAAGAAATAAGCCTCATTGAAGTATAGTTATATACCATCTCAAAAGTAATGGAACTTTATAAAAAATTACCTTAATTTCCGATAATAGGAAACATAACAAATACAGGGATACTTTTGAATCGCAAGGAGAAAAATACACTCAGAGAATAGAGAAGAACCAAAGTCTAATTTATTATTTATAATATTATTATATATTTCGTGAATATAAATATAAAGGTATGTTCCATGGCAGCAACCTGATGTTGGGGATGAAGATAACTTTCATGTACTAAGCCGCAGAAACTATTTGGTGGGGTGGCTAGTTCGCTTCCTCCCTTTCTTGCTCATGCGCTAGGTACCCATTTACAAATGAGTAGACTAAAGAAGTGTTTGTGTCAAGTATGGAAATACATACGGATTATGATTTTTGTCCTGAAGTTGTTTCGAACACGGCATGCTGTAACCGTGCGATAGCAAGCAGGATCACTATCAACTAAGCTCTAAATCTGTTCAAAAAGTCAATTTCATCATCGGAGAAATGCTTCAAACTATGTGTTGTTATCATCGTCATAGCAAATCATAACTTTAGAGACGTGATAACCTTAGATAATCTTATTTGATAATATCACACTCAAATAGGCGGATGCTGTAAGGACAGTATTCATCTAAATCGAGTTATGAATCGCTATGAATGATAATATATTCATCATCACACCGACCTTACTTCAAAAACCCACTGTTTCAAACAAGTTACCAAACATTATTTACACTGCGTGAATTGTGTTCACCGTTACATAACCCCCATATGTGCGTTTGACTCAAAGTCAAGAAAAGAAGAAGACACTGACAACGGAGCAGTAAACTTACCAATCCAACCAAACATAGACAAGTGTACATCATATACATTTCTATCGTGTTATTCTAAGTTAGAATTAGTTAGTACTGTAAATGGGAAGTCTGCTGGGAAGTCTGCTGGGAAGTCTGTGGATTATCAGCCCACCCCGGGCCAGAGTCAGAGAATAGCTATCACACTTCCAGGAAGTTAGGTTTCAATCTATACACTACTCCGAGGCACTGTAGCCAAGATATGGTTCACTGTGCTCATTCCCCGCCACCAAATGACTACTGGTTATGCGGAACTTCTCTATTGCTCTAGGCATGCAACCAAATGTTCAAGTCAAAAGGATTGTCACGTCATGAGTCACTGTGCCTCTATGATGGGTCTCAGTCATAGGAAAAAACAGTGCTGTCAGTTTCCTTCTCCCCAGTGATGCACAGTACATCTCTGGTGCCATCCCAACCACAGAGGTTGCATACGTATATTCAAGTAAACATGAAACACAATTCAACAACAAAATAACAGCACAAGGAGCATAATTTAATAGATGACGTGCCATGAAGCTTCTATACGAAGATAACCTCAAATTAACGGCATGTCATCTACTAAGATTTGCTGTTGCATGTGTGGTTTGTCTAGTGGGCCATTGGTGAGACCCATAGGCGCAACCACATGCGTACCTAATGTGTTTAAACAATTGAAGAACACATTGAAGCTATATGAAACTTTCAATCTAAGTCTATTGCATATGTTTTATTTTCCAGTAAAAACATGCCCCGTGTTTACCAGAGAAAACAGATCAAGACAAAATACCAGTGTCCATTATGAAAGCTGCAGTGACTTCCGTTGTGGTTGGCATGCCTGTTAGACAAGCTTACATCGAATATGCAATAGCTCGTACAACACTGCTAAACAATATTAAAAAGTACAACTTTTCAGTAAACAGACTCACCCCAAATTATCAACACAGTCAGATTTTTAATCCTGAACAGGAAGAGAGTTTGGTCAATTATCTTGATAAGTGTTTCAAAATGTTTCACATACTAATTCCAAAACTGTTCGTACACTTGCCTTTGAAATCGCAACATTAAATCGTTTGAAATGTCCACAAGCATGGTTTGAAATCTCAAAGGCAGGTAGATAATGGCTTTATGGCTTTCTGAAGAGACATCAACAATTGTCAATTAGACAGCCAGAAGCAACATCATTGGCACGAGCAACTGCATTTAAGAGACACAATGTTGCAAAATGTTTTGACTATACCATGTCTCTTATACAACACTGAATATAAGTGGAGCTCAGATTTACAATCTTGATGAAACTAGTGTGAATACAGTACAGAATGTTCCTAGACTCATTGCACCACATGGTACCACACAAGTTTTAAAATCACATCAAGAGAGCGAGGTGAACGTGTCCCAATGTACAGCATTGTTTCTGCTACTGGAGACAGCTTGCCATCAGTATTAGTGTTTCCAAGAACATGTTTTAAACACGTTATGTTAAATGGAGGCTTTACAGCACATACCCACTCATCCAGTTAGATGACAAGTACAAAATGTGTGAAATTGATGGATCAGAAAATGTGTTATACCTAGAGAGACAAATCCCATCAACTTGATGATAGATAATCACGAAAATCATATTTCAGTTCACGCTCTGGAGTTGACAAATCAGAACTAAATTCATGTCATCACTCTTGCACCACATACAAGAAACCAAATGCAAACATTGGATCGTCTGTGTTTGAAACTATGAAAGCAGAATTTAGCCATTTAGCAGATTCATAAATGATAAAGAATATTGGAAACACCCTCTTCATCTATCAACTTGCAGAGCTAGGAGGTACCGCTATTCTTAGTGCCTCTGCCAAGTAAACAAAATGTTTGGGTTCAAGCTACTGGTTTGACGGTGGTCCCTCCATATAGATAATCGTAGTGTTTATTGTGTATAATTTTTCAGGTGAATGAGTGTGAACGTTGTCACACCACGTAGGAGAATTTGTTTCACGTCCTCGTATCGGACATTTTTACTTATAGTTAAAAATTCAGTTCACAGAACAAGAATAAAAGTAAGCCTGCTCTCTGCAGTCGTCATTATGCTTATGAATTGGACCATCGAGCTGGATGAGAAGAACAACTACATACATTAATCTCCAATTATCGGCATGCGTATATATTTCTGTGAAAATTACTACAGCAAAATAATGATGACCTGGTGGATAAGTTCAATACATAGCTTACGTTACCAATGTTTTAACATTAGTGGCTAAGTCCAACATACCATACACTACCAATGTTTTAACATTAGTGGCTAAGTCCAACATACCATACACTACCACTGCCTTAACATTAGTGGCTAAGTCCAACATACCATACACTACCAATGTTTTAACATTAGTGGCTAAGTCCAACATACCATACACTACCACTGCCTTAACATTAGTGGCTATGTCCAACATACCATACACTACCACTGCCTTAACATTAGTGGCTAAGACCAACATACCATACACTACCACTGCCTTAACATTAGTGGCTACGTCCAACATACCATACACTACCAATGTTTTAACATTAGTGGATAAGTCCTGCATATCATACGATAACACATCTTCTCTAGTAACCTATTTAACTTATTTTCCATTACCTTATCATACGCTACGAATCTTTTAAATACATACATATTGAATAAAAAGCAATACATACATAAGTGAAATGCTGACCAACAACAAAAAATAACATCTAACAATAAGTGATGATAGTGCTCTTCCTTTGCAAGATAAGATTTTATCATTGCAGTGAAAACAAGGCAGATTAAGATTCGATGTTTGTGAATCCTCATATGATTGAGAAGTCCTATTAGTACAATGAAAATCTCTGTTTTAGTGTGACCAGGAGTGTTGTAGCTCGGAAAATGTAGAAAAATAATCGTTCGTCTCATTTCGTTTTTGCCTCTTTCAAATTATCTACAATTTCTAATCTCTTCCAAGATTTTAATACACACACCGATCCCAACATGCCATGCGTTTTCATTATTTTCACTGTCGGCATTGAAAATATAAATGCAATCATAAAGATTATGGTTTTGTGATGAACCAGATAAATGATAATTCGTTATTATAACTAATTACTGGCTTTAGACTTGTATATTATATGTAAATATCTCATTAATTTCGTTTTACATATGTCGTGGAACATTCTCACAAATACGTTTCATGAGTGATAGAGTAATGCACTAGTTTCGTTCTCTGTACTAATAATATACAACTGTAAGACACACATCGTTTAGAGAATGACTCAAAAGAACTATTGAATTATCTATGTTAATAATATAGTACACAACAATATTATTTTGCTACAATGAATGTAAATGTTACGTAAATAAGAATGCATGAACAGATTATTTGATGTATTATGTGGGTGACATCAACAATTAGCTCAAGGATACAGAATTAGATTGTTTTAGTTTTACCTTTCTATATTATTTTATAACTACTTTCAATAAAGATCAATGCAGATGTATCAACGATACCTATTAAATACATTTCTTGTGAATGTTTTCCTGACACTACTAGACTGAGAAAGCATAATTATATAACACGGACTTCGTCAATATTTTAATCATCTTTAACATATACGTTATATCAGTTCATTACGTAATGTTAGTCTTATAGTTGTTAGATACGGTCCATAGGAGATAGATTTGTAATTTTTTTTTATTAAATATATTCCAATTACATTATTGAATTATTTCAATTATATCATGTATGAAAATTATTACACGTTATATTACTTGTGGAGGGACAGTTACAGGAAACGATAACAAGAGGCAGACCATACTACAATGAACAGAGCATACCACAAAGCGTTAAATGTAACAATGGAATATGCTACGCCGATGGTTCAGTCTTACAGAGATGAAGTGTGATCACAATGTTGCACAGGACATATCACAAAAGTGTAAAATAAATATTCAACGCTTCACTGAAACTATTGGCCATATTACCATATGCCGTTAATTCCCGATATCCTCATTTCAAAAGTATTGGCAATGTAAACTATGAGCTAAATTACCTGCTGGTGGAACGTTCGGTACACACGCCTGTGTTATTTTGTAAATTCTTGGTCACACTTCATACTGCTATCCCAAAGATCTGATTTCATTAAAACTGCATTAAAACTACATTTAAACTGCATTAAAACTATATTAAATCTAAATTAAAATTACATCAACACTACGATAAAAACTACATTAAAACTACATTCTTCTTCTTCTTTCGTTCACTTGAAACATGTCTATATCTCTGTCTCCTCAATAATACTCACTCTCTTTTGTAGTTCATACAGTGTTCATAGAGCTTTGATTCTAGTGTTGATTCCTCTAGCCAATAGGTTTGTCTCAGCGTTTCATGCTCAGAACACTCTTGAAGTAAATGCTTGGTACTCTGTGTTGCCGGCACTCATGTACACATTGACCGTGTTGCCAATCTTAAACTTTGTATACATGTGACTGCGGAGTCGGTTGTGCCCTGTTCTGAGGCGTAGAATTGCAACTTTGATCCCGTGTGGTAGTTCGACAACTAGATCATTGAGGTAAACCAAGAAAAGTGTGGGTGACAGGACTCCTCCCTGGGGTACTCCATGACGCAGTAGGACTTGCATGCTTTTGAGTCAATCCAAATGTTCCTGGCTCTTATATTATGCAAGTATGCTTTTACTCATTTGTATATTCTTGAGTTATCCGTGCAATTTTGCAATTTCTTTAAGAGTCCTTTTTTCCAAACATTGTCAAATGCTTTCCTGAGGTCTATCCATGCTGCTAGTACAAGTTTCTTATCTTGGAAGGCGTCCCCATCTCTTGAGAGAGGTAGGTTGCCTGGGCGTTGGTAGAGCAGCACTGTCTGAAACCTCCTTGATGCGGTACAAGCTCCATGCGATTTCACTTTCAACGTACCACTGCATCCTATGATGGATAATGGTTTCCGTTGTTTTGCATAAACTGCTTGTGATGCGTAGGGCCCTGTAGTTGGAGACTGTGTAGCTATCTTTTCCTGATTTGAGGAGTGGTATCATTATTGCTTCCCTCTATGCCTGTGGAACATTAACAGTAGTCGAGATTGTATTGACAATCTGCAGTAGCTGTGCTGTTGCTCCAGTTAACAGGTTTTTAAACATTTCATTGGGCACTCCATCAGCTCTTGGGTATTTTTTGTCATTTTCAAATAGGATATTGCACGCTTTTAGTTCATTCATTGTGATTATTGCAGCCATGTCTTCCGTTATATGTTCGTCGTGTCCAATGTTTTGCTGGTTCTCCTGAACGTCACGTTGTCTGGGTTAACGTTGACGTTATTGTCTTTTGCAAAGGAATCTGCAAAGTAATCAACTGCATGTTTACCTGTTAAATTGCTTCTATCTTTGTTAAGTGTGATCCATGTATTTTCCCTGTACCTTCATCATTTAGTTGTTCTACCAGTTTCCATAATGTCCTATTATCTCTTTCAAGATTCAGAGATTATGATTGTTTCTTTCCAGTTTCTCCGTCTGGTTTGTATCTTAGCTCTTTGAAAATAGATAGCCTTTGTTTGCTGATATCTGTTGTGGTGTTCTTGGCTAGGTCTAGTCTCTGCCTGCTTTATAGATGTTTCCATCTCATTTTGCAGCTTCTCCATTTCAGCATTCCAGTATTGTTTGTAGTTTTGCTGTCTCCCCTTGGTATGGTTTTACTAGCAGCATATAGTATTCATCTATATGCATACATTTTCCAGTCTGCCCTCGTATAGTTCCACCTAGTTAGTGTGCTGTTCTCATTGTAGATTTCCAAAAATAATATTGGTCTGTAGTCACTACTTCTAAGCAGCTTTTTAACGACACTTGTGATGCTTCATTCAAGGTCTGGGGAGTGGAATTCCAAGTCTGGTGTAAAGGTGGTGTGTCATGCTCTCGAGTAGAAGGTTGGTGAGTCTGCTGGCTGGTTATTAAGTATACGAGTATTTTCATCTTGCCAGCTTATTCACTTGGTAGCTCTAGCAAAATTCGTTATGTTTCTTTTCTTGGGAAGATTAGCAATTATCCTGTCTGAGCTGTCACTTTAAGCATAACAATAATCTTTATACGTCTCCACACTGATTTATTCCATCAAGTCGAATTACAAACACGAGAAAATTCAATCTGTATTCCTTCATAATTTTTTTTCCTTATCGGACATCTTTTCTCGTGCTTCAAATCACAGTTTGTTAAATTGTATTTAACTGAGTAGTTGACGACTATCCCGGATCTTATATCAAGATATACAAAAATAAGTAGGTGTGTTACCAAAGTAAAACATAAAACAACTTAACAACGAGATTAGAATGTATCCCTTGATTATCCCGGATCTTACTCTTCTCTTACTAATGTACACTAAATTTCATAAGTTATGTCTCATGTCTCATACAATTTATATTCCTCTATATTCTCACTGTCTCAATGATTTGTCTTAGCTATATAATGTAACTATTACATTAGCAGGATGTCGTCATGAGAACGGATTGTGTAGTGTCATAGTATTCCGCTCGGTTGCGATATCTGCACATTTCGATTATACACATTATATTTGAGACAAGACAAATCATACATATATGGGGTCACGTAGTACTGTAGTCAACTCACTAACCTCGCATATGAGTCTTCCTGGTTCATTCTCCAATAAAGGCGGAAATTTTTATTTTTTTTCAGTTCACAACGGTTTCCGGGTCGGCTGAGCCTTAATTGGGTGCCGGATTAATCAGGAAATAAAAGACTACCGAGGGAGAGGAAATGACAATCTCCCTCATATAGCAGAGCCACTAAAATTTGAGATCACTAATATTTCACAACATTTTGGCATTAATAAATATCAAGGATTAATTTTACTTTTACTTCGGCATTACTTCTTATATTAATTTGCCCCTATATGGGATGGGGCAGCAACCTTCACTCTGTAACCTTCGTATTCGCCTCTTACAATATGCATGGACGTTGTTTATTTGGTTGATGGGTTGGTTGCTGATCCATCGGCCCATGTTCTCATGACCTTTGATCCAATGTCATTGTGTGATATATGCATCTGTTTGAGAGCTGTTATATTGCTCCAAATAATGTGTTCCATTTATCTGACCCTGGAGGGAAAAACAATTTTATGATGTCATCCACCGATGAGCATTCATAAAGGTGGTGTCAACAGTTTCATAGGGATGAGTACACATACGGCACCCTGGATTGTATTGTGGTTGTATTCTGCCCAGGTGATTGTTAAGCTGTACATGTTGTGTTCGCAGTCTGAAGATGATACTCTGGTCTTTCCTTCCCAAGAGGTTGATGTTGTCTTTAAGATTTGGGCACGTCATATATTTATAGATTTCCCTCCCAATGTTTCCCATCGCCCATGTGTTCTACTATAAAAGTTAAACTATGTTGCCTTCTATGGTCCTCGTGGTGCACTCTACAAAGATAAGTACAGCTACCCGTGCTGCTTCTGACAAACAGGATTCATTGCTGGAAATAATCAATAATTCAAGCAAGTGCCATGCCGAACGGTGTAGGCGATCATTTTTCTCCACGACTCTCTTGCTCGTATGCTGTCAATAAGCTCGGTTGGTGAACTTCTACCGTGCCATAATACTAGTCCATCTTGAAACTTGTCTCTTTGTTGAAAAGAAAGACTTTTTCCATGTCTCTTCTCCCCTTGATTTTCCAGTGGTTATTAAGTGTTCAAGCTATGTTCTTCTCAGCACATGCCCTAGCAACCTTGACTGGCTGACCCTAGTATTTGATGTAATTGATTTTTTTTTACGCCAGCACCAGAAAAAATAATATTCCTATTTTTATATAACTGACCTTGTTCTTTTTGTGGCATCCCTCCATCGCATGTAGTTGGGACTCAGGCTCTTATTGTCCTCATGTTTTAGTCACCAATGCTCCCTTCTGAAGTTATTGTGTTTATGTCTCTTCCACATCCGCTTATACCTATTCAGCAGGTCATGTTTTATTTAATGAACTGTGTTGCATATAGCTGAGAGTTTCCTAAAACATTGTTATAACATTATTATCATAGCATTATTATTATAAACTAATTATTATAGCGTAATTATGTCAAATCTTATTTTAAATATCTCATTTACATTACTTGCGTCATACTCTGATTGTGTAATCTCATCTTTTTCCCATTGTTTTAAATGTTTCTACTCCCCTGTATGTGTATCTGTTACTTTTTAGTGAATACGTGTGATTGTCTGTAGTATTGACTGCCAATTTATTTGATTTTATGGTAGAACGTTTAAAACTTTATTCGCACTTTTCTGGAATGGCTAATATGAACACATAAAACAAATTGAACATTCAATCTTCATAATTCTAGACTCTGCTGCACACGGTTGTTCTCTTGATGGTGATTGCTTCCTGTTACAATGATGCAGAAATGGAATCTATCAACACAAATCGCACATAATTCTGACATCCCAGACATAAGCCAGGAAACAGCCCATGTTCTATGCTTGATTCTCTTCACTGGAGTGTCTCAGACAATTGCAATTTTTGGTATTGTTACCAACATAATCAACATCGTGTGTTTTGTGAAACAAGGTTTTAATGAAGTCATCAACATCAGTCTACTAGGTAAGGGTAGATATACATATGTAATATATATTTATACAATAGTGTCTTGCAAAGGAATTATTGTTATTCAGAAAAAGAAATTGTACCATTTCCATATACATGTGTGATGTTATATTTCATCAAAGAATTGCATAATTTTCTATTGTGTGTTCTATTGTATTGTAATTAACTGTTGCGTGTACAATCCACAAGCGTCGAGTGAATTTTAATCGTGATAAACCTGGTCAACGATCAAATAACTTAGTCACTACATAATCAAGACCACCATTTCCTTAACAAAAACAGTATTGTACTTTTTTTATGTTAGTTAGTTAGTCGTTGGATCATCGTCACTGCACTCCGTACAAGTCCATAGGTGCTCAGATCTCTCCTTGAGTGTAACCGCCATTTCACGTTGACTGATAGTCCCAGTACAAAGTCGATTGACCATCATTATTCACGAAACTGCTCCTTTCTAGCGACACTACATTTCAAAACAAATTCCTTTATTCTAGCCACATTGTAGATATTACAGTAAACAATTTTACTGTTGGAAATTCATTGCACTTATTTCATGCTTCTGTTGGTCCAACTGATTAGTTCAGTGCTTTTACAATGCTTTTTAGTGGTGAGTCACTATGTTAACCGCACGCTGAAACGGTGAATGAAAAGATGATCATGTCACATGAGTGAAGTGAAACGTCAATTTGTATTGATATCTCAAAGTACAACATTTGCTCTCAGGAAATCGTGTTCCTATTCTGAAACATGGGCTATATTCCTGTGCGAAACAAGCAATGAAAGTTACAAGCTTTTTAAAAAGCAAATAAAAACCTCTGTTTTCAGAACATGTCGTCACACGACTACATATCCGTGTCTAGATAAGGAAAATGATGTGAATGGTGACGCTCTTAATTTGTAGCATGTCGTCAAGTGATCAATATATTTATACCTTTCGTAGCAGTAACCAAACATCTCCAAAAATATAAACGAAAAGACGCTAATGAAAATTTGGTCCGAATATTTAGATAGTAATTTGTTGTCGGTATATTCTGATAAATACTGTAAAATATATTCTATTCTATGCACTTTAGATTGAGTGCATGTGTACATAGACTATAGAGGGAACATGTTAAAATACTAATATTTTTAGAAAGACAAATCATTTTTATAACGTCCGTGTGAATAAAAAGTTGCACTTTAAAGATCTCTGCGAACTAATGATTTTATATTCTCTTGCAACGGTAGGTACACATTTGTGGAGAGACATTAGTACATACGAGAGCAGCATTTATGAATCGTGAGCCGGATTAACATTTTTATTGTCGTATAGTAAGTATAGTAAGATTATATACATGGAAAAGTCCTGGAGACAGAAAGAGGAACCAAATAGATTACATTATGATTAACAATAGATTTAGAAATAGTGTCAAAAACATCAAAACATACCCAGGTGCAGATATCAACTCTGACCATAATCCAGTGCTGTGCAAAATAAATGTCAAACTTAAAAAGATAGTAAATAGAGGAGTCCAAGAACCACAGATAGACGCATCAGCACTAAAACAACAAGACATACAAAAAATACCTTGTAGATGTAAGGAATAGATATGAACTTCTAATGATAGAGCGCATGGAAGAGAAAATAGACAATAAATGGGAAAGCCTAAAGAAAAGTATTCAAACATCAAGTAAAAATTTACCAACAAGAAATACCAAGAACAAACAAACATGGATGACAGATGAAATATTAGAGAAAATGACAGAAAGAAAGAAAGCTAAAAATACACCAAAATACTCAAGTATAGACAAGGAGATACGTAACATGTGCAGAACAGCGAAAAAACAATAGCTTGAAACAAAATGCAGTGAAATAGAGGAGATGTCCATACAATAGAAGACAAAATTAATGCATAAGGAGATAAGGTTGATCACAAATAAGAAAAATCATATAGATGGGGGTGGCTGCATTAAAGATTAAAATGGTAAAATAATATTTGATAAAATAGAAGCACTCACAAAATGGGCAGATTATGTAACAGAACTGTTTGACGACCAACGGAACAAAAAACCAACAATACACAACAATGATGGACCAGCAATACTGAAATCAGAAGTAGAACATGCAATACATTCAATAAAATGTGGAAAAGCTGCAAGCTCTGACAACATAACAGCAGACATAATAAAAACTCTAAATGAATTTGGTGTAGATAATATCACATAAATTTGCAATGACATATACGAAACAGGCCATATACCTAAAGACCTAACATCATCAATATTTATACCACTACCTAAGAAGCCCAGGGCTGTGGACTGTACAGAATATAGAACAATAAGTCTAATGCGCCATCTAACTAAAATGCATCTCAAGATAATACATGAAAGAATTAAGAACAAGATAAACATGGAGGTCGGTGAAGAACAATTCGGTTTTAGGAAAAACAAAGGAACCAGAGAAGCTATACTGAGTATCCTGCTAGTGATAGATAAATATATAGAAGTCCAAAAAATTATCTATATTTGCTTCATAGACTACAGCAAGGCCTTTGACAGAGTCCAACATGAAAAATTAATCAAATGTCTTCAAGAAATAGGCACAGATGGAAAAGACACCAGGCTGATTAGAAATATATATTGGGAACAAACTGCATCAATAAGGTGTGAAAACAGCTACTCTCCATACATAAAGATAAGAAGAGGGGTAAGACAAGGATGCATTTATCACCAAGCATAATTAATATATACTCAGAGAATATCTTTAAAAATATAGAAGAAATACCAGGACTCAAGATCAATGGGAAAATAATAAATAACATTAGATATGCAGATGACACCGTTCTTTTAGCAGAAAGTGAACATGAACTACAAAGACTAATAGATCAAGTCAATAAATCAAGTAATGAATATGGACTGGATATAAACATTCAAAAACAAAAACCATGATAATCAGCAAAGACACAGAAGAACAGGAGGTAAACATAAACATACAGGGAGATAAACTACAACAAGTAAAACAGTATCAATATCTTGGACACATAGTCACAAATGATGGCAGATTTGAAACAGAAGTTAAAAGGAGAATAGGAATGGCTAAAAGTACCTTCAATGACATGAGGAAATTATTAATATCTAAACAAATTACAAACAAGTTAAAAATGAGAATGATAAAATGCTACATCTAGTCCATATTAATGTATGGCTCAGAAACACGGACACTAAATAAACAATTAGAAGACACAATTGATGCCTTTGAGATGTGGGTATATAGAATAATAGGGAGAACATCATGGAAAGAGAAGAAAACAAATAAAGAGATGCTAAAGACACTTAATATGAAGAAAGAACTACTAAGAGAAATAAAGATCAGGCAAATAAAATACTTTGGACACATTAAAAGACATGACACCCTATTGAAGACCTTACTTGAGGGTAAAGTCAAAGGGAAGCGAGCAAGAGGTAGGCAGAGCTACAAGTGGGAGAGTAACATTACACGATGTACAGATTACAGTCTAGCAGAGTGCACCACCAAGACAAGAGACAGGAGATGTTGGAGATACGATGCAGCCAACCTTCGTTGCGGAGACGGCACTTAATGATGATGATGAGTAAGGGGCAAATAATCTAAATTTTTAGTTTGTTTTAGCTGAAAGTGGTATTTTTTTAAATATGGGGTCAGCGAAGAAAGTACTTTAATTAGCCTGATGGGAAAAAGAAATGGCTCAGCTGTCAGGTTTTGACCACCAACTTACTAGACATTTCATGTTTATATTTTATATCATATAGTGTAACGATAATTCAAGATATGAGTTGTATCAATGAAATATTTATCATTTGTATTTTTTTCTATTTAAATATATGGATAAACACGTTATTGTGTTCGTATTTAGGTATGACCATTTCTGATCTGTGCTCTCTTATAACGCTCATTTGGACATGCTTCTCAATAACATGGACATACTGCAGAACAGAAATGCCTTTTGATGTCTTAGGAGTCGGGTACCTGGTTGGTGGGCGGCCCCATGTCACCTTCGCTCGTATAACAATTTGGATTACTGCTCTAATTACACTGGAGAGGTGTCTATGTATTATTATACCTTTAAAGGTGGGTTTTTAGATATCGTAATCTTAATATTAATCACATTAAGAGACGTCACGGCATGGAGAGAGTGTTACTGGAAGGGATACTAGAAGGTAACAGGGGGCAAATGCCGTCCAAGACGCCGCTAGACAAAATACATCAAAGAATGACTGCTATTGTCACTAAAGGCGGTGCAACTTGTTCAAGACTGCGGAGAATTCAAACCATCCATAGGGAAGACAACGTCCTGTAAAGAATATGTCATCTGATGATGAACCTTAATATGATCTCTACTGAACAATCTCCTTTTGTTCTTAATGGTTGATCACGAACATTCACAATTACCTGATATTTTCTAGTTGTACTTTGTCAACATATCGGGAGTCGATGTCCGATGCTGCCCATACCGTATGATAGAACTGGTATCCCCAGCATTTAAACTATCCAGATGCAGACATAGTTTGCATCGAGATGCATTCGTTGGGCAGTTCATTTCCTACGTATGACAGATCATTCTTGCCAAAGATACTTCTCTATTGTGAGTTGGAGACGGGTACACGATCTACAGGTGGTCAAAAGAAGCGCTACAAGGACTCATTAAAGAACTCACTGAAAGTGTTTGAAATAAACCATGAGACATGGGAAGAACGTGAACAAAATAGATCTATATGGCGTTCTACAGTCAAAAATAGCGCATCATCTTGCGAAAAGAGGAGACATGATGCAGCTCAACAGCAGAGAGTAGCTAGAAAGTTACGGAAAGACAAAAATGTGTCTACCTTGGTCATTCCATATCCGAACTTTCCACGGACATTTACAGCTCGAATATGACTCATTAGGCATATACAAAACTTTAGGCATGGTGATAATTATAAATGGATTATCAAACGTGGATGTAAAGTAATGGTCATCGTCACATGTGATGGTCGAACACACACAACATTATCGTGTATTGACATATATAAATCAATTCGTGTATACGCTGAGCACAACACGTGTTCCACTGAATTGTCAGTATATACTGACCGAGCTGACATTATGTAACACTATCGATAACTAGAATTCAATGAAAACTTGCTGTTTATTAAAACATTTTCCGCCCATATAGGTTTACATATCACATATAATACGTCACGAATGTTTTGAGAGAAGTCATCCACATATAAGTCATCTTTTGTCTCCATTTGTCGTGACAATTTTCCTATCGTCTATGTCATCGTGACACAAAGGAGGAATAACAGGATCCGATGTTGTATTCTTAGATGAGCATGAGGGATCCGATGTTGTAACCTTAGATGAGAATGAGGGATCCAATGTTGTAACCTTAGATGAGAATGAGGGATCCAATGTTGTAACCTTAGATGAGAATGAGGGATCCAATGTTGTAACCTTAGATGAGAATGAGGGATCCAATGTTGTAACCTTAGATGAGCATGATGGATCGATGTTGTAACCTTAGATGAGAATGAGGGATCCAATGTTGTAACCTTAGATGAGAATGAGGGATCCAATGTTGTAACCTTAGATGAGTATGAGTGATAGATGTTGTAATCTTAGATGAGCATGAGGGATCCAATGTTGTAACCTTAGATGAGAATGAGGGATCCAATGTTGTAACCTTAGATGAGAATGAGGGATCCAATGTTGTAACCTTAGATGAGAATGAGGGATCCAATGTTGTAACCTTAGATGAGAATGAGGGATCCAATGTTGTAACCTTAGATGAGCATGATGGATCGATGTTGTAACCTTAGATGAGAATGAGGGATCCAATGTTGTAACCTTAGATGAGAATGAGGGATCCAATGTTGTAACCTTAGATGAGAATGAGGGATCCAATGTTGTAACCTTAGATGAGCATGAGGGATCCAATGTTGTAACCTTAGATGAGTATGAGTGATAGATGTTGTAACCTTAGATGAGCATTAGGGATCCAATGTTGTAACCTTAGATGAGTATGAGTGATAGATGTTGTAACCTTAGATGAGCATTAGGGATCCAATGTTGTAACCTTAGATGAGAATGAGGGATCCAATGTTGTAACCTTAGATGAGAATGAGGGATCCAATGTTGTAACCTTAGATGAGAATGAGGGATCCAATGTTGTAACCTTAGATGAGCATGAGGGATCCAATGTTGTAACCTTAGATGAGTATGAGTGATAGATGTTGTAACCTTAGATGAGCATTAGGGATCCAATGTTGTAACCTTAGATGAGTATGAGTGATAGATGTTGTAATCTTAGATGAGCATTAGGGATCCAATGTTGTAACCTTAGATGAGCATGAGGGATCCAATGTTTTAACCTTAGATGAGCATGAGGGATCCGATGTTGCTGCTACATTGAAAGCCACACCGGAATTAAATTCTGAGATTTTCGTGTAGATATTTTTGTAGAATGTGATTGAATATAGGAGTCTACGAAATATAAATTTAAGTTTACTTCCAACATATTTGTTATATTTGTTAAATATTTCCACCACTATGTGTTACTTTCATACGAATATAACTTATAAATCTTATTGTTCCAAAACTTATACTCGTACATTGTCACAATTACTAGGAAGAACAAATTCAATTAGCTGTGAGCAGGTAGCTTGTGATATCTCTTAACCTTTCTAAAAATGTGCAGACCGTCTCACTTGATTGTCTCTAGGCGACACTAAGTCTGGCATAAGGTGTGTTGTCTGAAATTCACAGTTGCGTTCCGGGAACTTATGTAGAAAGGGCTCCAAAATCTACTGTCGGCGTTCTCGGTTTATGAGTGTGTTTAGTATCCGACGGAATTAATTGCAGTGTAGCAATAACCAAGGATCATAATGTCCTGACAAGAGAGTAGCATTCACGTCTGGGCTAATTGTGACATATGTCTGTCAACTTTCTTGAACCCTTTGTAAATCAAGCATTTCTTACTATCTACGTTTCTTCCAAAAATAGACACATATGATGTGTTCACTAGCCTGCCTGTCTTCGTTATCCAAATGAATTACTTGAGAAAACATCATCATTATCATTACATGCCGTCTCCGCAACGAAGGTTGGCTGCAAGCTATCTCCAACATCTCCTGTCTCTTGTCTTGGTGGTGCACTCTGCTAGACTGTTTCCTGTCCATCGTGTAATGTTGAGCCTCCTAAATCGGAAATATTCTCGCGAAGAGAAAGGGTTCTTTTCCCGATGGGCTTAGGCAAGAAAGGGACAACGATGGAGTTACTGGTCCATCTCTACTGTCAAGGTTTCCTATACCGGAAGTACACTTGCAGAGAGAAAGGGTACCGTACCCGATTGGCTCAGGCACAAAAGGTACAACGATTTAGCCCTGGCCCAACTCTGCTGCCAAGTTTTCCTACACCGGAAATACACTTGAAGAGAGCAAAGGTTCAATACCTGATGGCTCAGGCACTATTGGGACAAGGACGCTCAGCTCTAGAACGCCTTGCTCTCAAACGCGTGGTGTGAGACTCGAACTCGGACTAGGGGTACACGATGTCAGTGAATGACACCTCGGCTAAGAGGGCGAAAGAGCCAGGGCCCAATTCCTCTGTTGAGTTCTTCCCCTTAAGGAACCAGGCTCACGGATGAGCCAGGAAACGGTTCAGTACCCAATGGGCACAGGCACAGCACGTCCAATTACACGATGTGAGTTCATAGACAGTGGAACACCTCATGCGAGTCAACGAGAGCAAAAATCGTCTGGGCGAAGAGTCGCCACTACGCGTGCCTGGAGACAGATATAGAGGCTGTAACAGGCTAAGGGTAGCCCACCCGAATTGTCAAGGCATGCCGAAATCGGATGTTCTAGGCCTACAAGGCGCATAACGGTGGCACAACTTAATCAATCTCTCCCGACGGAAATCGCACGGATATCCGTGATGGTTACAATGGAGCGAACGTAAAACAAACATCACATGTTTTGTCTTGACTGTCTGTTTCTAAATGTTGCAATAATTTGTCCTTTTTTACTTATCTATCTGTCTAGTTATTGTACGCATGCGGTTGCGTCTGTGGGTCTCATTAATGCCCCTCTAGACAAACCACCCATACAACAGAAAACTTTAGTAGATGGCATGCCGTTATATTGAGACTATCTTCTAAAAGAAGCGCGTCATGGCACATCTAGACATCTATACAATTATATTTAATGCGTTAATTTGTTGTTACAATGTGTTTTATGTTTTTGTATTTATTTATATATATATATATATATATATATATATATATATATATATATATATATATATATATATATATATATATATATATATACATATATATATATATATATATATATATATATATATATATATGGATCTTAATATATATAAGAATCCCTGCTACAAATTCATTTGTTATGCCATATACCTTTCACTACTTATATGCAAGTTATTTAACAATTGTAGTATCTTCTAAATTATTATTTTGTAAATATTATTTTACCTGCATTCACAGGTAAAACGTATCATCACTCCTGACAGAGTATGCATTATCATCGTATCAACCTATATCATTATTTTGTCATCCGAAGCGCCAATCTACGTAGTCAACAAGTTGGGCATGGTCTTCTCTCCAGAAAGAAACAGAACATTGTTTGGTCTTTTTTCAACCAACGATAGAGAAAACGTTGAGAAGATTTCTCTTAGTATCAACAACTTTTTCATGCCATTTGCTGCGTGTATTATTCTTATAATTAGTACAATAATATTAGTGGTTAGTTTATCCGAGAGATCCAAGTGGAGGGAAACATCAAAAAAAGGGTCAGATGTCAACATCCGTAATCAAAGAGTAGCCAAGATGGTTGTTATGATTGCTGTGCTCTTTATTTCTTGTTTTATTCCAGTTACAATTATTATGTTAGCAGCAGCTCTTTTACCTGATCTGTTCATAGGTGGAAAATATATCAATACATCTATTGTTGTAGGTGGATTTGCAGTTATTATGGAATCGATCAATTCTTCTGCTAACATATTTATATACTATCATATGAGCAGTAACTACAGGGAAATTTTCAGAAATATGCGACAGCGAAAATACGTCCAAAGAGAATTGCATGCATACAATGCTCACACAAGTAACAGCGAAGCTAAACAGCGCGTTATTGGTGACGCATACGGGAGAAAAAGTACGTTATATTAGTTACCAACGGGATTCGATAGTGAGTAGACGAAATATATTAGGTTCGGCAGAAAATGTAAACAGTTAACCTAGATGGATGACAAGAACAGTAGAAGTACTTGTAAAGAAATAAGCCTCATTGAAGTATAGTTATATACCATCTCAAAAGTAAAGGAACTTTAAAAAAATGACTACATTAATTTCCGATAATAGGAAACATAACAAAAACAGGGATACTTTTGAATCCCAAGGATAAAAATACACTCAGAGAATAGAGAAGAACCAAAGTCTAACTTATTATTTATAATATTATTATATATTTCGTGAATATAAATATAAAGGTATGTTCCATGGCAGCAACCTGCTGTTGGGGATGAAGATAACTTTCATGTACTAAGCCGCAGAAACTATTTGGTGGGGTGGCTAGTTCGCTTCCTCCCTTTCTTGCTCATGCGCTAGGTACCCATTTACAAATGAGTCAACTAAAGAAGTGTTTGTGTCAAGTATGGAATTACATACGGAATATGATTTTTGTCCTGAAGTTGTTTCGAACACGGCATGCTGTAACCGTGCGATAGCAAGCAGGATCCCTATCAACTAAGCTTTAAATCTGTTCAAAAAGTCAATTTCATCATCGGAGAAATACTTCAAACTATGTGTTGTTATCATCGTCATAGCAAGTCATAACTTTAGAGACGTGATAACCTTAGATAATCTTATTTGATAATATCACACTCAAATAGGCGGATGCTTTAAGGACAGTATTAATCTAAATCGAGTTATGAATCGCTATGAATGATAATATATTCATCATCACACCGAGCTTACTTCAAAAACCCACTGTTTCAAACAAGTTACCGAAAATTATTTACACTCCGTGAATTGTGTTCACCGTTACATAACCCCCATATGTGCGTTTGACTCAAAGTCAAGAAAAGAAGAAGACACTTACAACGGAGCAGTAAACTTACCAATCCAACCAAACATAGACAAGTGTACATCATATACATTTCTGTCGTGTTATTCTAAGTTAGAATTATTTAGTACTGTAAATGGGAAGTCTGCTGGGAAGTCTGTGGATTATCAGCCCACCCCGGGCCAGAGTCAGAGAATAGCTATCACACTTCCAGGAAGTTAGGTTTCAATCTATACACTACTCCGAGCCACTGTAGCCAAGATATGGTTCACTGTGCTCATTCCCCACCACCAAATTACTACTGGTTATGCGGAACTTCTCTATTGCTCTAGGCATGCAACCAAATGTTCAAGTCAAAAGGATTGTCACGTCATGAGTCACTGTGCCTCTATGATGGGTCTCAGTCATAGGAAAAAACAGTGCTGTCAGTTTCCTTCTCCCCAGTGATGCACAGTACATCTCTGGTGCCATCCCAACCACAGAGGTTGCATACGTATATTCAAGTAAACATGAAACACAATTCAACAACAAAATAACAGCACAATGAGCATAATTTCATAGATGACGTGACATGAAGCTTCTATACGAAGATAACCTCAAATTAACGGCATGTCATCTACTAAGATTTGCTGTTGCATGTGTGGTTTGTCTAGTGGGCCATTGGTGAGACCCATAGACGCAACCACATGCGTACCTAATGTGTTTAAACAATTGAAGAACACATTGAAGCTATATGAAACTTTCAATCTAAGTCTATTGCATATGTTTTATTTTCCAGTAAAAACATGCCCCGTGTTTACCAGAGAAAACAGATCAAGGCAAAATACCAGTGTCCATTATGAAAGCTGCAGTGACTTACGTTGTGGTTGGCATGCCTGTTAGACAAGCTTACATCGAATATGCAATAGCTCGTACAACACTGCTAAACAATATTAAAAAGTCCAACGTTTCAGTAAACAGACTCACCCCAAATTATCAACACAGTCAGATTTTTAATCCTGAACAGGAAGAGAGTTTGGTCAATTATCTTGATAAGTGTTTCAAAATGTTTCACATACTAATTCCAAAACTGTTCGTACACTTGCCTTTGAAATCGCAACATTAAATCGTTTGAAATGTCCACAAGCATGGTTTGAAATCTCAAAGGCAGGTAGAAAATGGCTTTATGGCTTTCTGAAGAGACATCAACAATTGTCAATTAGACAGCCAGAAGCAACATCATTGGCACGAGCAACTGCATTTAAGAGACACAATGTTGCAACATTTTTTGAATTTACCGTGTCTTTTATACAACACTGAATATAAGTGGAGCTCAGATTTACAATCTTGATGAAACTAGTGTGACTACAGTACAAAATGTTCCTAGAGTCATTGCACCACATGGTACCACACAAGTTTTAAAATCACATCAAGAGAGCGATGTGAACGTGTCCCAATGTGCAGCATTGTTTCTGCTACTGGAGACAGCTTGCCATCAGTATTAGTGTTTCCAAGAACATGTTTTAAACACGTTATGTTAAATGGAGGCTTTACAGGACATACCCACTCATCCAGTTAGATGACAAGTACAAAATGTGTGAAAGTGATGGATCAGAAAATGTGTTATACCTAGAGAGACAAACCCCATCAATTTGATGATAGATAATCACGAAAATCATATTTCAGTTCACGCTCTGGAATTGACAAATCAGAACTAAATTCATGTCATCACTCTTACACCACATACAAGAAACAAAATGCAAACATTGGATCGTCTGTGTTTGAAACTATGAAAGCACAATTTAGTCATTTAGCAGATTAATAAATGATAAAGAATATTGGAAACACCCTCTTCATCTATCAACTTGCAGAGCTAGGCGGTACCGCTATTCTTAGTGCCTCTGCCAAGCAAACAAAATGTTTGGGTTCAAGCTACTGGTTTGACGGCGGTCCCTCCATATTGATAATTGTAGTGTTTATTGTGTATAATTTTTCAGGTGAATGAGTGTGAACGTTGTCACAACACGTAGGAGAATTTGTTCCATGTCCTCGTATCGGACATTTTTACTTATAGTTAAAAATTCAGTTGACAGAACAAGAATAAAAGTAAGCCTGCTCTCTGCAGTTGTCATTATGATTATGAATTAGACCATCGAGCTGGATGAGAAGAACAACTACATACATTAATCTCCAATTATCGGCATGCGTATATATTGCTTTGAAAATTACTACATCAAAATAATGATGACCTGGTGGATACGTTCAATACATAGCTTACGTTACCAATGTTTTAACATTAGTGGCTAAGTCCAACATACCATACACTACCAATGTTTTAACATTAGTGGTCTAAGTCCAACATACCATACACTACCACTGCCTTAACATTAGTGGCTAAGTCCAACATACCATACACTACCACTGCCTTAACATTAGTGACTAAGTCCAACATACCATACACTACCAATGTTTTAATATTAGTGGCTAAGTCCAACATACCATACACTACCAATGTTTTAACATTAGTGGATAAGTTCTGCATATCATACGATAACACATCTTCTCTAGTAACCTATTTAACTTATTTTGCATTACCTTATCATACGCTACGAATCTTTTAAATACAAACATATTGAATAAAAAGCAATACATACATAAGTGAAATGCTGACCAACAACAAAAAATAACATCTAACAATATGTGATGATAGTGCTCTTCCTTTGCAAGATAAGATTTTATCATTGCAGTGAAAACAAGGCAGATTAAGATTCGATGTTTGTGAATCCTCATATGATTGAGAAGTCCTATTAGGACAATGAAATTCTCTGTTTTAGTGTGAGCAGGAGTGTTGTAGCTCGGAAAATGTAGAAAAATAATCTTTCGTCTCATTTCGTTTTTGCCTCTTTCAAATTATCTACAATTTCTAATCTCTTCCAAGATTTTAATACACACACCGATCCCAACATGCCATGCGTTTTCATTATTTTCACTGTCGGCATTGAAAATATAAATGCAATCATAAAGATTATGGTTTTGTGATGAACCAGATAAATGATAATTCGTTATTATAACTAATTACTGGCTTTAGACTTGTATATTATATGTAAATATCTCATTAATTTCATGTTTTACATATGTCGTGGAACATTCTCACAAATACGTTTCATGAGTGATAAAGTAATGCACTAGTTTCGTTCTCTGTACTAATAATATACAACTGTAAGACACACATCGTATAGAGAATGACTCAAAAAACTATTGAATTATCTATGTTAATAATATAGTACACAACAATATTATTTTGCTACAATGAATGTAAATGTTACGTAAATAAGAATGCATGAACAGATTATTTGATGTATTATGTGGGTGACATCAACAATTAGCTCAAGGATACAGAATTAGATTGTTTTAGTTTTACCTTTCTTATATTATTTTATAACTACTTTCAATAAAGATCAATGCAGATGTATCAACGATACCTATTAAATACATTTCTTGTGAATGTTTTCCTGACAATACTAGACTGAGAAAGCATAATTATATAACACGGACGTCGTCAATATTTTAATCATCTTTAACATATACGTTATATCAGTTCATTACGTAATGTTAGTCTTATAGTTGTTAGATACGGTCCATAGGAGATAGATTTGTAATGTTTTTTTATTAAATATATTCCAATTACATTATTGAATTATTTCAATTATTTCATGTATGAAAATTATTACACATTATATTACTTGTGGAAGGACAGTTACAGGAAAAGATAACAAGAGGCAGAACATACTACAATGAACAGAGCATACAGCAGAGCGTTAAATGTAACATTGGAATATGCTAAGCCAATTGCTTAAATGGTTCAGTCTTACAGAGATGAAGTGTGATCACAATGTTGCACAGGACATGTCACATAAGTGTGAAATAAATATTCAACGCTTCACTGAATTTATTGGTCATATTACCATATGCCGTTAAATCCCGATATCCTCATTTCAAAAGTATTGTCAATGTAAACTATGAGCTAAAATTACCTGCTGGAGGAACGTTCGGTACACACGCCTGTGTTATTTTGTAAATTCTTGGTCAAACTTCATACTGCTATCCCAAAGATCTGATTTCATTAAAACTGCATTAAAACTACATTTAAACTGCATTAAAACTATATTAAATCTAAATTAAAATTACATCAACACTACGATACAAACTACATTAAAACTTCATTCTTCTTCTTCTTTCGTTCACTTGAAACATGTCTATATCTCTGTCTCCTCAATAATACTCACTCTCTTTTGTAGTTCATACAGTGTCCATAGAGCTTTGATTCTAGTGTTGATTCCTCTGGCCAATAGGTTTGCCTCAGCGTTTCATGCTCAGAACACTCTTGAAGTAAATGCTTGGTACTCTGTGTTGCCGGCACTCATGTACACATTGGCCGTGTTGCCAATCTTAAACTTTGTATACATGTGACTGCGGAGTCGGTTGTGCCCTGTTCTGTGGCGTAGAATTTCAACTTGTTCTGATCTATTCATAATGTGATGGTCATCTTGGGTTGATGTTTGTGGCTTTCTTATTGAGCTGAGCATCTATTTTTTTTTCTGATGGTAGGTGATTAGTTTATCTGGTTGGCTTTCGGCAGCATCTTCCTTAGCCAGTTGGTCTGCTTTTTCATTTCCTGATATTCCACAGTGAGAGAGGGTATCCACATGCATGGTTACCCTATACTGGTAAGAACATTCATTAAGTAGTTTTTGCAAGTCTGTCAGTTTTCCAGACTGGAGCTCTTGAAGCACTGACCTTGCACCGGTCAGGAAAACCACAGGATGTGGGTCAGGATTGGAGATCAGCAATTTTTCAGTTGCTACACTAATTTCCTGAATTTCTGAATCATAATTATTGTAGAATTGCCGTGTTGGTATTCTAATCGTATCTATTGACTTGTGTGGATATTATATATATACACCTGCACATATTTTTCACACTGCATTCTATAATGAACCATCTGTGTATACTCTGACCATATGTATTTTGGATATTCCTCGACCAGGAAACATAGGGTGACTGTCCTTCGCCGCACGCTGTTCTGTTAGTCCTCGATTAGTATTTCTTTCAGGTGGGTCTGAATATATATTGGCATTGCATGCCTTTCAATCCAGGGGGTTTATTCTGGTACAGATCATAAGGCGCTGTCAACTACAGGTAAGTATGTAAGTTGTCTACGGAGTCGTTTAGCTTGGTGGATAAAGATGATTATTTTCAGTCGCCCAATTGCTAGATTTTGGAATCTTTCCTTAATTGGATGACGTGGCATACACTTAAATTTTTAGCTTGCATTAGCAAATGTTGTTTCACTACGTTTGTCAAGTGTTTTCATTGTTCTTATTTCCTGCATCTCTACTATAGGTTTGGATTTCATTGCTCCCAACATTATCACTTTTTCACGGTTTTGCACTTTATCTAGTTCTTGTAACGTGGTGTTTAATGCAAAGCACCACGCAGCTGAACCATATTATAGGTGTGGTCTTATGCCGTGCTGGTGCACTTTTCGGAGTATATTTCGACTGGCTCCTCATGTAGTTCCACTTAGTTTTGTCAAGATAGCTAACTTCCTCCTGGCATTTGTTGTTGCTGTGTTTATGTGTTGTTTCCATGTCAGCTTATCATCAAAAGTAATTCCCAGGTATGTGGGCTGTATGTCATCTTTCAAAAGCTCTCCATCTATCTTGATACCACCGGGTTTTAGATTGGGTGAGAGGGTAAAGAGTGTAGTGCTTCACTTATCTGTGTTAACGCTGGTGCACCATCTATTTGCCCATAAGTTTAAGGTATCAATAGCTCTTTATATTTGATTAGTGGCAACTGTCGCATATCTTCTGTGCACCATATTACCAGGTCTGCAGCATAAATTGCAGCTTTGATCCCGTGTGATAGTTCGACAACTAGATCATTGAGGTAAACCAAGAAAAGTGTGGGTGACAGGACTCCTCCCTGGGGTACTCCATGACGCAGTAGGACTTTCATGCTTTTGCGTCAATCCAAATGTGCCTGGCTCTTATATTATGCAGGTATTCTTTTACTCATTTGTATATTCTTGAGTTATCCGTGCAATTTCGAAATTTCTTTAAGAGTCCTTTTTATCCAAACATTGTCAAATGCTTTCCTGAGGTCTATCCATGCTGCTAGCACCAGTTTCTTATCTTGGAAGGCGTCCCCATCTCTTGAGAGAGGTAGGTTACCTGGACGTTGGTAGAGTAGCACTGTCTGAAACCTCCTTGATGCGGTACAAGCTCCATGCGATTTCACTTTCAACGTACCACTGCATCCTATGATGGATAATGCGTTTCGTTGTTTTGCATAAACAGCTTGTGATCCGTAGGGCCCTGTAGTTGGAGACTGTGTAGCTATCTTTTCCTGATTTGAGGAGTGGTATCATTATTGCTTCCCTCTATGCCTGTGGAACATTACCAGTAGTCCAGATTGTATTGAAAATGTGCAGTATCTGTGCTGTTGCTCCAGTTAACAGGTTTTTAAACATTTCATTTGGCACTCCATCAGCTCTTGGGTATTTTTTGTCATTTTCAAATAGGATATTGCACGCTCCAGTTCATTCATTGTGAGTATTGCCCCCATGTCTTCCGTTATATGTTCGTCGTGTCCAATGTTTTGCTGGTTCTCATGAACCTCACTTTGTCTGGGTTAACGTTGACGTTATTGTCTTTTGCAAAGGAATCTGCAAACTAATCAACTGCATGTTTACCTGTTAAAATGCTTCTATCTTTGTTAATTGTGATCCATGTATTTTTCCTGTACCTTCATCATTTAGTTGTTCTACCAGTTTCCATAATTTCCTATTATCTCTTTCAAGATTCAGAGATTCTGATTGTTTCTTTCCAGTTTCTCCGTCTGGTTTGTATCTTAGCTCTTTGAAAATAGATAGCCTTTGTTTGCTGATATCTGTTGTGGTGTTCTTAGCTAGGTCTAGTCTCTGCCTGCTTTAAAGATGTTTCCATCTCATTTTGCAGCTTCTCCTTTTCAGCATTCCAGTATTGTTTGTAGTTTTGCTGTCTCCCCTTGGTATGGTTTTACTAGCAGCATATAATATTCATCTATTGAATCTATTAATTTCACTCTGCTATATTAATGTTCATGTCCTTAGCGAGAAAACTAGTTAAATGGGCATACATTTTCCAGTCGGCCCTCGTTTAGTTCCACCTAGTTAGAATGCTGTTCTCATTGTAGATTTCCAAAAAAAATATTGGTCTGTAGTCACTACTTCTAAGCAGCTTTTTAACGACACGTGTGATGCTCCATTGGTCTGGGGAGTGGAATTCCAGGTCTGGTGTAGAGGTGGTGTGTCATGCTCTCGAGTAGAAGGTTGGTGAGTCTGCTGGCTGGTTATTAAGTATACGATTATTTTCATCTTGCCAGCTTGTTCACTTGGTAGCTCTAGCAAAATTCTTTGTGTTTCTTTTCTTGGGAAGATTAGCAATTATCCCGCCTGAGCTGTCACTTTAAGCATAACAATAATCTCTTTACGTCTCCACACTGCTTTATTCGATCAAGTCGAATTACAAAAACGAGAAAATTCAATCTGTATTCCTTCATTATGTTTTTCCTTATCGGGCATCTTTTCTCGTGCTTCAAATCACAATTTTTTATATTGTATTTAACCGAGTAGTTGACGACTATCCCGGATATTATGTCGATATATACAAAAATAGCTAGGTGTGTTACCAAAGTAAAACATAAAACAACTTAACAACAAGATTATAATTTATCCCTTGATTATCCCGGATCTTACTCTTCTCTTACTACTGTACACTCAATATCATCAGTTATGTCTCATGTCTCATACAATTTATATTCATCTATATTCTCACTGTCTCAATGATTTGTCTTAGCTATATAATGTAACTATTACATTAGCAGGATGTCGTCATGAGAACGGAATGTGTAGTGTCATAGTATTCTGCTCGGTTGCGATATCTGCACATTTCGATTATACACATTATATTTGAGACAAGACAAATCATACATATAGGGGGTCACGTAGTACTGTAGTCAACTCACTAACCTCGCATATGAGTCTTCCTGGTTCATTCTCCAGTAAAGGCGGAAAAGTTCTGTTTTTTTAGTTCACAACGGTTTCCGGGTCGACTGAGCCTTAATTGGGTGCCGGATTAATCAGGAAATAAAAGACTACCGAGGGAGAGGAGATGACAATCTCCCTCATATAGCAGAGCCACTAAAATGTGAGATCACTAATATTTCACACCATTTTGGCATTAATAAATATCAAGGATTAATTTTACTTTTACTTCGGCATTACTTCTTAGATTAATTTGCCCCTATATGGGATGGGGCAGCAACCTTCACTCAGTAACCTTCGTATTCGCCTCTTACAATATGCAAGGAAGTTGTTTATTTGGTTGATGGGTTGGTTGCTGATCCATCGGCCCATGTTCTCATGACCTTTGATCCAATGTCATTGTGTGATATATGCATCTGATTGCGAGCTGTTATATTGCTCCATATAATGTGTTCCATTTATCTGACCCTGGAGGGAAAAACAATTTTATGATGTCATCCACCGATGAGCATTCATAAAGGCGGTGTCATCAGTTTCATAGGGATGAGTGCACATCCGACACCCCGGATTGTATTGTGGTTGTATTCTGCCCAGGTGATTGTTAAGCTGTACATGTTGTGTTCGCAGTCTGAAGATGATACTCGGGTCTTTCCTTCCCAAGAGTTTGATGTTGTCTTTAGGATTTGGGCATGTCATATATTTATAGATTTCCCCTCCCAATGTTTCCCATCGCCCATCTCTTCTACTATAAAAGTTAAACTATGTTGCCTTCTATGGTCCTCGTGGTGCACTCTAGAAAAATAAGTACAGCTACCCGTGCTGCTTCTGACAAACAGGATTCATTGCTGGAAATAATCAATAATTCAAGCAAGTGCCATGCCGAACGGTGTAGGCGATCATTTTTCTCCACGACTCTCTTGCTCGTATGTTGTCAATAAGCTCGGTTGGTGAACTTCTACCGTGCCATAATACTAGTCCATCTTGAAACTTGTCTCTTTGTTGAAAAGAAAGACTTTTTCCATGTCTCTTCTCCCCTTGATTTTCCAGTGGTTATTAAGTGTTCAAGCTATGTTCTTCTCAGCACATGCCATAGGAACCTTGACTGGCTGCCCCTAGTATTTGATATAATTGATTTTTTTTTACGCCAGCACCAGAAAAAATAATATTCCTATTTTTATATAACCGACCTTGTTCTTTTTGTGGCATCCCTCCATCGCATGTAGTTGGGACTCAGGCTCTTATTGTCCTCATGTTGTAGTCACCAATGCTCCCTTCTGAAGTTATTGTGTTTATGTCTCTTCCACATCCGCTTATACCTATTCAGCAGGTCATCTTTTATTTAATGAACTGTGTTGCATATAGCTGAGAGTTTCCTAAAACATTGTTATAACATTATTATCATAGCATTATTATTATAAACTAATTATTATAGCGTAATTATGTCAAATGTTATTTTAAATATCTCATTTACATTACATGCTTCATACTCTGATTGTGTAATCTCATCTTTTTCCCATTGTTTTAAATGTTTCTACTCCCCTATATGTGTATCTGTTACTTTTTAGTGAATACGTGTGATTGTCTGTAGTATTGACTGCCAATTTATTTGATTTTATGGTAGAACGTTTAAAACTTTATTCGCACTTTTCTAGAATGGCTAATATGAACACATAAAACAAATTGAACATTCAATCTTCATAATTCTAGACTCTGCTGCACACGGTTGTTCTCTTGATGGCGATTGCTTCCTGTTACAATGATGCAGAAATGGAATCTATCAACACAAATCGCACCTAATTCTGACATCCCAGACATAAGCCAGGAAACAGCCCATGTTCTATGCTTGATTCTCTTCACTGGAGTGTCTCAGACAATTACAATTTTTGGTATTGTTACCAACATAATCAACATCGTGTGTTTTGTGAAACAAGGTTTTAATGAAGTCATCAACATCAGTCTACTAGGTAAGGGTAGATATACATAGGTAATATATATTTATACAATAGTGTCTTGCAAAGGAATTATTGTTATTCAGAAAAGAAATTGTACCATTTCCATATACATGTGTGATGTTATATTTCATCAAATAATTGCATAATTTTCTATTGTGTGTTCTATTGTATTGTAATTAACTATTGTGTGTACAATCCGCAAGCGTCGAGTGAATTTTAATCGTGATAAACCTGGTCAACGATCAAATAACTTAGTCACTACATAATCAAAACCACCATTTCCCTTACAATAACAGTATTGTACTTTTCTTATGTTTGTTAGTTAGTCGTTGGATCATCGTCACTGCACTCCGTACAAGTCCATAGGTGCTCAGATCTCTCCTTGAGTGTAACCGCCATTTCACGTTGACTGATAGTCCCAGTACACAGTCGATTGACCATCATTATTCACGAAACTGCTCCTTTCTAGCGACACTACATTTCAAAACAAATTCCTTTATTCTAGCCAAATTGTAGATATTACAGTAAACAATTTTACTGTTGGAAATTCATTGCACTTATTTCATGCTTCTGTTGGTCCAACTGATTAGTTCAGTGCTTTTACAATGCTTTTTAGTGGTGAGTCACTATGTTAACCGCACGCTGAAACGGTGAATGAAAAGATGATCATGTCACATGAGTGAAGTGAAACGTCAATTTGTATTGATATCTCAAAGTACAACATTTGCTCTCAGGAAATCGTGTTCCTATTCTGAAACATGGGCTATATTCCTGTGCGAAACAAGCAATGAAAGTTACAAGCTTTTTAAAAAGCAAATAAAAACCCCTGTTTTCAGAACATGACGTCACACGACTACATATCCCTGTCTAGATAAGGAAAATTATGTGAATGGTGACGCTCTTAATTTGTAGCATGTCGTCAAGTGATCAATATATTTATACCTTTCGTAGCAGTAACCAAACATCTCCAAAAATATAAACGAAATGACGCTAATGAAAATTTGGTCCGAATATTTAGATAGTAATTTGTTGCCGGTATATTCTGAAATACTGTAAAATATATTATATTCTATGCACTTTAGAGTGAGTGCAGGTGTACATAGACTATAGAGGGAACATGTTAAAATACTAATATTTTTAGAAAAATAAATCATTTTTATTACGTCCGTGTGAATAAAAAGTTGCACTTTAAAGATCTCTGCGAACTAATGATTTTGTATTCTCTTACAGCGGTAGGTACACGTTTGTGGAGAGACATTAGTACATACGTGAGCAGCATTTATGAATCGTGAGCCGGATTAACATTTTTAATGTCGTATAGTAAGGGGAAAATAATCTAAATTTTTAGTTTGTTTGAGCTGAAAGTGGTATTTTTTTAAATATGGGGTCAGCGAAGAAAGTACTTTAATTAGCCTGATGAGAAAAAGAAATGGCTCAGCTGTTAGGATTTGACCACCAACTTACTAGACATTTCATGTTTATATTTTATATCATATAGTGTAACGATAATTCAAGATATGAGTTGTATCAATGAAATATTTATAATTTGTATTTTTTTCTATTTAAATATATGGATAACACGTTATTGTGTTCGCATTTAGGTATGACCATTTCTGATCTGTGCTCTCTTATAACGCTCATTTGGACATGCTTCTCTATAACATGGACATACTGCAGAACAGAAATGCCTTTTGATGTCTTAGGAGTCGGGTACCTGGTTGGTGCTCGGCCCCATGTCACCTTCGCTCGTATAACAATTTGGATTACTGCTCTAATTACACTGGAGAGGTGTCTATGTATTATTATACCTTTAAAGGTGGGTTTTTAGATATCGTAATCTTAATATTAATTACATTAAGAGACGTCACGGCATGGAGAGAGTGTTACTGGAAGGGATACTAGAAGGTAACAGGGGGCAAATGCCGTCCAAGACGCCGCTAGACAAAAGACATAAAATAATGACTGCTCTTGTCACTAAAGGCGGTGCAACTTGTTCAAGACTGCGGAGAATTCTAAGCATCCATAGGGAAGACAACGTCCTGTAAAGAATATGTCATCTGATGATGAACCTTAATATGATCTCTACTGAACCATCTCCTTTTGGTCTTAATGGTTGATCAAGAACATTCACAATTACCTGATATTTTCTAGTTGTACTTTGTCAACATATCGGGAGTCGGTGTCCGATGCTGCCCATACCGTTTGATAGAACTGGTATCCGCAGCATTTAAACTATCCAGATGCAGACATAGTTTTCATCGAGATGCATTCGTAGGGCAGCTCATTTCCTACGTATGACAAATCATTCTTGCCAAAGATACTTCTCTATTGTGAGTTGGAGACGGGTACACGATCTCAAGGTGGTCAAAAGAAGCGCTACAAGGACTCATTAAAGAACTCACTGGAAGTGTTTGAAATAAACCATGAGACATGGGAAGAACGTGAACAAAATAGATCTATATGGCGCTCTACAGTCAAAAATAGCGCATCATCTTGCGAAAAGAGGAGACATGATGCAGCTCAACAGCAGAGAGTAGCTAGAAAGTTACGGAAAGACAAAAATGTGTCTACCTTGGTCATTCCATACCCGAACTTTCCACGGACATTTACAGCTCGAATATGACTCATTAGGCATATACGAAACTTTAGGCATGGTGATAATTATAAATGGATTTTCAAAAGTGGATGTAAAGTAATGGTCACGCATGTTTTGAGAGAAGTCATCCACATATAAGTCATCTTTTGTCTCCATGTGATGTGACAATGTTGCTATCGTCTATGTCATCGTGACACAAAGGAGGAATAACAGGATCCGATGTTGTATTCTTAGATGAGCATGAGGGATCCGATGTTGTAACCTTAGATGAGCATGAGGGATCGATGTTGTAACCTTAGATGAGCATGAGGGATCCGATGTTGTAATCTTAGATGAGCATGAGGGATCCGATGTTGTAACCTTAGATAAGCATGAGGGATCGATGTTGTAATCTTAGATGAGCATGATTGATCCGATGTTGCTGCTACATTGAAAGCCACACCGGAATTAAATTCTGAGGTATTCGTGTAGATGTTTTTGTAGAATGTGATTGAATATAGGAGTCTACGAAATATAAATTTAAGTTTACTTCCAACATATTTGTTATATTTGTTAAATATTTCCACCACTATGTGTTACTTTCATTCGAATATAACATATCTTCGATAGAAGACCACCTTACTTCAGTAGAACATCACATTACCTCATTAGTGAATAATTGTTCCAAAACTTATACTCGTACATTGTCACAATTACTAGGAAGAACAAATTCAATTAGCTGTGAGCAGGTAGCTTGTGATATCTCCTAACCTTTCTAAAATGTGCAGACAGCCTCACTTGATTGTCTCTATGCGACACTAAGTCTGGAATGTGTGTTGTCTGAAATTCACAGTTGCGTTACGGGAACTTATGTAGAAAGGGCTCCAAAATCTACTGTCGGCGTTCTAGGTTTATGAGTGTGTTTAGTATCCGACGGAATTAATTGCAGTGTAGCAATAACCAAGGATCATAACGTCCTGACACGAGAGTAGCATTCACGTCTGGGCTAACTGTGACATATGTCTGTCAACTTTCTTGAACCCTTTGTAAATCAAGCATTTCTTACTATCTACGTTTCTTCCAAAAATAGACACATATGATGTGTTCACTAGCCTGCCTGTCTTCGTTATCCAAATGAATTACTTGAGAAAACATCATCATCATCGTTACGTGCCGTCTCCGCAACGAAGGTTGGCTGCAAGTTATCTCCAACATCTCCTGTCTCTTGTCTTGGTGGTGCACTCTGCTAGACTGTAACATGTCCATCGTGTAATGTTACTCTCCCACTTGTATCTCTGCCTACCTCTTGCTCGCTTCCCTTTGACTTTACCCTCAAGTAAGGTCTTCAATATAGTGCCATATCTTTTAATGTGTCCAAAGTATTTTATTTGCCTGATCTTTTTTCTCTTAGTAGTTCTTTCTTCATATTAAGTGTCTTTAGCACCTCTTTATTTGTTTTCTTCTCTTTCCATGATGTTCTCCCTATTCTTCTATATAGCCACATCTCAAAGGCATCAATTTTGTCTTCTAATTGTTTATTTAGTGTCAATGTTTAGGAGCCATACATTAATATGGAATAGATGTAGCATTTTATCATTCCTATTTTTAACGTGTTTGTAATTTGTTTAGATATTAATAACTTCCTCATGCCATTGAAGGTACATTTAGCCATTCCTTCTCTCCTTTTAACTTCTGTTTCACATCTGCCATCATTTGTGACTATGTGTCCAAGATATTGATACTGTTTTGCTTGTTGTAGTTTCTCTCCCTGTATGTTTATGTTTACTTCCTGTCCTTTTGTGTGTGCTGATGATCATGGTTTTTGTTTTTTGAATATTTATATCCAGTCCATATTCATTACTTGATTTATTGACTTGATCTATTAGTCTTTGTAGTTCATGTTCACTTTCTGCTAAAAGAACAGTGTCATCTGCATATCTAATGTTGTCTATTATTTTCCCATTGATCTTGAGTCCTGGTATTTCTTCTATATTTTTAAAGCTATTCTATGTGTAGATATTAAATAGGCTTGGTGATAAAATGCATCCTTGTCTTACCCCTCTTCTTATTTCTATGTATGGAGAGTAGCTGTTTTCACACCTTATTGATGCAGTTTGTTCCCAATATATATTTCTAATCAGCCTGATGTCTTTTCCATCTATGCCTATTTCTTGAAGACATTTGATTAATTTTTCATGTTTGACTCTGTCAAAGGCCTTGCTGTAGTCTATGAAGCAAATATAGATACGTTTTTGGACTTCTATATATTTATCTATCAGTAGCAGGATACTCAGTATAGCTTCTCTGGTTCCTTTGTTTTTCCTAAAACCGAGTTGTTCGTCACCGACCTCCATGTCTATCGTGTTCTTAATTCTTTCATGTATTATCTTGAGAAGTATTTTAGTTAGATGGCTCATTAGACTTATTGTTCTATATTCTGTACAGTCCACAGCCGTGGGCTTCTTAGGTAGTGGTATAAATATTGATGATGTTAGATTTTTAGGTATATGGCCTGTTTCTTATATGTCATTGCAAATTTATGTGATAGTATATACAGCAAAATGTACATGTTACGTATCTCCTTGACTATAATTGAGTATTTTGGCGTATTTTTAGCTTTCTTTCATTGTCATTTTCTCTAATATGTCATCTGTCATCAATGTTTTTTTTTCTTGGTATTACTTATTGGTAAATTTTTACTTGATGTTTGAATACTTTTCCTTAGGCTGTCCCATTTATTGTCTATTTTCTCTTCTGGATTTTCACTTCTGTATTGTTCCATGCACTCTATCATTAGATGTTCATATCTATTCCTTACATCTACACGGTATTTTTGTTGTATGTCTGGTTGTGTTAGTGCTGATGCGTCTATCTGTGGTTCTTGGGCTCCTCTATTTACTATCTTTTTAAGTTTGCAATTTTATTTTGCACAGCACTGGATTATGGTCGGAGTTGATATCTGCACCAGGGTATGTTTTGATGTTTTTGACACTATTTCTAAATCTATTGTTGATCATAATGTAATCTAGTTGGTTCCTCTGTCTGTCTCCAGGGCTTTTCCATGTATATAATCTTCTATTTTCATGTTCAAAGAATGTATTACATATCATCATATTGTTCTCCTCACAGAACTGTATAAGTCGTTCTCCTCTGTCATTTCTTGTCCCTATTCCGAATTGCCCTACAATGTTCTTATGTCTTCCTTTCCTATTTTTACATTCATGTCTCCCATGACTATTAAAATGTCTGTTGATTTTACTGGTTTGAGTAGTTGTTGTAGATCTTCGTAGTACTGTTCTATTTCTTCTTCAGTGCAATCTGTAGTTTGTGCATAAGTCTGTATAATGGCCAGATCAAACGGTTTTGCTTTGATCTTTATCAACATCATTCTGTCATTATATGTCCAGTACCCGCTGATATATTTTTCTATTTCTTTCCTGGTCAGTATTTCTACCCCTCGTTCATGGTAATCTCAGAAAACATACAGTGTAAGATATGCTGACAAGACGATATTGCCTATTCGATATTACCAGACACAATATGGTTGTCCAATTTCTTGGATGAAGTTGAGAGAATGGAACTTCTCTCAACTTCTTCTCCGGTGTCTGTGTAGTGATGACACTGACTTTCTCGAGAACTTGTTTTTATCGGGAGGATAAATTTCTCTCTTATTTGCATCCTCATTTCTGCTTGTTTCGAATGTGCAGTATTTTCCACCAGAATGCCCTCTTGAACATTAGAAAAAACTTCTTTGAACATGGGTCAAACTATTTCCTACTTTCCACCCAGATAGTGCTGGTGTTCGTCATGTCCTACTTCGAACCCTTAGTATTCTCCAGTCGGATCCCAAGACGAAGGAAGTGTTCTACGACCACCCTCTGGTTGCGTACCCACGTGAGAAGAACGGATTTACTGTTCCAGAGTTATCTTTAACCTGACATTCATCATCATTTTGGTACATCAGCTGTGAATACACACGATGCTACACCTGTGTCTACATCATCTAGACCCAGTCTGCCAATGTATTCAAAGCAACCTTCACCATTGAAGAGAGTTTCCATCTTTCCCGCAGCGTCATCTATGCCATACCCTACACACGTTACTCCATTACGTATATATGTGAGACTTCATGTGAAGAAACTCAATCATTTTCATACAAATTGTTTCAGAAAAGTTATGAACATCAGATGGCAAGACAAGATTCCAGATACCACTGTCCTTGATAGAGCTGGTATCCCAAGCAATGACACGATCCTGATGCAGACATAGATTCGTTGGGCAGGTCATTTGGTGCGTATGCCAGACCATCGTCTGCCAAAGATACTTCTATATGGTGAGCTAGAGAAGTGTATACGATCTCAAGGTGGCCAAAGGAAGCGCTACAAGGACTCGTTAAAGAACTCACTGTAAGCCTTTGAAATAGACCACGATACATGGGGAGAACTTTCACAAAATAGATATACATGGCGTTCTAAAATAAAAAAGAGCGCATCATCTTGTGAAAAGAAAGGAAATGCAGCAGCTCAACAGCGGAGAGCAGCTAGAAAGTCACGGATAGACCAAGATCCGTCTACAGTCGTCATTCCATGTCCAAACTGCGCAAGGAAATTTACAGCTCGAATAGGGCTCATTAGCCATCTACGAACTCATAATCAAGGACATAACTAAAATTGAATTTTCAAAAGTGGATGTAACAAATGGTCATCATCACTTGTGATGGACGAACAACACGAATATGTGAGACTGGAAGGAGCTTACAATTGATTATGTGAACACATGTATATCATCACACACCAATTGGATTAACCAGATGACTTCCATATAAGTGACATGGTCCATCGCCCATGACATTCTGGTGACGACTATTAAGTTGTGCTTCTCTGCCGACCGAAACAATTTCGAGCTTGAGAACTGCCATATACGAGGATGGTCAAAACGTAATACCTCCTAATGTGAAGTTCAACTAATCAGACACGAAAATAGATACACAATGCACATTAAAATATAGTATGAAGTTTTATTTCAAAAATGTATATCTCAATGTCAACCACTTTCTTACATTGCATTGTTGCTGTTCTTAAAATGATGTCCACGTAGATCTGCATTTAGTGGTTCAAAGAGATGAAAATATGAAATTGCAAGATTGGAACTGTAAGGGGGATGTAATAATACTGTCTAAACAAATTGTCCAATCGCATCAATGGTGCGTTTATCGGTGTGTGACTTGTCATTATCGTGCAATAGTAGTACAGTTCGCTGAACTGTTAATGCGCAAAGTCACCGATGACGACCTAAAACTTCTAAGTTTCAATATAACGGTCTGCATTCATTATGTTCCATTATTCCAACAACAAAAAATGAACCCACATCTCATCATCTGTCACAATATTCAATAAAACTCATGTCCTTCAGTTTCGTATCGGTGCAGACGGTTAAAGGTAATGGTTTCCTTGTGTCGTTATGTCTGTTTCTCACCGTTCTAGGCACCCAACGTGCACACATTTTTGAATAACAGCGATCTTTAATGATGTTCTGGACACTATCTTTACAAATGGACAACATGGTATGTAGTTCATTGAGTGTTACGAGGCGATCACCATTAATGGTGTCACAAACTCGAGAATGTAGTGTGATGCCACTGAGGTAGACAGACGACCAGTGCACTTCGTGCCATCCATTTATTATTACCTATTCGGCTTAGGCACAACTATTTACACAACGTCGAATATTGCAAACATCAACTGTTGAATTTTCATAAACATTTTTTTCAAGCGATCGCGGATGCGGATTGGTGTTTCGCCTTCACCATTGAAACATTCTAATACATATCGTTGTTTTAACCGTAATTCTTTGTCAATCATTTGTAAATGGTTACTGTGTTTCAATCTCTTAATGAAAAAGGTTGATTATGGATACAGTGCAGAAGATTGTTTGCAATTCTCACAAAATTAACAAATTCAACACCAATACAGTATGTCTTTAGATAAAATTAGGAGGCATTTCTTTTGCGTTCACCTCTCGTATATCAATTTGGCATGCTTAAACGTTTCGGGATTAATGAGCACCAGCCCAATGGCTTATATAAGGATGTTCCGTTGTGTCTCTGTTTATCTCGTTTCACATGCATCTGGCTGTGTTTTGTATATTCTTTGTGTTGTTTCACCTCTCACCTACTTTCATCTCTTCTGAGTTATCTCCAAATTCCATTTAGCTTTGCCTTGTGAAAATCAAAAGTGGCATTCCTGCTCGCCTTTTGTGTGTCCTAAAAGATATTAGCAATATCACGGATAGAGAGGGGATGCAAAGGGAACGCATTGCTCTAGGCGGACCCAGGGTTAGCAGATAACCAAGATCCCAAATGTACCTCCACGCGGTGCACCCTGGAAACAGAAATACAGCAGCTCGAGCTGATTCTGGCCAAATCATTTGGGGATCGTGTCCGAAAATGTGGAGGTAGCAGATGGAAAGAGATTTGCCTACACACGGACAGACATATCTCTGACACCACCAGCATCACCACATATAGCGACACTGTCGACATACAGCGAAGCTAGTCAGTCCAGTCCGAACATTGGAGTTTTCATCGCTGTTATTCCGAACATTGGAGTCCGAACATTGGAGCCAATGTAAAATGCACGTAAAGGTAGATACATGGCGAGAGACATAGATTTCATACCGAGTACAATGAAACAATGAAAGGGCAGAACAGCGCTAGAGGGCAGCGCGAACTGCAAATAGAAAGTGAAAAGTCCCTAGGAAAGGGGGAGCTACAAGCTCCGTCAGCTCGAGACGGGCTTCTAGTTACCTGAGTTCCTTACAGGCAGAGACCCAGACCCATCCACTGGCGTTTGGTAAAGCAAGAAGACCTAACCCAACTCTCATGTCGAGCCTTCCTAAACCGGAAATATGCTCGCGAAGAGAAAGGGTTCTGTACCCAATGGGCTTAGGCAAGACAGGGACAACGATGGTAGTCCTAGCCCAACTCTACTGTCATGGTTTCCTATACCGGAAGTACACTTGCAGAGAGAAAGGGTTCCGTACTCGATTCGCTCAGGCACAAAAGGGACAACGATTTAGCCCTGGCCCAGCTCTACTGTCAGGTTTTCCTACACCGGAAATACACTTGAAGAGAGAAAGGGTTCAGTACCTGATGGGCTCAGGCGCTATTGGGACAAGGACGCTCAGCCCGAGAACGCCTTGCTCTCAAATGCGTGGTGTGAGACTCGAACTTGGACAAGGGGTACACGATGTCGGTGAATGACACCTCGGCTAAGAGGGCGAAAGAGCGAGGGTCCAACTCCTCTGTTGAGTTCTTCCCCTTAAGGAACCAGGCTCACGGATGAGAAACGGTTCAGTACCCAATGGGCACAGGCACAGCACGTCCAATTACACGAGGCAAGTTCATAGACAGTGGAACACCTCGTTTGAGTCAGACTAAGAGCAAGAAAATCGTCTGGGCGAAGAGTCTCCACTACGCGTGCCTGGAGACAGATATAGAGGTTGTCACAGGCTAAGGGTAGCCCACCCGAATTGTCAAGGCATGCCGAAATCGGATGTGCTAGGCCTACAAGGCGCATAACGGTGGCACAACGTTATCACGCTCCCGGCGGAAATCGCACGGATATCCGTGATGGTTACAATGGAGCGAACGAAAAACAAAAAAACAAACAAAAACGGATAGAGAAAAAAAAGACAAACATTTTGAGATAACAGAAACTAAATCAATGGTGACTTGTAAATAAAATCATAAGAAGAAAACTACGGTATTTGAACGCTTAAAGAAATAGGTGTCGTCAAAAGTCGTATTCTGAAGGGCAGTGTGCCAAGTTAAAGAAGAGAAAGACTAAGAATAAGATGGACCAGCGATATGCAAGAATGGAATGCATAAGCATGCCTCTGGTCCTTGCAGTCCTGATTCTTCGGGGCAGAGACCTTTCATAGCATCGACAGCGAAGACAGCGTTCCTAAAAGTATGTCACTTGAACTGTATGCTCTAGCTGTTGTATGAAATAATGCCAATATATACTTGTTCCTTGGTTTATGCACTTGCTGCATGATGCCATTTTTTATGTCGTGTACACAAAACTATTTCAATAAGCAAGATACTTAACATTTGCATTTGTTTTTTGAATTCATTATTTTGTCAAAGATTACCTATTCTGTTTACAGGTTAAACGTATCATTACACCTGGTAGATTTTTGATTATCATCGCATCAACCTATACGATTATTATATTATCCGAAGTGCCAATCTACGTAGTCAACAGGCTAGGCATGGTCTTCTCCCCAGAAAGAAACATAACTTTGTTTGGTCTTTTTTCAACCAAGGACAGAGAAAACGTTGATAAGATTTGTTTAAGCATCACCAACTTTTTCATGCCATTTGCTGCGTGTGTTATTCTTATAATTAGTACAGTGATATTAGTGGTTAGTTTATCCGAGAGATCAAAATGGAGAAAAGTATCAACAAAAGGGCATGATGTCAACATTCGTAATCAAAAAGTAGCCAAGATGGTTGTCATGATTTCTGTACTCTTCATTTCTTGTTTTATTCCAAATACAATTATTATGTTAGCAATAGCTTTTATTCCTGATCTTTTCATAGGTGGAAAATATATATCAATACATCTATTGTTGTAGGTGGTTTTGCAGTTATTATGGAATCGATTAACGCCTCAGCTAACATATTTATATATTATCATATGAGTAGTAACTACAGAGACATTTTTAGAAAAATGTTCTGCAAGTATAAAGACATTGAAATGGTAGTTTGACATTAGTTTGTCAACTAAGGTTAGTGCATGACATATTTCAGTCTCAGCTAAATATACCGTATAAATCATTAATTATTATACTTTTATTGATACGTAAAAGGTAAACCATATGTAAAGCTTAAATAGCATACATGCTGATCAAGTAAACACATATATATATTAGTTTCAAGTGAACAAAAATAATTATTCATTGATCAAATACAAGGAATCTATGTTTCGATCTAAATGCATTTTTTTTAATTCCAGAAAGGGACATACAAATACAGAATTAAACAACATACTATTTACAAGACTAGGTTGTCCCTGTTGATGTCGTTAGTGTGTTCTGTATTTCATTGCTAAACTTCAAACATATCCCTACTTTTTTTACTTCTGTTGCACCAGTCCTCCTATTTTCGGTACGTTAGGTAGTCTTTTAAGACTGAGGACTTATACTTTTACTTACAAGAGAACAATGAACCCTCTAATCGAAATGAATGAATATGGTAATACAATAGTAGCTAAATATAATACAATGGAAATAATCGAAGTTACATTTAAAGAAAATATCGTGTACATGAAATTGGGTTCAGTACAAAGAGATGAGCCTACATTCCGATTCTTTAATAATATGCGCAATTCATTTACACTTCGTGATGTACTTACATAATTCAGATGAAAATGTCGCTAGGTCTGCTAACGGATACATCGATCTGAGCACTACACACTGAGAAATCCACAGAATCATTTGGATGTCCCTGGGAGTACGCGTACTCATGGTGAGTAGAGAGCAATTCGATACATCCTGCAAAGATCATAGAGACTGTAAAATTGGTTTTCATTGTAATTTTGTTTCGTTAAGAAATTTTAGTAGTTGTTTCGTTAAACATGTAGGCACTTCTTCTATTGAACCAAAAAATGTATAAAATAGTATTATGTATATAACGAATAATGTAATTTAATTGGGCATATGTGGATATTAACTATAGTAAAACAGCAGCAAAAAGTACAAGTAAGTGTGACTGAGGTGGGTTCAAAATTGGTGACCAGAATGAAATGCGGAAAACATGTTTCAACGTACGGCTGATTTGCTACTGAAATGGCGACGGACGCCAAAAGTTAAATGAAAGTGTTTAAAATGCTGAACGTTTTAATTTCATCCACCGACGTCGAATGTGTCGGACTATTGGTGCAAATAAAACGAAGACATAATGCATAACCATTATATTGTTTAAATAATGTACATGCACGGCAGGAACAGAAGAGACATTATTGGTGACGTCAAGAGCAATCTAGACGGTGTGTCGTTCTGATGCACTAATTACAAGACAGTCATCACACCCACAACGGCAAACATCGTCTGATTCTCACTGAACAACATAGTCACAGACACATTACCAGCAGCCACCTGCATGGGCATCAACATTGACAGGGAGCAGACTATGAAATATCTAGGTATCACATTTGATAGAAGTCTATACTTCGCGAAACATGTGGACAATTTCACTTAGATGGGAAGGGCGTCAGTTCAGTCACAATCATGGTATCTGCAGAGATGCAGATCATCATAGACCGCTTCTAAAATGTCTGTAACAACTTTGGTCATACTATTAAAACAAACAAAAAACACACAACAGAAGTCATGCATCAAGCAACATCAAATAGCCAACGTAGTGCTACTTCCATCATTGCCAATCAGGAAAAACTGCAGGTAATCGACAATTTTACTTACCTTGGAAGCACTCTCTCTCGGGATGTCAACATGGATGCGGAAAATAACAATAGACTGGCACAAACTAGTGATGTATTTGGTAGATTAAGCAACAATGTATGAAACAGAAGAGGTATAAGAATAAACAAAAACTTCATGTATATCATGCCGATGTTATACCAACCCTACTATACGCTTGTGAAACGTGGACAGTGCATAGTAGACATGCAAGAAAATTAAATCATTTCCATCTTACATGCCTACGTTGACACCTCGGCTAAGAGGGCGAAAGAGCCAGGGTCCAACTCCTCTGTTGAGTTCTTCCCCTTAAGGAACCAGGCTCATGGATGAGAAACGGTTCAGTACCCAATGGGCACAGGCACAGCACGTCCAATTACACGAGGCAAGTTCATAGACAGTGGAACACCTCGTTCGAGTCAGACGAGAGCCAAAAAAAAATTCGTCTGGGCGTAGAGTCTCCACTACGCGTGCCTGGAGACAGATGTAGAGGCTGTCACAGGCTAAGGGTAGCCCACCCGAATTGTCAAGGCATGCCGAAATCGGATGTGCTAGGCCTACAAGGCGCATAACGGTGGCACAACGTAATCACGCTCCCGGCGGAAATCGCACGGATATCCGTGATGGTTACAATGGAGCGAACGAAAAACAAACAAACATGCCTACGTAAATTACTAAACACCCATTGGTGGAACAAAGAACCAGACTACGGGGTCTTGGAAAAATCAACCTCAATAGCATCTACACATTCCTTATGAAGGCGCAATCACGCTGGCAGGTCATCTTGTGCGTATGGAGTACTCGCGTCTTCCAAAACAAATCTATTATGGAGCACTCAAGGCAGGAGTTGGAAAAGCTGGTGGACAGAAAAAGCTTTTCAAAGACACGCTCGTCATCATTGAAACATCTTAAAATTGACGTATGGTCTTGGGAGAGCCTCGCTTAGGATAGAACAACATGGCGTTAGAGTCTTAGAATGGGAGCACTAGCGACGGAAGAGACCAGGCAAGATACTGCAAGACAAAAATTGGCACGTAAAACACATCTCAACGATCAATAGACACCCTCTACAGTTGTCAATTTGTAGAAGAATATTTTGTGCGCGCATTGGACCTGTCATTTAAAAAATGCACTATTAACTATATTATTTTTAATATTTATTGTTATTATTATTATATAATATTGCACGAAAACATCTGGAGGCCACAGAGAAGTGGTTTTATTTAAAGAAGAATGTTGAAATATTATGGACAGCTAAAAATAGTAATGCTATAATTCTACAATTGAATCGTCAACTCAAATAAAGAACTAATTAACTGTATTAGAAGACGACAATTATAGTTTCTGGGTCATGTTCTGAGAAGGGGTGGACTGGAAAATATCGTAGCAACTGGAAGTATCGAGGGTAAGAGGGAATGAGGAAGACAACGTGAGAAAGTGTTGGATGGCTTAAATGCCTGACATGATGCAGAATCATCAGAAACTATATTTAAATGTATAACAAACAGAGGACTGTGGAGAGATATGATCAACTACGCAGGAAGGCACGGTACCAATGACTGAATGAATTATTATTATGGTTGAGTTTTTTTGTCATCGTCGATTACGACGGACGAATATTATCATCATCTGTATCATCATCTGTAGAGATGCGATAGCAAATTCTTTCTTTCAGATGATGCAGGCAGTGTTATTATGTGTATTGGATTATGATTTAGGTTTGAAATAAAATGTTACAGAAAAATCCTCAATACAACAGACAAAACAATCACTAATGTAGTCATCATGAGAGAATGAAAGTAAAATCAAACTGACAAAACATCATGGATCTGTCCAGAATACTAAACTACAATATGTTGACTATGTCAACAGCCATGGCGACCTAGATAAAAACCTTTATGGGGGAGATGATGCCATGGGGACGAGCAAGACGGAAACCAAGAAGAAGATAGACGCTATACATTAAAGACTACCTGAACATGACAATAACAGAAGCAGGAAGGCTGGCTCAAGATAGACAGACCTTTCGAATGGCTGTGATGACGGCTACATCCTACACTCAATATTATACATAGTGATGATGATTGCATCTACTATTATTGCTACTAATATCACTACTACTACTGCTGCAACTGCTACTACTATTATTACTACTATTATGATGATGTTCCTCCTTCGCAAGCGAAGATGACCATGGAATGAAAAACAAAAAATGCGATGAAAAAATAATTAATCGAACAGAGGAACTATTATACCGTCAACATTACCCAAATATTTTACTCATTTATTACAGTCGGGAGCACAGTAGACATCATCAACTTCATCATTGTTTCATTTGACCTGTATGGTCATCGTCCATTACTACCGATGTACAACAATACACCGATACACAATTGCTACTACCAGTACTACTACTATTCCTGCTGATGTTACTATTAATCCTACTACTGCAGTTTAGGCTCTTGCACTTACGATGTTGCAAATTCTACTGCATGTGCTGTTACCTATTCTATTACCGCAGCTGTTGTTACTGCAGTTGCTATTATTCAATTCTTTTGAAGCTGCTGCTGATGTAGTCGCTGCACATACTGCCACTATCGTTCCTGCTGTATTTATTTTGCCGTCCTTGCTACTGCAGCTGCTAATGCAACCTGCTTCTGTCACTGCCCGTAGTGTTTCCGACGCTACTGATTCTGTAATAGTTACTGGTGTCGCTGCTACATGTAATAATACAATAATTACTGCTGTCACTGCAGTGCTGTTGCTGCTAGTGCTTCTACTCGTGAATATTATATCGTACTCACAGGCTGCAACTGCAGCTATTGCTGCTTCTTTAATAACCTAGGACAATTAGCCCGCGAAACATATCACCTGGTGTGGATATCATTTTAGCTTAATCGGTATAGGCGTGCACAGACATTTGAGTAAGTTGCCTAAACAGAACATTCACATCAGCAAGTTCAGAAATGAGAAGACAAAATGAAAGCAGTAATTGTACCAAAATCAAAAAAGGAGCACCAAAAGGAGTGTGAGACTACAGAGACATATCTCTACCCAGCCCAAGGGAAATGTTACGTACGAGAGATCACATAGGAAAAATTACATATGGAAGATCACCTAGCAGAGACCATATAGGAAAGTCACATAGGAGAGATGACATTCAAAAGATGACATAGAAAATATCACACAGAAAAGATCACATAAGAACGATCACACGGGGAAGATATATGCACAAATCATAGAGCAGAGCGTAAGAATGATGCTAGAATCCCAACGAAGACATACTGTCGTTTCAGGAAAAGTTTGAGATGCAGAGACGCAATGTTTGTGTTACGCCAATTCTGACAAAAGGCACTTGAATACAATCAATACCTAAACATCGCCTTCAGGAAGGAATAAATTTCATTTACAGAGTTGAAAGTGCAAATTTGGGCTAATATTTGTGTATTATGGAATACATGGACAGTTACTAGAAAACATACGATCTTAATACAGAAACTCCCACAGCATAATCAGAAGTACACAGAGCACAACAGATCTATTTAAAATGACAACAGGTGTAAGAAAAGGTTGCGTACTACCACCACGAAAAGGTTGCGTACTACCACCACGACTCGTTGTAACATACATGTACAAAATACCTATGGAAACAGATTCATGAAACGAATCAACCACTGCAGAGAAGCCAAATTAAGAACGTTAAACAAAAATCACTAAACGAACTGCAATTTGCAAATGATCGAAGTTTAACATGCGAATTTAAAAACTAATTGCAGTGAAACACAGACATCTTCTTCATGCAGCATGATAACAATACATCATGAGACTAAGCACATCTAAACAGAGACTATGAAGATAACAATGAAGATAAACAGAACAGTATGCGTATTAAATGCATCTGTAAATGATGCAACATTAAAGCAGCTATTTATGATTTCAACTATTTATGAAGTGTATATACAGAAGATTACAAAATTAATAGAAGCATCGTATCAAGATGTCAGAAAGTCAACACTGTGACGTACCAGCTGTCACCAATAACCCAAAGTATAAATCTGCATGAGTACAAAATGAGAAGTTATAAACAATATTTTTAATCTAACTATATATTACTAGTCTCAAACGTGGCACTTGCCAAAGATACTAGTGAAAAAAAATATAGTTTGTTAAATGAGATATTGAGGAAAGCTATACATGTTCTCATAAGAGAGTGACGTAGAAATGATGATATCAGGAAATAATTAAAAGCAATCTCAATTCACGACTACATCGAGTGACAGCAAATGAGGTGGTCCATCATGAGATGGATCCAAAGCAATCTTCACTTCGTGCTTACAATAGCGGAAGATAGGCTACACATCACGAGGAAGACCAGGGGCTAGATGGATGGAGACAAAGCAACATTGTCCTTTCTCCTTCGCATGCGAAAATGAGTATGGCATGAAGCAAAACAATACAATGGTGTGGGGGAGTAGAAAAAAAATCATTTGCGATTGTCTAATTTAGTTTGTGTTTCAAAGTTTGTAGTTGTACGATCAGTCCGATTCGTGCCAGGAAGGATTTATTGCAGTGCGTGCAGGACTGCAGATGAACCTGAGTAGGAGAGTTTTCGTATTTGTTCTTCAGCTTCCGTCTTTTGTATATTGCTCACGTGTATTTTTTTTCTTTCAAATTTAGTGATTCCAGCAGTGATCTGGATTTGTCATTCTGAGCGATCAACGGCTGTAGTCTTTCAGGAGCTAGGATCGAAGCTGCAGTACTTCAGATTTTATGTGCGTCTTTAATAGATTTTCTGTCCTCCGCTTAACCGTTTACTACAGCACATCTCACCATGGAATAATATCTTTGGAAGGGGGTTGTCTGGCATACGGAAACGTTGATCAATCCATAGGAGTTGGGACCTAATCAATCCATAGGAGTTGGGACCTAATCAACATGGAACGGATACTTTGCATACGGAAATTCTGTCGCAGTTGACGATAGGGTGCTAGTGCTAGATTATCTGTTCCTGAAGACTGAGGTCCATAGATTGCTTTTAGTGCTGAATATAGTTATATAGATTTGCTTCATATTATTGCTACAAACATAATGTTTATCTCTTATAGAAACATGGCATGATAAAATCCAGTCATCTATTTTGGGTAGTATTGTCTAGTTTATGTTATAAGTCTCTTTAAAAAGGTCCCATTTGGTCCGTCACTTTGAGAATTGTCCTGTTTAGTTTTATTGTATGTTTTTATTTACATTTTTTATATATTTGTATTCATAGGTACGGTACGTTTTCCTAGTAACCAGTTAAATTATTTTGCTTTACGATAAAAGAACACCAGCTACAAAAAGACACAATGTCGTTTCAGGAAAAGTAAGCGATGCAGAGACAAACTGTTTGTGTTACGTGAATTATGAGAAAAGATAACGCATTAATCTTCACATTCGTATATTAAACTTTGATCATTTTCAAACTACAGTTCGTGTAGTGATCTGTGTTCTTCATTTGTTTTATCTGCTGTAATGCATTCGTTTCTTGAATAATTTTCCTTAGGTATCCTGTACATGTATTTTACAAGGAGAAGTGGTGATAGTACGATGCCTTTTCTTACGTATTTTGTGATTTCAAATAGATCTTTGGCTCTCTCAGTACTTCTGATTATGTTTTGGCAGTTTTATATTAAGATCGTATGTTGTCTAGTAATTTCCCATGTATTCCATCATCAAATATTAGTCATAATTTAGACACATAAATTAGCAATTTCTACTTAGATGCACGCGATGATTAGATATTTTTACAGTCTCCACACATTGTGAACATGCAAAAATGAGCATATTTATTCCATAATTATTTATAGGTATGCATCTTTATCTACATGTGAACGTCATGCTCTAAATTCTTAGTGTATATCTATACCAATTTATATAATATAAACAACGTCTCAATGTTTTAATATATTGTTTTATGTAAAGCTGAAATTTCAGCTGATAGCAATAGAACAAAAGTGAGCCTTCTTTCTACAGTCTTCGTTCTCCTGGTGACACTGACCATCGGACTGGATCAAAAGAACAACTACATAAATTAATCTCCAATTTACACCATGTGTATTTGTAATGCCTTTATAATTACTATAATTACTACTAAATAATAATGTATTGGTGGCTACGTCCTGCATTGCATACGCTACCAATGTTTTTAAATAAAAACATATTGAATCCATACAGTAAAATTCTGACCAACAACAGAAACTAACATCTAACAAAATGTGATGATAGTGCTTATACTTGGCAAGCTAAGAGTATCATTACATTGAAAACAGGCAGATTCAGATTTGACGGTTATAAATCCTAATGATTGAGAAGTTATATCAGGACTATGCTAATTCCTCTTGCAGTAATAGCAGAATTGTTGTAGCTCTTAGAAAATAGGAAATTAATATTTCGTCTTCTTTCGTTTTTGTCTCTTTCGAATCATCTCAAATTTATAATCAAAAACGAACACTGATCTCAACATGCTAGGCTTACTCATTGCGGTCAATGAAGGCTTTGAAAATACACATACAAAAATAAAGAGTATGGTTATTTGAAGGATCAGATGAAGGATATTTCCGGATTTTAATATAACTAATTTCTGGTTTCAGACTTTAATATTATTTTTAAATCTAATGTTTTGCACATGGCATGGACCAATCTCACAAATATATGTTATCAGCGATAGGTAATACAATAGTTTCTTTCTCTGCAGTAATACTGTACCACTGTATGACACACAACTTTTAGAGAATGACTCACAGATAACTCTTGAATTATCCATGTTAATAATGTACTGCACAACAACATAATTTTGTTACAATGAATATAAATGTTACGTAAATAAGATAGTATGGAAAGTTTATTCGATATATTATGTGGTTGACATAAGCAATTAAATCAAAATACATAATTAGTTTGTTTTGGTTTATCCTCTTTACATTGTTTTAGAGCTATATTCTGAAATTAATTACAGGAGAAAAGATACAGAAAAATGTATCATCGATATCTGTGAAATACATTTCTTGTGAATGTTTTCCTGACAATACATGATTGAGAATGTACAATTATATAACACTGACGACATCAATGCTTTGAATCATCATTAACATATACGTTATATTATTACGTAATATATATTATGTTCTATTAATTCTTAACGTAATACGAGTATTATAGTTGATTGATGCAACATACCTAATGGACTTCGATTTTTACGTGTTTTTTTTATAAAATGTGACAATGTATAGGCTTAGCCGCTCACTTTAAACGTTGAGGCTTACAGAGATATAAGTATGATTATAATTGTGCAAAGGACATGTCACATGCATGTTCAGCTCTCTGAACATCCTTGTTCATATTGCCCAACGCTGTTAAATCCCGATATCCTCATTTCAAAATTATTTACATTGAAAACTATCAGCTAACATTACCAACCGTTGGAAAAGTTGGTACACTGACCTGTGTTATTTTGTAAATTCTTTGTCAAGGATGCAACAGTTACCCCAAAGAATATGAGTTCATTAAAACTACATGAGTGTATAGACTTTAATGGTACTAGTTTATAGTGAAATGTTTGCCCTTCATCCATCACATAATGATGATAATCATTTGTAACATCCACTTTAAAAAAACCAATTTAGTTAGAGTTATGACTGTGATTTCTTAGATGGCTAGTAAACCTTATTCCGTTCGCAAATGTCATTTGACAGTTCGGGCATGGGATGAGCACTATAAATTGTTTTTTTTAACTACCCGTGACTTTATAGATGGCTGTCGAACTTCTGCATTCCTCTAATTTTCAGAAGATGCTACGCCTTTTTATTTTTACTGTAGAGAGCCATGTATATATATATATTTCGCAAAGGGTTTCCATGTATCTTGATTTACTCCAAAGTTTTTCAGTGAGTTCTTTAACGTGTTCTTGTCGCGTTTTCCTTTGGCCACCTTGAGAACGTATATCCTGCTGTAACTAACTACATACACATTTCTCAATATTGTACCTTGCTAGCTCTTTTCAAATCAGTGCCGTTCATATAACATGTATATTGTGTATTAGGTCATATTTGAGAAGTGGACGTCAATTATATGCACCTAAAGTCAGGGAGAAAAACGTTTTCCATCGATTCAATTGTAGTGGATCAGAAAATGCCTTGATCTGGGGATTTTAATTTAAGTGAGGATGAGTTGTTTAAATATAAATAACCAAATGGTCAGAGGGTGTCCGACAAAGTGGATGGTGCCGCAGTAACCTAATGAACAAATAGTAACGCAAAATGAGGTAAACAGGTTACTAAAACACTTACCTGGCCTATTAATAAAAATATATTAAAAAAGTATATATAAAAAACATACAATAAAACTAAACAGGACAATTCTCCACGTATCGGCTCAAATTGAACCTTTTTCAAGAGACAAACAACAGAAAACGACAAAATAAAAAACAAAATAGATGTCTATATTTCATCAAGCCCCGTCTCCATAGCGCAGGGATGACAACGCATCTAGTAAAAGTGAAAATGCGTGCATTCATTATAAATAAACCAAAAGTGGGAAATTAGAGACACTATAGAGTGCAAGAATAATAAAAGAAAAAGATAAGAAAAATACCCCTTTTGTCACTTTATAAGACAGGAAGGTTTTAAGAACATAGTCACAACAGGCAAGACTGAAGGGAACAGAGACAGATGGGGACGTGAGAAAATATTCATGTGACAACCTAGCAAGGCTTGGAAACAACGTTCCTGATAACAATACTGTGAACAGAGAACCATGGTCACCTACGCCAACAAGAATGGCATATGACAATGATAGATGAGTAATGATGAGGTTGTGTGGTGATGGGGTGAGTGGGTTTGGGGAAGGAAGGATACAAGAAGAATCAACATTTGAAAACGCATGGAATGAATGTGAAACCAAATATAGACATAAACATATATATAAAACCAAACCTAAACATACATAGAAATGTATACACACACACCAAGAGTCAAGAAATAAACACATAACAAGATGGACACAGATGTGTGAAGAATTTTGTGTGGGTATTCTTCACACATCTGTGTCCATCTTGTTATGTGTTTATTTCTTGACTCTTGGTGTGTGTATACATTTCTATGTATGTTTAGGTTTGGTTTTATATATATGTTTATGTCTATATTTGGTTTCACATTCATTCCATGCGTTTTCAAATGTTGATTCTCTTGTATCCTTCCTTCCCCAAACCCACTCACCCCATCACCACACAACCTCATCATTACTCATCTATCATTGTCATATGCCATTCTTGTTGGCGTAGGTGACCATGGTTCTCTGTTCACATTATTGTTATCAGGAACGTTGTTTCCAAGCCTTGCTAGGTTGTCACATGAATATTTTCTCACGTCCCCATCTGTCTCTGTTCCCTTCAGTCTTGCCTGTTGTGACTATGTTCTTAAAACCTGCCTGTCTGATAAAGTGACAAAAGGGGTATTTTTCTTATCTTTTTCTTTTATTATTCTTGCACTCTATAGTGTATTTCCCACTTTCGGTTTATTTATAATTAATGCACGCATTTTCACTTTTACTAGATGCGTTGACATCCCTGCGCTATGAAGACGGGGCTTGATGAAATATAGACATCTATTTTGTTTTTTATTTTGTCGTTTTCTGTTGTTTGTCTCTTGAAAAAGGTTCAATTTGAGCCGATACGTGGAGAATTGTCCTGTTTAGTTTTATTGTATGTTTTTTATATATACTTTTTTAATATATTTTTATTAATAGGCCAGGTAAGTGTTTTAGTAACCTGTTTACCTCATTTTGCGTTACTATGAGTTGTTTAAAGCACCTTCTAAATCTCTTATCAAACTTTCTTTGATGTCAGTGGCACGACGAATCGGGACTCTTAGAAATGAAGTTGGATACAGTTTGTGACCATTGTTTTCTACGTGTCTTGAGTCTTGATTAGAAAACTGGCCTCACACCACGTGGGGCATTCCCATAAGTGATTCGTCATCTGTTCCAGCAGCCATTCGATTCGATGTGGTATTTCGAGTCCAATGCTGCCGAAACAGACGTTGACATCAGAGCACAGCTCTGGCCCTTGCAACAGGAGTTTTTTTTGTTACGCCCACCCACGCCGTGCCTGTAACTAGTTCAAGCACAACGTCGGCCTGTCGGAACAACATGGTAACTGTTATCGAAGGTTACGACTACGGGGTTGTATAGATGACGTGCCATGAAGCTTCTATAAGAAAATAACCTCAATATAAAGGCATGCCATCTACTAAGGTGTTCTGGTGCGTGGTTGGTTTGTTTAGTGAGCCATTGGTGAGACCCACAGACACAACCGCATGCGCGTGTTTTCTACATGTCTCCCCATGAAATAGTGTATCCGAAGCAGACGTCCGTAATGACTCGAATATAGACGAAGATTGACTGTTCACGACTATGAAAGATATTAAGTTAAATTAAAATGAACATAACGAAGACACAGCAGGGTCGAAAGATTAATTGTGAAATGAAAGATGACAGGAATGAGAACAAACAAGGTAGAGATTAGAACAATATTAACAATGACCCTTCTAGAACAAAAACACCCTGACGAAAATCATATTGCTATGTGGTAGAACAATATTAACAATGACTCTTCTAGAACAAAAACACCCTGACGAAAATCATATTGCTATGTGGAAACCTAAAAAAAATGGAAACCAAATTCCATTAATTAAGAATTTATATTTGCCAAGTGGGTCTTAGAGTCACCTATATCCCCTTCTGAAGTTATTTTGTTTACGCCTTCCACATTCACTTCTCTTTGTCCCGGCATCTTTTATTTTATGAACTGTGTTGCATCGATCTTAAGCGATTACTAAATACTTATTATTATAGCATTATTATCCCTAATGTTATTTTTAATATCTCATTTATCGTGCATGCTTCATTTTCTTATCGTGTAATCTCAAAGTATTCCATTGTTTTAAGTTGTTCTGTTCTCCTACATTTCATCTGTCAGTTTCTAGTGAATGTGTGTGCTTGTCTGTAGTTTTGGCTAGTCTTTTATTTGGTTTTATGGTAGAAAGTTTAAAACTGTCTTCCAACTTCGTTTTCTAGAATGGATAATATGAACATATAAAACAAATTGATCATTTAATCTGCATATTTCTGTGATGCGCAACACTCGGTTGCTCTCTTGATGGTAATTGCTTCCTGTAAAAATGTTGCTCAAGTGGAATCTATCAACACATATCGCACTTAATTTTGACTTTCCAGACATTAATCAAGAAACAGCACATGTTCTATGCTTGATTCTCTTCACTGGAGTGACTCAGGCAATTGCAATATTTGGTGTTGTTACCAACATAATCAACATCGTGTGTTTTGTGAAACAGGGCTTTAATGAAATAATCAACATCAGTCTACTAGGTAAGTGTAGATATACATTATGTAATCTCTATTTCTACTGTGTTCTTACAAAATGTCTTTTTTTCGGAAAAGAAAATGTACGATCTCCACATGGATGTGTGATGTTATATTTCATCAAATTATTGATGTTTTTTCTCAGATGGTCATTCGGAGCTTTGGAAATTCGTTAATGATACACACATTCAGGCAGAGATAAAGGAAATTGAGGTATGAAGCGACTTTGTCAAAGGACACGATTTTCCCACACGTTTTGAGCTTACCTTGTAAAAAACTGACCTACAATTGCCTTGCTAGTGTTACTTTGAGGGCATTCTAAGAAGCGATGGCGGTTTTCTCAACCTTCCAAGAACATTAGCATGTGGGACAAATTGTCCAATAGTTTGGTGAATCACGGGACTATTGTGTACAGAATCTACGAGGGTCAAGTGAATTCGAATTGCTTGAAACCTGATCGGCGGATAAATAACTTCGTTACTACATGACAAATACCCCGCCCCGTACAACAACAGTACTGTAATTATAATGTGTGTCTGTGCACAACCGATCTCTTCAGTAGTAATATCATGATACGGTCAGATGTTGAAAAAATGCAACACCTAGCTGAAAACAACAATAGATGATATATGTTTGTTGATGGTTCAGTTTATCATGAAGCTGATTTATAATCACGAATCAAGAAACAATATAACACATTCTAACAAAACATTCGTACGTTGTTTATTAATTCATGTGCATGTACGAAGTAGAACATACAAATTAATATTAAAATAACAGAATGTTTGAAAATTAGCAAGTATCAAACAACAATGGATATAACAATTTAAAACACTAAAGTAAAACAAGTTAACGAATTTAAATACCTAGACTGCATTTTTTCCCGAAAATGGAAGACTAACAGAGAAATAGAAATAAGCTATCAGAAAGCAAACACAGTGACTTACTAACATTAACCATTACTTCTCCACCCAAAGATCAGAATTAAAATCAAAAGACGGATAATATCCAAAAATTGTATACCAACACTTTACTACCAATGTAAAAAACTGGTCATTAACAATCTCGCAGCAGAGAAAAATCGTTATATGTGAAATAAAGTGGAAACTGGGAAATTAGGAAACGACGTAATTTAATATCATGCATAGAACATATCGAGAGACAACACGTAAAACGGTTCGGTCACTGTATGCACCCAAACTAAATACCAATAAAACCAAAAACAATAAAAAATTATTTGGAAATGAAGCCAAATATAGACGAAGAAAACGGCGGATAGAAGGTGTCAAGATAGCCTTGAACAAATATGAACTTAATGCAACCGAAGCGACACATCCGGCCATGGAACTACATATGTAGCTGTCTGTTAGATCGCAGAGATCTCTGGCATGCAATATTAGATTGTATCCGTCACAAAAAAGATGTAGCATATCATGTATTCCATAACTGCTCTGGATTGTGCATATTGGCGAACTTCTATGAAGTTTTTGTTCCATTGCAAATACGAACGATCACATTTCAGATATTACAGTAAACATGTTACTGTAGGAACTGCAATATACTTATTTCATCAATTATGTTGGTCCAGCGCGTTATTTAATTGTTTTTAGTGGTCATTATGTTGACAACACGCTGAATTGTCCACTGAAACGATAATTGTTTCAACATGAGTCACGGTAAGATCAATTTGTATTGATATCTCAAACAAAATAAAATATTTGCTCTCAGGAAATCGTGTTCCAATTCTGAAACATGGATATTCCGTGCGAAATAAGAAATGATAGTTCCTAGCTTTTTTTAAACAAAAACAAAAACCCAAGTGTTTAGAAAAATACGTGTCACACGTCGTCTATTTTACAAAATGCCGTGAATGGAGATGATCTTAATTTGTAGCATGTCTTCAATTGATTAATATATTTAGACTTTGCGTAGCATCAACTAAACTGCTTGAAAAACTGTAAACGAAATGACAGCAATGAAAATGAGCTCCACAAACCTAGACAGTAATTTGCTGTCTGTAGATGCTGATGAATACTGTAAAATATACTATATCCTATGCAATTCCGAGTGGGTACATGTGTATATACGTTAAAAAGAAAATATGTTAAATTACTAATATTTGTACACACTAAAAAATATACGTTATAGTGGAAATGTGTTAAATTACTAACATTTTTAGGAAGACAAAAACATTTTTATAACGTCTGTGTGAATAAAAAGTTGTATTTCAAAGATCTCTTCGATCTAATAGAAAATTTCGTAGATATTCTCCTGCAAAAATGAGTACCATTTTGTGCACAGACTATAGTCCAGAAGTGAGCAACATTTCTGTATCGTAAAACAGGTTATCATTTATTTACGTGTAATAAGAGGTAACTAAGCTCTATTTTAGTTCCTTGGAGCTACAAGTGGTATTGTGTGAAATTTGGGGTCAGATAATAAAGTACATTGATTAGCGTGACTGGGAAAAGAAATAGATCGTCTGTCGAAATTTGACTCTCTGAACTGTATTGTTGAGCATCATCTTACTAGACATTTCATGTCTAGATGCATAGATTAAAAATTCTTCAACCTTCGGCGGCTCTGAGTAAAAACAAAGATGAATCACACACAATCAGGGATCTCCCATTTGCTGATGACTGTGCCCTAAATGTCAACTCTGAGGCGGATGTACAATGTATTATAGACAGATTCTCCGAATCACGTACGAACTGTGGGCTTACAATTAACACAGAGAAAACAGAAGTCATGCTACAACCAGGATCTATCAAAAGTATATCTCAAGCACTGAATAAAGGTAAATGGCGTAGTACTGAAAGTTGTGAATAGATTCGCATACCTAGTTAGTACGTTATCACAAAATGTCAATGTTGATGATGAAGTGTATACAAGGATCGACAAGACAAGCAGCACTTTTGGCAAATTGTACGTAAATGTTTGCTTAGAAATGACATTAACCTACAGACTAAGCTGAAAGTTTACAGAGCAGTGGTACTTCCAGTGCTGTTATACGCTAGTGAAACATGGAGTGTGTATAGACGTCATGTGAAAACAAACGCAATCACTTTCACACAACTTGTCTCAGAAATGTTATGAACATCAGATGGAAAGACAGCGTGTTGATATCACTGAAAGGGAAGCGAAAGATACAAACACTGTGATCTACTATGCATATCTAATAGGTTGACTAAGTTGGTTTGGGTCATGAACATCTGATGGCAAGATGCGGTCCTAGATATCACTGTCCTTGACAGATCTGGTATCCTCATCATTGACACTATCCTGGTGCAGACACAGATTCGTTGGGCAGGTATGTGGTACGTATGCTAGACTATCGACTGTCAAACACTTCTCTATGGTGAGCTGGAGAAGGGTAAACGATCTCAAGGTGGAAAAAAGAAGCGCTACAAGGACTCGATAAAGACCTCACTGAAAACCTTTGTAATATACAAAGATGCATGGGAAAAACTTGCACAAAATAGATATATATGGCGTTCTACAATAACAAGAGCGCATAATCTTGTGAAAAGAGGAGAAATGCAGCTCAACAGCGGAGGGTAGCTAGAAAGTCACGGATAGACCAAGATCTGTCTACAGTGGTCAGTCCATTCCCTAACAGTTCAAGGACATTTACAGCTCGAATAGGTATTGTTAGTGATTTACGAACTCATAATCAAGGACATAACTAAAATTGAATTTTCAATAGTGGATGTAACAAATGGTCATCATGACTTGTGATGGACGAACAACAAGACATTTCATGTTTATATTTTCTATCATACAAGTGCATTGTGTAACGATAATTGAAGATTTAAGTTGTATCAAAGAAATAATATAATTTGTTCTATTTAACAATATGAATAAACACGTTATTTTGTTCACATTTAGGTCTGACAATTTCTGATCTGTGCTCTCTTATAACACTCATTTGGACATGTATCTCTATAACATGGACATACTGCAGAACAGATATACCTTTTGATGTCTTAGGAGTCGGGTACATTATTGGTGCGCGGCCCCACGTCACCTTCGCTCGTATAACAATTTGGATTACTGCTCTAATTACATTGGAGAGATGCTTGTGTATTATTATACCTTTACAGGTAGGTTGTCTGATATGGTAATCTTAATCTTAATCACATTAAGATGCACGACGGTATGGAGAGATTGTTACTGGTGGAATGATTGAAAGCAATAGGGGCAAAGGCCGCCCGACGTCGTTGGACAATAGCCATATATATATATATATATATATATATATATATATATATATATATATATATATATATATATATATATATATATATATATATATATACATCAACAAGACAATATCCAGAAGGATAAATTCATTTGACATGAGATCATACAGAAAGATATGACCACTATAACAGACAGAGGAAAAAAGAATATATATATATATATTTTGAGATAACTGGAACTAAATCAATGGCTTCTAAATACAGTCATACGAAGGAAACTACGTTCATTTGGACCCTCTAAAAAATTATGGCATCAACAGAAGGAATAAAAAGGCGGAATGCCAATAAATAGAAGAGAAAGACCAAGAATCCATCGATCAGACATTGAAAAATGTATCAAGTTACCTTTGCCCATTGCATTTCTGCTTCTCTGGGACAGAGAACGTTCATTGTTTTGACAGTGAAGACAATTTTCTGACAGAAATGTCACTTGATATAAGCATGAGGTTGCTGCTGCATGTAACAATACCAATAGATATGTGTTACTTGGCTTATATATATAATTGCTGCTAGAAGCCGTTTGATAGGTCGAATACGAAACACTATTTCAATAAGCACGAGACTTAACATTTGTATTTGTTTTGAATTCCTTATTTTGTCAAACATACCTATTTGTATTCACAGATAAAACGAATCATGACAACAGGGAGAGTTTGGATTATCATCGTGGCAACCTATTTCATTCTTCTATCATCCGAAGCGCCAATCTACGTTGTCAACAGGTTGGGCATGGTATTTTTCCCAGAAAGAAACAGAACATTGTTTGGTCTTTTTTCAACCAACGACAGAGAACATGTTGAGAGGATTTCTTTAAGCATCAACAACGTTTTCATGCCATTTACTGCGTGTATTATTCTTATAATTAGTACAGTGATCTTAGTTGTTAGTTTGTCAGAAAGATCTAAGTGGAGAGAAACAGCAACACAAGCGACAGATCTCAACATACGTAATCAGAGAGTAGCCAAGATGGTTGTCATGATTGCTGTACTCTTTATTTCTTGTTTTATTCCAGTTACAATAGCAATTTTAGCTGTAGCATTTATACCTGATCTTTTCATAGGTGGAAAATATATGAATATATCTATAGTAGTAGGTGGCTTTGCAGTTATTATGGAATCAATTAACGCATCAGCTAACATATTTATATACTATCACATGAGCAGTAACTATAGAGAAACGTTCAGAAATATGTTCTGCAAGCATACATACATTGAACTGTTAGTTTAAAATTAGTTTGTCAACTAAGGTTAATGTATCAGCGTGTTTCATGTATACAGGTTTACGCAACATGTAACACACCGAACTACGAAACTGAATGAGAAGGATTTTTGAAGATGTTTGCAGACCAATTAATAACTGCAACAAGGAAGATTATATATATATATATATATATATATAATGGGAGATTTAAATGCGCACCTGTGTGCGAATAGAGAAGGGATAAAGGAATATAAACCTATTGGAGACACAAGGAACACGCTTAACGACAATGGATACAAACTACTAGGTGCAAGCATCCAGAATAACATCTTTATAACGAACACCTTCCTTAAACATAGACAATCACAAATGTACACATGATATAAATGGAACAGCTTGGAATGCAAGAGTCAGATATACTTCATACTCACAAAAAGAATTAATAGACGAAAAATAACAGATGCACGAGTAATACCTAACATGTGTGCAGATACTGATCATAAGGCAGTAATAATAGCAGTCGAAACAAACATAATAAAAAAAACAAACACAAGAAAAACACAAAGCAAAAAGGGCACCTAGATATACAGAAATTGGAAGAACTAAACATGCAAGAAAAATATACCCAAGCAGTTAACGAATTATTTGAAAAGCTACTAGAAAAATCCTAGCAAACAGAAGTAAAATATAAATATTTCAAAAATGCCATAATTCAGACAGTAGGAAATATATGTGTATTTAAAAACCACAAAGGAAACGAAACCAAAGATAACAGTTTGGTGGACAGATGAGGTAAAGAAAGCAACGAAATATGAAAAACAAAAATACAAGAAATGGGCAATAAACAAAAAATATGAAGATTACTTAGCATACAAGACAGCAAAGATTAACACCAAGAAAATCATAAAAACTGCATAACTTAAGTCATGGTATGAATATGGAGAAAAAAGTAATAATACAACTAGATAAAGCGTGTCGAAAATGGACGGCAGCCAGGGCTCAGGATACAGTACACGAACTCGCCCAACTACACTCGAAACCACAAGACATAACTCGTACACAGATGGCTCTGTTAGCAGAAACACACATAAAAGCGGTTGGGGTTTTGTTGCCTACAGAAATGGCGTGAAGTTGGTTGAGAAATCTTCAGCATATTCTACTGTCACATCGAGCATGAGGATGGAGATAGAGGGAGTTCCAGCAGCTCTTAATTGGTTGATAAGTGATACATCAACACACGCGGTAATACTCACAGACGCTCAAAGCATGTTGCGCAAGATAGAAAAGTTCATGCTAAGAAAAGAATGGTGGGACTTATTGAACAACTCAGTTGTCCAGAGCATTACATGGATATACTGCCCTGGTCATGCTGGGGTCAGAGGAAACGAGAGAGCCGACTTATTTGCAGGCAATGCGGCGATAGACGGCACATTGCTGAGAAGAGATAAAGCAGATTTAATAAAGGCAGTAATAAATTCATTTCAATATGCAGATGATGTCAATGAGGTTGAGAACGTACAGATACAGAGATTGTTAGAAATGGGAGTATTCAGAGGTGAGTGGAGGAAACGTAGATTTTTTGGAGAGTCCCGAAGATCACACAATCATCACCTGCCCGGAACTATGAGTCTACATACACTGGGTTGGCTGCTGGAGCGGATGGCGGAGCACTTATGGGAATGTCCCGCGTGCTGTGAAGCCAGTTTCTAATCAAGAATCAAGATGAACATGGAGAAATGCTAAACAATGATAGACAAAATGCACCAAATATTTTTTACAAGAAAATACAAAACATGATTAGTAAAAAAGAGACATACGAACCAACATAAAAATCAACGATGAACACGGCAACATTCTAAAAAAACACAAGAAATCATGGAAAGATGGAAAAATGTCTTCAATAAAATGTTAAACTTAAAGGAAGGAGATTGGAATAAATCAATAAATATAATAGAAGACGACCTAGAACCATACATCCTGAAATCTGAAATTGACGATATAGTTAAACATGCACCAAACAACGATGCACCAGGAATAGACGGAATATCTATAGAATAATAAAAATGTTAAGAACGACTGGCATAAAGTGGCTACATAGACTGTTAAATGTGATATGAAAGACATAAAAAGACACCACAGGAGTGGAATACAGTAGTGATTGTACCCATCTAGAAGAAAAAAGAGAGGGGTTACATTAAGTACAGAGGAATTTTACTCTTAAGCCACGTAGGAAACATTTTCAGCAAGATACTGGAGAGAAGAATGTGCCCATATATAGAACCACGGATTAACAACACACAAATGGGCTTTCAGAAAAAATTAAAGCTGTAGAGATGCAATCTTCGCCATTAAACAACTTTCAGAATTAGCGATAGAACATAATCAAGACTTATATTTGGTTTTCGTAGACCAAGAGAAAGTTATTGACAGAGTGGATAGATCACAGCTATGTATAACACTACAGATATATGGAGTTCTTCAACATCTGATAAACCTATGTCAGAACATATACGCCAATAGTAAATGCTGAGTAAGAACAAGCGCAGGCACATCCGATAAATTTCAAATTCACTCGGGTGTGCGACAGGGATGTGTACTATCCCCCTACTGTTCATAACATACATAGACCACATCTGTAAAGTAGCAAAGGCAACGAAAGCAACAATCTGAAAGATAAATTAAGAAAATTACTATTTGCAAATGAACAAGCACTAGTGACATCATCAGAAGAAGAACTACAATGACAAATAGATTACATCACATACCATACCTTTAACATGAAGATAAATATAGAAAAGACCGAAGTGATTAAGATAGGAAGACCAGAAAGAAACACCAACATATATGTATATCTGCTTCAGTTGTATGGTGAGTGGGTGAAATCTGATTGAATTGTACCCGGTTAAAATCCCATTTTCTGCATTGTATTTTCGATAAATATACATCCTTGATGCTTATAAATAATGTTATGCATATGTTATGTCAACACCCGTGTCTTCAAATATGTACAAGCCGACTCTATTAACTCTCATGAATTAATTAAGTATGAATTAAATTCTCATTCATGTTTTAAATATTGTTTCTTTATGTTCAATGTATATCTAAGTACAACACTGTTGTGTGTAATATCAATGCGACGGTATTTCATTAATAGAAAAACAACATCAATAAAATAAAACATTCGTTTTATGCAGGGTTTTCTATCATTAATTCTGAATTTTAATATAACTCTCATGGTTTCAGATTTGTATCTTATTTTAATATCTCATTAAGTCAGTGTCAAACATTGTTTTTGAAATATTTTCACAAATACATTGCATTAGTGATATGTAAGGAATTAACTTACTTCTCTTTCCTAATACTATACCACTGTATGACACCATGTTTTTAGAGTGACTTACACCCCCTCTTGAATTGTGTACGGTAATAATGTAGTTTACAAGGATTTTATTTTGCAACAATCAATGTAAATGTTATGTAAGTAGGAATACACGAACAGTTTAGTTGTTGTAATATGTGGTTGACAACATCGAAACAATTAGCTCATGGAAACATAACTATTTTGTATTTGGTTTACATTCCTCGCACTCATTTAGAGCTATCATCTGAAAGAATATAGAGAGAACAAGATATACAAATATATCATCGATATCTGTGAAATACTGTTATTGTGAACGTTTTCCTGGCAATACCTGACTGAAAATGCACAATCATATAACACTGACGCCGTCAATGTTATGAATCATAATTAACGTATACACTATTATAGTTCGAATTATAATAATAGTATTATAACTGTCCGTACATACATCTCTATATAAGATGCATTTTGAATGTTTCGTGTATTCGATGTATTACCATCACATTATTGAATTATTTCAAGTATACACAGAAGTGCTGAATTTTTGCATATTACTATATTCTGTTAAATCCCAATATCTGCATTCCGATAACATTACTAGCTGGTAGAAAGTTCAGTACACTCGGCTAGAAATTATGTGTAGTGGGTGCATCAACTTGCCCAAATAAACAGCAATCATTGATACTACATGAGTGTGTATACTTATGAAAATACTCGTTTGCAATGAAATGTGTGTAGACGTCAATCAAAATTGATGATGGCAGTTTCTTATACTCGCTCTTGAAATTCAGTTATGGGTATGCTCTATGAGTTCGTAGATGACTAATTCGTCCTGATCTTGCCGCACATACCCTCGGATGTGGTATTGGATGACCATTGTATATGACAGACTACCAGTGACTTTCTATCCGTTGTTGAACTTCTTGGTGTCTCCTCATGTCACAAGATGCTGGGCCTGTGTTGATTGTATAGTACGATGTAGCTATATCGTGCAGAGTCTTCCAGTATATATTGGTTTACTTTAAAGATGTTTAGTGTGATTTTCAACGAGTCCCTGCAGCGATTCTCTTCACCACCCTGAGAACGTATGCCCTTCTGCAACTCTTTATAGAGAAGTGTATCTATAGTGAACCCTTGTATCTCTCTCCCAATTAGTCTCATTCATTTAACTGTATATTTGTGTTCGAATCTATTGTCGAGAAGTGTGCGTACATTTCATGCATGTACATTTAATGGGACAATTTAAGTTTCCGAGTGAAGTTTCATGTATGTTAATATGACTTTCCCTAGGGATTTGGATTTAAGTGAAAATTAGTTGTTCACAGCGTCTAACACAGTCTCTTGTCAAATTTCAGGTGATAATAGTGTAAGAATATATCGAGGCAACAGGAAATGAAACTCGAGGCTGTTGATGACCACAGATTTCTACGTGTCTCACCATGACATATTGTATCATAGGCAGACGTCTGTAATAACCTATTCATAGACGAAGACTTGCTAATGCTACAATATTTTGTACTTATACAAAGACATAATTGGTAAGATATATTAATTATGAATGTAACGAATCCAGGAACACATGGTTGAGATCATAAAGGTACTAGCAGTGTCTCTTTTAAAACAAAAACTTCACCATAGAAAATGATGTGGCACGGTTGAAAACAAAGCAAAACACAGTTGCAACTATTAAGAAGATAAATTTTTCTAGTGGTAAAATATTGTTGTGAAAATTGGAAAATGACTTACGCAATGAAAAATGCAATTCCATTATTTGAAATGAAGTGTTACGTCAAGGTTATAGAATATATCGTGTTCACAAAGACAATCCGTAAAAGGCCTAAACATAGAAGAATATTGTTTTCTCAAAATTAATCATAGAAGCATATTGTTTACACAAAAGTAAGCATAGAAGCATATTGTTTACACAAAAGTAAACAAAGAAGAATATTGTTTTCTCAAAACTACGTATATCACACTGGTGCTTCCTCAAAACTAAACATAGAAGAATATTGTTTTCTCAAAACTATTAAGGGCGGGGAAACATAATTTGGATATATTAAAAAAGACACAATGGTTTTTAAATATTGATTATGGAGGGAAAGAAAGAGGACAAGACTCAGACAATAACTACGATCTCCACAGCATATAGAACGTTTCAGTGTATAGATAGAAGACATTGACCAGCTTGCATAGAACTTGGATCCTTACAGAGATGCAATGAGAGCACAAGTTTGAACCGGACGCGTCACATAAAACTGAAAGTATAGTTGTGCATTTAAAGAGGAATTATTTCATATAAAGTTAGGACAATCATTTATTTAGTCTTTATTTTGATCACCCCGGTCCTGTCCTGCGTAACTTTCCATATACACGTTACTATTTGGCAGGGGATTTGGTACGTATGCAGATCATTGGCTGCACATATACTTCTTTATGGTGAGTTTTAGTGTGGCATATGATCTCAAGATGGCCGAAAGAAACGCTAGAATAAAGCATTAAAGACGTCACTGAATGCTTTTAAAATAAATCAGGAAACATGGAAGAGTTTGCATAAAGTAGAACGACATGGCGATCTACAGTTACTAAAGGCACGCCATCTTGTGAACAGAGGAGAAATGCAGCATCTCATCAGCAGAGATTTAGTAGAAATTCACGGGTAGACATAAAAAACGTATACAGTGATCATTCCTTGCCCGAACTGTCAAAGGGCATTTGTGGTCCGAATAATATATTAGTAATTTACGAACGCATAATCAAGGATATCATTCGCACTGAATTTATCTTCACAAATGAATATAACAAATGATCATCATAACTTTTGATGGCAAAACAACAATAACACATGTTACTATATAAATGGACGATATATTGGCTTACTGACGCCGTGTGGTGTAAGATTATGCGGAAGTTTGCTAAATGAAGAGTTACGTTTAGATCAAACAGCTTAGACACATTCTTCTTCACTAAATGCATACTAGTTTACCATTGATGAAACGTGAGTGATTTTACAAGTACGTTATGAAAGTGAAGAACGAATTGGGTCTACAATACAAAATTCTTCATAGCAGAATACCCAGATATTATTCAAAAATTATTCACCACAGACAGCGAAAGAAAAACCATAAATTATTTACCTCGACTACCACAGGAGAATATATTTGATACTGTGAGATATAAAGTGGAGTAAGCCGGAAGTGACGTACATCTCAGAAAATCAGAGAATAGTGTTTACACTTTTTCTGATTCTTCATTTGTTCTCAAGCTCATGTATTTCAGTAGAATATAATTAGGAGAAATGAGTGTGTTATGTCATTGTTTCCAGCTATATCTGCACAGTTCTATTAGGCACATCATATTTCAGCATGGCTTCTAAGTTGCTTAGTCTTACTTCCTCCTGTTTGAAAATCACCGAAACAAACTACTTGTCTTTTCTTTCTGTTACGTCCACATCCGCTTACTTCTCAACATGACAACTTCTATTTTATGAGATAAAGATTGAAACAGAGTAGTGAAGTTTTTCTAATAACTAGGAAAACACATAATAAAATATATACATCGACGTTACTACCAAAATGCTTTTATAAAGACTACATACATTAAGAAAAACAACAAGCGAGAACGACTAAGCGGCTTAAACATAATCCAGTTAAATGAAATGTGGCGAAAATCTGGAATAGCTGATACTAGGTAAGAGGTGAAACACAAAAAAAATAATACAAACACTATCAACAACATGTCAAACAGCACAAATAGAGAAAAGACTTAACAAAATGATTTACTATATATGACATTCATTGATTCCTAAATGTATGTTTGCCAAGTTTATATATATATATATATATATGTATATATATATATATATATATATATATATATATATATATATATATATATATATATATATATATATATATATATATATATATATATATATATATATATAGCGGTTCTAGAGCAATTGACCAGTCCATTCGCAAGAGAAGCATGGCTTAATGGAAATTCATCAGAATGTCACCAGAACGCGCCACTGAAGTGGTCGTCAACGGGATAACCAGGTTCGTTTGATCCTGTACAGGTATTTGCAGAATCGAACGTAAGCCTCCTTTCAGTTTCAACTATATATGACATGGCGCTTGCTTGCAGATGGTGGCTAAGATCACGTTGTGGGACACACATGTAAATATATCTTTTCAATGGCAAAGGTGGCTTTCGAGAATGTGCCAGACTAGATCGGGAAAACATAGATACATATGTATTATCATGTACGTTTGCAGCTGATGGTGTCAAAATGATAACAGACCTCAAGATGGAGGTGACTCCTGACCAACAGATCCACGAGTTCTATGTCACGTATGTAAGCAACCAGATGATGGTCGCAGAACACTTCTCGCGTCACATGATTCGACTGGAGAAGAAAGGAGTCAGAGTAGGACTTGACCAACAGCAGCGAAACTGTGGTGGATGTAAGAACACGCTTGACCATATCCAAATATAACTAATACGGATATTATGTTATGTGTTTGTTGTTACTGAGGATATTTCAATACCTGTACGGGATGTTTGTTGTTGTTTTAATAGTCCTTGTCTCGATTGGTCCGTTCGGGTGACTTTGTGTGCACGATTTGAATGGCTTGATGAAATCGCATCTTTTTTTGGAGATGCGGTTAGTCAAGTACGGAAAAACGCGTGTGCAATTGTTGCTAGGCGATTTTGTGCCGTAGAACGGACTGGTTCAATTCTCGTTAGTCTCAAGAATCATATCCAAATAGGAAGACAGCTGAGTGTTCGAGATGGAATAATAACATTGTCTCATTGGTTTTTACGAGAAAGTACTTCTCATAACTACACAGACTACGGAGAAGCATTCTCTCAATTGTTTCGACTCTGGCGTCTGTGTAGCGTTGATGATGACTTTCTTCAGGAAGCATAGGCAATGATTGATATCCCCTGTTTATATATATATATATTTACAGTGCTGAATTACCGTATACAAACGTGGGTGTTTAATTCGTCATTTGTTCGGTTTTATGGTAGAAAGTTTAAAACTGCTTTCACAACTTCATGTTCTAGAATAACCATTAAGAGCATACACAACAAATTCAATATTCAAACTGTATAATTCTGGACTGGGCCACACAAGCTGTCTCTCTTGTCGGTGATTGTGTCCTGCAAAAATGTTGCAAAATTTGAATCTATCAACACAAATCGCATCTACTTTTGACATTCCAGACATTAGTCAAGAAATAGCTCATGTTCTAAACTTGTTTCTCTGCACTGGAGTGACTCAGACAATTGCAATATTTGGTGTTGTTACCAACATAATCAACATCGTGTGTTTTGTTAAACAAGGTTTTAATGAAGTCATCAACATCAGTCTACTAGGTAAGCGTAGATGTACATGCTGTAATATATATTTATACATATTTCGTAAATAGCATTAGTATTATTCATTTCCAAAAATGTCATGTATACATCGTTATGTGATGTTATAATTCATCAAAGTAGTGTAGCTTTTATCTTAGTTATTTAGTCTGCTCTTTTCCAATGCATTTATTGTACCCACATTCAAGGAATTTCATTGTCCCATGAGTTTTCTGCAAAAATCTTACAATTGACTAACTATAAACATCCTCCCAACTTTTGCCTTGAGCTTTGCTAGAAGCGATAGTGAATTCCACAACTTTCCTAGAGCATGACCATTTGATACCAACATTTCAATGGCTTGGTGAATCACGGGTCTATTCTGTGTAGAATCCGAGTGACGAATGAAATCGAAACATGGCACTTCTCCTCAGCGGGCAAATAACTAGGTACTAGACTATCAACTCCCCACCCCCGTACAAACACTCTCTTTGCTGTATTATTCGTGCCTGCAAGTGCACCATTTCTTTTCTTAGGTATATATATCTGTGATAAGGTAAGATGTATAAAAAATATGAATATTAACTCAAAATAATTGCAAATGATAGATGTATGCTGAAGATTCAGTGTACCATGTGAATGGTTTATAATCACGAATCAAGAAACAACATTAAAATTTTCTTAACAAAACAAAATAGCAACACATTTAACGAGTTATTCAATATATAAAACAATAATTTCACAAGCAGACTTGATACTTATTCAAATTTGTGTCAATGTTTATTCGGTAGATTTATGTGAGCTTTATATTATATTTATATTTGATTGCCTGCGGATCATCGGTACTGAACAAATATTTATATGTTGTCCTTTCTTTCCCTATTTATTTCCAATTTTTCATTTGTATATTACTATTCGTCCTACGTATGTCTTAGTTCTCGTCTATTCCTATTGGTTAATGAACAATACATCTTATAATCTCACTAATTGTCTTCTTGGTGTATGTTCTATCCATCTCCATCATCTTTTATTGAGTTTATCTCTATTGGTTTCTGTTAAGTTCTTCCAAAGAATTTCTTATTGGTGATTTTATAGTACCATATCAGACTTTCTATTCAATGAAAGCAGGCATTAGTAAAAGTTTGTAGACTCCCTCTGATTTCATAACAAAATAGTCCCAGACAAAATATACCGACAAAGTATCCCAAGCAAACATAGCTGCAGAAATAATATACATACATGGCCAGAATGTAGAAAAACACAATAGCAATAGTAACATTGAAAAATTGTCGACGTAATGTAAGGCTATCCCCATGGACATATGTCATGTTTTAAGCAAACATAAGATTGAGATGTGACATGTTTTAAGCAAACATAAGATGAAGATGTGATTTGTTTTATGCAAACATGAGATGCAGATATAACATATTGTATACAAACAAAAGGTAGAGAGAAATGGCTTGTGACAGATGTGTCGCTATACAAGGCGTGTAGTCATATTCCACCTCCCTTGTGTTTCCACAAACTACAAAAGTAAAATACCTTCTCGTGTGATGCCGGGACAAGAGGGTGTACAGAATATCAAGACTGTTTACCTTCCATGCATGACGTAAGAGGTTTTGGGTAGAACTTGCTGTTCTATCCTATTTATGGTCAAAGTGACCCGAATCCATGCCGAACTAGGATGTGTCATATTGAAAACCGCATATATCGCGACCATGCTGTAAGCCATGACACAGGGCATTCCGTTCTAGGGACTATATCATGATAATCTGTAGGAGTTCGAGAACGAACGCATAAGAAGAAAAGTAATGTAAGAAAGAATGGTTGGTCTTGAAAGCGTCACTAGACTAAATTAATTCCTTATCAAAACATAATAATTGGAATATAAATAACCAAATGGTCAGAGGGTGTCCGACAAAGTGGATGGTGCCGCAGTAACCTAATGAACAAATAGTAACGCAAAATTAGGTAAACAGGTTACTAAAACACTTACCTGGCCTATTAATAAAAATATATTTAAAAAAGTATATATAAAAAAACATACAATAAAACTAAACAGGACAATTCTCCACGTATCGGCTCAAATTGAACCTTTTTCAAGAGACAAACAACAGAAAACGACAAAATAAAAAACAAAATAGATGTCTATATTTCATCAAGCCCCGTCTCCATAGCGCAGGGATGGCAATAATAATTGGATATTTGTGCGGTCAGTACGTGCCACTGAGATAGTCAATGGGAGAGTATCTGGAAGTGCAAAACAAAGGACTTGACCGTATTTAGGAAAACAACTCACTTGGTGATTGGTACAGGGATAAGATATAAGGAAGATACGGTTTGAATCAATGGTCTTAGTTCAGTGATTCTTAATCAGTAGTCCATTTTAGTCGCGCAGTTTTTCAGTGGAGAAATGTACTGTAGAGTTATATGTGAAAGCGTTAGTTGATTGATTGAAAATACTTCCAAACCATTTGAAAGTAATAAATTCGTTGAGATTTTGGATTTTTGTGTGTATTGTCTTAATGTCTAATCTATTGATTTTAGTGGCCAGCTGCACTTGTGGTTGTGAAGTAAGATAGAGATTCATACTTAAAGAGCGACTTTAGACATTTGTTAAATGTTAGGGGAAGCATAATCAAACGGAATATTATATATGTGTAGCTACCAGAGGACTTTCTTTAAATAGTTCCTATTGAATGGGCTATGGCACACTAAGGGTTACGTTAAGATTGTGGGAATATTTTCTATGAAAATGGCAGCTGTTATTACATCGCAGAAATATTGTAGGATATTTGTTATACAAGAATCTTAAGTTTGTGAAGCACAGATCTGGAGCTGGTGGGGAAAAGTGTGGAAGTGTGATTGGCGAACATGTCATGTTCGAGTTTTTATTCTTCATGCTAATATAGTTTTGGAGCATGGTGAACATAACCTGCTCATGGTAAAGTTGCTGTAGCAACGGGTCAAGAAAACATGAGGCAATATGTTGAAAGCACAGAAGACACATGCCTGAAAACAAGTATCAATAAATCATACACAACTTATATATCTACACATATTTTTAATTATTGATGTTTGCAGATATCGTCAGCTAATTGTATTCAATGATAAACATATGGACAAATACAGAAATACAGAGTCAGTGGCAGTATCTTTCTGAGCGAGAAAAGAACCAGATGTCGTTTTGCTGCAGAACAGGAGGATGTTGATTTTCTTTTTTTTTCTCAGTCTCCTCAGAGGAATTCGATCATTCATGCATTTAAAAATGGTCAAATAATCAGATGTGTGTATTCCCAAATTTGTATCTGGGCGTAGTGAAGTAATATATCGCAGCAGGCTTCAGCATATCATCGAACTTGAAGATAACAGAAACTCATCTCTATCATCGATAAATACTGATTTCGAATTAGCGACAATTAAAGCACTTTTAAAGTGCATTTTCAAAAGCTCAATTTTCTTTATGTTATTTTATTTTTGGACAGAACGATTAGCGAAAACAACAATCTGAAGTCATAATGCAATATACATCGGTGATAAAAAGTATGCAATTGCAGTCAAACAACTGATGGCTTTTTAACAACTGATACATTCGTACCTTAAACTGAGGTGATTACTTTTTTTCTCGAACAACTCACCAACATTGATAGTTCTTCAGACATAGATGTCCTCATCTATTACTTTAAAGATTCCTACATTTTACTGGTTCGTCGTGGTCCCTGTTCGTAGCATCCATGTTCAGTGAGCTTGGGAATCATCCCAATCGTGTATTATAATCACATTTTGTTTATTAATGTTAATCACATTTTGTTTATTAATGTTAATCACATTTTGCATAAACTATTTAATATGTTATCTTTGTAGATATTTTGTCCGGGGATATTTTGTCTTGGATATATTTTGTCCGGGGATATTTTGTGCAGTATATTTAGATATTTAGTCTGTGAATATTTAATCCTGTTACTCTATATTTCTTAATCCAAAAGTTTTTTGTTTTTTTTGTATTGGTATCTTGCCTTCCATATCCTGCCGTCCCATTTCTCCTTTCTGGTAATGTTACTATCAGTGAATAAGTGATTCTACTGCAGAGTTTTTTCGCCTAATGTAATCTTTTTGTTCTCTTTAGCTCTACTTTATCTCTACAACCATTTGCCTTTTCTATGTCTGTATTGAAGTTTATTTTCTCTGATGAGAGGTGACTAGTCCAGAACTGGGAAGCATTTTGGGTAGGAAAGCGATATTTATATTTTGTTTTCCTGCAGTAAGGAATAGACGAACTATCTTTATGTTTACTTCTTTGGAACTCGAAGTGGTATTTTCTAAAGTGTGGGGAAAACGCATAGAATACTTTCAGTAGCCTGCCTGGGGTAGAAGTCTGAGCGGGCAGTATTGAACACTCATGGTTGTATTTTTTTTTACCAATTTACTAGATATTTGGAATGCTGATATTTTCTTTCATTAATATTAATTGTGAAACAATAATTCAATATATCAGATGATTTATAAATATAATATTTATGTTTTTTTTTCTTTTTAACAATATCGCCAACAAATATATTGTCCACATTTAGGTTTGACCATCTGTGACATGTGCTCCCTTATAACACTCATTTGGACATGCTTCTCTATAACATGGACATTCTGCAGAGTAGATATGCCGTTTGATGTCTTAGGAGTCGGGTACCTGGTTGGTGCACGGCCACATTTAACCTTCACTCGAATAACAATTTGGATCACAGCTCTAATCACACTGGAAAGATGTTTGTGTATTATTATACCGTTAAAGGTGAGGTTTTAGATTTCTTCATCCGATCTCTACTGAATACTCCCCTTTTAAAATACTGGATTTTTTTAGTTGTTCTCTGTGAAAATGTGTAAGTTAGTGTCATTTGTGATAATGTGCGAGTCAGTGTCCTATGATACCTGTTACCGTATATTGTTGTATATTAAACAGTCTGTCTATAAGCCGAGTGCGCCATATATCTGCAGCACGTTTGTTCAAATGTTTAGTCCGTATATTGACAGAGCGGGATTATGTAAAACTATCAATAATAATACCGAGATAAAATCCCACCGCAGACATTTGTCATACGGACCGTTCAGAAAGCAATGGCAACATGTTTACGAAAACACTGCCAAGAAAATCACTACAATTAAAATTCTAGATTCATGGTGACATCTAGGATAAGATTTTCTCAAAATTATGTTTTATGGACAATTACAAGTCAATGGACACTTGGGGTCTACTTTGAAATATCCCACCAGTTTAAGTATGCGTTTACACGGTCGTTAACAGTAAATTGTGTACATCTCACGATGGTGTCGAAATATGTCGACGTGGAAGGAAGTCGTCATGTGGCTCTATTTGATGTGAAAATGTTGATATTAGCACGATCACGCTTATCAGAGGAGGAAATGAGCGCAATTGACGAATCTAATTCCAAATAATCGTTATATCTATCAACACGTGTTAGATCAAATAATAAGATGCATTAAGTTTAGATGGTGTAATTTAGGGGGAGCATGACAAAGACGATGTTACTACTGTATATGACAATCACAGCGCGATGCAGTTCTGAGATTGTCACGAATATGTTTATGTTGAATGAGATTGAATACAGGAGCCTACGAAATATACATGTAAGTCGATTTATAGTATACGTCAATGCTTACACGGTGCTAAATATCGTTTAAGTTTTTCTTACTGTTATACCATTATACGAAGTTCATCTTACTTCAGTACAAGAACATCTTACGTTAATAAAAATGCATCTTACTTCAGAAGTTAAAAAATGTACACATATTCGACTTGTACACTGTGATGACACTGATACAAAAATCAAATTAGCATGGTTATTTTGGGCTTGACAGAACATAACACCTATCTGATTAAAGTTAATATTTTACGCTTCTAGGCGACACTCAATATTATATGCGATTTGTCGTTTAATAGACATGGTTACGTTAATGAGGTTTATGGATGTAAATTTTATGTCCCCGAAGGAAGACATTTCAATACATCAACAACATAGGATCATCACCTTCTGACAGGAGAGTAGTATACACTTCTAGACAAATTATATTATATTTCTGCAAGAATTCTTGACCCACCTGCACATCTAGCCTTCCTTGCTATCTACGATTCTGCAAGAAATAAACTAAGGTACAATGTTTACTTTACTGTATCTCTTCACTATCCGTTGTGATCATATGAGAAGAAAATATGTAAGAAGTTTAGACAGGATACACAATGGTGATATATTCACACGTAATATATCAGCTTGTACCTAACTCTCCGTATTTACTTTCTACGACATTCTGGACAGAATACAATGATCATATTAGTAAGTAAAAGTAAAGTAGCCCATAACATTTATTAATGCAGTAAGGGTGTGAGATGTTAGCGATCTCACATTTCACAGGCTCTGCAAATGAGGGCGGTAGCCATCTACTCTCCGTCGCAGTCCTTACTTCCCGGATTAATCCGGTACCCATTTAAGGCTGGGTCGACCTGGGATCCGTTGCGATCTGAAAACATTTCCGCCTCAACTGGAGAATGAACCCAGGACCACTAATATGCGAAGCCAGTGCACTGATCATATTATTTGCAATGATCATATTATTTGCACTCAGAACGAAAGTTCAGGAGACACATTAGTTGTGTGTGTTAGTTTGTTGTACTTAGTGAATCATGATTAGGATTGCAAAACGTATTGAGACCTTTTCAGTTCAATCACATATCAATAAATGTTAATATATCAGGTCAGACATTAACATTAGAAGAGATTATTCAGTGCATATCAGAAGGAGATTTGCAATGATTCAATAAACAATATCACGTATAAAAAATATATGCCACTGGCTCATCAACAACAAAACAAAAAACACAAAGTTACACCTATTATGAAGCTATATTTTTTCCAGAGGAAACATATGAATGTGAGATTTAGACAATGACATCCGCAATAACATTTAAACCGAAATGTTATAGAAAAGCCTAAGAATATCACAGACAGAAAGACCGTGAAGTACATACGTTCTTTTAGATATGAAAATACAAGAATATTGGCTTGCTACAACAATCAATACAAATCATATTAACATATGTTGAACATATAAATAGAAACAATAGTTTAGAAATATGAATTGTGGATGGAAAGGTATAGGACAGCGAACGAGAGACGGGGCAAGAATACGATGGGCACAAGAAAGCGTAGTATTCGTCACAGCTAAATATACACGAATGTTTCCATGAGTTGTAAGAACGTTGGCAAAGTGGTGTAGTTGCCAAATGGAAACACGTTGAATGAAATGTTTCTCTATGTGATGTGCCCTGTACATAATATTGCCCCTCACTGCCACACTTTAAGCATCTCGCGTCTATGCAAGGTGCCCAGCTCCTCCCAGTGTCATGTTCAGAACGTCTCCTATGGCATCTTTCCTTGGTAGTCTCAGTCTGACACTTGTTCATTCCCTGGAACTCCATTATTAATCGTTCTAAAGATATGTGTTTAGATTTCCGAAATATATATATTTAAATGTTATATGCCCCAAATATGTTAGTAAGCGTTTTTGTGTGTGTATTTTTGATGAGCCAGTCTTCTTCTATGTTCAGGTCTTTGTAGACATATGCATTAGTTGTTTTTTTTGTCAATGCTTTTCTTATGACCTTTCTATAACATTTCATTTCGAACACCGATATGTTCTTTTCCATTGCAGTTGTCATTGCACACGTCTAAAACCCATATGTTCTCAATGGAAAGATATAGCTTCTTAGTAATTGTAACTTTGTGTTTATGTTTGCCCCTTGCCATATATTTTTAATCTGTTATATTTTTGTAGGGTTATTAACTAGTCTCTCTCTCTCATTTTTTTATGAGCAATCTCCTATCATGTTGATGGTTAACCAAAGATATTCAAAATTACTGACATGTTCTAGTTTTTCTTTATCAATGACTATTGCAGGTGTGAGTCTATTTCTGCTGATATGAATTGGTTTTGTCTTGTTTCCCAAATGGGAAAAATTCAATATTACAGTTTTTTTAGTTATATCCCGTTGATAGTAGCTTTCCAATTGTCAACATAATCTTTTTTTTTTTTTAAATTTCGTTAGACTATATTTAGTTGTGTGCTTTCAGTTCATACATAACATTTGTTGCTTACAGATATCCATTAAAACTAATTGTTTCAATATAATAGTCTGACACTCCAAATCGAATATTAATTAATTTGATTTCATTCATTCATTGAATAGAATGCTTATAATTCAATCAAATTGTTTTCACTATATCGTCAGCCATATCGAGCATTGAACACATTGGCCGGACCACGTCATATAGCCCTGTCACTGTTTAGTGGAATACTATAATATAGAATCATCGATAAGATGAATTTCAACTCTCGTTAGCTCCATTAAGATTTATCTTTAATATTCAACTTGGGAATCAAAGACGAGACCGCAGGTCGAGACTGGAGATAAACTATACAAACTTCAATGTCTATTACAAAGACAAATAATGCCAATTCACAAGCTTCCATAAAAAGAGTGACACACAAAAAAGACGCAAACACACCACCGAACATGAAGTCTAATTAATGGTGCTTATGACATATCGTCGCCTTCTGTGTACTATTCATTTTCCTATATGATCGATGTGTTCTCCGATATCAAATTGCAATACAGGCAAAGTGTCGTTTCAGCCTTTCAATCTAATGCATTTGTTGTCAACGCCGGTCATATGATGTACATGGATATAACTGGATCCATGGGGACACGGAGACTTATAGGTTTGACCAGGAAGAAATGTTTTTTATCTCGGAAGTCACATATCATGTGAATGCGGGTCACACTTGAACGATAAACATACACGAATTATTAGCAGCAACGCTTATATTAGAAAATCGTAATGACTTGTAACGAATGTAAATGATAATTTTTGGTAAAGGCAATGGGGTTAGGACGGAAATTTGTACCAAAAGGGGCATTAATAATTGCACATCACTGTTTCAATGTGTCACATTCAGGCTATAAAGAATATTTCACACTTGAAATGCACTGAACAGCTGACATTTTCTTCCCCTACCAACAAGAAGAAAATAACATAAATTTCATCTAGCGTTATTGTGATGCACTTTATGTATGGGTAAAATACTGAGTTATATTTATTCATGATCAAGGCTCACCTTATGACGCACATGATATGTGATATTAGTGCACTGATTATAAACAATGTTATACATGCTCAATAGGTATGAAGGCAAAGGTCGACTATGCAAATATGGATTACATAAAGACAGGAAATCATGAAACCAACCACATACAAATACCCCATCCAGAGAATTCTTCTACTCCTCCTCACTGCAATCACAAAGGAGGGGCGCAAAAAGACAGATACATTCTTGACTCTGTACCAGATTGCGGTTATGAATTATGAAAATATATATATACACCAATCTAGGGAAGGGCACAAAGTTACCGCTTTACACTTGGTGGGCACAAGGTTAGCTGATAATTATTATCCCCTCATTGTACACACTGGAAACAGAAAAACGCGGCCCTAACTATTTCTGGCAAACAATTATGGGATGGTCTCTGGGAATGTGGAGGCGACAGTGGAATGATAATTATATAGAATCATAATTGAATGCAAAAGACAAGCAATATCCCCGACACCTCTGAGCCAATACATACAGATTCACGGTCTACACAGCAATGCAGCTCAGTCCGGCACGAACATTGGAGGAACATAATTATCTCAATATGTACATATATCAGGACGAATAGTGAGTCAACAAGACAATGTATTGACTACAGTGATAGTGCAACCTAACGCTATAGGCCAGATCTACGTGCAAACGAACCAAGAAAACGTTAAAAGGAAACTGGATCTAAAGTGCTGTTCAGCTCGAGAACGTACTTCTAGTCTCCGGTGTTCCTAAGAGACCAGATCTAACTCTACCGTCGATGCTTTCTTATAAAGGAATCATGCCCGTGGAGAGAATTTTGTTCAGCTTCAGAACAAGTATCTAAACCACCATGTTCCTCAAAAATGTGTAGACTCAGACTTGGACAAGGCTTTCACGATGTCAGCGAATGACATTCTGGTAAGAGGAGGAACGAACCCGGGTCCACCTCTATCTTCGAAACTGTATTATACCGGAATCATGCTAACGGGAGGAAAGTTTCAGTACCCAGTGGACACAGACACAAAACGTCTAATTACTCAAGACAAGTTCACTGGCTGCAGAACACATCGTGCGAGATAGACATAGTCGACCAAAGCCTAAATCAATGACTGACGTCTCCACGGAGACTGTCACCCAGAAATATGTTTTGGCCATAATATTCCAAGAACATCGTTGGTGATAAACCGCTACGGCGTAGAAGTGTTGCTCATTAGCTGTCTAGTGACAGATAGCAAGGAAGCCCACTACACGAATAAAAGACAAAACGAAATCGGATGTCGTGGCTTCGGGTGTACATACATCAAATATGCTGGACAGGTCAAAGAGCCAAAGAACAGACCTGTTCTATGAAACTAGCAGGACAACGTACTTTACGCTCCCTTACGGAAACCACACGAACTTTCGTGGTGGTTATCAGAAAGCTAACACAGAAAAATAGGAAGCAAGATCTAGGGAATAAAATGTATTAAGTGTTAGTTCGTCTAGTTTACTGACCCTACATGAAATAACCTACAACTCCCCTTCTAGAAGAGTTAATTATTATTATTATCATATATATATATATATATATATATATATATATATACTTCTTCCTGGCACTCATGAGTTCTTCGATATACCCTTCACTACTTCAGTAAGTATGATCTCGGATATATGTATTTTGTTTGTATTATTGTGTCAAATATTACCTATTGTATTCACAGATAAAACGTATCATCACACCTGGTAGAGTTTGGATTATTATGGCATTAACATTTATCATTCTTGTATCATCCGAAGCGCCAATCTACGTAGTCAACAAGTTGGGCATGGTCTTCTCACCAGAAAGAAACAGAACATTGTTTGGTCTTTTTTCAACCAACGATAGGGAAAACGTTGAGAAGATTTCTCTTAGTATCAACAACTTTTTCATGCCATTTGCTGCGTGTATTATTCTTATAATTAGTACAGTGATCTTAGTAGTTAGTTTATCTGAGAGAACCAAGTGGAGGGATAAATCAACAACAGGAAATGCTGTCAACATCCGTAATCAAAGAGTAGCCAAGATGGTTGTCATGATATCCGTACTCTTTATTTCTTGTTTTATTCCAGTTACAATTATTATGTTAGCAGCGGCTTTTATTCCTGATCTTTCAATAGGTGGAAAATATATCAATACAGCTATAGTAGTAGGTGGCTTTGCAGTTATTATGGAATCGATAAACTCTTCTACTAATATATTTATATACTATCACATGAGCAGCAATTACAGGGAGACTCTGAGAAATATGTTCTGCGAGTATGAAGAAAAGAAACTTGTAAAAGATTAATTTATTAACGTTCAGTATTAGCAACTGATTCTCCGACATATAAATCACACATTGTTCATCGTTCTAATAAAGATACAAAAAAAACTCTAAACAAATTGACCGGAGAACCCTGTCATTTCGAGTGCACTGGTTGTTTATTACGTAATAACTCTCAGAAATCAAGAAGGACATTTTGGACACAATGATCATAAGTCTCTGTCCACGCTACAATACACATGATGTACGAATACTTACACCTGTCCCAGGGGTAATTGGATCTTCAATACTTGTGAGCCTTGCTCATGATAGAAATCACTAACAATAACAGCTATGTTTCCTCTGACACTATTTACATCTAACTCAATCATATCTGTCTTAAAACTGGTTAAGTCAATTGTCTTTCCGAAGATGCGTTCTATTCATTAAGTAATATTTGCTAAGTTCGATTAACTGAGCAGTGTCCTTTAACACAAGTCCTTGATTACGTTATATACAATTTATAGGAACTGTTTACTGGTTCTAGTTGGGATAACGGCTAAGTCTCTATTGTATATCTTCTTATGTTTAATTACAGTTCCAATAGGCAATCGTATTCTGATGACCAAGTTATATTCTTGATTCGATTGTGTAAACTTTTAAGGTAAAAAAACCGCATCTAAAATTCCGCCATCCTCGCATAACTGGATACGTTCGTTCGACAGTTATATCTCAAGGGAAATCATCTTTAACAACAAGTTTCGACGAGATTGTCTACTCGATATTTTTGTCAGCTCTACACCGCTTAGCAAAGTTTGAGCCAGTGTGGGCGGTTTTTTTCGTTGGAGGCAAGCCAGCTTCCCCCACCCAAACTTTCAACTACAATTGAGCAATTTCGTTGGGAAGTTGGTTCCCATTTCCGATTTCATAAACACGTTGACACTACACACTAAATACCAATTATTGGGCACAAGAACTCCAACCACAGAAGTAGCAAACCTTTCTCTGATTCTCATGCAATCTTCAAAGCCTACTACAACGTTGGTTGTATGTGAATCACTCTGATGTCACAGCCCCCACATCACTTTGGAGACCCCTCCCTCCCTACTTCTATTCAGTCTATACCTCTAGCTATATATATTCTCTAATTCTACACACCTACTTCATTTGTCAACATACCTGCTATATTCATTATGTTTACGTTATCTATTTCTAATAACTGCTTCAAGCAATGTGCATATTGCTTTAACCTCCAGCTAGGTTTTATATCTCCACATGCTACCTATTCACAATAACAGAACTTCCACTATTCTACATGTCTATTTTACACAACCCACAAAGTCACTTGTACATATACACTATATTTAGTTTTCTCCTACATGATGTTCCCAATAAACTATAGCTTTGCATATCTCTTTGATGGTAAATCTACGGATCAACAACTCACTGTGCTATAAATAACACACATTGTTTACATTTTTAACTATCCTACGTCACGGATTTCCGTGTAACACCAATGAAATTAATGGCTGCCGTGACGGTACATCCGACGCAAACAGCATCATTCAAATTTTAAATTCTAACTTTTATAATTTAAAAAAAATAAATTTATAACTGATCCTAACCCTTACCCCCCCCCCTTTCCCTAATCTATATGTTAATGCCAAATTAGTATTCCGTTTAAAATAAAAATACGTTAATTTTAATTAAAACTTCTACAATCACACTGCAAAGGTTAGGTAATACCTCGAAACTATCACAAAGGTAACAGTGAAGAGTTGTTCCGTAGTGGTGCTGCCCTCTTTGATCTATCGATTTCTCTAGATCTCCTGTCACTATTTATCAACAATAATTTATTTAATAATTGTTCACTGTTAAGTTTCAATACGTTTCTCCATTATATCTATACCTCTGGTGACCTAACAACTATATTTAAATCTTCACATTCGAATTATTCACAACACATTTCTTCAATAACTCGACACATCTCTTGCCTGTCATCTTTAAATAAATCTTCTTATATGGTGTGTTTAGAATAAACTACCTCAATAATTCCACACATTACTTTAACTTATCAGTTACTTTTAGATCTCATGTCACTATTTTTTGCACAATAGTTTCTTCAATACATTTATACTGTTAGTTCTCAATGAACTTCAATATACACATACATTTCTTTGATCAGCTGTAATTAGATCTTCCTGCAAAGTGTGTTCACAATAAGCCACATCATTAATTCTGCATAAAGTTGTGTCATATCATTTGTTTTCAATCTTTGGCGCAAGTTGCTTTTAATTCTTCGTTGTGACCTTTGCTCTAGTTTCGAGGTATTACCTAACCTTTGTTGTGTGATTTGGCAAGCTTAAGGTTAAGTACTTAAAGTACGGATATGATTTGAAGTAGTGTTTCTAATGTGTGCTCTAACCTCGCTCCGTATGTAGCGGGCAGAAATAATGAGCGCTCACTACAAATCATAGGACATTTAAAAAAATATGTAAATTGAAAAAGAAACAGATTATGCATAAGTTCTTCTATGTCTAGATTTGAACTCAGTGATTGTCATGATGTGACGTCACGACAGTCATTAATTTCATTGGTGTTACACGGAAGTCCGTGACGTTGGATTGCTAAAAATGTAAACTATTTATAGCACAACGAAGAATCAAAAGGAACTTTTACTCAATCTTTTTACACATTTAATTCACAATAAAACTACTTCACTACATCTGCATATCTCTTACATTGTGAACTATATAATTGGTTATTCTATTAGGTGTGTTCAAACTTCTCGCACTATTTTTACACACTGAAACTATTTTACTTCACGTTAACGAGTGTACCATCCTAAGATAAAAGTTCCTATCCATAATCTCTACTCACTGTTTCTGTTTGAATCACAACACAACTGATTTCCTTCCTTCTGTGTCAACAACTATATTGCTCCTTCTGAGAGTACAACCAAAAAAACTGGATTATTCTGAGCGGGCATTTTTTGTGTAGACCAAAAATTTCCGTGGCTCATTCCTGTTCCAAATTTCTTTGTCACTAAATGGTATTGATGCTCAATGCGTTCACGTGTACCATGCGTAATTCTCCAACACACATACACACTTTGGTTGGAAAAATCCCCCCCCCCCCCACGATTTTTGCAGACATTTCCTTATGTACTAAGTCATGTTTTAACTTGAGTCCCAGTTTTAAGTCCCAGCTACTGGTATTTTAGTCAATTTGACCAAAATCTGTTTTCCAACTTGCATCCTGACATTCTATTCCAAAAAATGAATACACAGTTGACGTCTCATGTGTTTCCGTCTGAGGAAGTAAACAGTCAAGGATAAAAACAAATGTAGGGGAATGTATATTTTTGTCTCATGTCATCAGTAATATTGCAGTTACCTCACTTAGACTGCGCCTATTATGTCCGTGTCCTCAACTAAATAAATATAATATGTATCTACTCCTTACATGTCATCAAATACACACTCAAGAATGATCACTGTTACTTACACCCGTGGCTCTAACTATAGTGAGACAAACAGTAGAACCGCCAAGTAAGATTGACCTAGGTTGGTTGGAAATTGGAGACCAGTATGCAATGCGGGGAAACAGGTTGCAACTTACGACTGGTTTACCATCTATGTGTCTACGATGTCCAGAGTTTAGTGAAAGACTACACGTTATAGTTACCAGCACAGAAGTCGCATGTGTCGAGCCATTAACGCAAATGTAACGACAGCATAGCACAAGTAATTGGCCATTCTGCTACAAAAGAGATTCAGTAGAAGTTTGAGAAGTATTAAATACATTTGTCTAGAAATTGAACTACATGGAATATCGTCGAAAAAGGGAACCAATAACATGTTTATGGTTAAATTAGTTTTTAGCACACCGAGATACTACATATTATGGCCATTGTAAGTCTTTAACAATTGAAACGTGTAACAGTTAAGTGGCGATTGAATTCGAACCAGCCGATCGGTCGTAGTAGAGAAGCCCACATTCAAATTTAACAAATTTGACAATTTAACAAATATGATATGTGTAACCTATAGGCTGTACTCTTTAATCTACATATCAGTAACTGTTCTGTAATATGTAATCTACATATCAGTAACTGTTCTGTCATCTGTAATCTACATATCAGTAACTGTTCTGTCATCTGTAATCTACATATCAGTAACTGATCTGTAATCTGTAATTTACATATGAGTAGCTGATCTGGTTTTGTGGCGGTTGGAAACCCTTCTTTTCATTCCCACATACTACTTGTTTCTTGCAACACCCCGCATCAATCTGAGGTCTATCTATCTATTCGCAAAACGCTTTATTGCCTTTCAGCGTCAGGTGTAGAATTTCTTTTCTGAATAGGATAGAGTAGAACACGGTTTAATCATTTAAAGTTACAGAAACGACATTGTGACTGACTTAGCGACGCGACAGTTTAGAAATAATACTAAGTAATATCGATCGTAGGAAACAATGAAAAGTTCTCAGAAGGCACGCTGAAGTCATGTGTTCTGAATTCTGAAGTAGGGTGCCAGTACTTATTCCCTGAGAAGATAAACGAATTGCTCATTCATTGCTTAGCATGTGCTGTAGGCAAATCTAGTGATGCGGTTTCTGATGAACCATTGACTAGGAAAAAGAGTATTTAATGGAAACTGTGTGCTATGGCGCTCGTTCAAACCTTTACATTCTACCTTTAGTCCCGTCTGTATTGAGCGGTGAACGACCATTCGCTGCTGACTTGTGAACCAACAACCCATAGGTTTAGACTATAATATCAATAGAGATTACCACTAAATATAATTTGGAAAACAATATCTATATATACTGAACGGTGTCACTTTATAAAGATTGGAACATTTCAGAATTTTTTTTAAAGGCGCTGCAAGATTATCACGTAATTCTAACGGCAAAAGGAGAATACACACATCCCCAGAAAACAACTTGTTAATGACAGTCATTTTGTGCAATGGAAAATCAATGCAGACGCGAATTCGCGTGCTGAGATGTTATATCAAACCAATTATGTTCTATGGATGTGGAAACAAAAACATTCAAAAAGAACTGGACGCTACAGAGATGTAGTTTATGAGAAGAATGATAACAATTCCATGGACAGCTAAGAACACTATTGCAGATGCTCTCATTGATGTTGGCGTAAAAACGTTTAATTATATCAAACATTAGGGGCAGACAGTCAAAGTTTCTAGGAAATGTTCTTAGAAGAATACAGCCTGAACACTTAATAACAACTGGATAAATCAAGGGATGAGAGACAGGGGACGATAAAGAGAAAAGTTGCTAGATGGACTTGTATTGTGGCACGGTAGAAGCTCACCAACTGAGCATACTGACAACACAAGAGACATAGAGTCGTGGAGAAACATGATCCTCTACGCCATTCGGCACGACACTTGATTGATTGAATGAGAGCAACAATAGCAGAAAAATAGCAATAATCATTGGTTGATATTTACGTCTGAATAGGACACACCAAGAATTTCTTTTTTTTTTCAATAGCAGAACACACAGAGCAACAGGAATCAATCTGCTAATGAGAGCAACAATGTCACTGTCAGCTTGAAGTGCATTGGCGAACCTGATAGGGGATCAAAGAAAAGTGTAACTGTTCTTGCCAAGATTATCGTACAATGTGACTAGGAAGTCTGGGTGATGGAGTTGTCCCACCCCCATATAAGGATAACGTGACCCAGAAAACATGCTGTAGTCGGACATGTTTGGCCGAATGCTCAGATTTCCCAATTAAGCTATGTGCAAAAGTAAACTTTGACATAATGGCATAGCCAAATATGTTTACAAAGTTACAATGATGTCAGACTGTATTCTCCAGTGTGCCATATTCTTTCAGAAATTCTCGAGATTTCTTTGACACCTTTGACTATGACCACGTCAAATCTATAAATAATCCTGCAACAAATAACATGTCCTGCTACATAAATGGGAAGTATATATATCTATACAATATATATATATATATATATATATATATATATATATATATATATATATATATATATATATATATATATATATATATATATTAACTATGCAACCATGGGTACTGTTTCTGATACTACACGTGATGGTGTCGGTTATGGCCTCGGCCTACTAACAGTGCCACAGGCACAAGTCGATAGAATGGGAAAAGTCCAAAATGAGGCAATGAGAGCGGTACTGTGATGTACTATGGATACACCGATCTCTGCTATGAGATTTCTGTTTTATCTTCCCAGTATTAGAGTGCGACATCAGGTAGTACAGGTTAGGTCGTACTTACAAGTGACAGAATACAGCAACTACCCATTACACAAACGTCTAGATGAGTCAAAGGGAAAACGAATCAAGGGTGGCAGATATGGATGGCAGCTCCTGAAGACACAATGCGAAGAGTATGTGAATTTGAATAAATTGGAAAAAACGTGAATGTGTGGGAATAGAAATTAAGAAAAATTACTGACTAAAGTAATAATACAACTAGATGAAGCGTGTCGAAAATGGTCAGTTGTCACGTCCCAGTACATGAACTAGTCCAGCTAAAGTCGAAACCACATGACATAATTATATACACCGATGTTCAGTTAACAGAAATACAAATAAAGGCTGTCGGAGTTTTGTTGCCTACAGAAACGGCGTGAAGTTGGTTGAGACATCTTCAGTATACTCCACTGTCACATCGAGCATGAGGATAAAGATAGAGGGAGTTGTATCAACACTTAATTGGTTGATAACTGATACATCAACAAACTCGGCAATACTCACAGACTCTCAAAGCATGCTGCGCAAAATATAAAAGTACTTCCTGCGAAAATAATGGTAGGACTTATTGAACAACTCAATTGTCCAGAGCATTACATGGACATTCTGCCCTGGTCATTCTCGGGTCAGTGTAAACGAGAGAGCTGACTAATTGACAGGAAATGCAGTGATATATGGCCCCATTTTTTAGAAGAAATAGTGCAGACATGATCACGGCAGTAATACATTCATTTCAAGATGAATATCTCATTGATGCTAGGAATGTGCACATAGAGAGAATGTCAGAAATGTGAACATCTAGAGAGAGAGGAGGGGGCAAGTAATTTTTTGGAAGTATCCTAAGTTCACGAAATCAGCACCTGTCCGGGTCTATGAGTTCACATACACTGGGATGGCTGCTTGAACGAACGCCGAATCACTTATGGGAATGATCCACGTGCTGGGAAGCTAGTTTCAAATCAAAAGTTAAGAATATATATATATATATATAATTTGTCAAATCAGTTTAATTGGGAATATCAAAAATTGCGTAACGGAACCGTACAATATCACATGCCTACCTTTCATACTTCTTAAATATTCTTTGTCGATCTGAAGTGTAGTTATTTGTGACACCATTTATTGACTGTTTAGTATCTGAATACAACATGTCTGCCGTAATGGTAAGTTTGATAGTTCAAATGACTTCCGGCTCACGGATTCAATGATTTTCGCTCAAACTGAAATCCCCCACCATAAAACACTCCTAAACTAAATATCTCGACCCCAAACCACTGAACGATAATGATAGAGCGATTAAACAAGGGAAAGAATATATGGGAAAATAGTGTCCATATTTGCTATCACTTGTGACAAAACAGTGTAAACATATGTATATTGAAATGTAGATTAGTGTTTGTGTGTAGTGTGTAATTACTTGCAAAACGTATGTTATCTAAATAAAAATTTAGAAAATGAAGATAAAGTATACATAGATAACAAGGCTCACGTTAATAAATGTTTGAATGGATTGAAAATTTGAAGAAGTTAATATATTTAACTCGCTAGGGACGTATATGTACAGCGACGGAAGCACTAATGCAGCAATAAATAGATTTGATATAGCACGGGTTACAATGTCCAGAGTGAATACAGTGTGGAAGAGTAGCGTATTCAACCTAAGTGAATCTTTGACAATACATGTTTTTGTGTACGGATGTGAGACCTGGACAATTTAAGCGGAAATGTATAGATGAAAGCAGCCTTTTGAAAACAAATGGTAGACACATATTTCGCATCCATTATACAGAACATAAAACCATAATATATGTGAGAAATATAATAAATGCTCTTGCAGGACACCAAGAACTTCTTTCAGTGATGATAAAATGTCACAAACTCCTGCATGAACTGAACAGTAGACCCATGTGAAATTTTGCGATTTCAAGAGAAAATTATTTGGCTTATTTCAGATATGAACTTGTCTATTTTTCAGAGAAAATGCCGTGCTTCTTTAATATATAAAGGTGTCTATGTTTCATAGAAGATTGTCCCACTCCTTTCATATATGAACTTGTTTATTTTTCAGAGAAAATGTTGTGCTTCTTTAATAATATGAACTTGCCTATTTTTCAGAGAAGAGTATTTCGCTCTTTTCATATATGAGCTGGCATATTTTGCGCTGCATGCTCCGAGAGTATGATAGAATCACTGTGTGTGTTGGTGGTTGCGTCATCAATCAAGTGGAAAGAGCGGACACCTTTATATCTCCATTCTCATACTTAGTGTTGTTACTAGATAGGCAGTAGATCTCTCTGCAACATTTCTAAAATTTTGGTAATTACAATGCTCAATCTAGACATGTTTGTTTCTCTTATTTCTGAACCAGCTATGTAGAAGCGTGTGTCGGGATATAGGAATCATCGGGCATATACGAACTCACTAACCAAATTAATTACTTACCAATTTTAATTATTATTATATATATATATATTTTCCCCATCGCATTTAATGTTTTTTTCATGCCATGCTCATCTTCGCTTGCGAAGGAGGAACACCATCAGATATCAAGACATTAAGAAACATTTGTGGAAGTGGTGGAACGGCGTAAACGTGTATGGTATGGGCATTTCACGAAATGCGAGTCATCTAATAAAATTATTTTGCTAGGAACAATCCAGGATGGAAGGAAGAGAGATCATGGATTGATAACATCAAGGAATGGTCTGGGCTTGATGTTTCTACAGTCCCCCGAATATCTGAGGACAAAGTTATTTGGAGAGTTTTATTTTGTGCTGATATATCCAGTGTGGTACCCCTAAGACACTAACTGGTTATGTGTCGCAGTATTTATTATTCTTGTATTGATACAACAGAAATATCTGGAGAACTCCTCCTCCTCCCCTACTTATATAAAATACAATGTATGAAACGACGTTATTTCTACGGATTAAAGCAAGTCACACAATGATATCTAGAATTTATATAGCTCACAAGTGACTGTTCTCATATATTATTCATTTGTTCTCAAATATCATTCATTTCTAGTATCCGACATCCGTGCGGCAATCTAGGCATGGACCTCTAGATCAGGGTGAAAAGAGTAGGTACATTGTCGTCATTCCAGACATGTGGGAACAGGAGATTTAGGAAAGTTGAGGATTACGCTGACATGTTACTTGTAAAACAGCAATCGTAATTCTCACAACTTGACATACATTATTACTTGCGTTTTCTATTAGATAATCACAAATAATGGTGAAGAGATGCAGGAGAGATGACAGTTCATCTTTGGTTTTTTGTGTGACAGACTCTTAGATGACAGGGAATGCTAGATGTGCCAGATCCCGTTCTAGATAATGTGGAGTGATAGATGTGCTAGGCCCCGTCCTAGATGATGTGGAGTGCTAAATGTGCCAGGCCCCAACCTATATGACAGGGAATGCTAGATGTGCTAGGCCCCGTCCTAGATGATGTGGCGTGCTAGATGTGTCATGCCCCGTTCTAGATGATGTGGAGTGCTAAATGTGCCAGGCCCCAACCTATATGACAGGGAATGCTAGATGTGCTAGGCCCCGTCCTAGATGATGTGGAGTGCTAGATGTGTCATGCCCCGTTCTAGATGATGTGGAGTGCTAAATATGCCAGGCCCCAACCTATATGACAGGGAATGCTAGATGTGCTAGGCCCCGTCCTAGATGATGTGGCGTGCTAGATGTGTCATGCCCCGTTCTAGATGATGTGGAGTACTAAATATGCCAGGCCCCAACCTATATGACATGGAATGCTAGATGTGCCAGGCTCCGTCCTAGATGATTTGGAGTGCTAGATGTGCCAGGCCCCGTTCTAGATGATTTGGAGTGCTAAATATGCCAGGCCCAAACCTATATGACATGGAATGCTAGATGTGCCAGGTCCAGCCCTATGTGATGGGGCATGTTAGATGTTTCAGGTCCCATCCTATGTGACAGGGAATGCTAGATGTCCCAGGCCCCGTCCTACGTGACGGGAAACGCTAAATGTGCCAGACAAATTTATCAACAAATATAACAGAAGAATGATGATTTTTATCCCGTGCCGTTCAGAAAAATAATAGTTCTAATTTGTCATTCTAAATCGTATTACATTATTGCAATGTATTAATTTATCAGCAGTGTATCATTCATGTTATCTTCCCTAGTACTGTAAATATAGCATCTTCTGATGTAGACACAAGTTGGTAGTTGCTACTCACTTGATTGATGTAGACACAAGTTGGTAGTTGCGAATCACTTGATTGACTGTACTTCAATTATCCATCAGGTGACATAATACCAGTTTCTCGTTAATTATACATCCTTGTGGACTGCGTATAAACACATTTCTAAAGCGACGGAATGAGACTTCTCACACTAGTATCATGTGTTGTTGACATAAAATATACACAATGTGAGCAATGAAATTTACTGACAAACTTAGCAATGCATCACTTTTGATAGATAAATCAGAAGTTTCAGCAGTGCTGTATAAATTAGGAAATACTCGAATTGTACCCTGTACTATTTCTGATGTATTGATTTGATTTTCAGTAAGTCTCGTAACTATCATACTTTTCTGAAGCATTTAGTTGATTTCACTCATACTCATCTTGTGTTTGCGTTAATTTGTCTAGAGTCCAGGTATAAAAGTAGTTGCATATTGTTGTTAGACAAATATTGTTTGACTTTTGTCTTGTAACGTACTTCCATATTAGAGACTGGATTATGGAAACCGGACAAATAATGAGCTGAGGTGATGTTCGGAATGCCCTTAGGGAGAGATGATGTATAACCGAAGTAAATAAATATTTGCAGCCTGAAGCCCTGACCTCACCAAACAAGAAGCAGGAATAGATGCAAGATATAATAAGGCTTGTCGGGTCATTGGTCAACTAATACCTTTATTACAAAACAAAGATATTACACTAGAAACAATGAACGCGATATTCAACACCATTTTTCTGCCAACGTTGTGTTATCAGTGTTAAATTTGGACATTGGATTCTAGAACAATTCAGAAGATAAACACCACTGAAATGAAATGTGTAAGACGTATGATTTGGGCTAGCCTAAGAGAAAAAATCAGGAATGAAGAACTAAGAAAATAATTATGGAATACGTCAACAATAGAATACAACCAGAAACAACACGTTAAATTATTCAGCCACATAACCAGACAAAAATAGCAAAGTATTATCAAAGAAATCTTTAACAAACAATACGAAAAGAGTAGACCTATTGAATGCCCTCGTAAAAGGTGGATATATAGTGCATTAGAAACACTGGAAAATATAACAGCGGAAGAGGCACATAGAAGAGCAAAAGACCGTATACTCACTCTCATCTTAACACCGAAAGGTACATGAGAACAGAAAGAATAAGAAGAAGGAAAAAAAAGAAGAAGCCCTGAGCATACAACATGAATACCATCTCAAGAGTGATGTGGATAAATAAAAAACGTTATGTGGGTAACCAGAGGAGAATGGTTGACCTACTCAGAGTAGGCGTGGTTAATTGGTAAATCTGAGTGATATCTTCAGATTGAGATCACTGCACTTATGGAATTGAGATCCGAGCACGTATGTACCGATGGTTCGATGTGCAGTGCTGACAATCGTTCAATTACCTAATTAACTTACTTCTATAAGTATCACTGAATCAGCAATTCACTCACCTCATATTCAGCATTTAATCAGCTAATTAATTTACCTCTATTGAATCAGCTAATTAACTTAATTCCATATTGATCATTGAATCACGGCAAAAGTTAGCAACTCATTGACTATCACTATTATTTCAAGTATACATCGTACAATCAATGTCTATTATTTTTGTTTAATATGTAACATATTAATTTTTCTATACTTGAAGAACATATTTCGGAATGTTTCTCTATATTTACTGCTCATATTATAGTAGATAAAAATATTTGCAGATGAGTTTATCGATTCCATGATGAGGACGAAGCCTCCTACGACTATACTTGTATATATGTATTTACCACCGATTGCTAGATCAGAAACAAACGCAATTACCAACATAATGGTAGAAACTGGAATAAAACAAGAAATAAACAGTACAGAAATCATGACAATCATCTTGGCTACTCTTTGATTTCGAATGTTAATATCGGCTCCTTTTGTTGATTGTTCTCTCCACTTGGACCTCTTGGATAAGCTAATGACTAGTATAATAGTACATATAGTCATAACAACACATGCAGTAAACGGGAGGACAAAGTTGTTAATGGTTAACAAAATCATTTCAACATTTTCTCTATCTTTGGTAGAAACAAGTCCAATTAGCGTCCTGTTTCTATGTGGGTAAAACACAAAATCTAATTTGTTGACGACGTAAATAGGTGCTTCAGACGATGCCAGAATAATGTACGTTAATATCATGATAATCCCAACTCTTTCTGCTGTAATAAGGTTTTTTACCTGTGGATGATATTTGACCAAATATTAGATATTAGAAAAAAGAAAGATAGTTGTATATTAGAGTTCATGATGCACAGTACATAGGGGTAACTGATGTAGGGCCGATTTTAGTAATAGTATTAGGTTTACCTAAAACAGCAGGTTATGCCTCCAATGCCGTTTGTCTTCTCATTATGCTCCGTGCGTTATCAAATTCATGTTGATTAACAGGATGTAGTTCATAAAACGATATGCGATGTGTCATGTTTTATTGTATTACCGCTAGCTGCGATATTTGTGACTTTAGGCATGACATATCTGATTTCAGCGTGCCATATGTGTCACTTTTACCTTATTTGGGATTGGGCTTCCAACTTCCCCCAAAATCTTCTTACTCGCCTCTTACAACATGCATGAATGGTAAAAAAATGTTACTATGTTGTGTGTCCCCTTTCGGACTTCGGCAACACACAGGCGATCATCCTTTTCAATTCTTTTTCTCATGCTGAAGTCGGATATATTAGGCCGAAAGGCGCAGATATCGCAGCAATGCTGTAAACCATGACACAACGCATTCCGTTCTCCGGACTACATCCTGCTAATCTGCAGGAGTTTGAGAACAAACCCAGAAGAAGAAAGAAGAATTCTTTTTCTCTCTCGACAAATTGTATTACCTTTTTGTCAACTATTGTTATCAAAGGGAGATCCCAACCTTCTGCTAAATATTGTTACATAAAGAGAGATACCAACCTGGTGTTTAATATTGTTAGAAAAATAGAGATCCCATTTCTTTTTAATTTTTTTTTTCTTTTTTCTAAATATCGTTAGAAAAGAAGATCCCTACTTGTTCCTAAATATTGTCAAAAACACGAAATCCCAACTTTTTGACAAAAATCGTTAGTAAATAGAGATCCCAACTGTTTGTATAGTATAGTTAGACAATAGAGATCCCAACTGTTTGTATAGTATAGTTAGACAATAGAGATCCCAACTGTTTGTATAGTATAGTTAGACAATAGAGATCCCAACTGTTTGTATAGTATAGTTAGACAATAGAGATCCCAACTGTTTGTATAGTATAGTTAGACAATAGAGATCCCAACTGTTTGTATAGTATAGTTAGACAATAGAGATCCCAACTTTTTGTATAGTATAGTTAGACAATAGAGATCCCAACTGTTTGTATAGTATAGTTAGACAATAGAGATCCCAACTGTTTGTATAGTATAGTTAGACAATAGAGATCCCAACTGTTTGTATAGTATAGTTAGACAATAGAGATCCCAACTGTTTGTATAGTATAGTTAGACAATAGAGATCCCAACTTTTTGTTAAACATTGCTAGAAGAGAGACGTCCCAGCTTTTTGTTAAATATTGTTAGAATAGGGAGATCCCAACATTTTGTTACAATAGTCACATTGAAAAAAAACACCATTAGCAGCATATCTTACTCAGAATGTAGCCATCAAATCAGTTTTTATCGCTATTGTGATTTTCTAGACAATATAAATACGTTCAGTAGTTTGTCATTGCTTTCTGAACGGTCCAAATGCATATTTGCCTGTAGCAGGAATCGAACCCGGTACGTTTCGTGGCACAGACGAGTTATGTGCCACGCTGTCTGAACCTAACGAATACATATAAATATCGTATATCAGATATGTTCCAATTATTCTAGAAAAGACATGAAAAGTCCATAATTTAACCACACACAAAAAGAAACAGTTTCGTGACAGAAATAATAACAGGGTTGGGTGAATATGTTATCATCTCACAGAAACACACGTACATCTTCTTGACTTTCGTTCCATCTCAGCCGTCAGAAAGAAACACTATTACACACAACATTAACAGTCACTAACTGTATTGATCACGAGGTCAGTTGGTTGTACTTACAAAAAACCTGAGCTTTTTATAGGAATGACATTGACTTTCTAGAAGCAGAACTAATCAAGAGCTGTTTGATATCGACACAATAATAATAACAATAATAATAATGATAGCAACAACAATAATAACATATGGTAAATCGAAAAACTCACCAGTAAAGGTATAATAATACACAAACATCTCTCCAGTGTGATTAGAGCGGTAATCCAACTAGAGATTCGTGTGAAGATTAGATGCGGCCTTGCAGCAACCAGGTAACCCACTCCTAATACGTCAAAAGGCACGTCTGCTCTACAGAAGATTAATGTTATAGAGATGCTTGTCCATATGAGCGTTATCAGAGAGCACAGGTCAGAGATGGTCAAACCTAATTATGGACAAAATAAAGATACTCTTTTCCAGTTATTGATAATCTTAAATGGAAGGAACTTAGAAAACAGTGTATTATTAAACATTACTCATTAAATAACTTAACACAACTTTAGGCAAGTAATTTATTGACAATATTGGCAAATATCAATAAGTATATATTGAAATTATAAAATATAGGTCAGTATATAGGTACATACATTTTTAAAAATATAAATCAATACAGGTTAGTGATTATTGGAAATAAAGTTCAGTAAATAATGGTAATATTGGTAAATATATGTAAATATAAATCAATATATGTAAGTAAATAGTGAAATATAGGTACATACAACTAAACAATTGATAGCATAACCTTTTTAGGACGTAGTCATTCCACCAATCATTTTTATTTGTAGTGATTTTCTAGGCAATATAATTACATCTAATAGTTTACCATTTCTTTCCTTACAGTTCGGATGCACATTTCATTGCGTCGGAATTCAAATTCTCTACTTTGAACATCACATACGAGCACTGCACGATGCTGTCACAGAGCCATACAGGTAAGTATAGGTAAGTACATATTGAATATTTAGGTAAGTATATGATACGTAACTATTGAAATGTTAAGGAAAATATATGTCCGTCTCTGTGGCTGTGTGGTACACAGCAGGTATGTGACTGTTAGAATTCTGGTTCGACCTTTACAAAACCTGAGCTTTTTGTAGGAATGACATTGACTTTATAGAAGTAGAACTAATCAAGAGCAGTTGGATATCGACAACAATAACAACAATAATAACATATAGTAAATCGAAAAACTCACCAGTAAAGGTATAATAATACACAAACATCTCTCCAGTGTGATTAGAGCGGTAATCCAACTAGAGATTCGTGTGAAGATTAGATTGTTCGAATTCTGCCTAAGACAATTCTACATTCGGACTCTTAAGAAGCATATGGCAAGGTGCTTAAGTATTTATGTAAATAACAAACATATCGAAGCATGTCCAACAAAATGAAAGGCGCCGCAGTAATCAGACAAATACGAGGCAGATACTTAATCAAGTACACATGTTACTTAAGATAACTAACTATTAATATAACATGATAAGAAAAAAACAATACAATAAAGAGCAAAGACGATTACCGATGTATAATAAATATATTTTGACTTTCATAAGAAATAAATATCAATTAAGACAATACAACTATAAAAAAACAGCCACGAAATCTGTAACAAATGGTTTCCTCACAAAAACCATTTCCCGAGTGGCGGTTCTAGAGCGTCAGTTAAAGGACAGCGTCGTTTTGGCGCGTCTTTTTTAAAATTGAATTCATCTGCTTGCACTTCCTTTAAAAGAAGCGCTAGAACCACCACACGGGAAATGATTTTTTAAGGAAGTCATTTGTAACAATCTTCTTGGCAGTTTTCTTATAGTTATGTTGTCTTAATTGGGTTGTGTTTCTTGATAACTGTCCCGATGGGACCGACACGTCGATAATTGTCTTTGTTCTTCACTTTATTGTGTTTTCTCATCATTGTATATTGATAGTTAGTTATCGTATGTAACCTGCGCACTTGATTTAGTATTTGCATCTTAAAGTATTTATAAAGAGCATCAATTTTGTAGTGTTGAATTTGTAAAATATAGAGGTCATGAAAGAGACCAAGATCAAAACAACATTTTTGGTAATAGCCCGTGACTGGTTCTTGAGAATCACGTGATACTTACTGACCAAAAAACTTTAGACTATATTATTGAATCATCATCAAGTACCGTGCAAAATGACGTTGGCGATCACATCTTTCCATGTACATCGATCTCTCATATATGTCATCATCTCTATTGGTGTCGTCATTCGAAGTCATTTAGTGAAACTGTCTAATTTATGTTCTCTTGTTCTTCCCCTTGATTTTTTTCCCTTCTATCTTTCATGTTGTCACTATATTCTCAATGAAACCTCTTCTCGTTATGTACCCGATAAATGTTGACTGTCTTTTTCTTATATTATCAATAATGCATCTTTTCACATCAATCCTTCTAAGATATTCTTCATTAGTAATCTTTGCGGTCCAAGGAATGAGTAACATTCTTCGAATAAACCATTTTTCTCTGCATCCAATGATTTTTGTTATGTCTTATTTAATGTCTATGCTTCATTCCTTATCCTAGCTGAAATCTGGCATTGTTACTAGTCGTCCCAACTAGCGGTCCAAAATCACGGGACGTCACTCCTATACACTTTGTCACTAGGGGAATTAACTGTCTTGATCATCTGATAAAGGAGTTGATTACTTATCTCTCTTGGACTTTATATTTTTCTCAAATCAACGCGTGTGTTATATTTGTCAGAATGCTAATTTCGACAGTCAATAAGAAAGATCTAATATCTCTATATTTTACCTAGTTATCAAGATGTGACTTTTACAAGAATAAGTAGGCAAATGTTTATTTAATGAAACTAGTATTAAATATCAGTTTTACGTTGATCATTATACAGGATTGACGTTTTAGCCACGATGTTTTTATCAACATTGTTGACAACAAAAACAGAACAGCAAAATCAAACGAAAACTTCATACGATAGAAACGTTATAAAGTATACAGGTCTGGGAAACAACGAAAGATACAAAGAAAAGTGACCAAATTTTTTTCTCTCAATAATTCCTTACCATACTGTGCACTTTATTACTGCAGACTCCATCACTGAATGTGTGGAACATAGTATAGACTACGCACATGTATATGCTGATAAGCAAAACGTTTCGCAAATAGTTCAAGTCTAATTAATTGTATTATTGACTAAAATTGTCTCTTTATTAGGCAGTTACAATATAACATTAAGTTTGATGTGGTAGAACACGGAGCATGCAAATAATTGCGATATTGTTACCAGCCATTCATGTCGCACTGTCATACCAAGCAGAACTCGGGGAATATTTGTGTGTGGGGGTAGGGGGGTAGAGTTTTCTGCCGCTGTCACATCCCATAGATGGCCAAGGTGATCAATATCCTTGCTGAAGTCCGATATGGCATGGCATAAGGCGCAGATGTCGCATACAAACTGTAAACTACGACAGATCACATGATATTTTCAGGAGTGCATTCTGACAATATTAAAGATTATGCCAATGAAAGCAGAAGAACATGGCCATTCAATATTTACAGAAATAAATCATCAATCATCAGTATCGGCGATAAACCAGCAAACCTAAAATATATTTACTGATGTATCAAAGATCACAAACGTGAATTGTTTATGGCAAGAGGACTGCCCCACCTGTTTAGGAACATCGTGAGATAAAACACAATTATTTAAAATCCGATAAATAATACTAATATAATATATTCTTATTGTTACGATATGAGAAGAAAAGTATTATGCAACTGGAAACTTTATGAGTAGATCAGAATAAATTGTAATTCTACGCCTCAGAACTGGACACAACCAACTACGCAGTCACGTGTAGGTCACGTGTACACAAAGTTCAAGATTGGCAACACGACCATGTGTACATGTGGGCAGACAGCACAGAGAACCTAGCATATACTTCAAGATTTTTATGATTATGAAGCGCTGTGACAGAAATATTGGCCAGAGGAAACAATACTGGGATCAAAGCTCTATGGGTCACTGTGTGAACTACAAAAGACATCGAGTTTTATTCAGAAGACAGCATTACAGATATAGATATGTTTCAAGTTAACGACAGAAGAACAAGAAGAAATGCAACTGGAAAAGAGGAAAACATCACCCCCCCCCCCCCGCACCATCCACACAAAAAACCTACAACAAAATAACAGATAAAGTACACATTTTTGAAAACCGAATATGAGACCGCTATTTTGAACTGTAAGGACATGCACATTTTGAAGTTTGAAATTCATACGATTTGAATAAATCTATTTACGCATATTTCTGCAATTATACCATCATTTTATGATCATTGCACTGTTTCCAATATCATTCAGTACTCCAATTTCTACCTACATAGTGTTATTTCAGCAACTACATTAGTGCAAGCTTGAGACCTAAAGTGTTTCCTTGATTGTTGCATGATGGTTTATTAGAATAATATTATGAATAAATGCAAATAGAGTACTACTACTACAAGCATTATAAAGGGTACCAGATTACAAATTGTAAAAGGAGGATCATGAAAAACTTTTCGTAGACCATCCAGTAAAGAGGGAGGGAGTGTCTAAGGGTTTAAATAACATACATGAACTAGAAAGAACAGCATTATATCACTTTATAGAGTGATATTATTTTTTCATACATAGTATTTTCACTCAAGAACCACACATGTCTTATTTGTAATAATCTGTATACCTGTATATCAAACATCTTACTCAGATAATAGTACAAGAAGGAATATATTTGTAAATACAAGCGTGATATGTCATAGTTTACACATGGTGTAAACTATATCAAGCCCTACCTAGTAAACTAATGTTGATTGGATCGTTGAAGCCCTGCTTCATAAAACACACAATGTTGATTATGTTGGTAGTAACACCAAAGAGATCAATTGTCATAGAAACTCCAGTGTATAGAAACAAAGATAAAATCTGTGCTGTTTCATGGTCAATGTCTGGAATGCCAACATTATGTACAGTTATTGTGATATTAGATTGAGACACCATGTCAATGACACATTAATATTAGTTTCTGAGTTAGCGTGTACTCACAGTACTCAATCTTTAGCTAAAATATGCATTTTCCAAATAGATTCACGTTCATGAGGTCGACAAAACAGAGTAACAATCAGAGAAGTACGCCGCAATAAAATATAATAAGGTCAACACTCAGGTAACTAAGAAGACATCAATTTAATGATAGTATAATTTAACTTCATATATCTTTAATATGAATATAAATGTTTGTTTATTAGTTAACGTTAAATTAGATCTTACGTAATAATTCATCTATAGTCATTCATAAATAATATGGTACAAATAAAAACAAATAATACAGTAATTTTATCTTCATGGGCTATTTGTGCTTGAATTTATCGCAAAATTATAAAAATTTATACAATTGTGCTATACAATCGTACTCACGTTACACTGCCACAAAATAATAGTTATAACTGGTATGTGACAGCGCTACTTGAGTACAATTGTATAGTTTTTGTATTGATTATTCCTTGACAGTTTATTAATGTGTATTACAGAATATTACATTGATCTACATATACCAATTGCTAGAAATAAATTCTATACAATTATTATCAAACAAATACGTCATGAAAATAATAGTTCTATTTTTGCTTCCTACCAATGGCATTTGTTTATCACGAAATTTATTAATACTCAAAATATTTTTAGTTGTATTGTGTAAATATTATTTTAAAATATGTTTGTGTGAAAATACAGAATGAGTGTAGATATATTTAAATGTGTGTCTACAAGCTACACTAGAAGTCAAATAATGGATTACACTCACATAAAATAATATCAGTATTCATTATGAACTAAGGGTGGCTTTTATAGTCTGACATATGATGTATTATTAAATTATCTACAATTTACAAATACACTGGATAATTTTGAAAACATGCAAAGAACTGGTTTGAATTTTCCAGAAGATATAAGCTACATACTTCAGGGTTCATTAGTATAATTTCGGAGCTGGCAAACGATTTTCTTCTAACAATGATTTGGCTTGCAATGAGAGATGTATTCTGCAGTATTATAGTTCGTTCCATAATTCATGTTACTCTCACTTTACGTATATTTTCACAAAAACTGATGTTTGTTCGTCGAAGTCTAAGATGACCATTAAACAACCCGACTGTGACTAATGACTATTGTATGAAAAGCGATTTTATGTTTCCTATATTGTCGAAAACAAAAAAAAATTAACATAACCACGTAAAATTGGATTAATTTGAAGATTTAACTAGTCTGCACGTTTGATGCTTGATGAGAGTGCACTAATAATGGTATATATAATGATACACAACCTTACAACACAAAATTAGTTTGATAATTGGTGTATTTAACATAGAGTCTCCTTACCATCAAATATTTATCCAGTTACATTTATTAATTGGTACGGGTACGTGATGGGACATCCCTCGATGACACACAGTATTGTTCAATTAAATGTTGGGGAGCAGGTGGTGGAGGAGATTCAAATAAAGAGGTGGCTGGATAATATCAAGAATGGACAGGGTGTGAAGTTTGTAATCTCATCAGAATCGTCGAGGATGGAGATGCCTGGATAGTTTTTTTTTGCATCAGATGTCGCAATACAACACCACGAATATAGTGGCAGCTTTCATTATTATTATTATTAACTGGTTTCACATTTACATTTGTTCTTTATTCCCTTGTTTCAAGTGTTCTCTTTTTCTTTAATATTTTATATATATTTTAGTGGATTTCCTCGACAGAGGGAAATTTAATGAGGCCAGTCTAAGACAAATTACCAATCTAGGAATAGTAAAAAAGTAAAGTAAAGTAACCCATAGCATTTATTGATGCCGTAGGGATGTGAGATGTTAGCGATCATACATTTCAGAGGCTCTGCAATCTAGGAATACCAATTTGTGAAAAACGTGTTAAAATTTGAGATTAAATGCAGCTCACGTTTCATTGGAGGATATACTGAATGTATAGAAAGGGAAACTAAATTGAAATGCAATATGTAATATTCCATAGTCTGTCTCTGTGAAGAAGTGGTACAGAGCGTGCCTGTGACGGCTAAGGTACCGAGTTCGATCTCCACCACTGGCATATGAGCATTCGGACCATTCAGAAAGCAACTGCAAACTATTAACTTATTTATATTGCCTAGAAAATCACTACGGCCAAAAAAGTAATGGGCTGATGGCTATGTCCCGAATAAGATACGCAACCAATTTAATACACCATAACTTTCGAATATACGTACTGTAGTATTATGCATCTTACCATAAGTATGTATTTCCGCACGTTAACTTAACTATTGTTATTGTTCTATCCATGAAAATGATGTGTAGTGTCTGCTTGTTAATTCTATTTAGTCGACAAAAGGTGAATTTTGTCTATTCTATACTTTGTTAAACTCTACTTTATTGCTCTGTACTTTTTCTGTGATCAATGAATATTCATCTTGTCCGACATTGTTCAAGTGCAACTACATATATAAGTAGTGGTGGAGATAAGGAATGCAATTTCCACTTCAGAATATAATATTTAGTACATGGAAATAAGCCAAGAATGCACATGGATCCCCCCCCCCATTTAAACCTGGATTTCCTAAAAATAGTCACTTGCCAGGAAAACAAGAAATAATGATGTTTTAGGTATATTCCATTTCCCATAACATATTTTCTTCTCCTTCTTCTTCTTTCTGTCCTCATGTACCTTTCGGTGTAGACGGGAGAGTGAGTGTACGGTCTTTTGCCCATCTATTTGCTTCTTCTGCTGTTATCCGAGTGACTCTAAAACACTATCTATCCACCTTTTACGAGGGCGTCCAATAGGTTGACATAATTGAGGACGGTATATACGTGCCATGCACATGTTGAGAGATTTGCTTTAGGTAAATGGTTTTACTTGTAATAGGATTACAGGATAATTGTAATATTGTCTTTGCTGCTGAAAATAATGCGTTTTAACTTTAATGAGAATAAAACATTACAGAAATATGAACACGTCTACATAGGAAATGTATTTATACAATCATTGCCATAATACATTATTTGTGTTATGAGCAGGGCTAGTCACAATGTGCGTGCAAAATTATAGTCGCCAGCAATGTATAGTCATTATAATGTTTATTCTATGGTAATTTCGTAGACAGAACAAACTTATAAAATATCGTTGCAGAACATGTTTCGAAAAGTTTCTCTGTATTTACTGCTCATATGATAGTATATAAATATGTTAGAAGATGAGTTTATCGATTCCATAATGAGTCCAAAACCACATACTACTATACCTACATGTATGTATCTACCACCGACTGAAAGATCAGATATAAACGCCACAGCTAACAATGCTACTGTAACTGGAATAAAACAAAAAATAAAGAGTGCAGAAATCATAACAACCATTTTGGCTATTCGTTGATTACGAAGGTTGACATCGGGCGTCTTGGTTGATATTTCCCTCCACTTGGATCTCTTTGATAAACTAACCACCAGTATTACAGTACATGTAGCAAGAACAGCACAGGCTGCGAATTGCATGAAGAAATTATTGAAGCTTAAAGAAATCTTTTCAACGTTTTCTCTATCGTTGGTAGAAACAAGTCCAAGAAGCGTCCTGTTTCTGTCTGGAAAAAACATCATGTCTAACTTGTTAACGACGTACATGGGCGCTTCAGATGATAATAGAATGATATAAGTTGACAATATGATAATCAACACTCTACCAGGTGTGATGATACGTTTCACCTGTGGATGTAATTGATGAAGATTGACAAGATATTGATTTCAGTCAAATATTAAAATATAACATTTTCGCGCAATGCAAGGAAATGCTGATAAAATTGTTAAACTGTACCAGGGAACGTAGTGAAGACTATATATGTATATATATATATATATATATATATATATATATATATATATATATATATATATATTACATATATATCTACACGACGTGTGAAGTGGTACATAGATGTACATTAATACGGTTTATAAATATATACTACATAAAAAATGTAATTAAGTGTTGCTAATCACTGACGACACACAAAAGTTCCACATGAAAATCGACTTTTCGACCATAAGCTTATATTGAGATGTATAAAGAGCACAAAACTGTACACAGTAAGATTAAGGAAATGTACTTTCCACGACCACATCGGTAATAGAGCATCGACTGTACCGTTCCTTCCTCGTCGAGTGTTAGTATTACCCAGTAAGACAATTATGTGGAATAAAATTCAGATCACTAAATCAGGAGGGATGCACAACCACTGGACTTTTACATTCTTGTATTGAGAACTTAAAGGCATACTTCTTAACCAGTGTCTGTTGTTTCCGTGAGATGGAACTTTTGATACGGTGCATTTATTTCAAAATTGCATTTTGTTGAGATCTTATTGGGGATTATCACTTGAGGCAATAACGTTATCGTTCTAAGTGATGCTCTAGGCATACTGTAAGAGCTGTTGAGAGGTCGGATAATATATGGAGAAACTCCAGTACAATGAAGTCAATTGTCTAGGTTGTTAAACCTTTTCACGCTTATCCATAATACAGTTCCAAATCAGTTGCTTTAAAATAAAATAAGGGCACACATAATATAAACATCAATGCATTACTATACTCTTTCCTCTATGACAGCTCACCTTTAATGGTAAAATAATGCACACACATCTCTCCAGTGTGATTAAAGCTGTGATCCAGCTAGAGATTCGTGTGAAAGTTAAATGCGGCCGTGCAGCTACCAGGTAGCACACCCCTAAGACATCAAAAGGCACATCTACTCTGCAGAAGATCATCGTTACAGAGATACATGTCCACATGAGTGTTATCAGAGAGCACAGGTCAGATATGGTCAACCCTAAATGTGGGCAAATTAATAATAACTTTACTGTTTATATGGTTAAATATGATAAAAACTGAATTATTAGGACTTAAATATTGTAGACCATAAAAAATGCATTACTTCTTAAATAAAACTTTACATAATGATTTATTAATCTGTTAACAATTTAATGAATAAATTGTCCCAGCTTATAATGGACCAAATTAATCCAAAAACCATATTGAAGTAGAACGCAAAAGGCTTAAATGTACAATTATCGCAGCAAATGTGTAAATTGTGACACAAATAATATTGTTTATTCTTACTACCTGTTAATTGCAACATTTAGCCACATCTTCGTAGAAGTATTCTTCACAGAGCATTGTACCCAATTGATAATTGAAATATTATGATTTCTCTAGAAAAACTGCCACATTGCAGATGCGAAACAAAAGCTAATCACTCGTAATTCGTGAGAATCAACATAACACGGTTACTCGATGAACAATTGGTAGGATGTAGCGATCAGTACACATTTTTCGGTTGTACGATTCTCTAGATAATGTTGATTTTTAGTACCTACAAATTCCCCTTTCAATTTCAAGCCACGAGATAGCAGGGCAATCTCTAATCATAGGAAACAAGATAGCAGGTTACGCACTAATCATGGGAAACCAGATAGCAGGCTACTCACTAATCGTGGGAAACCAGATAGCAGGCCACTCATTGATCATAGAAAATGAGATACCAGGCAACTCACTGATCATGGAAAATGAGAAAGCAGGCAACTCACTGATCATGGCAAACCAGATAGCAGGCCACTCACTAATAAAAAAATATGAGATAGCAGGCAACTCACTAATCATGGAAAATGATATAGCAGGTAACTCACTAATCAGGGAAATGAGATAGCAGACAACTCACTGATCATGGAAATTCAGATAGCAGGTAACTAACTGATTATAGAAAATGAGATAACAGGACACTCACTAATCATGGAAAATGAGATAACAGGCAACACACTAATCATGGAAAATGAGATAGCAGGCAACTCACTGATCATGGAAAATGAGATAGCATGCAACTCAATAATCATGGAAAATGAGATAGCAGGCAACTCACTAATCATGGAAAATGAGATAGCAGGCAACTCACTGATCATGGAAAAATGAGATAACAGACAACTCACTCATCATGGACATTGAGATATCAGGCAACTCACTGATCATGGAAAATGAGATAGCAGGCAACTCACTAATCATGGAAAATGAGATAGCCGGCAACTCACTGATCATGGGAAACCAGATGGCAGGCAACTCACTAATCATGGAAAATGAGATAAAAAGCAACTCACTAATCATGGAAAATGAGATAGCAGGCCACTCACTATTTATGGAAAATGATATAACAGGCAACACACTAATCATGGAAAATGAGATAGCAGGACATTCACTGATCATGGGAAACCAGATTGCAGGTTACTCACTAATCATGGAAAATGAGATAGCAGGCAACTCACTAATCATGGAAAATGAGATAGCAGGTTAATCATTAATCATAGAAATTGAGATAGCAGTAAACTCACAAATCAAGGGAAACGAGATTGTAGGCCACTCACTAATCATGAGCAATGAGATAGCAGGCGTGCAACTGAAATCGAACAAGCCACCTTACCGTTCTAGACACACCACATGCAGCTAGTCGCACTACTTGCATATAGACACAACAGTCGTATCTAGTCACACAACTTGCAGCTAGCCACACTGATTGTAACTAGTCACACACCTTTCATCTGTGTCCTCAAAAGTCCACTCATTACCAGCAAATCGTTGAAATTCAGATAAAACGATCAGGAATCAGTTACATGATTCTGATCTTTGGGCTAGAATATCCTACTCCTGTCCTATTGTTACGGTTCGGCACCGCCAGAACCGACTGCAGTGGGCGAACGAGCATCGTCAATAGAACTTTGGGAATGACCAGAGACGGGATTGGTTTAGTGATTCATCATTCCGTGTACTCCAGCGATACAATAGATGGAGACGACTTTACCACAGAGTCCGTTATCACTAATCCTAGAACAGTGTCGATGAGGCTCATCCACATAGTGGAGGAAGTGTACTGAGTAGTGGCGATCAACTTCATAGGAAGACGTGACATGGTGCACATTGAAGGACGTATAACTGAAGAACGATACTTTGCTGAACTTGTTCGCCCTCGCGTCCCTCCCGTTTTGGCTGCACGAGGGTCTATGCTGTAGCAGTTATAACGCTCGACCTCATGTGGCACATCTCAGCACCCAGTTCCTCGCTGACAACAACGTCCAGACCATTCCGTGGCCATCCATGAACTCAAGACATGAGCTCCATAGAACATTAATGGGATGAACTTGATAGACGACTTCGCTAGCTAGACATGGCTACAGCCAATGTCCAACAGTTGCCTATTGCACTGCGGGTAGAGTTGGCAGCTATCCCAGAATAATAGATCCAACGGCTAATTGGATCCATGTCACAGAGATATTCCCTGATAGAGGCCAGAAGAGGTCACGCATCTTACTGAAACGGAGACCTCAGTCACAAAGAATACAAGTCCAAACAAAATTAATGAACATCATTTCATTGTTAACGTTTGCAAGATTATACGTGCCAATGTTGAAGCACTAATTCCGTAAAATAAACATTTTGGTACACGTTTGAAATTTAGTGTCAATTATCTGAAATAATGTTACACTTTTATTTTACAAAATGTAAGTGGGTTCAATCCCCGTGAATGCTAGCGGATATGTTGAACTTGTCAACTAGGAATCGGGTTATGTTGAACTTATCAACCAGGAATCGGGATATGTTGAACTTATCAACCAGGAAACGGAATATGTTGAACTTATCTGCCAGGAATCGGGATATGTTGAACTTACGAACCAGAAGTCGGGATATGTTGAACTTACCAACCAGAAATCGGGATATGTTGAACTTAACCAGAAATCGGGATATGTTGAACTTATCAACCAGAAATCGGGATATGTTGAACTTATCAACCAGAAATCGGGATATATTGAACTTATCAACCAGAAACCGACCTCGTGACTGTAGTCGATACAATACCTGCAAAATAAATAAAACACATCCTGTATACATCATGTTTTTGATTATTTTCTTGAATTCCGTTAGTCGGCGTTGGCAGGGGAACACAATAAATACATAGTGACCAACGAAAGTCAATATCCTTATTTATGAAGACGTGTTTCTGTATGTCTTCTATTGGAGAGTTACGACTCACTTTTGTGAACACAATGACAATGTCGTGGTCACTTCAATGAGAACGTTATTACGAATAGATTTTAAATCCAGATTTCTTCCATGAGAGTACACATTTGATATGACTAGCTGTAAATGCAATTTGGCTATATCATACGTACATTTATCTCAGAAACTCCGCCTGTGTTCATGGGGCCTAAAGGGGGAGCAGGGATTAAAATTAATACCGTCTATTGTGCACGTGTAGACGACGATTAAGGAGATAGAGAGTACACGATGGTGATGATGATGAAGTAATCAGTTTAGCTGTGAGCAGGTAGTTTTGTACATCCTATATCCAATGTGACAATACGGTTTGTTGTTTTAAATGCATAGTTGTATTGGAAGAGGAGGGTGTGTAAACGATTATGTATTCATTGTGGATCACTAGCGGGGCCAATCCGGAGGGGACCAGTATCATACCAAGCGTATCTACCGCCTGGGCCGTAGCATATACATTTGGATCGACTAGTGCATCATTGTTCTGTCAAATTTGTTGATCATTCTACTGTGATGGTACATTATACTGTGATGGTACATTCTACTGTGATGGTACATTCTACTGTGATTATGTCTGAGGCACACACAAAAGAAAGATACAATGACTGCTGATCCGAATATCTTCGTCATCATAGAGCGTTTTTTGACAAAAGATAAAACTAAAATTTTGAGACACAATGAGCATCTACTACCTTTGATGAAGAACAAAAGAACAGAAAACATGAAATATATACGAGCAACTGTAAAGATTAATGTTGAATGGATTTTCACTGGATGAAAAGCCTAGAAATTTAGACACATCATTCGTGTATCTGCCGATTCGACGTATCGTATGCAGAACGATATCATCACTGCCATTCTGTCAGCCTCTCAATTCTGTGAAAACTGCTCAATCTCTTTCCATGTCATGTTCAAAAGGTATATTCGATATCCTACGTGCATCCTAGTCTTGGTATTTTTCTTTGTTTCCAATTAAACTGCTAGAAAAATAATGTGGTATGATGTTTTGTTGCGCATGTTTTATCTATGGTACGACCTACATTTCATGTGTTATTTCGTATGACATTTGACATGTGACACTGCGTGTGTATAATAGTTGAGCATTTGGGTAAATGTAAGAATGACAAGAGCATATTATACAGCTGATATGCCATTATGCATCTGTTGTTCACATACAAAGGGCAGCATATATATCTTAATCGCTATCAATTCATTGAGAACTCTTATAATTGTTTAAATTTACGTTCTTTGACACATTGAAACATGTTGAAGAGTAATCTTAGGTTATTTCAAAATTGGAGATATTTGTACTATATCTTTACATAAAGTGATGGATGACAACAGCATATTCTTTGGAGTCAACATCGCTCCAGCTTGGTAGTTTATTTGTATTACCTGTTTCCATGTTAAACGGTAGCTGATAACGATGCTGCACATTCAGTATTCGTGTAATTTAATGTTCATGATTTTATGGAGACATCGTCGATGAAATGTGATATGTCTTCTCTCATGTTTTTAATAAAGAGTTTAATTTTGAGAGTCATAATATAGTGTGATCAGAACACGTGCGTGGTAAATTTATATCTTTGTTTTCAAGAGGATCGCGGTAGTCTAGTTCATAGTGAGCGTGCTTGCTATCACTGTTACAGTGTGCCGGGTTCGAAACCATGTTCAGGCAAAGTTAAATTTCCCCATCCTTTTTTCTCGCATGACACGACCACTGCTCCAGTCGACCGAGCAGTACATGGGTACCTGAACATCAGTTAGTGGATGTAAAGGCAGCAATGAAGGGAATTTGGCACACCACCTAATATTTGCAGAGGTTTAGTAGATCATTAAAATGAGCGGCAGGTTGTTATTACGGAATCCTCCTTCACCTGTCAGTTTTAGTTGTCAGTTTGTCCAGAAATCTAATAGACTGTCAAAACCGCATTTTCTATCTGTATATTTATTTTAATATCGATAAGAAGAATAGATGTAGTTGTGAAGTATAGGTAAAGCAATTGGCAATGTATTGTTTATGGTTGCTCTTTAAATTGATACGTTTTGATACTGAAGATCCGTGATATATAACCAGATACTTCACCATGCCTACTGCGATAGAGAACACGTTGCATGCCCTAGCCATGTTATCAGTATGGAACTGCAGAATGGTTTCATTGTGTGACATGTGTGCAACATTATACAAGTATAATATATTTTTTCCCCGAAAAGTATGTCCGATGTTTTTGTATTTGCTCTGTGACCTGCGAAATTAATCAGTGAACCATTACAAAGAGGTAAATACCTTCACAACCTGCATCTACACATGAATGTTTTAGAGACAAAACAAAGAATAGTGCGAAACATGCTTTACTTCACTCTCTACAGCTAAGATGCCTGATGTATTACTATCGAACAATATTTTACACTCATGTCTTCATGAAAGAAGACGATACGCCTTAGTAATGCGGGTGGACAGCCATTGAAATCTAGAACTTTATATAGTTAAGATCCACGGACAGTATAAAACGCATTAAATACATTTACAAATTCGTTAAAAAACAGGTTTGATCTGTTCTCGGCTTTTTCTGAAGTTGATGACAGGTTATGATTACGTCAGACAGCAAATCAACCATAGTTAAACTTCATTATTGAATGACCTATATTGACATACAGTCGGTTAGTATCCGAGAACAAAGGCAAAATTGGCTTATAATTACTCGAGACATGTTCAATAACGGAGGAACACCTTGTGTAAGATAGACGTATTTAATACAAGTCTAAGTCCCCGTTACGATCTCCTCTAATCTGCGACACAGGAATATATATATATATATATATATATATATATATATAATGAGAAATTAATGTGCATGTTTTCGTACCTAGTAAACTAATGTTGATTGGTTCATTACAGCCCTGTTTCACAAAGCACACGATGTTGATGATATTTGTAACAACACCAAACATTGCAATTGTCTGAGACACACCAGCGTAGAGACACAGCGATAAAATCTGAGCTGTTTCTTGACTTTTGTATGAAACGTCTAAATACTGCACAGTTGCTGTTGAGATATTCATTTTGACAACATCCCTATTAAACACTAATTTTCGTTTAAAATGTGAAGTTTTAACGCACATCATACGTTTCTAATTCTTATTTCACATTGTTTCCTATTCATTCACATTGATTCAGCAATGAATAATTTTAATAAAACAACATCTTGTCCTTCAATAGCATAATGGGAGTACTCTATACTACATACAAGTACATCAAACTATATAAAGTATAATCTGCTAAATATATGTGCAGTTTCTCATGAAACTATGTTTACTTTTTCCAGGTGATCATGTCAGAAAGTATAATTTCTAATCTGTAGAATACTGGATCAAATATTCATGGACCTTTAAACACCATATTTTAATGTGACAGCTTTGCTACTATAACAATATAATAGTGCAGTTATTGTACACGAAATATTTACTAATTATGTATCTGTAATCATCAATTAGTGATATTAAAAATATGAGTATGTTATATATATATATATATATATATATATATATATATATATATATATATATATATATATATATATATATATATATATATATATATATATATATATATATATATATATATATATATATATATATATATATATATATATATATATATTTAAATGCTGATTCTAAAGATATAATATCCCGGTTTCTTATTTGAACTTTATTTCTAGTAAATTCTGGTCACTGCACTTTTTGAAATATATTACTTGGAAAAGATTCTAGTAGTTTGTAAATAATTTGGTGGTGCCGGATGAAATAACTTATGTTTTCTAGTTATGTGTGTCTAAGTATGTAATCACGTTTACAATCAAGCACAGTGCCATTAAATAAATATGATCATACCTATGTAAATAGTAATACGATATATATATATGTATTATTTACTAATAACTTTTTTATTAAATATTGTTACAGTACGATATATCTGATAGAGGGGACATGAACATCAGCAACACTAGATAATATAAAATAGGTAAAGAAAATGTTTTACAATCTGGAAAATATCAAGTGCAAAATGTTCTTTTCAATAGAAGAAACATATTACTCAAATGCTACATAGAGTCACTTCTGTCATATAGAAGCGTATCAAAGACATCAAATAAAGACAAACATGCAATTGGAAGCCAAATAGATAGTTTTGCAGAAGAGTGTTGATCATTTGAGGAACTGCTATGAAAACTAGGTAGATGGTAATATACTTGGGAATAGTGACAAATAAATAATGTAGCGATAGACTGTTCAAGAGCTTGAGAAAAATATCTAGGAAAAAACAGACGGTGATACTCAACATATATTTATCAACTCCTTTGAGGACCAAGGAGAGAATTAGCATGGTTAATTAAGAGGAAGGGGACAAAGAATGGCAGTACAACACAAAACAGACACATGAGAGCAAATGTGTTTGTGTGAGCATATTGAAATGAAGTTCATTAATGAGGTTAGAAAAATTAACCAAAGAAGTAATAACGTTGTGTTGGGACATATATAGTGAATAGTTTGCAACAGTTACAGTCATGGACAAAATATGGAGATATACACCGGAAAAAAGAAAGGAAACACCGTGATTGATTTAAAGATAATTTGTGGCATTCACAAACAACTTATGAGAAGACTTAAATAGCTCATCGAGATTAATATCTTCAGCAGACTAACAAAGTGATATGGTGAAAACTTAAGGAAGAACTGCACTATATAAACATCAAGCATGGAAACAGGTATTAATGAAAACTTGAAATTCATTTCCGTTAGTCTCAAAACATTTGAATGTGTCCTTTTGCTTCCTATTTGAGTTTACTAATTGATGTTGAGTGGTGCAACTTATTATCTTACTTATTTGGTTACCAACACGACTAAGACAGTAATAGTTGTAAGATATGTATCTCAATTGCAACGCTCGTAAACTATTTGGAGGTTCAAGAGTAGAGTATGTACCGTTCTCGATGCACTGCAAAGAGATACTGGACTTTTGTACTATTTCGTCTTCTTCGCGGAATGCATTACATTTCACACTCCTGCATATTAGCAGAATGTAGTTCAGAGATTACATCTCACACTCCTGCATATTAGCAGAATGTAGTTCAGAGATTACATCTCACACTCCTGCATATTAGCAGAATGTAGTTCAGAGATTACATCTCACACTCCTGCATATTAGCAGAATGTAGTTCAGAGAACGTTATGTGTTACGTTTGGATTTATAGATTACTTGCAATATATGCACTATTTCCCCGACACTTTTGGACTTAGCATGGCTTCTGTATCGCTTTGGTTCTTTTTTTAGATTGCAGTTTTAACACCGCCCCGGAACAATCTTTGTCGCCTCTAACGACATGCATGGAAGAAAAACATTTCGCTATTATTTGGAATCCATTTCGGTATGGGCAATACTGGCATTAAGTTTTAAAATAGGAAATAATAGTTACATGTAACAATAATTACATGTAATAAAAGTTACATGCAATAAATTTTGCAAACAATAGTAGTTACATAAATAACATATCGTTTATTTGCAGAACATGCTTTGAAAAGTGCCTCTGTATTTACTGCTCATATGATAGTATATAAATATGTTAGAAGATGAGTTTATCGATTCCATAATGAGTCCAAAACCACATACTACAATACCTACATGTATGTATCTACCACCGACGGTAAGATCAGGTATAAATGCCACTGCTAACATTGCTATTGTAACAGGAACAAAGCAAGAAATAAAGAGTACAGAAATCATGACAACCATCTTGGCTACTCTTTGATTACGGATGTTGACATCTGCCACTTTTGTTGATTCTGTCCTCCATTTGGATCTGTTAGACAAGCTTATGACCAATATTACTGTAGAAGTGACAAGGACAATACAAGCAGCGAATTGCATGAAGAAATTGTTAAAGCTTAATGATATCATTTCAACGTGTTCTCTATCTTTGGTAGAAACAAGTCCAAGAAGCGTTCTGTTCCTTTCTGGGAAATATATCATACCCAGTTTGTTCACGACGTACATTGGTGCTTCAGATGACAATATAGTGATGTAGGTTGACACAATGATAATCCAAACTCGACCAGGTGTGATGATACGTTTCACCTGTGAATATAACATATGGCGGTTAACAGGTATGACAGAAATATACATTCTAGGAAGAGGTTCACATACACAACTTTTAAAACGTTCCAAAGTGTGTTCCGTAAATTATGTACTAGGTTCCGCTTTGCGACTGACATTGTGGTATTATCCTGGATGATGTGCTTTGTGTTTGCTATTGTGACATTGTTCTATATGATGGCATATTAAATATACGCACTGTTTCTTTTTTCATATGTAAATCATTCACTGAATTCATCTATATAATTTAAAAATTAAAGTATATTAACTATGTGATCGGGTTTAGGGTTATTAGTTTAAAAATGTTAGTTAGCAGACAGTCGTCAGAAAAATATCAGACGACTTCTTACACGGCCATGGGTGCTCTGATCAGCTCTTGAGATCCAGTAAATGATGACTGATAGTTGGAGATCTTTTCTGGTTGGCAAACATGTATATAATACACACAATGTTCACGACCGGCAACACTTCAAGTCTAGATCCTTTATTATGGAATGGAAAAGGAATCATCATTCTCATTTGTTTCATTTGTTCACGTTGTTTCTTGCAGGAGTTCAATATGTCCGCACTATCTTTACTATACCACCAAACACTGCAATAGTGCATGCAAGCCGATCTGTTATCTCGTTACTTTGAACATCCACATGCCAAGACAAGGAAATGAAAGTGGCACAATGCAACGATGACCTGTAAACTGCATCAAGTCACTATTCCTATTGCAAGTTTTAAAAAAAATTGTTCTGATTAGGCTTGTCTGAGGTCGACATGAGTTGCCATATCTGTACTCATCCAGTTCAAGGCCTTGATCATCGCCATAATCCCCATAATCAAACTGCTTGTAATCACAGCAAATGCGCCACAGAACATGATGATGGTCTTCCCTACGGATTGATCTATAAAGACTCAATCAAGCATTAGACACGTGTCTAACAAACGAAACTTTCCGTGAATATAATAGTGATTCCTTCCATGGAATTTACACTGATCAATGCCTGTACATCAGGCACCACAACAAAAATTCACCATACTTTGCATTGTCTAGTGAGAATTATTATCACTCATAATGATGTCGAGCAATTTATGAGCACACTCATACAAGCATCACATAGTAAAGCAAAATGAATTAAACAGGTTACTAAAAATACTTACCTTGCCTATGAATACAAATATATTAAACAGCATAAATTAAAAAAACATACAGTAAAACTAAACAGGACAATTCTTCACGTATCGGCTCAAATGGAACCATTTTCAAGAGACAAACAACAGTAAACACCACAATAATAAAAATAATAAAATTAGATGACTTAGCCTGCCTAAAGCCACGTCTCCAAAACATAAAGCCACGTCTCCATGACGCAGGAATGGAAACGCATCTAGTAAAAGGGAAAATGCGTGCAATCATAATAAACAAACTGGAAAGTGGGAAATTAGAGGCAATATAGATATGGTTGGGGTGTTTATAATGAATGCAAGAATAATATAAGAAAAATACCCCTTTTGTCACTTTATCAGACAGGCAGGTTTTAAGAACACAGTCACAACAGGCAAGACTGAAGGGAACAGAGACAGATGGGGACAACGTGAGAAAATATTAGTTTGACAACCTAGCAAGGCATGGTTACTGCGGCACCCTCCACTTTGTCGGACACCCTCCGACCATTTGGTTATTTACATTCTTCACAAGATGTCACGCCTTCCATTATGCACACTGTATGCGACGTCTAAAGTTTAATGTATGAAGACGAAACACACAGAAACATGTAAACGCACTAAACTCAAGGTGTTAAAAATACAAATTTAAAAATTAACACATTAGAGACAGAAACTCTGAAAATCAGAAGACTACCTGGATCATTGAACATAAATATTAACGAAATACACGTCAGACAAATGCAGGATTTTAAATACCTGGGAAGTACTTTCACTGAAGTCGACAAACTAGACAGAGAAATTGAAACACGACGACAGGCCCATTTAGTCTCATACCAATTGAATTGACACCACTGCTCGACTTTTCAACTGTCAACTACTGCTCAAAACCCACACATCATTACAAATCACCCTTATGAATTACAAAACAAAATCACAAAAAGGAATCACCGAACACATCGAAAAACATCGAAAAAAATCACCAAACAATCACAAAACAATCACAAACAAAATCACATAACAAATCACACAACAAATCCCAAAATCGGATTGCTAAACATATGGGATAAGAGTTTTACCAACCATGCGAATGAAGAAAGTCTAAGGAAAGTTAACTCTATCAGCAGTAGATAATTGTGACAAAAACATGACACCACAATATCAATATAATCAATGAAAATTCACCTTCAGAGGTAGAATAATGCATAAACATCTCTCCAGTGTGATTAGAGCGGTGATGCAGCAAGTAACTCTCGTGAAGGTTAAATGCGGCCGTGCAGCAACCAGGTAACCTACTCCTAGCACATCAAAAGGTACGTCTGCTGAACAGAAGATTAGTGATATAGAGATACTCGTCCACATGAGTGTTATAAGAGAACACAGGTCAGAGATAGCCAGGCCTGAATGTGGACAACAATAATGATAATTTGGTTGAAGATATCGTATAAAATAAATAAACTATGCTCTGTTCACTCTAAGAATACAGTAGACCAGTGCTTCTCATTGGTTATTGGACGCAGAACTCATTAATCAATTGTTAAGTGTCCAAAAACTATTGTTCTTCAATTTCGTTTTAAAAGTTATTTTAAAATGTTGTTTAAGTATAGTTTTAATTGCTTTTAAATGGTGTATATGATATTGTTTTTACATGTCGTAGCTGTTCAAAAAACCTGTTGTCGCGTAGTAATGTGGGGGTGTGTTTTTACCCACATCATTCTTAAAGTTAACAGAGCATAGAAATATAGCTTTCTTAAAATATAAAGAATGAATTGCAGTTCTGTAAACAATGAAATAATTTATTTTAAATTATGAAACGTATATCCATCATCTAGTACCGTGGCGGCTGGCATAGAGGATAATAGATACCCACAACTCTATTTCCAGTATCCTCTGTCAGGATCTTTGTCAGACATTCATCTGTCATATTTTAGATTTAACACGATTTAATGGTTTTTTTTTTAAATATCTAAGATTTTATCACTTTATTGTTCTTGATTTATTTTGTATTCTATATTGCCAACTGTAACTGCATACACTGTAACCATATACACCAAACCTGACTGTAGCATAATGTGTTCAATAAATACAGATTCCCTATAATATTATTGAGAACTTCTGTCTCGTTACTCTCAACACTTTCTCTATTACATGATTTGTCTAGATGTCCATAGTACTCTTCTATAGAACTGCATCTGTGTTTCTTCTAATCGTTTCACGTGCATGTTATTTATTGTCTAGAGCTTCGTGAGTCCAGGGTTCAAGTAACTGTCGAATTAAACGAGATAAGTTTTCTAACAACATATCATCTCGTACCTACCGTTCACACTATGGAGACTGTAACCATTGAAGATGTATTGACCCTGAAAAATGGCAGTACACATCCGACGTCGGCAGATGCATACATCTAAACGTGGGTTTTAGGATGAGATATAGATACCAAACTATAAATAAGACAAGTATTCTTATGATCATTGTCGTGTGACGTCGTTTACCATGTCAGTCTTCAGTTTCGTGTGCTGTGTAATTTTTTTTATACCATTGTTCTCTCTTTCCACTATTCTAAGTTGTCACACACACACACACCTTCTCTCTTATTCTTCCCCTACCCCTCTTGCACTCCAGCTAGCATGTTGTCACGATGTGTCCCATTTTCCTTCTTCTCACGATGTATCCAAAAAAGCAATCTCATTCTGATGTTGCTGAATAGCTCTATATTTCAATTAACTTATATTACGGTATGTTTATTATGAATTTTATCTGCCATGGTGATTTTAGCATTCATCTATAAAAAATATATTTGCTTCCTATATAAAATCGTTCACTAGTGTATGAAAAATGTCATCTAAATGTATTACAATAATAGCTATGAAATATGTTATGACACTGCGTGTTGTATGATTTAACTACCAATTGCATGCAAATATCTTCGAATACTTGAGCTTCTGAGGCGTGCTCACTGAATATTACGACTTCCGACGTGTTTATTCTTAATTGTATATGAATATGGAGAGTATGACGTTTATGATAAATATATTAGACGGTTTGTACATTTACTCTTACCTAGTAAACTGATATTAATTGGTTCATTGAAGCCTTGTTTCACGAAACACACAATGTTGATTATGTTGGTAACAACACCAAATATCTCAATTGTCTGAGACGCTCCAGTGTAGATAAACAGTGATAAAATCTGTGCTGTTTCTTGACTGATATCTGGAATGTCTAAATCGTTTGTCGTTAATGTTGAGACATTAATTGTTCGAACCATCTTTGTCAAAATATCGGACTCGTTAATCAAATGCCGCGTGTGGTGCTGTTCAAGAGTTCTTGTGTTTCATAGCTGATAAGAAAGACATCTTGACAGAAATTTAGAAAATTTAATATTAAGCGTGATACGTGTATGTCTGGGGAAACAGGGTGACATAATTAAGAATGTAGCTAACCAACGAGAAACAGGTAAAATCAGCATACATACAATTCATGGTTTGATGGAGGGGACTGAACACTTTTAGGATTGATCGGAAAACAATAACGTTGATTAATTAAAGGTGATCAAGTTGTCCCAAACCATGAGCTATCTCCCCTGTGCACTGTTGGGAATAATAGAATCACATCCATTTAATATTGCAAGTATATTGTAAGATTTAGATCAAGAGAGAATTCCAGGACGAGATAACGGAAAACACTATACGGAAAACACACTAGCTCACAGGAACATATACAACACAGTGGTATTGTGTCAACGGGAATGGATTAGTAACTATTAAATCTATACAGAGTAACGTTTTATGTGCGGTTATAATGAATCCATCTGCGTGCAGTTTGTAATCGGAATGTAAAGAACTTAGTGACAATCTGATGACCTAAAATGGTAATGAAAAATCATTACAAAAAAACAAATTCTAGTGTAATCGTCATGTTCTCAATAAGATAGTATACCAGATAAGGGAGAATTATGATGTTTTCAATAGGATAGTATACCAGCTAAGTACAGAAAAATTCAAGTATGAAACAACATGATAAATTACAAATTCTTGAGACCACCGGGAATTGAACAAGTCCCATCTGACGGCACCAAATCGCATGGCAACTAGGTTAAAAAGGTTCTTTTATCCGTGCTTGACTAACCGCATCTCCAAAACAAAGATGCGATTTTCTCACGACATTCAAACTGTATGTGTGTACTCAAGTCACTTAGAACGGACCACTTAACCAGACAAGGACTATTACAACAACAACGAACATCCCGTACCAAGTATTGACGTATCTTCAGTAACAACAAACATATAACATCCGTATTCGTTCTACAAGGGCGAATAGGTCTTCTTGTAAAAATAAATAACATATAGACAGTACAATTATAGTATTCCCGTTGGTCTCACGAGTTTTTCATTTAGTCTCTTGCTTCCTACTTGTACTTATCTGATTCAAAATTGTACTGTCTATATGTTATTTATGTTTACAAGAAGGATTTCACCACCTGTCATTACTACTTCTTCATCAAAAATCGAGATTGAAGTTAAAAGACAAATTAGAGTTATGTTTTACATAACTAATTCTAACCCTTAATGCAATTATATTTAAATTATTAAGTGATACACATAAACATAAATGATACTCATAGAAACTAAATAATGAACTAAGTGGACTGCTTTTTTGCAGACGACCAGAGCCTCATATAAAAAAAACGAAAAACAACTACAAAATTATGTTAACTTACTAACTGCAACATGTAGAAAATACAACAAGACGATCAGTACACAAAAGACGGACACAATGAAAATATGCAGAACACCATGTCCACTAACATACAGATAGACAAAAAAGGAGTAAAACAAGTATCGAAGTTCAAATATATCGGTATTATTTTCACAGAAATGTCCAAAGGCAAATGCAGTAACATATCAACTGTCACCACTACTTCTTCATCCAAACATCGAGTTGCAAGTTAAAAGACAAATGATTTACACTATATTCCTACCTACACTGTGTTACCAGTGCCAAACCTGGTCTCTCTCATCTTTCCATTACATAAATATAGAGATATGTGAGATGAAATGCTCAAGAAAAGCTGCAGGGGTCACCAGGCTTGATAGATTACGAAAGGAAGACACATGGGAAATAATAGGTATAACATCTTGCATAGAACACAAAGAAATGCAGCAGATCAAGTGCTTTGTCCACATTATGAGAATGAATCAGGACAAGTTGCCCGTGCATGTATATATCCTAATAAAATTCGATACAAAGTCATAGGAAGACCACGAAAAAGTTGGATGGAAAACGGCAGGTGCATCTTGAACAACCACCGTCATATTACAGCCGAGGCGACACATATGGCCTTGGAACACAAGCTTGAGCTCCTATCACTCCCCACGCGTATCGGCCAGTGTTGATAACAAACCACCTGGCCAAGGTAAATAGACACATAAACTGATGATAAACATATGCAAATAGGTACGGGTCAAATGAATCACACAGGTAGACAATAATTGGCACAACAGGGATTGTAATGCAATAAGTACTGTACTTTTAATGTATTTCCGACAGACAAAACTTCAGTCCAAGCCATCGTTTAAACCCAGGGAGGCCGCACTGTATTCATTAGGAAACTCTTAATCTACATATCAATACATATGTAAATGGCATGACAACGAATGTGGATGCACGTAGCGATGCTGGACTAACGAGACACATTATAGCAAAATTAAAAGCAGACGGTCAAGATCTTTACGGCACGTGATGAGGAAAGCAAAACTTGAACATTTAGTAAGCATCGGAAACACATGGGATACGAGACATGGACGACAAAGAGAAACATGTATGTGTGATTGTCACTACGACACACACACATACACAAAAAAAAAAAAACGGCACCGACTGAACTTATCAACAACACAGAGTTATGGAGAAAGATGATCGCCTACACTCGGAGTGGCACGTGATTGATTCATGGGATTCCAGCATACATGCAATAAACCGCATCAGTCCACGATGAGAAATGTATAGTATTCAGGTAGAACGCAAGTGTTTACCTTTAGTACCGTAATATAATGATATACCAATATATTTTCACTTCTCCAAGTTCAAACATGGTCGCGATCATACAAACACAGAACAGGATAATCAAATGCAACAGAAGTTGACGGACCATGCAGTGCACCCAACCATTAATTGAAGTCTCCACCCAACTCAGACACTATTCACTTTCGGTAAGTTTGACTAGGGAATGACACACCTATTGATTTAGAAATTGTATATTTGTACACAAATACGGCACATTTCTGACTGACTACAGTAGCTCATAATATAATCACAATAAATCAAGAGATAAACATCTAATATCAAATTAATTGCTACCTAATAAGTTATGGTAATAATAAATAATAGTAATAATAAAAATATATGTCTAACAGATGTATAATCTGCATTTCCTTCTCTCAGTAATTTTACTGTTTACAGTAAAGTAAACACGCATATATATATATATATATATTAGTGATGGTACCGAGAGATTTGTCAATGTAATGTCCTCTGTATTTATCTTATTCCAAATGTGGGGCATCGCGGTACAGGATACGTTATGACGGCCAACGTTTCGGTTTCCTGTACCCACTGCAGGTAACTGAGCACTGGTTTGCTCAAAAAGTAATGACAAATTACTGAATGTAAATACTGTCAAGAAAATAACTACAGGCAAAAATTGTTGAGTTGATTGCTAAATAGTTATTAGGATATGCTGGCATATGTTTCTGTGTTTATCAGGACTTGATGAATGTGAGCATTGGTTGAATGATGTTTCGTTTATGATTTCAACTATTAGTTCAGAGGGAGGTGTATAGAACCAACGAAGAACTATAGACACAGCCAGAATTAATACAGAAAACTTGTCTAAGTGAAGACATCAAGCAGCGAACAAAGGAAAGATCGACATAAACATCAGTTCATTAATAACACGCTGAAGCCAATAAAAGTAACTTATAAGTATATTTCTACGTTATATTTATATGTTAGCTATTAGTGCCAAAAGATATACAATGTGTTTCGCATAATTACACTACAATTACACCAATGCGTACACAGTAACTTGAATATGGGAATGTGATAGTACATTGTGCATTAACTAAAATATGATCATATAATTTTATAGTATGTTATAGTATGTTACATTAAATATAAGATAGCAAAAATGATACATAAAAACAAAGGGAATTTCATAATATTATAATATGAATATATTGCATTATGAATGTATTATAAATATCTTTAATGTAATGTTTTTATTCAACTATACCAATGTTATGTGTTAATTCTTTCCTTTAATAGAAGGAAGTACACAATTCATTGAGTTAGATGAAATCAGTGTCTAGTTTGAAACAAGCATAATCAATGATTTATATATTAAAACTATCATTATCATCAAAATATAAAACCCGCAGGAACAGAAAGGAATATTAAAGTTATCAGTATCATCCAATAGTTATACAGACCATACAAATATATTCAGTACAACGTCATTCCACTTATAGCTACTGTTCAATATGAACATGTGGTACTTTCTCGTTTATATAGCGTGTGGTTCTTTCTATGAGAGAATATGCACTGGGAATCATTACGCTCAGCCATACAACAAATGAAAGTTTGCAGGAGATCCAAAACAAGGCCATGCGTTTCATACTTGGGCGTACGAAAGATACATTATAATAAGCCATGCGATTCTTATTCGAATATCCAACTGCAAATTGTATAATTCGATTATGCAGAACACGAGCCTACCTCCAAATCATAACTGAAATAGAACCACCACTGCATTCTGCAATTAAGAAAGTGATAGATATTAGCCTAAATACCCGAAAGTTGGATGGGACGTACGGCAAACGGTATACACTGTGCGTGCATGTTGAACCTGGAAAGGAATGTGTGCTTGTGATTTCCTATACCACCTTACTAGCGATAATAACTCTCAATAAACAATTTAAAAAATGGCGCCCTAATTTAGTCGAGTCTGAGGTGTCCGCATTAATAAGCAAAAATTATAGGAAGGGGGTAGCTGGGTATAAACACAGATGGTTCGGTTGGTATGCACGTGCGTAGACCATGGACTCTCACTGCTCAGTCCGTAAGAAGACCATCAAAGATGCGAGTGACGCTTTTGCTGTGATTATGAGTAGCATGACTATGGAGATTATGGCAGTTACCGAGACTTTGAACTGCATAATTATAGTTCAACTCATGCTTGCATGCTTACTGATTCGATGAGTATATTCAGAAATATAAAAATGGATTATATTCGAGAACAGTAGTATGAGCCAGTCTTGACGTCGAGATTGGCATATGTCGAATTCATTTATATCCCTGGTGTTGTTCGTGTTCTGGGCTACGCGAGAGTGGATCCGATGACATACACCGCTGATGTATCCAGTTGTAGAACATGTTTCGTATGGTCATTTTGGGTTCCCTACGAGAATAAAACAGGTCAGCCAAATGAAACTAATATTGGTACTGAATCTTTTTCCATGTCCGAATAAAGGAATGGGCTTGAAAAGCAGCTGGTAAATAAGCGGTAATCAGTGCTTAGAAGAATGTTTGTCAACCAACACAGAACTGGAATTATTAGTCATTATGTAATCGTGGATACACTCACATATATAGGGATCACATATGGAAGTGTCCGGATTGCAATGATGATGGTCCGACGACTGACAAACTAACGAAGGTTATGATTACAAGCAATACACAGTTACAAGGTAACAGCAAAAACATGTTCTCTGCAAAAACTATACTGAATAAAGTTTTCAAACCATCATTGCTAGTCATAATAGATAAAGTAGGTAATACTTTAACGGAGAAAAATTATATGCTACATAGATGGAAAGATTACTGTCTAGAAATGTACACTGAAACAAATTATATTTGCACAGAAGACATTAGCATACTTAGCAATGAAGCTCAAGAACCAGAGCCAACCCAGTATGAGATCAACTCAATACACACTTTTTAAAAAAGGTAAATACCCAGGATATGATGAGATAGCAACAGAAATGATATAGACAGGTGCAGAAGGAAGCGCCCGTACATACCATAGCCTATGTTGCAAGATCTGGAAAACTGGTATATGGCCAAAGGACTGGAGAAAAGATCAGTTACTATCCATTTAGAAAAAAATATTAACCTACAATTATGCACTAACTACACAACTATTGCTTCGATTAAGTCAAGCTAGTAAAATGAAAAAGGAACAGCATGGGTTTCCCAAGACATCTGATTCATCTAATAGAGGAACTTTACCAAGATCAAAAGGCTGCAGTGAAGTTAGAGGACGATCTCTCAGAGTGGTTTGAGGTACAGAGTGGTGTAAGGCAAGGGTGCACACTCTCACCATACCTGTTCACCATCTACGCTGAAAGTATAATGAGGAACGTGAGAGAAGACATACACAACACTGACTACCACGCTTTAAACATAGGTGGATTCCTAATCCCGGAACTACGCTACGCAGACGACACAGTACGTCTTTCAAACGATATAAAGGGATTGGAACAACTAATCAAGAACACAAAGAAATATAGCGAAGCACAAAATGTGTATTTAAACACGCAGAAAACAAAAATCATGTCAACAGATATAACAACACAGCAACCAAAAATCAGAATAGACAATACCGAGATAGAATGTGTTGATAAATTTGAATACTTAGGAGCAACCATCAACGGTGCAGGAGACTGCATGGCAGAAATAAGGAAGAGATTGGCAATGGCATATTGCAAAATAACACGGCTGAAAAACATATGGAAAAACAAAAAATTAGAAACGAAAGTGTTAATGTTACGAACTTTTATTTTTCCGGTTGCAACATACGGCTGTGAAACATGGACTCTAAGTAAAACAGCGGCAAAGAAGATCAATGCCTTCGAGCTGAAATGCTACAGAAAGATACTTAGAATATCATGGAAGGATAAAATCAGAAACTCAGATATTATAAACACACTGAATATTCCAGAGTGTTGGTTACTAAACACAATAACAAAAAGAAAACTACGCCTGTTTGGTCATATAAAGAGACATAACTGTTTAGAAAGACAAATAATGGAGGGAAGAATACCTGGGAGAGGAGAAGGGGCAGACCAAGAAGACGATGGACTGACGACATTAAAGATAATATGAATACATCGCTAGAAAATGCAAGCCACATCGCCCAAGACAGAGAGAGGTTCAGAGAGTTCATTGGGAAGACAACGTTCTGGAAGGAATACGTCACATGACAGTAAAATAGTACTACATATCGTAATGAATAGAATGCAAATTAAGGTGGAAAACAGAAGTTCATGAGGCACAGGTAGATATTAGATCCGGCAGAGGCACCGGAGACCATATCTTCAACACGAGAATCATTATCAAAAAGTACAGGAAACTCAATATAGCGGACACGCGTGTTTTACTACACCAAGACGTTCGACTTTGTACGACATCACCAATTATGGAAAAAGTGTGGTCGACTAGGGATTTCCAAAACAGCTCACATATTTAATCACAATGCTTTACCTCGAACAAGAGGCACGGGTAAATGTGAACAGAACAATATCAGAATGATTTAATGTACAGAACGGAGTTAGACAAGTGTGCACTATCACCCCAACTGTTCAACATCTACACTGAAAACATAATGCGAATCGTAAAAGACGACATGACATATACTGACTTCCAACCAACCTCTTACCATCGGCGGTCAGCAGATCCCTGAAATAAGATATTCTTTTTCTTCTTCTTCTTCTTCTTCAGCGTTCATTCTCACACTCCCGCTGGATCTGTCTTGTAGAAGAACCATTTAGTCCTACTAGATGTCCAGCTGGAAGTAGTCCAGAGAATGGAAATGCGTTGTGTCGTTGTTTTATTTACGTCAATGTCCCTACACATCCGTCTTTGGCGAAAAAAGCTTATGTGATATTTTGACGACACAGTTCTCTCAGCAACAAACAGAGATGATCTATAGCATATGCTACTATCAACAAAAACACAGCGATGTCCAAAACCTTTTCTTAAAAATTAAGAAAAAAATCCTTATAAAAATACAGTGAAAATACAACCAAAGAAAATAATTCACAATTTCTAACTAGAGGACGTAGCAAATTTCCAATATCTAGGCACCCACATAAATAGCTCAGGAGAGTGGGCTGACGAAATCAAGAGAATAATTGCATTGGTGACATTGAAACTAGCGCAAATGAAATATCCGTGACAAGGTATCAGCAGCATAGCCAAACTATGTATGATCAGATCATATGTATCTTCAGTAGCAATATACGATTGTGAGGCAATGACATTAAATAGAACAGTAGCAAAGAGAGTCACCATTTTTTAAATGAAATGATACACACGAAGTTTACGTATAACATGGGAAGCAATAAAGGCAAATCAAGAAGTGTTAAGATAAATAAACGTCTAATATGGTTGTCTCTTTAAAAACATCATAACAAGAAAGATGTGGGGTTTTTTTTAAATTTTGGTCGTATAAAGAGAAATAACAGCAGGGAAAGATTAATAGATGAAGACATAGTTAACAGTAACAGGGGAAGGCGTCCACAACGGCGATGGTGCAGTGATATAGCAGATTGCTTAAACATGTCACAAGCTACGACAGGTCAACTCGTCCGAAATCACAGAGTGTTCAGATAATACATAAGGAAGACCAGTTTCTGGAAAGAACATGTCACATGAAGACACAATATGAGAAAGTTAATGTTTAAAGTATATGCTGCTGGTTTAATATTGGTGGTTTTCTCTGTGTAAATCCAGTCAGTTAAGTAGAAGAAAACAACTCAAGCGTGACAGATCATGATGGCACATGCCGAAGACACACTGTGAAGAGTATGTGAATTTAAAAAACAGGACAGGGCAGTAAATTAGTGCAGGTAGACACTGAGAAGAAATCACTGACTAAAGCAATAATACAAATCGAAAAAGCGTGTCGAAAATGGACGGAAGTCAGGGCTCAGAAAACAGTGCTCGAACTCGTCCAACTGCACTAGAAACCACAAGACGCAATCATATACACAGATGGCTCCGTTAACAGAAACGCAAATAAATGCGGTTGGGGTTTTGTTGCCTACAGAAACGGCGTGAAGGTGGTTGAGAAATCTTCAGCGTATTCCACAGCCACATCGATCATGAGGATGGAGGTAAAGGGAGTTACAAGTGCACTAAATATTTTATAACTGATACATCAACACACTAGGTAATACTCACAGACTCTCACATCAATTCTCTAGCGCATTACATAGATATACTGCCCTGGTCATGCGGGAGTCAGAGGAAAAGAGAGAGCCGACTTATTGGCAGGCAATGTGGCGATAGACGGCACATTGTTGAGAAGAGATAAAGCGGACTTAATGAAGGCAGTAATAACTTTATTTCAAGATACAGATGATGTCAATGAGGCTGAGAACGTACATATACAGAGAATGTTAGAAATGGGAGTATCTAGAGGTGAGGGAAGGAAACGAATTTTTTTTTAAAGTCTTGACGATCACACAATCAACACCTGACCGGGACTTTGCGTTTACATACACTGGAATGGCTGCTGTTGCGGAGACCGGAGCACCTATTGGAATCCCCCGCGTGCTGTGAAGCCAATTTCTAATCAAGAATCAAGAATCAGTAGAAGAAAAGCAAAATATCAAGAAATGTTCTAGACTCTCACTTTCGAACATCAGCACATAATTTCAAAGACGTTTCATCATCATCAAGTGCCGTCTCCGCAACGAAGGTTGGCTGCAACGTATCTCCAACATCTCCTGTGTCTTGTCTTGGTGGTGCACTCTGCTAGACTGTAACCTGTCCATCGTGTAATGTTACTCTCCCACTTGTATCTCTGCCTACCTCTTGCTCGCTTCCCTTTGACTTTACCCTCAAGTAAGGTCTTCAATAGGGTGTCATGTCTTTTAATGTGTCAAAGACGTTTAGGAATACTAAATCAAGATTCAAATCTCCCTTCGCGAGAGGTAATCGTACAATCCAAAGTGTTGCCGAGTTATATAATAACGGATTCTGTATGGACCAACAATCCGAAGTGCTGTTAATATATACTCGTATAAGAATATAACATGTTTAAGAATGGCTACATGATTTAGAGGATTGCCCTCATTCTACTCTGGGTACGCAACATTTACTCCATCATATTCAATAAATCGGCACATCACAGAGTACCACCCATAACACGTAATTATGTAGCATCTAGTGATAACTCCTGTGTATCTCGAAAAAAAAATATCGTTATAAAAAGACGACTTGATAGGAATTATGTATTCTTATATGAGGTCCATTGAGACGTCCTGCACCTCGCCACCACAGACGTTGTGTACCAGATATTCTGTAAAACAGATATTCTGTACTTCGCCACCACAGACTTTGTGTAATACTGTAACATACATTCTGTACCTCGCCACCACAGACTTTGTGTACCACGGTAACATGTATTCTGTACTTTGCCACCACAGACTTTGTGTACCATGCAGTTACATACGCTCTGCACCTTACCGTCATAGCTGATGAGTACCTTGCAGCCACAGACGTTTACTATCTCTCCGGAACAGACCAGCTATACATCGTTTTCACAGCAGTTCTGTACTTTGCTGTCACAAAGTCGGAGAAGAAAATCTGCATAAAATTGCATTGTGCAAGAAGACATATATCGACTCGTATATGCACATACTACTGCCGGAGTTCATTTCAAAACGTTTACTACTCTATTCCTGAACCTTCATTTTGCCTTGCTTTAAGCGGTGCAACATATGAAGAGGTCATACCTTCCTTCACGGTTGTCTAATCCAAGAGTGTACACATAAGCAATTTCCGTTTTATGTCTGGCATCAAAAACCCTGGTGTGACTGTCTGCTTGATCAGACTCCACGCTATGCTCGGCAGGTACACCGACATGATCATCAAGATAGGAACTTGTACATTACTCTAGGTGTTGTAGTTGGTCCTTCATATATAAGGATGGCCATTTGTTACATCCACTTTTGAAATTCAATTATAGCAATGCCATTGACTATGAGTACGTAGATGGATAGTAAACTTTTTTCAGTCTGATAATGTCATTGGACAGTTTGGGCATGGGATGACAACCGTACGTAGATTTTGGTCTACGCGTGACTTTCTAGCTACTCTCTGATGTTGAGCTGCTGCATTTATTTTCTACTCACAATATGATGCGCTTTTATTTGACTTTAGAGTATCATGCGGCTTTAGTTTGTGCAATTTATTACCATGTATCTTAAACACGTATATTCAAGTAGGTATCATCAGTGGAAATCAAAGCCGATATTAATTCTGACAAAATTATAATGAATCTTAAACATCTTAGGTAAATATGGCAGTATTTTCTCAACCTTTGTTCCGTGGGCTGTTACTATCTCAGTGGTAGGCAGCTGTAGCCGTGGTGTGCTACTATCTCAGAGGTAGGCAGCCCGTAGCCGTGGTGTGCTACTATCCTAGTGGTAGGCAGCCCGAAGACGTGGGTTGCTACTATCTCAGTGGTACGCAGCCCGTAGCCGTGCAGGTCGTAATATACCACGTGATGACTAATGTGATTTTGTTGTGGCGTTATCTGTCTCATCCCATAAATGGACAAAGTTACGCACAAGCCAAAAAGCGCACGTGTGCAATCTGGTTAGCCTAACTCGCATAGAACAATAATTGCAGAATGTCTAGAATTTATATCTAATCTCATAATAAACTTCGTTGATTTTCAAAAAGCCTTCGAAAGCATCCATCAACCATTTTAAGAATATATGGATTCCAATACAAATATATAAATGTGATCAAATCATTCTATACCAACTCAAATGATATGTTGAAACAGAAAAAGGCAATTCAGATGACTCCCTGTGATTACTGGTGTTAAACAGGGCTGTCCCATGTCACCATTGTTATTCAATATCGCAATTGACTGGGCTATGAGCATATCAAACGCAAATTTAGGAATCAAATGAATAAATTAAAGAAAACTAGAAGACCTGGATTTTGCCGAAGATCTTGCACTATTGAGTGAAAACCATCAAGATGCACACAAAAAATTGATATATTAAACCTCATCGCAGGACAAATAGGTCTCCAAATCAACTCATCAAAAACAAAAATTATGGACTTCAACAATTCACCTAACGTAATTAATTTAAATGGTCAACAACTTGAAAAGGTACGCAAATCCCCTATCTAGGAATAAATTAACACTCGACGGTGATGTCATGCCAGAAATTACAACTCGCATTGCACTAGTATCAAGTGGCTTTAACATACTGTCTAATATCTGGAGATCAAAGTCAATCAGGACACGCACGAAAATACAGTTATTTAATTCCTGCGGTATTCCCGTGATATCGTATGGATGTGAGAGCTGGAAAAGTTCTTTATCTTTATAAAAGAAATGACTGATTTTCGAGAACAAATGTCTTCGTACGATAACTAACACCCATTGGAGTGAATTCAAATCGAATGATAAAATCAGAGAAGAGACACATCAAAATTTCATCACAGATGTTATCAGAAAACGCCGTTGGTCCTACATCGGGCATGTCCTACTCGCAGACATCAACAGAATACACCACCAATCTCTTGAATGGATACATACTGGCAAAAGAGCCAGGGGTAGACCCAAAGAAACACTCAGAAGAACAATACTTAGAGAAAGTAAAACAATATCCATACTATTCATAAACTGCACAGAATAGCTTTGAACAGACAGAATTGGAGAGATGTGACCTCTGCCCTATGCGCTAATTTCAGTGCAAAAGAACATGAATGAATGAATTCTGGATATAAAATAGAGCATTGCAGAATCACTCCTCCTTCCAACCGCCATAAAGGATAAAACACATGTCTTCAATGGCGAAACTCGGCAGGGGAGATCAAATCTAAATATCAATTCATATTGGCTCGACAATAGTGAACATAAAAATCTTTCTCTGGTAAGAAATGATCCTACCAAAAATGTTCGTTATTTTTTTTGGGTTATATCAGAGATGTACGCATGCCGTTGAGTCTGTCGTTGTCACCAATGGTCAACTAGACAAACGAGCCATGCAACAGAAAACCATAGTAGATGGCATGTCGTTATAATGGGAGGCTCTCTTATGGAAACTGTGTAGCATGACATCTATAAAATTATAGAATTCTTTGAGCAGAATGCTCGTTTAACAGGCATTGCACTAACCTGAAAGTTGTAGTCTCCTGGATATGAAAGAAAGCTTAGAAAACCACCCCAATGCACATATGAAGTAATAGCTAATCGGTCACAATTCCTGGGCTCATGGGTCTTTTCAACCACTCAATCATATCAGAGCTGTGACATGACCACAAAAACTGGAATTTGTTAACTCTAAAGCATAAATAATAACATGAATGTATTTTATATACGGCCGGAGGCTACGAAGACATAGCTTGACGATGCTTCATGGTGTTTAATTTCAGCTCTGTTGCTAGCATTTCCGGAGGAAGAAAACAATCTTAAAAATAGTAAGTCAAATGTGTATCGTGAAACTATAAATGATGACATAAAATATAAATTAAATCTATTCATAGATATATTACAATTATTTGATTGTATTAGTTGAAACATTGAGACATGATTCAACACTTGTAAATGAAGTCCGATTGAAAACCAACTTCATTCTTTTGGTATATACCTCTTGTCAAAGATTCTACGAGTATATCGTTAACAGAATATAGAAATGTAAACTTAGAAAAGTGTGTATTGTTCATATGTAAAAGTAAATACACTGGATGAAGAAACTTTGCGAATCTGTGGGCACAAAAGAAAAAACACAAATCATCGTTTCGACTTTAATATGCTTTTATAAAGAACATTTATATTACGCGAAGTGTAAAGGGTGGTACTGTCTTATCATCACATCAGGAACAAGTGATGCTATATATTAATGCAGATATTGCATCTAGAATACATTTTACAAGTGATGATTTGTAAGAAAATCTTACAAAACGGGAAAAATATTGAGATGGCCGAATTCTTTCTCCATAAGAACGATGTATCATGCATAATAAATCTGAATAATGTGTCACAGTATTACTCTATTCATACAAGCTGTTTAATATCGCCAGTTCTTTAATTGAAACTTTCCTTTATCATGTATATTCACGTACGTTCGTATGTATCATAGATCTCAGGTTTGAACTTTATAATTGCTTTTATTGTGTAGACGGAGATTGATGAATCGAAACAAAAGGACAAAGCACCATACAGCAAACATTAAGAAGAATATCATACGGAACTTAAAAAAATTCTGGGAAACTTTCCTATCACTAGTAATAACACCAGACAATCAATATTCTGGAGACCAAATAAACACTCAACCGTTCTGTATAGAGAACAAAGAGTACACAACATTATCAGCAACACCATATATTGCTGGGAATCTATATTGAACTAGTCATGTGCTGCACTAATCCCTGTGTAGTATCATAACAACAACACACTATATAAGCAATTAATATACAATTTATCAGTTATAAGTACGGAAAAATCTACAGACATAGTAATATTAATGTCATCAGATGTCTCTCCACAGCTCTCTGTCCACAGTATTATGTATCGTGATCGTTGTTGTTTCTCTGCCGTGTCAGGTTGTCAAACTGTCTAATATTTTCTCACGTTGTCGCCCTCTGTTTCTGTTGCCTTCAATTTTGCCAGTTGTGACTGTGTTCTCCAAACCTGTCTGTCTCATGAAGTGGCCAACAAAAATAAGATTGCCTTTTTCTTATATTGTTGATTAAGGTCCGTTTCGCATTTAACTCTTAAAACACCTCTACATTAGTTTTTCTGGTAGCCCATTGTATTGTCATCATTCTTCTGTAGAACCACATCTCTATTGCCTCTAATTTGCCTACATTCATGTTTGTTAATTGTCCACGACTATATGTTAGTATAGAAGGTATATAGCACTGCAGAATTCTCGTTCTCACCTCTAATGACACGGTCATATTACGCAATATATTTTTAATTTTTTTAAATGCTGTTTTTGCCTGTCCTATTCTGTTTCTTATTTCTATTGAACTTCTTCCATCTGTTGTAATCGTTGTACCTAAATCTTTGAATTGGTTTTAATACTATATTTTTCACTTTGATCTTGCATATTGTAATATTTTGTTTCTTTGAAATAAACATTATTTCTGTATTCATGATATTTTAGGAAGAGGCATTTCTCTTTACTTTTTGTGGCTAAAACATTAACTAATTCTTGAAGTTCTTCCTCATTTTTAGCACTCCAACGGTGTAACGAGCATATCTCATATTAGTGATTATATGCCCTCCACTGATATTCCTGGGATATCAACTATTACACGCAATATGTTTTCACTTTATAAAGAGAGCAAGTCTGTTTATAAGTACACAACCCTAACTATGCTCACGTCCCACGTTGCAATATTAACACCACATACTGTATGTCTACTTATGTGTGTCGATAAGATTTTCTTCTTTATTATTTGTTAAATTTAATATATCAATGGTAAATGTAAGTTATTTTTCTTGATTGCTTGTATGAATGATACGTCGATGAGATAGAAAAATATATGTTCATCCAACGAGATGGCAGAGAATATATAATTGTCGGTAGACGAGGACGAATATCTATTTATGATAAAGTGCCACGGTTATGATCTGTAGTGCCTACGACGTTCTATATGCGCCTGGTGATGTTAGTTATGCAGAGCAAAGGAGCACATTAGTGCAGTTAGCTCACGGGGTGTATCAGAATTAAAACTGTGATTTTAAAGAATGCATAGTGCATTTTAAAAAGATATCACAGGAAAATGTAATTATTTAAACAGTCATAAACATGATATGCCTCGATGTTGCATATGCTATATCTCAACTGTTAAATTAAAACCCTACACGGATCGAAATCTTCGACCAGCTACCACGTTTTGAAAACAACTTTAGATGGATACAACTGACAGATGAATTTTGGAAATGGAACAAATATTTCCTTATTGAATACCCTCTCTAATCATACAGACGTAATGTATATGCATATTGATCGTCTGAAGTGAGCATAGGGTCATCCCTTAATGATAAAACAACAGATGCCAGTGTGTGTGTCATATGACGTATTCCTTCCAGAACGTTGTCTTCCCAATGAACTCTCTGAACCTCTGAACCTGTTATTTTGCAATATGCCATTGCCAATCTCTTCCTTATTTCTGCCATGCAGTCTCCTGCACCGTTGATGTTTGCTCCTAAGTATTCAAATTTATCCACACATTCTATCTCGGTATTGTCTATTCTGATTTTTGGTTGTTGTGTTGTTATATCTGTTGACATGATTTTTGTTTTCTGCGTGTTTAAATACAAATTTTGTGCTTCGCTATATTTCTTTGTGTTCTTGATTAGTTGTTCCAATCCCTTTATATCGTTTGAAAGAAGTACTGTGTCGTCTGCGTAGCGTAGTTCCGGGATTAGGAATCCACCTATGTTTAGAGCGTGGTAGTCAGTGTTGTGCATGTCTTCTCTCACGTTCCTCATTATACTTTCAGCGTAGATGTTGAACAGGTATGGGGAGAGTGTGCACCCTTGCCTTACTCCAATCTGTACCTCAAACCACTCTGAGAGATCGTCCTCTAACTTCACTGCAGCCTTTTGATCTTGGTAAAGTTCCTCTATTAGATGAATCAGATGTCTTGGGATAGTAAATTATGTGTGTAGTAAATTATATAGTGTCAGTGATACACCAATATGATAGCACAATAGCTCTATTATATTTCATTATTAAGTTATAATATTGATTGCAGCATGTTTCTCTTTAGTAATACGATCAGGTTACGAATAACTTCATCTATAGTAGAATAAAACACACATATATAATAAAATAGCAAATTCTGACCTAAATAAGTCAGTACTTGTAACAATATGATACTTCACGTAAATTACTGCAACAATATAATTTGTATGAAATTGTTAAGTTTTTTTAAAAATTATATGTATCTTTTAATAACTGGACATAGCAAGATTGTGATTGTTGGCGAACAGTAAACATAACGTTTGACATAAGCGTCAGACATGACAAATTGAACTCAGTGAAATGGTAATATATAAAATGTACAACAAGAGTAATTTGTGTACTAAGCTTTAAATAAAAATGTTCATATATTAACTTAAATGTCCTGTAATATTACATTACATTTTGTTATAAATTTGAAAATGTCATGTAATTTTAAACTATAATGTAGATTATGATTCGGAAAAAAGAAATCGTAATGTAACAGAAAATCAGCTACCTCAAGGAGAGAGAAAAGAGGTTGTTGGAGGTCGCTGCAGCTAACGTTCGATGTGAAGAATGTTCTTTTTAATTGGCTGTTGACACACAGTATATACAAAGGGATTAATGAAAATCACGGAAAATGACATTTTGATAAATGTCAAATTTGGGAAATTGTGATGTTACCTATCAGCAACAATAAAAAAACCTCAGTGAAGCCCAAATCATGTTGTTAAATATGAAAACAATAAAGTTTATGTCAACGGTTAAAGTGAAATTACAATCAAAGATAGTTAACAATTCAGAAAATGCTAATTTCCTCTGAGAACTAGAGGACGTTACAAATGCCCAGTATTTGGGCACAAACATAAATGGCCCAGGAGGCTGCATTGTCGTAACCAAGAGAAGAAATTGAGGTAGTAAATGACTAATCAGATGTCAACGATTTACATTATTTGTAGTAATCAGGACGTTGTCGGTAGTATATCTTCGGGTATTAATACTTTATTTCTAACCTACAGGTATTCGAGTCGAGGAAGGATGTTTCTGGTCAACTTGATCATTTCACTGCATAGGGAGAAACGAGCATCTGAAAATATGCATCCATACATGACTCCTTGTTTTATTAGTTGGTACGTACATACTTTATTACACACTATTTAACTGTTGCGTGTTGCTAATATATGTTTATTTTAAAATAGTTTGGGATAATAATTGCTAATATTTAGATTTACAAGAATGGTATAAAAGAACTTTACTGTTTCACTTTGTGAAATAAGTTGGTGTAGTATATAAAACAACGGTATATATATATATATATATATATATATATATATATATATATATATATATATATATAGAGAGAGAGAGAGAGAGAGAGAGAGAGAGAGAGAGATAGAGAGAGAGAGATATCATCTTACTTACATCCAATGCCCTATCTATCACTGTTCTCAATATATATCTGACATTAAACCATGATACATGGGAAAACGGGAAAACGCTACGAAATATGGCAAATCTACGATAAAATATGGCACTTCACCTTGTGAAACGAGAAGAAATGCAGCACATTAAATTCCATGATATGTGGAAAGTGGCCAGAACCTCACAGCTAGGTCGAACACAGTGGAGATCACATGTTCGAATTCTGCAAGATCTATGTGGTCATCATATGGCCTTTGAGCTCTCTTTGATCTCATAGTCAAGGACATACATCCAATTGATTTATTAAAGAGGTTGTAACAATTGGTCATCATAACTTGAGATGTGCGAACGAAAGCAATACTCTCAAAATCTCAGTGATATAGATTGCTTTATAGAGAAATTAAATATATACACATGGCATGACACATGCAGAAGGAGTAAATGAGGGTGTCTGATATATATGTGACCCAAAATTTGAGACTTCCAAGAAGAATCGATTGTTCATGATAGATTGGCCATACTACTACACATATACGCATATGGGAGATCAAACAAGTATCGCACAGCCCGTGCCGTCGCACTTCTCGCAAAGCCGAAAATGTTTCGCACCGCCCCACTCCGAACTCCATTCAATCTCTCTTACCGCGTCCGACTCAGTGGCAGAACTGCTAGTGCGCACGCCACCTTCGCCACCACCAATTCCCGGCACAAAAAAACAGCAGCCCCTGTCCACATTGAGCAGCAGCAAAAACCTTCACTACCGTAAGACCCTTATAAGAATTTGCAATAATATGGTCATTGATCCCTGAAAATTAGACTTCGGTCTAACATAACCCACAATAAATCCACTGTACGGCTCTTCCGAGGACATCCCACAGCAACCGATGGCGCGAACGTGCCCATTATGTGATCACCTAGGGAAAAATATGCCATTAATGCCCCATATGGATCAACAACAGCTCCAGAATCACTGCACCACACTTCCATACGATCAAACCCCTCTGCAAATCCCTGGCGATCTTCTCTCCATCTCCGCCCCACCTACATACAATACTTCTTCAGCATAGGACACGCCCCAGTCCCGCATTTCGACAGCTAGAAACTTGAACTGCACACACATTAAATACCACTAGGGACAGATGTAACCCCAGGGACAGTCCTGGTCCACGACTGTTGGTGACAAAGACCAACCTTAAACTAAAGTGCATTCCATCTTTAAAAAAAGTGCCGAGATAATGTTCCTGACAATAAAATGTCCTACGTGGAGCCGTAGCACCATGGTCATCAAGAAATAGAAGGGCACCTTGTCACATGCATCCCCCAGGTCCACTGCAGCCTCACACATGTATCCCCGCACGACTCCCACCAGGCCCGGGCAGTGGGAGCAAAGAACCATGCAACCAGTCTTCCTCCACTGTGCTACCCGCCAGGCTCCCTCTGAACACAGCTGCTAGCTCCCCAAGGACCCCTCCTGACCTGCCCCGATATAACCGCATCCAATGCCGCCAGGTCCTGGCGCAGAACCTCCGGATCCCCCAGCGCGGCCGCAATATCATCAAGAGCAATTACACCATCGCCCTCCACCACTTGCCCATCGGACACGTCCTTGACTGTCCTCACGATTTCACTGCAATTCCCCAAGACCCTCATATAACCTATTCTCCGCAATGAGCCAGCAGCACCGCACCCTCACCCGCCCTCCGTCACACAAAGTCCGCTTCCTGAAAATTTGGGACCACTAACGCATCATCGAGTCGACCAACGATCAATGCAGACGCCAGAACTGCTCCAGCAACACCTCGTTTGCAATCTTATGACAAATGTATCCCCATCCCTCTTCCCTCGCAGACCAGGCGACATCGTTAAACCTTTGAACCCTGTCGTCGCTGGTCTGTCCCAATTGCAAAAACAGATCTGGCCGTGCTGACACCTTTTTTTCTTGATTCTAGCAACTCTGCTACCTCGTGAAATCTGCTCCCCCACGCACACCGGACCCCATCATTTCACCGGACGGGGGATGTTGAATTCGCGTATGTGTTCTGGTTGTGTGTGTCTCACGTCCTTCCCCTAATTATGTCCACGATGAACGACCCAGCGCGACTACACCGGAAGGACCCAACTCCAGTCCCCGCTGTCCGCCCCCTCCCCTGTCAACCAACAAGACACACGGCAAATTGCACCGCCGGCATCCCTAGCAGACAGCCCTGTCATGCACCCGTCGTTTACGCACACTAAATTCATATCAATCAAAACATCATCAATATCTCTTCCCTGTTGATTAGAGGCAGTATTGTCCCAAGATCTACCTTTCGAATTAAAATCCCTTCATACAATGCGGGGATTTCTTCCTTTACTACCTCGTCCAGGCCTGCGTGTTCAGGCCGACGTTACACACGTACACGTTGACGAGCATGAAACGGTGCTGTACGTTTTGTACCCTGACAGCTTGCAACTGAATGTCATCATTATCCCATTTATAAACATCTATCTCGGCAGCATCAATGCCTCCTCGTACAAGAATTACTTGCCCAAGGTGTCGCCTATTGTAGAAACTTGGAAAGCCGGTGGCTTGGACACTGTTTCTCATTCCCAAACGAGTTTCACATCCACATATATGCGCTGTAGATTAATGTGGCCGTTCAGAGTGTCGTTTTTCTACACTTGCGACACACCAGAACAACACACGTAGCGTTTTCAAAGAAAAACTAACGACCTCTGATCTGTGGCGTCTCGCTCAATCGCGTCGACCTTGAAGTTTAGCCCCGTCCCGTTTAGGACGTTTACGTCTGTCAAACATTTGTTTGTAATATGCATGGTAATCATTTGAAATAACTGCTACACTCAAGAAAATTGCAGCTCTGATGAACGTACTTAGTCGTACCGGCGAAGATCTTGATGAATGGACCCAATTGTCAAAATAAAGAGCATCACATCCTAGACGAAATAAAGAATTAATCCATCTTTTATGTGATGTTGACGGTGTAAAACAAGAACAAAGTCGATTCTTGTGACGGACATATGTGACGGACATATGTGCGTATGTATGTGCCTATGTTTGTATCGTATTATTAGCAGAGCTTTAGTAACCCGTTTCCCGCTTTACCGTATTAAATTGAAGTTTTACGCAGTGAGTACATATCTGCATTTTCTTGAGACGGAATATGAACCCGGTACCTTAACAGTCATAGACGGGCCCTGTACTTGTACCGCGTCGCCACAGAGTCGGATATATTGTGAGATATACCTCCAACGTATATGAGTGCTGTTCTTCTGATGTTTGTATTTCAATCATCATCAGGTAGCATATCTTGAACATGATGTAGCAGTCATCACAGCCATTCGAAACTTCTGTATATCTTGAGCCAGTCTTCCTGCTTCTGTTATTGTCATGTTAAGGTAGTCTTTTATGTAATGCCTCTATCTTCTTCTTGGTGTGCCTCAAGTTCTTCTCCCTGGCATCATCTTCCAGGAATCACCTCCCACCCCTCAATATAGTTTTCTCTCGGATGTCATGACGTGTGATATGGCCTAAATATGTGTTTCAATGTACATGTAACATTACACACTCCTGAGTTTTCAAGGGATTGACAGCGATATGGGTGATAGCTGCTGCTGTTTGTGTTAATCCAGACACTTAGCGTATCCCAAATTTATGGAATTGAAATACATATATATATATTCGCTGAAACCCTGTGTTGCCTTTTGGCGTCAGGGGTAGAAGAGCTTTCTGGAGACGGCCCTCTTGTGTGATGAGTATATTAAGGAATGTATCGCCTCTTTTATTTCAGTGGTCCATCGTTATCGTGGTCAGCCTCTCGGTCTGGTCTTCGGTATATCTGTGTAACATAGATTGCTGTGGTACGCTATCTGATGGTGGTCTGCTGTGTTTGCAAACCAATTGATCTGTTGTCTTTTGATGTATTCTAAGATTGGGGGTGGTGCCGATTTTTTTGTCGAATGTCCTCATTCCTCACCCTGTCTCTTAGCTATAGTCCTAGGATTCTGCGAAAGCCTGCCATTTCAGCTCCGAACATAGACAGAGCAGTCCAGCAACTATTTCCTGGTTTACTATTTCGAAATGTATGTGGTTGTATGGCTTACTACCTTTTGATATCTGTGACATTTGCACACTTCTAAACCATAAATGCATTACCTTTATTTGTCATTATTTTATTACAACAACAACTTCTGTGGATTTTCCAAAAGTGACACAGATTTATAACACTGTAATTATAGAAAAATGGAAGAAACAAAACTAAATTTCCAACTGTTAGAAAAATACATACGTCCAAAAAAGTATCTATATTTGCTTCAGAAATCACAGCAAGGCCTTTGATAGAATCCATCATGAAAATATATGTGCATGTCTTCAAAAAATAGGCATATATTGAAAAAAGACATCATGATTAGAAATATATATTGTAAACAAATTGCAGGAATAAGATGTCACCCAGCCTATTTAATTAACATTTACATGGAGAAAATCTTTAAATATTTAGAACGAATGCAGGCCTTACGACCAGTGGGAAAATAATAAACAACCTGCGATATGTAGATGACAATGTCATTTTAGCAGACAGTGAACAAGAACTACAAAGAATAATGTAACTAGTCGATAAATCAAGGAAAGAATATGGACTAAATATAATCTTTTTTAAAAGAAACACTGAATTCTGTGGATGTGAAACCGAAGTTAAGAGGAGAATATGAATGGCTAAAAGTACTTTCAATGAAAAGAGAACAATATTGACATATAAACACATTACAAACAAGTGAAAAATGAGAATGATAAAATGTTACATCTATTATATATTAATGTATGGCTCAGAAACATGGACAATAAACAAAGAATTAGAAGACGAAATTTATTCCTTTGAGATGAGGATATATAGAATATTAGGGAACACTTCATGGACAGCGAAGTATATGTTATATATCTTAACAAGATCCTTTGATCAGAAGCTGAACATGTTATCCACAACGTCTGGGAAATCCCACTAAGGGAGAGCTTAGGCAGTAAAGGCCTCTGTACAGAAACTAAACAAGCTTTTATTTACTGTTTTTTATTACTGTTGCGAATATTCTTTGGTCACTACTTGTATACTTTGAGTCGCATAACAAAACAGTTAAGGCCGACCACGGACATGCATAGAAATAATCAAAATCAGCCTTTTAGTTCATGTTTTTTTCATGTCCTAAGCACGACTGTGCTCCAGTAAAGACCTGTAGACTGATGACATGGAAGGCTAATTTTGATTTTTTCCGCGCATTTTATTGGTCGGCTTTTGCTATTTTTGGCCGCAGTCTTACAATATATAAATAGTGACCAACCCAACGAACAGCAAGACAATTTTCAAAAACCATACGAATGAAGGCTTGTTTACTTTCTGCAATTAGGTCTTCAAATTGCCGACCTTCGCGCCCTAAGTCACATGGGTGGGATATACCCTAAGTTATGAGTGTGGGATATCCCCTACTACGTCATGAGTGTGGCATATCCCATAAGTCATAAGTGTGGGATATTCCCTAAGTCATGAGTGTGGGATATTCTCTAAGTCATAAGTGTGGGATATTCCCTAAGTCATGAGTGTGGGATATTCTCTAAGTCATGAGTGTGGGATATCCCCTAAGTATCTGTAGTTTGATAGCTGATTCATATACTACATATGTCATTCATTAACATGAAACACGCACGTATGAGTACATATGTATATTTATATTAGTTATTATTGTTATTGTTCTTTTTCTGAAGATCTTTTTTACTAAATGTAAACATTAAAGTATAGGTTTTCTCCATTATTATGTGTATAATTTACTTGAAGGAAATCAATACGTATAGCCAATATATTGTTTCTCGCACATGATCGATTACCAGAAGTATAATTCTTCTAATGGACATCACATATTATATTTTGTTAAATTCTTAAACATATACAGATATATCTACTGAAGTAAGAATGAATGATACTTTAAAGATCATGATAATATTGACAAGAAGGTGGAAAGTAGATGAACATTAAGTAAGTAAACATTATTTTCAAATAAAGGTTACAGTGAATACAAATAAATAAGGCAAATGAATACAACTACGTTATTTTATTGTGTCAATCTTATTGGAACAAAATACTAAAATGGCTTTATACAAAACGGTTGCCCCTAGAGTTTTGTTCTATAGAAGTTGTTTGTGTGCTTCAATTCCCGTGAAATACGAGCTCTTGTATTAGTAATTACTGTGAAAGAGTTTCTACAACTTTATTTTGTGCACATAAATCTTCTACTTTATGTTGTTTGTATGGTTTGAGGAAAAAGCACCAATTCAGTGTGACTAAGTTTACTAGTATAGAAAAAATATTTTGTTGCGCTTCAAACAAGGAAGTCTTCAATATATATGATAGTTATCTCCGGTGGCAGTAAACCCTATCTTTAGCATTTCGACTGCGGAGTATCTGGTCTTTGAAGACTTAGTTCTTAAGGACTAATGCGTGCTGAAGATCGCATGACGGAAACCAAGGAAGTTTTAGTGAAAGTCATTGTTCAAAGCTTGTAATCGAATCAGACCAAAGGAAAGGCGGAAGATGGTGTGACTCTCTCATTAGTTCTCTGTGGATTTACTTCATTGAATGTTTTATTTATAATATATCATCGTTCATGTTTATCTGTAAATATAATATATTTTAACATCTTATCAGAATTTCCGAATATTGAAAATAGTTTTGCATGTTATGATATAAAATTCTAAAGTTTTACTAAAATCCTAACACCTCAGATTCTCTATACTTACAGAATATATTTTGAAAAGTTTCCCTATATTTACTGCTCATGTGATAATATATAAGAATATTAGTAGATGAGTTGATCGATTCCATGACAAGTGTCAATCCCCCGACAACAATAGCAGTATTTATATATTTACCACCGACTGTCAGATCAGGCATACACGCTGCTGCTAACAGAATGATAGTAACTGGAATGAAGCAAGCAATAAACAGAGTCGAAATCATGACTACCATTTTGGCGACCCTTTGATTACGGATGTTAATATCATTTGCCTTTGTTGATAGTCCCCTCCACTTGGATCTCTCTGATAAACTCGCCACCAATATTATTGTACAGAAAATAAGAATAACAAAAGCAGTAAATTGAATGAAAAAGTTATTGAAGCTTATGGAAATCGTTTCAACGACCTCTCTATCTTTGGTAGAGACGAGTCCAAGAAGAGTTCTGTTTCTGTCTGGGAAAAATACCATGCCTAATGTGTTGACGACGTATATAGGAGCTTCAGATGATAAAATAATAATGTAGGTTGATACGATGATAATCCAAACTCTGTCAGGTGTGATAATACGCTTTACCTGTGAAGGCAATCAACAATAATTTATGTAACGTTAATTGAAAATAATATAACGTGTTCTTGCATGTTTAATGTATGGTCAAATGTAGGCTCTAAGTGCATGCAGGAATCATTTTTAAATAATATTTATCATTTAATTATGTATTATTTATATTATTATAATATAAAGACCGTTAACGCGTCTGTTTCGTATGGGAAACAATTTGGACAAATCAATATTTTTTTTAAATGCGTCTATCCACGACTACCTATTTATTGAGTGTGGCAAAAGCATGACATGTGCATATCTTAAAGGTTGTCTCTGATGCAAGATTTTCTGCAGTCAACTTTTCTCCTTCTGTGAGAAAGAGAAAATCTCCAGCTGTGTCTGCCAAAATAGTCAGTAATGTATAAGTCTTGTATAATATAAATTATATCTCGTCAACCACGAAGGTTTACACCATTTTACCTCCACATGGTCTTGATAATCTGCATGTATAACTGTCTGATGTCTAATTAATGTATGTGTCTATCTTTAAAAGATTGAAACATACATCAGAATAAAATTATTTGGAATACATTCTTCTGGAAACCTAGTAATATTGTGGTCATGCTACAATACGGTTTAGGCAGTGTTTGAGAACGCTGAAAAAAACTATAACACATAAAGGTAAACTGGCAACTGGAGGGATTGAAAAAGGTACAATATTTATCATTAGTATGACATGTGACATTTGAATGTACTAGAACCGAAACTATTGTAGACGAGAGCGCTTGTTTTTTTTTAAATTCTGGACGATGTAACATGCTGTGGGTTCTCACATTGAAACTAGGCGTAACAGAGTACCACTGTACCTTTCAATCTCACATGAATCAGTGACTTACTTAGCTCTTGAAGTCTGAGTCAGCATTCAAATATCATCCAAAGAAATTGTGAGAATAAGAGGATTCTTCTTCTTCTTCTTTCGTTCACTTGAAACATGTATATATATATATATATGTAATTCTGTCTCCTTAATAAAACTCTCTGTCTTTTGTAGTTCATACAGTGGCCCATAGAGTTTTGCTTCCAGTGTTGTTTCCTCTGGCCAATATGTTTGACTCAGCGTTTTATATTCAGAACACTCTTGAAGTATATGTTTGACACTCTGTGCTGCCTGTCCACATGTACATATGGCAGTGTTGCCAATCTTGAACTTTGTATACATGTGACTGCGGAGTCGGTTGTGTCCTGTTCTGAATTATAACTTGTTCTGATCTGTTCATAATGTGATAGTCATCTTATGTTGGTGTTTGTGGATTTCTTTTTGACTTGATCATCTGTTTGTTCTGATTGGTATATCTGGTTGGTCTTCGGCAGCACTTTCCGTAGCCAGTTGGTCTGCTTTTTCATTTCCTGGTATTCCACAGTGAGAGGGTACCCACTGCATGATTACCCTATACTGGTAAGATAATTCACTAAGTAGTTTTTTTAATTCTGTTAGTTTTCCAGACTGGAGTGCTTGAAGCACTGACCTTGAATCTGTCAGGAATACCACAGGCTGTAGGTCAGAGTTGGAGTTCAGCAGTTTTTTAGTTGCCACACTAATTGCCTGGATTTCTGCATCATAATTATTGCAGAATTTCACTGTCAGTGTTCTGATTGTATCTTTAGACTTTTGTGGATATTCTATATATACACCAGCACCTCCATTCATCATTGCATTCTGTGTTGACCCATCTGTGTATACTCTGATCCATATATTTTGTGGAAACTGAGGGTGACTGTCCTTCGCTGCACATGCTTAGAGCACTCTTGAAGTATATGTTTGGCACTCTGTCCTTCGCTGTTCTGTTCGTCCTCGCTTAGTATTCCTTCCACATGGGTCTGAATGTATATTGGCATTCCATGTCTTTCACTCCACGGGGTTTGTTCAGGTACAGACCTTAAGGGGCTGTCAACTTCAGGTAGGTCTGTAAGTTGTCTACGGAGTCGTTTAGCTTGATGGATAAAGCTGCTTATTTTCAGTCGACCCATTGCTGGATTTTGGAATATTTACTTCATTGGATGACTTGGCATACACTGAAACTTTTCTGCTTAAATTAGTACTTTTGTGTCTCTGCGTTTGCCAAGTGTTTGCATTCTTCCCATTTTCTGCATCTCTGCTATGGGTGTTGATTTCATTGCTCCTAATATTATTCTAAGTGCCTGGTTTTGCACTTTATCTAGATCTTGTAATGTGGTGTTTGATGGAGGACACCACGCAGCTGAACTATATTCCAGGTGTGGTCTAATGCTTTGCTGGTAAACTTTAATGAGTATATTCCCACTGGCTCCCCATGTTGTTCCAATTAGTTTTCTCAGGATAGCTAACTTCCTCCTGGCTTTTGTTGTTGATTTGTTTATTTGCTGCTTCCATGTCAGCTTATCATCAAAAGTAACTCCGAGATATGTGGGTTGTTTCTCGATATGTTTCTCCATCTTTCTTGATATGTCCGGCTTTTTGTTTTGGTGAGAGGGAAAGAGTGTAGTGCTGCATTTATATTTGTTAATAATGACGCACCATCTATTTGCCCATAAAGTTAGAGTATCGATAGCTCGTTGTATTTGTTTAGTGGCCACTGTCACATGTTCTTCCGTGCACCAGATCACCAGGTCGTCAGCATACATTGCCACTTTGACCCTTTGTGGTAGTTCAGCAACTAGGTCATTGATGTAAACCAAGAAAGGTGTGGGTGACAGGACTCCTCCCTGGGAGACTCCATGACGCAGTAGGACTTTCTTTCTCTTGCGACCATCTAATCGTACCCTGGCTCTTCCGTTATGCAGGTATGTTTTTACCCATCTGTACATTCTTGAGATAACCCTATCAATTTCGCAATATCTTTAATAGCATTTCTTTCCAGACCTTAGCAAATTCTTCCCTGAGGTCTATCCATGCTGCTAGTACCAGTTTCTTTTCTTGGAAGGCATCATCAGTCTCTTGGTAGAGGTATGTTGCCTGATCTTCAGTATAGTAGCACTGTCTGAAACCTGCTTGCTGTGATACCAGAAGGTTTTCACTTTCAATGTACCACTGCATCTTAAGATTTATAATGCGTTCCATTGTTTTGCATAGACAGCTAGTGTTGCTGATGGGCCTGTAAATGGAGACTGTGTTGCCATCTTTTCCTGATTTGAGGAGTGGTATCATTATTGCTTCTGTCCGCGCCTAGAGAACAGACCTAGCCAAGAACATCACAACAAATATCAGAAAACAAAGGCTAAATTTCAAAGAGCCAAGTCACACGCCAGACGGATCAGATGGAAAGAAAAATACAGAGTCGCTGAACCTAGAAAGAGATTCTAGGATATTATGGAAACTTGTGAAACAACTAAATGACGAAGGTACAGGGAGAAATACCAGAATGAACATTTTATAAAGATAGAAACATTTTAACAGGTAAATATGCAGCTGATTACTTTGCAGATTCTTTTGCAGAAGACAATTACGTCACAGTTAGCCCAGACAAACAACAGTAGGTTCGAGAGAACCAGCAAAATATTGGACAGAGCGATCATATACCTGAAGTCATGGGGGCACCAATCACAATGAAACAACTGGAGCATGCAATATACAAATTGAAAATGAAAAAGTCCCTGGAGCTGATGGACTGTCCAATGAAAAGATTAAAAACCTGCGAATTGCACCAAGGGCAAAGCTACAGCAGATCTTTAACACAAGCTGGTCCACGGGTAATGTACCACAGGCGTGGAGAGAATAAGAGGATAACATCTTGAATAAGGAAAGAATGCGATTTTTCAACATCATGATATTATTTCACAAATCGTTTTAAGTGATGATACAGATTCTGAAACAAAATTTGAACGAAATCGTAAGAACTGGTAAAATTCCTTTCATAAAACATTGTAATGGGTAGAAATTAGGCAATACAGCTCCTTGATAGTTGGTAACAAATCATATTCAGGACGTAGTGAGCACCCCTATACACGTTTTTATGTACTTACTTTTCTTATCCTTACGACATCTCACATCTATAGTTTACTCGGACACGTGTGTGTGTGCTGTGGGTCATTTTGTCGTCTTTTGATGTTAAGTGCGTAACTCGATAAAGGCCTTTTTGTTTGAAACATCGATACTGTCCTGTGTATTGTTATTTGTATGATTACATCTTGTGTTTTGTTGTGTGTATTTTTTTCATTTGATCAACCGACAGTGAAAGTGTGTTAGTCGTCGTACAGTAAAACAACATCTTTACCTGTTTCCAGCGTGACTACTATTTAAAGAAACACAACCCGTATTACTGATGTTATTTTAGCGATTGTTCTCTAGAACAGTCAGTCAATGAAATGCAGAGGAAGAATTAGATCAACAACAAAATACATTATGGCTCGGTGAATATTAGTCGCCAATGGCTAGTGATACAAAGAATATATAAAGTGGGACCTCCGACTCACATAACACCTATCAACCTATCAAGGTCTTTATTAAAAATGAGCCAGATTTTTTTTAAAAATAGGATAAAATCGTGTCTCTGTCAGTTACATGTAATGGGAATATCTCTTGGTCTGTAAGGTAACTCGTGTTTTATAAATACTAACTCCATCCAGCCATCACAAAATGGATACCAGAATTCATTTATCTGGGAAGGTTTGGGAATGGCTACTGGGTTAGTACTGAATATGACACTGGCTATGCGGGTTCTGGTCAACCACTGGTGAAACAGCTGAGGATTTTCGGAAATCCGCACACTAGAAATGATAATGTCACGAACGTCAAAGACGAAGAAATAATAATTACATTTCCAGAGCGTTTAGCGAGTCAACACCTGTAAATCACAACACAACACAAGAAGTCGAGACAACTAAATAGTAAACATCCACTGACTCTACAATGTACATATTCAGAGAATGGTAGAAATGGGAGTGACTAGAGGTGATGGGAGAAAGTGATCCCTCTCCGGAAAGATCAGAAGACCGTGTAAACAGTTACTGACTGGGACACTTAGCTTATACACTTTTAGATGGCTGACGGAACGGCAAGCAGAGCGTGTATGGGAATGCCCCCAGTGCTGTGACGCTTGTTCCTAATCATGAATCAAGAATCAAATATTATTTGATCCACCCACAAAAAGACAACATCGAACCCTATTGCAAGTTAATACTAGAGGATATTCAGGTGTCATCAGCCAAAGGCAAGAACGGAGTAGCCTCATATTTTGACGCACACAGGCTAGTGGGTAGTTGTATATGTGTTGATAGGTCCAGAAAGACGTTAGGTGTGCCACAATCGGCTAATGTAAAGACCTGTTATCTAGAATAAGCACGTGACCGTATTGGCGTCGTTGTTAGACTCTCGATTGATCACTATTTATATACTTGAAGTCGCCTTGACTAATTTTTTTGGATGCGATTCTAAGTTTGTAAATAGTGACCAACCGACCACCGAACAATAATAAAAAACGTACGGGATAGTTCCTAATGAATTCCGTTACAAGGTCTTTAAGGAGATGGTCATGAGTGAGCTTATATTTACTATTTCTTTGCCTTCCCTTTTGAGTGCAACGTGTAAACTCACCTTTAGAGAAACATGTAAACTCACCTTTAGAGTGCCAAAAGTAAACTCACCTTTAAAGGTATGATAATACACAAACACCTCTCCATCGTGATTAGAGCGGTAATCCAACACGTGATTCGAGTAAAAGTTGCATGTGGTCGTACAGATACAAGATAAGCGACTCCTAACACATCAAATGGCAGCTTTGCTGAACAGAAGGTTAGTGTTATAGAGATACCTATCCACATAAGCGTTATAAGAGAACACAGGTCAGAGACGGCCAGACCTAAACGTGGACAAAATAACAATTCGTTAGTTGTTGATAAGATACACTACAAACTTTTTTTTAGTTCTCGCTATTATATTATTTATTTTGGTAAAAAAACACCTCTTTAGTTAGATAATTAAATGGTTAATTAGTCGTCTGATCATCATCACTATATTTCTGCACGATCGTCCATGATTTTTCCCTGTTTAGTCTGCTACTTTTCTCTTTCTGAATTTCACAATGCAGTGTGTGTTATTTGTCATCAGCGATATGCAGATAGACAATAAATGGTAACATCTGTTGACAATGAGAAGCAGCCTTAAATTTCATCGCTGCAAGTCCTCTGCTTGCCTTTAAAATGATATGGTCAACATCTTCTTCTTCTTCTATCTGTTCTCATGTACCTTCCGGTGTTCAGAGGAAAGGGAGTGTACGGTCTTTTGCTCTTCTATTTGCCTTTTTCTGTTATATTTCCGAGTGTCTCTAATACACTATTTATCCACTTGTTACGAGGGCGTCCAATAGGTCTACTGTTTTCGTATCGTTTATGGTCAATATGCTCCCTACAACTCATACTTCTTTAAAAAAACACTTCTAAATATGACAGTTTTCTATTTCTTTCACGGCTGACCATCACATAACGTATCGCAATATGAGGGAGTATTTACAATTCGGCTGTTAAGAGAAAGCCATGTTATAGAAATGTTAGATGCTTTCACTAATGCACCTGCGTCCCTGAAATTCTTCACTATGAGTATAATTAACTTCGTAACACACTGTCGCTAAACACTGGATTTCTAACCTATACACCAGAATGTCATCAGTATACTTCTACTAGTTCCCGTGATCTGTCTGCCTGTTATTTACGCAGTGTATATTACATGATATACCTCAAAATAGCAAACAATCAAAACCTCTCGACGTCTCAAAAACTGAAAGATCCACTTTATAAACAGCTTCTGCGCAGCTCAATGGAAACCAAAATTGCACCATTGACAGTCGATCCCATATACATTCAACAAAGCTGGGAAAATCTCCGTGACACTATCTACAGAACTACAAAAGAAGTAGTGGGAGTTTCTGTTCGCAAACATCAAGACTGGTTTGACCAAAACAATGTACAGATCAAAGCTCTCCTGGACAACAAGCACAAACAGTGCAAAGCTTATTTAAACGACCCCACATCAACCAGCAGAAAGACGTTGTATGAAAACTCAAAGAAAAACGCGCAAAAATAACTAAGGAGGATGCAAGAATTGGTGTAGCACCGAAGCCAAAGAGATACAACATTATGCTGACAGCAACAATATACATAATTTTTATTCAGTGTTAAAAGCAATTTATGGCCATCAATCTTCAGGAACGCAGATGTTTTCTAAGCGCAGATGGAAAGCATACCATCACTGACAGAGAGGAAATTCTCAAACCCTGGGCTGAACATTTTGAAAATGTACTAAACTGCCCCTCCATCATCATAGAGGAAGCGATTGCGCGCATTACGCAAATACTAATCAATAACTCCTTATCGGATCCCCCTTGCATTGAGGAAGTGGAGATATCAATCTCAAATTTGTCCGTAGGAAAAGCGCCAGGCTCAGACTACATTCCAGCCGAAGTTTATGCTGTTAGTGGCCCTGTCATGTCTGCCAAACTTACAAAGCTCTTCCAGGCAATGTGGAACCTGGAAGCGATACCTAAAGACTTTAAGGATGATTCCATAATACATCTATACAAGAGAAAAGGAAATCGCCTAGCTTGCGACAACCATCGAAACATATCCTTGCTCTCTATAGTAGGCAAGATTCTAGTAAGGGTCCTGTTAAACAGACTGCAAGCCCATCTTGAGATAGGTCTCCTCCCAGAGAACCAATGTGGCGCCCAACAGAGCAGAGGTACCGTTGATATGATTTTTAACCTACTTTATTATGTAACGAAATGTGCCTACCTCCTCCCCTTTTTTGAAAAAAAAATTATTAGCAAACTAAGTACGAAGAAACATCACGATTTTATTCAGTATTTATGTAGAAAAACAACTCAAATTAACACAATCTTAATCATGTAAGGAGAACTTTACTGTTTTGGTCAACATTTTTGCCAAACATCCCCAGTCAACATACGTATTTATTTTTTCACACCAAATGTCTGCGTAATATATGGGGAGCCCAACGCTGTCAGTAAATTAAATCTCATCATCATGATGAGACCCTTACCTAGTAATGTAATGTTGACATAATTTATCCTTACCTAGTAAACTAATGTTGATTGGTTCATTGAAACCCTGCTGCACAAAACACATGATGTTGATTATGTTAGTAACAACACCAAATATTTCAATTGTTTGAGCAAGTCCAGTATAGATTATCAGTGATAAAATCTTGGTTGTTTGATAATTCATGTCTGGAATGTCGAAAGAGTTCACATTTTCTATTGAGAGATTGAATGTCTGATACATTTTAGTTACAAAATATTACACTATTCAGACAAGCTGTTTAATTTCGTCAGTTCTTTAGTTTGTGTTTTCTTTTATCATATAAAGTCAGGTACTGTCGTATGTGCCATAGTTCTCAGGGTTTGAACTTTATATTTGCGTTTACTGTTTAGATGGAGATAAATCGAAACCAAGGTTAAATGCACCCTGCGGCTACATTAAGTACAATGCCATCTGAAACTTGCGAAAGTTCTGGGAAACTTCTCCAACACTAGTAATAACAGAAAATCACTAATCTGTAGACGAAAGAAACACTCATTCGTATAGATAATAAGAGATAACATCATTATCTGCAACACCATATATTACAGGGACGGTATATGGAACTTATCATGTGCTGCACTAATCAATGTTTTCTATCATAACAACAATACGCTAAATACGCAATTCATATACAATGTATCAGTTACACGTACAGAAATATCTAAAAATATAGTAATAGTGATATCATCAGCATGTGTCATGCCTGCTGCCGTAGGTGATCATGGCTCTCCACAGCTCTATCTCAAGTGGTATGTATTAAAATCGTTGTTGTTTGCCTGCTGTGCAAAGTTGTTAAACTATCTAATATTTTCTCACATTGTCGCCCTCTGTCTCTGTTCCCTTCAATCTTGCTTGATGTGACTATTATTTCTAAACCTCCTTTTCTCATACTCGCTCCAAAAAATAGAAGATTCTCTTTTTCTTATATTATTGATTAGGATCCGTTTCGCATTTGACTCTTTCAAGACGCCCATGACTCTTTCAAAATTCTGTTTTCCTTGCAGTCCATGTTATTCTCAGCATTTTACTGTAATACATCATCTATATTGCCTCTAAATTTCATACGTTCCTGTTTGTTTATTGTCCAAGGCTCGTATCCATATGTTAGTATATGAGGTATATATCGCTGTAGAACTCTCTTCCTCACTTCTAATGACACGGTCATATTAAATCATATTTGTTTTCATTTTCCTCTGAATGTTCTTTTTTCCTGCACTATTCTGCATCTTATTTCTCTTGAACTTTTTCATCTGCAGTAATCGTTGTACCTAAATATTTGAATTGGTGGACATGTTTTAATACTATATCTTTCACTTTTATCTTGCAAGTTGTGGTATTTTGTTTCTTTGAAATAACCATTTCTTCTGCCTTATTGGTATTTAGGAAAAGACATTTCTCTTTACTTTCTGTGACACCTACATCAATTAATTCTTGAAGGTCTTCCTCACTTTTAGCAATCAAACAGTGTAATCCGCATATCTCAAATTATTTGAGGTGCCAGAGAATATATGGGACGAAGGTCTATTTATAATCATGTGCTACGGTTATGATCTGTAATGCCTACGATGTTCTTTGTGCGCCTGGAGGTGTTAGCTATGCACAGTAAAGGAACACATTAGTGTAGTTAGCTCACGAGGAGTATCAGAATTAAATCTGTGATTATAAACGAAGGTACAGTGCATCTTAAACAAGATATCACAGGAAAATACATTTATTTAAACAGTCATAAACATGATATGTCTCGAGCATGCATATGCAATGTATCAACAGGTAATTTCAAGCCCTACACGGATCGAAATGTTGGACCATTACCAACGTTTTGAAAAACACTAAAAAAAACTTTCCATGAATTCAACTGACAAATGAATTCTGAAGACAGAACAACATTTCATTAATTAATACCTTCTCTAAACATAAACATATAATGTTTATGCATATTGCTCGTCTCACATGAGGCATACGGCCATCTCTTAATAAAACAACAGATGTCAGTGTGTAGTAAATGATATAGTGTCAGTGATTCATCAATATGATAACAAAATAGCTCGATTATATTTCATGTATTTCATTATTAAGTTGACATATTGACAACATCATGTTTCTCTTCAGCAACACGATCAGCTTAATACTAATTTTATTTATAGTGAAACAAAGCACACATATTTAACAAACTAGAAAATTCTGATCTAAATATGTCATTACTTGTAACAATATGTTACTTCACGTAAATTACTGCAGAAATATAATTTGTATAAAATGTATGAAGTTATTTAATTATATGTCTCTTTTAATAACGTGGACATAACAAGATATCGACTGTTGGTGGACAGTAAACATAATATTTTGTATAAGCGTCATACATATGACAAATCGAACTCAGTGAGATGGTAATTTATAAAATGTACAGCTACAGCAATTTGTGTACGATGTTTTAAATAAAATTGTTCATATATTGGTTTAAATGTCGTATTACATTTTATCACACTTTGTAGAAAGCTGTAAAGGCCATGTAATTTTAAACCATAATATAGAGGATTATTGTGATTAAAAAACGAAATTGTAACGTAAAAGTATGTCAGTAACATCTAGGTAAGAGACAGAAGTTGTTGCAGTAAACCTTCGATGTGAGGAATGTTCGTGATGATGATGATGACTAGAGTGAAAGCGAGCAAGATAAAGACAACAATAAATTTGAGAAACATCTATTATTATATAGTGTTTATATTCTCATTTAAATAGTCTGAGATTTAGACCGTGTAACTCTATAGTTATGAGATTAATACATGCCCTCCAGAGGTATCTCATTCAAACATCTACTTACAGCGAGTGTACAATACCTTGAATACAAGTCGCATAAAACAAGAGCTGGTTGTATAGGAGCAAATATTGGGGTTGTTTGTATGGGAGCATAAATATGAGAGTATTTTGGATTGGAGAAAATATGGGACTTTATTGTATAAAAGCAAATATGAGGGTTGTTTGCATGGAAGCAAGTATGGAAAATGGTTGTAGAGAAGCACATATTAGAGTCATTTGTGTGTGATCAAAGATTGGAGATAATTATATTTGAACAATTATAGATTGTTCGAACGAAAGCATGATTAGAACAGAAAACTGTACTACCTTACCACTAGAATGCATATCTCGCGATGCTGCAATCCCAGGCATCGATATTATCGACACTCACGGGGTGCAAAGGGAACACATTGCTATAGGCGGACCCAGGGTTAGCAGATAACCAAGATCCCAAATGTACCTCCACGCGGTGCACCCTGGAAACAGAAATACAGCAGCTCGAGCTGATTCTGGCCAAATCTTTTGTGGATCGTGTCCGAGAATGTGGAGGTAGCAGATGGAAAGAGATTTGACTGCACAAGAGACAGACAGTATCTCCGACACCACCAGCATCACCACATATAGCGACACTGTCGACATACAGTGAAGCTAGTCAGTCCAGTCCGAACATTGGAGGGGCGGCCAATGTAAAATGCACATAAAGGTAGATGCATGGCGAGAGACAAATAGATTTCATACCGAGTACAATGAAACAATGAAAGGACAGAACAGCGCTAGAGGGCAGCGCGAACTGCAAATAGAAAGTGAAAAGTCCCTAGGAAAGGGGAACTACAAGCTCCGTCAGCTCGAGACGAGCTTCTAGTTACCTGTGTTCCTTACAGGCAGAGACCCAGACCCATCCATTGGCGTTTAGTAAAGCAAGAAGACCTAACCCAACTCTAATGTCGAGCCTTCCTAAACCGGAAATATGCTCGCGAAGAGAAAGGATTCTGTACCCGATGGGCTTAGGCAAGAAAGGGACAACGATGGTAGTCCTGGCCCAACTCTACTGTCAAGGTTTCCTATAACGGAAATACACTTGCAGAGAGAAAGGGTTCCGTACCCGATGGGCTCAGGCGCAAACGGGACAACGAGTTAGCCCTGGCCCAACTCTACTGTCAGGTTTTCCTACACCGGAAATACACTTGAAGAGAGAAAGGGTTCAGTGCCTGATGGGCTCAGGTGCTATTGGGACAAGGACGCTCAGCTCGAGAACGCCTTGCACACAAACGCGTGGTGTGAGACTCGAACTTGGACAAGGGGTACACGATGTCTGTGAACGACACCTCGGCTAAGAGGGCGAAAAGAGATGGTCCAACTCCTCTGTTGAGTTCTTCCCCTTAAGGAACCAGGCTCACGGATGAGAAACGGTTCAGTACACAATGGACACAGGCACAGCACATCCAATTACACGAGGCAAGTTCATAAACAGTGGAACACCTCGTGCGAGTCAGACGAGAGCCAAAATCGTGTGGGCGAAGATTCGCCACTACGCGTGCCTGGAGACAGATATAGAGGATAGCCCACCCGAATTGTCAAGGCATGTGCTAGGCCTACAAGGCGCATAACGGTGGCACAACGTAATCACGCTACCGGCGGAAATCGCACGGATATCCGTGATGGTTACAATGGAGCGAACGCAAAACAAACAAACAAACAAACAAACATCCACACTCACTACAAACGTGTTTTTGTGAGATAATCAAACAAACCTAGAAAAATCTGCAGGCTGTTCATCGTGTATAAATGAACTGTTTATCGTCTCAATGAACTATTCTCTTTATCACTCTCACCAAGCTCCCGGAAATATATTATGACATTTGTTTTGTGTCGTGAACACATTTGATCTCGCCTTCTCCCTGCATATCGTATTCACATATTCAGCACCCAGTTCCTTAGAAAGATTAAGATTATCATCTCAGATGATAGATGTCGTACGTTACTTTAAAATATATAACTCTCTGTGATATTTTAATTTAACTGTTGACACACGGTGTACACAAAGTGATCATTGAAAGTCACAGGCAAATGTCGATACATTTGATGTTACTATCAACAACAAAAAAACACAGTGAAGTCCAGAGTATGTTCTTAAATATGAAGACAACAAAGATTGTGACAACGGATAAAGTGAAAATTAAAAAAAATACCAATAGACAATTTAGAACTAGAGGAAGTAACAAATTTCTATCATTTGACCATAAACATGAATAGCTCAGGAGACTGCGCTGTCGAAATCAAGAGAAGAATTGCAATGGTGTCATTGAAACTTGCACAAATGAAAAAAATTTGGCAAGGTACCAGCGGCATAGCCAAACTATGTACGATCATAACGAGTTATTTCTAGTGGTAATATTCGGTTGTAAGGCATGGACATTATATAAAATAATAGCAGAAAGAATCGTTGCTATCTCAAAATGAGCTGCTACAAACCTATATCACAGACAGTTAACAAGACAAATCAATAAGTGAAACTATCAATAAACATCGAAAAGTAGTGGCTCCTTCACACCACCTTAACGAGATAGATGTGTTGTTTGGTCATATAAAGAGACACAATATCATTGAAATATTATTAGCTGATGGCAAAGTTAACGACAACAGGGGAAGAGGGCGCTCAAAACGACGATGTTGCAGTGATATATCATATTCTTAGACATGTCTATAGCTGCAACAGGTCAACTCGCACAGAATCACGGAGTGTTCAGAGAATCCATGGAAGACCGCGTCCAGGAAATAATATATCGCATGATGATTGAAGGATGAATCTCGATTCGATTTGCTTACGTGATTGCATTATTGACCAATGACTCGTTCTCAGCGAGGGAGCCCACCACCCCCCCCCCAACACACAATTCCTATTTTCATTACCTCTTTGAGTGATAGTGCACCTGCGCAACGGCGAAGCGGCAAAGCACACAGGCACCGCTTGGCGGTGGATTGGAAGGCCATCACAGACGAACGAGGTGAGTGCTTGAGAAATAATATGCAGGCCAAATCTCAGACCTCGGCGTGTTTGGCAAAGTAAAAGCAGCACCTCATCTAGGAAGTTGTATCAACCACGAGCTAATTCAACTGTCGTCGTTGCCCAACCGATCCATATAGAAAAAAATAGGTATGGGACCTAGGGACACTGAGAGTGATAATAGAATGAAATTCCAACACGACAAATATCCCGCTGGCTGCAAAGCGTCTCTTCTGAGGAAAGACACACCATGGGTGACACAGGCAAACTATCAGCTCGTCTCTTGACATATACCTCCTATTCATAGGCATTGATTTAGAAACCGAAAGTTGAAGTATCCTAGGTATGAAAAACAGGTTTGATAAATCTCCCCACTGTAAATAGATAGGAAATGACAATGGATCGAAATCCCTGAGGTTATAAAGAAATAAAATAAAGAGCCAAAGCTTAATCACATATGATTCTTCTGCCTGTCGGATATTATTACAAATATTATGTTATTTCCAAGGTAGTAGATATAGCAAGGGGACTCATGGATTACCATTCCTACTTTAATCTGCTTATAGCCCATTTCGTTTGGTGGTCACTATTCTCACTGTTTACAGTATTCTGTCTCGTGTACCACATATCGTTCATCCCATATAGATACATACCTCTCATATATATATACACATCCCATATAGATACATACATTACATATAGATACATAAATCACATATAGATACATACATCACATATAGATACATACATCACATATAGATACATACATCACATATAGATACATACATCACATATAGATACATACATCACATATAGATACATACATCACATATAGATACATACATCACATATAGATACATACATCACATATAGATACATACGTCCGAAGAAGCCAAGCTGCCCAGTGTTTCTTTATGGTTTTCTCAGCCACCCCTCCCCTCTTCACTGTATCTTTAATGTTCCCACGTTATGGTCTTCCTCTTATAATGTGTCCACATAATGCAACTGTTTTCTCATGCATAGAGTAGTTCCCTTTTTAGTAAGATTTTTCAATATATCTTCATTGGGGTTTTCATTTGTTAACAGTGTTATCGATTTTCTATATTCATAAACTGTACGTGGTTTCCAAGTATTGTTTTATCATATTATATTGATTATTCATGACTTTCGTATGTATTATTGAATTACATAAATATGTACGCCATCTACAGCAAAGAAATAACATTCCATAACCAAAGTAAAATGTTGTATTCAGGACATTATTTTAATTGAACACACAATAAATCAACACATTCACAACCAAACAAATTTTATTTTAAAATTGTTTTAAATAACCAACAAACTGATAAACATACATATTTACAATGTTTCGTTCACAACATCAATAATCTGCTAAAGGCATATACTGAATATCTACGATACATATCGTTACAATTCTATTAGAGACTCAACACGTCTATCTGACACAAAGTATATACTGAATATATACTGTATTTTAGATCACAATCCTGATATAGACTCAAACCGTCTCTAAGTTCCAGAGCATATCAGAATTAGTCACAATGCTACTCTAAAACTCGTCAGTTTCCCGAGTTCAGCCGAATCCGTTGTCTGCGAAAACATCCACGTCGCTACTCGACTCAAATCGCTAATCTAGAATCTCCCAGTATGTGGCTATCAGTTTCCTCATCGCTACCACTGGAAGAACCTACGTGAATTCTCTATAGATTCGAACCTCTGGAAGGTTCGACTCTGCTCTAACTCAACTAGGATCTCCCAGGCCTCTGACTGCCGGTCTCTCTACCTCAACTGTCCCTCTTACTGTAGTCTCATCTATCTAGTACTCGCTATATACTAGTTCCTAATGGAATGCACGTGATCGCATTAAATTCCAACCGGCATGTTTATACATTTTAATGTGCGATATTTTCATTCTCATACATTAACACGTCTGATTATTTCCCTTTATTTTATTCTAAATAATAACTACAATACAAGTATTGACTTAGCAGTAGTCAAACTACAGGACATGCAATAAGACTGGCAGTTTCATATTGTGGGATAAAAACAATACCGATCAAACGAGTCAATGATAATACTTTCTTAGTTACTGCTAATATTTCTCAGTTTGGTGTGTACCTTCTTCTTCTTCAGCGTTCATTCTGAAACTCCCGCTGGATCTCCTTTACAGCAGGACAATGGTACTGATAGATTTCCAGCAGGAAACAGTCCAGAGAATGAAAATGTGTTGTGTTGCCGTTTTATTTGCTCCAATGGCCCGAAACATTCATCATTGGCGGATGTGTATCTAACCCACTCCGGTATGACAGTCCACCGTCATACGATGGCCTATTTTTTTCCAATTTGATGACCCTTGTCGACGCTACATATTGTCTGATATGCACACCTGACCAACAAGAGTGGCGCTTCTCTGGCTGTGATGAAAATCACCCCCTTTCTCCCGTACTTTACGATTGCACATAGTCCGAGCTGTTACTCAACTAGTATGTTACCAATTTAGTGAAGGACAATATTTTGTGTCACACATTCCTGATTGTTAAACTGCCAGACATTAGGTCTACACAAAACCATCAACAGCTTAAGCTAAATAATGTACGTGGTGGAACTGAGTCAATGAAACAAGCATAACTACGTTTAAGACAAATTTCCTCATACACAGCTACTTTATCTTTGTATGTGTACTATTTTATCATGGTGAGTATACAACTTATTCTTGACATGTTATGTGTATTACTTTATATTGATGTGCGCACTACTTATCTTCGCATGTACATTACTTTATCTTGATGTATGCACTAATATACCTTGGTATGTTCATTATTTTATCTTGTTATCTGCTCTACTTTATCTTGGTTTGGAGTATTACTTTATCTTGCTATGTACACTACTTTAAATTGGTATGTGTATTACTATATCTTGTTATCTGCACTACTATATCTTGATATCTGCATTACTTTATCTTGTTATCTGCATTACTTTATCTTGCTATCTGCACTACTTTATCTTGTTATCTGCACTACTTTATCTTGCTATCTGCACTACTTTATCTTGCTATCTGCACTACTTTATCTTGATATCTGCACTACTTTATCTTGATATCTGCACTACTTTATCTTGATATCTGCACTACTTTATCTTGATATCTGCACTACTTCATCGTGGTACGTGTACAGCATTATTTATCATATTGTTGTTTGTTTTGTTTTCATTTGTGATTAGAAACTGGCCTCACATTACGTGGGCCATTCCCATAAGTGTTCCACCCTCTGTTCCAGCAGCCATCCGACTCGACGAGTTTCCAGTCTAATGCAGCCAAAACACCAGGTGCTAGTTCAAGCACAACGTCGGTCTGTCGGAACAACATGGTAATTGTTATCGAAAGTTACAACTACGGGATTGTGTAGATGACGTGCCATGAAGCTTCTATATGAAAATGACCTCAATATAAATGCATGTTATCTACTAAAGTTTTCTGTTTTATGGTTGGTTTGTCTAGTGAGTCATTGGTGAGACCCACAGACGCAACTGCATGCGATGTCATAGTATATATACTTTTTAAAATATTGAATAGTGCATATACGTCTGGCTATCGTATAGTATGGTCAAAGTAACCAGATACACATTCCGCCGCAGGCAGTTGTGTATACGAACCGTCAAGAAAATGAATGCAACATACGGCACGTAAAAGTAGTATCCACAAATTCAGGAGGAATAAACGCTGGAGTAGTTTGCATGACATGTACAGGAAGTGCTAATAACTTGATATACGCGTACATTATTCAGTTTTTCAGACTTAAACCAAACACAGTAGTCAGACAAGAATCAAACAAGAATATGTATTCACCTATATTGGAAAGCGCCGCTGGAATTACATCGGACACACGCTACGAATGCATACTGAAAGACCCCCCCCCCCTTTCAAGCTTTAATGTGGTCACCAAAAGGAAAGAAAAGAGGAAGACCAAACGAAACTTTACATAGAACTATTATAAGATAACCTTTCACTATCGGTATCGGAAACAATGAAGAACTAAAGCAAATTGCAATGAAACGTGAGTCATGGAAATTTATGACATCCATCCTATGTGCCGTCTTTGGCCCTAAATATCTAGCTAACATTATTCAAAGCTATGTCTTTTATATTTTCATAGTATATCTTCTATACTGCAATTAGACAATTGTTATTGGTACAGAGCTTTTTAAACGAAACTTTTTTAATCTCTGCACTTTGTATAATTTCGCATCTTTGCTATTTTAAGTTTTCATTTTGGTTAAGACAAATGTTACTATACAAAAATAAGCGTCTACATATGTTCCAAAATCATGAACGAAACATAGAAGAAACTGGAAGAAAAACACTGCGTCATTTGTTTATTCATGGATTACTTGCATTGACATCAAGTATCCAGTCTCACGTGGATCTTTGTTTTGAATTTGTTAGAAACGGGAGGAATTGGGGGTTGAGACAAGATGGTGTTAGAAGGGTTGTATAAAGGAGGGGGAGGTGTAAATGAAATTACTAACGTGGCCAGGATCTGGTCATACCCTGCAGTATGCCGTAGAAAGGGTTGATGTTGGAACGCAACATATATTCACACATGAACTCGGTCAAGTAGCTTTTCCAGCGGCGCCGTGTTGTTCCACGGTGCTTCTTGTTCCGCCACTTCACGTTTTACCACATTCGTTCAAAATTGTGTGTGTAGGCCCCTGTGTATAGATCCATACATATGTACGTGTGGTTAACTGTCAAGTGAATAAAGACAGTTCTCTACTTCTATGTTGTTTCGCATCCTCTCCAACTGTCCGGGTGTATCATGGATCCAGGCTTCAAATTCCAAACTATTGATTTCAGGAGTATAACGGCGCATTTGTTCTTCACCGGCAGCAGAAACAATTCCATCAAGTACCGTGATGCTGGTTCTTGAAGTAGAATCATAACCTTCACTGACTAAAATTATTTCAATCCACGTGTTTATACTTGCCTAGCAAATGTCGAATATTCTATGAATCAATGTGTTTATACTTGCAGAACAAAAGTCGAAAACTATCTCTAAATTTACTGCTCATATTGTAGTATATAAAAATGTTAGCGGAAGAGTTGATAGATTCCATAGTGAGTCCGAAACCAAATACAACTATAGACGTGTTGATATATTTACCACCGACTTTAAGTTCCTGCAATAAAGCCGTCGCTAGCATTACAATAGTTACGGGAATAAAGCAAGAAATGAATAGTATAGATATCATGAGAACCATCTTGGCAACCCTTTGATTGCGGGTGTTAATATCTGTTCCTGGAGTTGATGCCTTCCTCCATTTTGATCTCTCTGATAAGCTAACCAACAATAATATTGTGCTTATGACAAGAACAATACAGGCAACAGATTGAATAAAAAAGTTATTGAAGCTTATAGAAATCTTTTCAACCTGTTCTCTATCATGCGCAAATACCAGTCCAAGGAGCGTTTTGTTTCTTCCTGGAAAAAATACTTGGCCTAGTGTATTTACGACGTATATGGGTGCTTCAGAAAATAACAGAATAATGTAAGTTGGTACGATGATACCCCAGACTCTGTTAGGCGTGATGATATTTTTTACCTGTGAATGTCAAAAATATTCAAAATTGCAGGTTTTAACCAAAAATATAACTATAATCATGCATGTGTATGTTTTGCAATCTTTCTTTCTAATTTTAAACGTATGTTTAACTAATCTTTCTTTCTAATTTTAAACGTATGTTTAAGTAATCTTTCTTTATAGTTTTAAATTTATGTTTAGGTAGTGTCGACAATTTATTACAATAAATACGTGCATGTTGTAATACATTATATGATGATGATATTCCTTCTTCACAAGCAAAAATAAGCACGGCACGAAAAATAATAAACTTATTAGACGAAATATGGTGTAAATACATGGTTCATATAAACCAATATATAAAACATATTAAGGTTCCAAATGTGATATAATATGAACGTGTTAAATATATTCATTTTGTGTGTGTGAGTTAGTTAGTCATGCGCATACATTGCATCCGTTTCTGTTTGATGCTATATAATGATATATTCGATATATATATATATATATATATATATATATATATATATATATATATATATATATATATATATATATATATATATATATATATATATATATATATATATATATATATATATATATATATATATATATAAATGTGATATCCTTTCGTAGTTGTTTATTAGGATTTGTTTTGTTTGTAGGGCGGTTTTTGGGGTGAACTGAGGGGAGACATATCTCTTAGATAGTTTATCAGCATTTTGTTTCCCAGGAACACAGCATGACAGGGTATCTTTTCGAGGGCACTCCTGTATAGTCTGTCAATCTGTCTTTTTATGTTGCAATCAAGGAGTTTTTTTTTGGTTCTTTAATGCTTGGAATGGTGATTTTAACCAGAGATGATAATTATGTCTTCAGGTGGGGTAGTTCCACTCTCAAAGTCCACAGTAATTTGGTTCAAAGCCTCCGTCTATATTGTTATTGTCTCTCCTGCGTATTTATAACAGATATACGACGTATAGCAACATGGGTCAAATGTTTTTGGGTGGTATTCTAGGTCTGTGCTCGGATATTCTTCACAGCTTCATATCTAACATTTCTTTCAGGGCCTTGATAGGGTTCATATGTGTATGCGTGGATTATATCTGATAGGTATGTGATGATTGTTTCTATGCCATTGATTTCCTGAAATGGAGTCATATTGTTCTTTTCTGCCAAGGGGTCAGAGAGTTAGGTCCTTATGGTAGGGGTTATTGCTTATCTTCAGGACGATTTGTTGATGATTTTCTGTTTGTTCGCTATTTGTTGACAGGCGTTGTTTCTTGCTTACCTCTCGGGTGGAAAAGGGAGGAGTATGAATGGATTCCTCCCCCCCCCCCCCCCCCCAGGGGAAGCCTTTTAGTGCATCATGAGTCCAAGAACATTACGTCATTAACGGAAAATGATATATACTAATGGAGCAACAAGTTCGTCATTTTTCTGTAGGATTTGTTGACCCATATAAAATGATGGTACATCTAGCAATAATTATCACCTAGGAGTCTGCCACAAATATAACCTGCAACTTTTTGTCATCCATAGAGACCGTTTGACAGAAGACACAATTACAAAATTGATAAAAGTTATCTAATTGAAACGAGATGCTTTTTTAACAGATGTTTGGTCGTCATCATGTCCCAGAGATTTGGTTACTCGCTTCCAACACAATACCTTGAAAGAAGACAGTACATCTATTCTTTGCACCCTGAATTAGAAGATCTGGTCCCTTGTACAACACTGCGATCACTGAAGTTACTTGCGTGAGGAGGTGAATGTCTTTTAATATACCAAATACAGCATCCCTATGACCCTGGCGAGTTATTGATTTTACTGATGGATTATAGATTTTACGATGCGTTTTCATTCATTTCTTTCTGTTCAAGCATTTCACACGGTTTTTTTTAATTTTAAAGTCTTAATATTTTATTTGCACTACTACCACATACGTTATCTTTTGCATTTATGTTTTTGAAAGGCAGCAATGTCGAAACGTAGATCTAGTCTATTCTGTTTCTTAAGCTGTTAACTATTTCTTTAGTTTCTGTTAGTCTAGAATGTAAATCATTAAACACGTTTCCTAGGTGTTCAGTTAAGATGTATTCGTAAATAGTTATACTGCCGTCCTTCCATAGCAAATATCTGACATCTATAACCTCACCTTCAAAGGTATGATTATACACAGACATCTCTCCAGCGTGATTAGTGCCGTGATCCAACAAGTGATTCTTGTGAAGGTGAAATGAGGGCGCCCAGATACAAGGTAAGCGACGCCTAACACATCAAAAGGCACATCTGCTGAGCAGAAGATCAATGTCATAGAGATACTTGTCCATGTGAGTGTTAAAAGAGAGCACAGGTCAGAGATGGTCAGACCTAAATGTTGACAAAATAATAATTTAGTGTTCATCACATACAGTCGTGAAGTGCATCTGCACAACTACAAGCTGTATTAATATTCATTATGTTGACATTATGGTATATTTCCTGATATTGATTATTGCTAATAAGAGCTAATAAGGACAGTTATTTATGTTGCCTAGTCTACTCTACTCGTTAGTGCTAAGTATACTTTTCTACGATTGGGAAAGCTGGACACTCAATGCAGACACAGAAAGTAAGGAAAGAAAAATTCAGAATTTCGAATGTAAGTGATTTCTGTTAAGAATTAATTATATATATCACAAGAAATATTTTAGTTCGGCATCAAATAAAATAAAAACGTGAAGGTTTTCAAGATCCATTTCTTACAGTGGTGAAACGACGCAAAGTTGTTTGGTTTGGTCATGCTACGAGATATATTTACTTTCTAAAACAATTTTCCAAGGAACAGTCGAGTGTGAAAGGAGAAGAGGAGAGAAAAGGAGCTCATGGATTGATAACATGAAGAAAATGTATGGGCGTAATTTTCTAAACTCATTTGAATGGTTGAGAACAGAGATGTTTGAAGGGCAATTTGTTCTGGTGTCTCCAGATTGGCACATGACGACTACGACCATAACGGGTTATGGATCTTGTGATAAATGTTCCAGTGTAAGTTAACAACCCTAAACAGGAAGTAGGTGGCTGGAGTAACACAGGGCAATTGTCAAGATATTCAGACATAGGTAGATGTGTTACCAAAATAAAACATACAAATAAAGCAAACTAACAACGAGATAAAGAGACAGACGACGTTTCGACTAACAAGCCTTCATCGGGACAAAAAAAAGACCACAATAAAACAAATCTTACAAAGAGACAAATAGGGTTATAATAAGCGGGAGAAGTTGAAAATAGCAGATATGTAGTGAAAAAAGCAAAGATGTAGTAGCATGACAAGAGAAGAAGATATGAGGAGAAGAAAGTAGTAAGTAGGGAGGGGAAGTAGACTGAACAAAGCGAGATGGAAAAAGGAAGAGATATAATAGCAAGCAAATTAAAGTAGATTAAAAATAAATTAAAAGTACTTACCTCAAAAGTGGCAACAGAGAATGAATATCACAGACAAACGATCATAATGTAAGGGAAGAGCAAAATGAAATGGTACGAGAGATCAGGTGGGAGAGAGAAAGAAGCCAAAACGGCAGGAACAGACAGAGAAGAAAATATGAGCAGTTAATGGTGATATATGAGAGTAAAATAGTGCTATAAACTTAACTGAGGCATCGACTGGTCACAACACCTTCCATATGAATGATCACATACATTATGGTAATAAAGAAAGAATTCGACAGTGAAGGCCAGATTTTTATCAAGGTTCACTGTAGCAAGTTACCTGGCTGACTTGCTACAATGACCCTAGATACAAATCTGGCCTTCACTGTCATTGTTCTTAAGATCGGCATGTCTCACTGGCAATTAGTTTATCTATTGTGAATGGTTTGATTCCCTAGGACAGAAGTGGCTCAATGTAATATTAAAGAATTAACTTGCTGTTGGCCAGTATGGGTTCATTATCATTATATGGCTGCACAATTTCACTCTTTTTTCAGTTAACTACCTCAGTCATTGATCTAACAGTGATTGTAATCTTCAGTACTCCCTTGATCTGTTCGGTACTTCTCTTAGACATCTTATTTCACATAGTAAGCTTTCGTTCTTGTTTTTTTTTATTTAGGTTCCATGTCTGACAGTGATTGTAATCTTCAGTACTCCATTGATCTGTTCGGTACTTCTCTTAGACATCTTATTTCACATAGTAAGCTTTCGTTCTTGTTTTTTTTATTTAGGTTCCATGTCTGACAGTGATAACACACTGTTGGTATGAAGAATGAATTTAAGATTGTTTTTGGGTTTACTTTGTGATACATGAATAAATAGGTGGAACCAAAATATCTAACAACAGTTTATCAGTAGTATTCTGTTCAGTACAGGCTTCAGTCATTATTTATCATAAGAAAATACATTTTGCAGATACAACAGAGATATTTGACAGTAATGTATTTGATAAATAAAGACTTGTGATACAAGTAGTGGAATAAATTAAACGATTCAAATTTTAAAATATGTGTACATTAAATTTAACAAATTAAAACATAAAACACGGTTGAAAAACTAAAAATACACATATAACAATGTTGACGAATTAAAGATACATGTAGGTCAATGTTGGCATATTTACTACAGACAAGACATATTGCATCGGCTGACTTTTCGTTCTAGCTGAAAACAATTAGTGTTAAAAAATTACAATTAGTGTTTTAAAAATTACACTTCAAGATCATCTACGCTTACCTAGTAAACTAATGTTTATTACTTCATTGAAGCCCTGTTTCACAAAACACATGATGTTCATTATGTTGGTAAGAACACCAAAAATAGCAATTGTCTGAGCTGAACCAGTGTAGAAGAACAGTGATAAAATCTGTGCTGTTGAATGATTTATATCTGTGTTATCAACATCCTTCACACTTGACGTTGAAAGATTCGACATTTTAAACATATCGTATCAAAATAAAACTCCTTTAAAAATTAGCGTATAGAATTCTCGAATGTGCAGTTTACATCTGAATCTGTTTGATGTAAACATGCACGTAAGTTTAGCACCAGCTATTAGCAGTTTATATGTGACTTTTTAATATAGATTTACACATATCACAACTAGAGCATGGAGGGAGCGAGCAACTTAACATTTGCATCTGTGAACCTACGTAAAAATTATATAATAATTTCAAATACTTAAACATACTACTTTATATTATTGACGTCTTCTGTAAAAATGTACTTGGTACAACACAGGAAGAATAGTCTGCGCATGTGGTCGTGAGTCTCAACAATGCCTCACTAGACAAACCAACCATACAAAAGAACACCTTAGTAGATGACATGCCTTTATATTGAGGTTATCTTCTTATAGAAGTTTCAAGGCACGTCATCTATACAACCCCTTAGTCGTAAACATCGATAACAGTTACCATGTTGTTCCGACAGGCCGACGTTGTGCTTGAACTAGTTACGGGAACGGAGTGGGTGGGCGGAGCAACAAAGAAACATGTCGCAAGAGCTAGAGTTGTGCTCTGATGTCGACGTCTGTTTCGGCGGCATTGGACTCGAAACACCATCGAGTGGAACAGAGGGCGGAGCGCTTATGGGAATGCCCCACGTGCTGTGAGGCCAGTTTTCTAATCAAGAATCAAGGAAGAATAGTCTACATTCAAATTTCTTAATAATATACCCAGTTACATTCCAACTTTGCTATAGTACGGGCAGTTTTCGTGTTGTCACTGAAACTACATCACTAGCAGACAGTGTTGCCACAAAAAATTAATGGATAATTTAATTGAGTATTTTCAAAGTCGCTAGGACATCGATCTACGAGCTACCAACTGAGGGAAAGGGCTCTTAGAGGGTAGCTCTCAGATCGATACATTCGGCCAAGCCATTGTGAAAATGTGTTATAAATCTTAACCGATGTTTATGCTAACACTGCGTATCTATCCCTACTTCGTTTCGTTAAATAATATTGGTTGCCTATCTCGAGCTTATGGTACTTTTCGTTAATAATGTAGACACTTCGTCTTGCATTGAACTATGTCCTCACTGCCCTCCATCTTCTCCACTGTATCGTTTCTGAAAATAGCAAACACAAAATACGCATTCAAAAATACAGATGTAACGTACGCTAAGAGTGACACCTTACTGAAGATCTTACTTGAGAGTAAAATCAAAGGGAAGCAAACAAGAGGTAGACAGAGATACAAGTTGGAGATCAACATGACAAGATGGACAGGTTACAGTCTTGAGTTGAGAAAATATAAACATTCCATATATTTGTTCGAATAGGTCTCTTTAGCAATGTACGAAATATTACACGTGGACATAATTCTAATTGAATATTCAAAAGTGAATGTAAAAAAATGGTCATCATCACTTGTGATGGACGAACACACATACACACACAAATATATATATATTCTAAATATATATTTAGAAATGAAAACAGAAGTAATGGTTATTTCAAAAAACAAAATAACACACCTTGCAAGATCAAAGGTAATGATATATTATTAAAAAAGGTCCACCAATTCAAATATCTAGGTACACTGATTACAGCAGATGGAAGAATTTGAACAGAAATAAGATGCAGAGTAGAACAGACAAAAACAATATTCTGAAAAATGAAAAATATACTGTGTAATATGACTTTGTCATTAAATGTGAGAAGGAAAGTTATGTAGTGAAATATAACCCCTATACTAACATATGGGTGCGAGGCTTGGACAATAAACAAACTGGAAAGTGAGAAAGTAGGGGCAACAGAGATGTCGTTCTACAGAAGAATTCTGAGAATACCATGCCAGAAAAACTAATGTAGAGGTGTTAAAAGAGTCAAATGCAAAATGATGTTAATCAACAATATAAGAAAAAGGCAATCTTGTTTTTTGTGGCCACTTAATGAGACAGATTTAGAGAACATAGTCACAACAGGCAAAATTGAAGGCAAAAGAGACAGAGAGCGACAACGTGAGAAAATATTAGACCGTTTGAAAGCCTGGCACGGCAAGGAAACAACAACGACCTTGACACATAATACTGTGGACAGAGAGCTGTGGAGAAGCATGAGCGCCTACGTCAGCCGGTAAGGCACCTGATGATGATGATGATTTAGAAATGTATGTGATTGTAGAACTTGCTATCTGTTGCTATCTGTGACATTTACACATTTCTAAACCAAAAATACATTTATTTTACTATAAAAACAACTTGTGGATTCTCCAATAATAACACACTTATAACACTATAAATAAGGAGAATTAGAAGAAACAAAACTTATTTTCCGACTGTAGATAAAATATATAGATCCAAAAGCATATATATTTGCTTCATTGAATCCGCCGAAGACGGATGTGTCGGGCCATTGGTGCAAATAAAACGGTGGCACAACGCATTTCCATTCTCTGGACTGCATCCTGCTGGAGATGTAGTAGTACTGCTACAGGAGAGATCCAGCAGGAGTTTGAGAATGAACGCTGAAGAAGAAGAAGCTTTATTGACTACAGAAGGCCTTTCACATAGTCCAATATGAAAAAAATAATTTCTTTAAGAAATAGGCATAGATGGAAAAAGATCATCAGGTTGATTCAAAATATGTATTGGGAACAAATTGCACGAGAAGATGTGAAAACTGTTATTCAAATTACACAGGCATAGGAAGAAGTGAAAGACAATGATGTATTATTATATAACCCAGACTGTTTAACATTTACACAGAGAAAATCTTTAAACATAAAAAACGAATCCAGGGCTCACGATCATTGGGAAAATAATAAACGATCTGTGATTTGTAGATAACAATGTCCTTTTTTAGCAGACAGTGAACAGTAACTACAAAGACTAATATTTCAAGTCTATAAATAGTCACAAATGAAGGCAAATGTGAAACAGAAGTTAAGAGGAGAACATGAATGGCTAAAAGTAGTTTCAATGAGATGAGAAAAATATTTAGATCTAAACAAATTACAAACAAGTTAAAAATGAGAATCATAAAATGCTACATCTATTCTATATTAATGTATGGCTCAGAAACATGGACAATAAAAAAAAACAATTAGAAGACAGAATTGATGCCTTTAATGTCATGACATATAGAAGAATAGGCAAAACTTCATGGAAAGAGAAGAAAACCAACACAGATGTTCTAACCACACGTCATATGAAGAACGAATTACTAAAGCAAAAAAAAAATCGAAGAAATAAAGTATTTGGGACATATCAAAATACATGATAGATACGTTGTTGAAGATCTAACGTGAGGTTAACGTTGAGTGAAGGCGTGTAAGAGTTAAGCAGATATACAAGAGGTGAGTAACATCATAAGATGGACAGGTTAGAATCTATCAGATTGTAGCACCGAGACAAGAAATAGGGAAAGTTGGAGGTCTGTTACAGCCAATCTTTTATTGCAGAGACGGCACTTAATAATGATGAACACAAGATAGACTTGTTAATCTGCGGAGAAGGACCCTATTACAAAAGCAAACACGGAACACATAGCCTACGTGTTCCTTCAGTACTAATAACTATGTATACTGTGTTTATAGCCCCTGAGTATTTGCATAACTGCGTTATTTTTTCTGTTGTCTATTTTCATCCTTTGTGACACATTCAAAGTGACTAGTGAATATAGACGTTGGATGTCTTAAGTTAATTTGTATCGATGTTTATCTTCATTCAACGCATGTGATTCCGTCTGTGGGTCTCACCAATGGCCCATTATACAAACCACCCATACAACAGAGAACCTTAGTAAATGACATGCTGTTATATTGAGGTTATCTTCTTATAGAAGCTTCATTGCACGTTACAATACAATTATGCTTCTCGTGCTTTTATTGTGTTATTGCACTGTAAATATATATATATATATATGCACCCTCTGTGGTTTGAAGAGAGCCAGAGATGTACTGCACATCATTGGGGAAGAGAAAACTGACAGCACTGTTTTTCCTATGGCTGAGGCCCATCATAGGGGCACAGTGACTCATGACGAGACAATCCTTTTTATTTGCACATTTGGTTGCATGCCTGAAGCAATAGAGAAGTTTGGCATAACCAGTAGTCAATTAGTGGCGGGGAATGGGCACAGTGAACCCTAACTTGGTTGCAGTTGTTCGGAACAGTGCCTAGGTTGAAACCTTCCTTCCTGGTGGTGTGATAGTTATTCTTTGGCTCTGTTCCATGGTGGGACGAAAATCCACAGACTCCTCAGCAATATAATGTCACTTTAATGGCATTTGGTAAAGGGGCATGAGCCCAGGGACCGCTGGATCAGCAATCAACCAACCAAAACATCATCATTAAGTGCCGTCTCCGCAACGAAATCTGACTGCAACATACTTTCAACATTCACTGTCTCTTGTTTTGGTGGTGCACTCTACTAGACTGTAACTTGTTCTTTTTGTGATGTTACTCTCCCATTTCTATCTCTGCCTACCTGTTGCACGCTTTCACTCAAGATTACCCTCACGTAAGGTGTTCAAAAAGTAGCCATGTCTGTTAATGTGTCTAAATTATTGTATTTTCCTGATCTTTATTTCCCTTAATATTGTTTTCTTCATATTAAGTGTTATTAGAACATCTTTGTTTGTTTTCTTCTTTCTCCATGATGTTCTTCCTATTCTCCTATACATTCTCATCTCAATGGCATCAAATATGTCTACTAATTATTTGTTTGTTGTCCATGTTTCTGAGCCATACATTAATTTAACATAGGTGTAACATTTTATAATTCTCATTTTTAACTTGTGTATACTTTATTTAGATGTTAATATTATCCTCATGTCATTAAAACTATTTTTAGCCATTCCTATTCGCCTTTTAACTTTAGTTTCACATTTTTCATCATTTGTGATTATGTGTCCAAGATATTGATAATGTTCTACTTGGTGTAGTTTCTTTCCATGCATTTTTATATTGAACATCAATTCTTCCGTGACGCATCTGATTTTCAAGTTTTTTTTTTAAATTTTGGATGTTTATATCCTGTTCATATTCTTTACTCAATGTATCCACTTGATCTATTAATTCTTGTAATTTATGTTCACTTTGTGCTAAAAGAAAATTTTCATCTGCATATATCAAGTTGTTTATTATTTTCCCACTGATCTTGTGTCCTGACATTCCTTTGTTATGTTTAAGGGTATTATCTGTCTAGATAATACATAGGCTGAGTGATAAAATACATCCTTTCTTACCATTTTCTTATTTATGTATAGTGAGTAGCTGTTTTTACAGCTTATTGATGCAGTTTGTTCCAAATATGTATTTTTATCAGTATGGTGTCTTTTCCATCTATGCCTATTTCTTGATACACTCAATTAGTTTCTTATGTTGTGCTCTGTCAAATGCTTTGCTGAAGTCCATGACACAAATATAGATACTTTTTGGACTTCTAGATATATATATATATATATATATATATATATATATATATCACTAGATGGATATATAGTGTAGCTATCAATATCTATCTTTTTTTATATCTTTCTGACATTTTCTTTATTTTGGCATCGGGTTTAGGGATTTGTATTAGCTAACTTCAAGAAAATTAGAAGAAAATAAACAAAGAGGTTCTAAAAACACTTAATATGAAGAAAGAATTACTAAGACAAATAAAGATCAGACAAATAAAATATTTTAGGCACATTAAAAGACATGGCACCTTATTGAAGATCTTATTTGAGTGTACAGTCAAGTGGAAGCGAGCAACAGGTAGGCAGAGATACAAGTGGGAGAGGAACATTATAAGAAGGACAGGTTACAGTCTAACTGAGTGCACTATCAACAAAGGAGACAGTGAATGTGGGAGATCTGTTGCAGCAAACATTCTTTGTGGAGACGGCATCTCATGATGATGATTAATTTAATTCGGAAAACTGGTAAGGTAACTCAAGTTGCCAGGCGAATAGAATATACCAACTGAAAGCATCTGGTTCAAATCTATCTCATCTACTATTGTCTGATTATTTGAGAGTAAATATTTTTTTTTAAACTGCAAATATAACGTAAAAACATTGTAAATGGAAAAAATAAACGAACAAACTGATCTTACTTTATACCGACTCATTGTTTATATAATATAATAGTGATACATTATATATCTGACGTATATCAAATATATGTTCTTTAATATAACAGTATTATAATAATAATGATAATAATAAAATCTTATATTAGATATAATATAGTGAATATTTATGAGGGAGGTAAGCGATTACATCTTAACTAAATAAATAGAAAACATCTTACTAGTATCCCGCCGAATACAGATGTGTCGGGCTATTAGCGCACATATGTGAGCGACACAATGTATTTCCATTCTCTGAACTACATCCTGCTGGAAATCTTTTAGGACCATGGTCCTGCTAGAAATCCAGCGGGAGTTTGAGAATAAATGCTGAAGAACAAGAAGATAAATCATACTCGTTTAAAGATGAATACATGTATATGAAGTTATTAGGTGGTCTTGACGTTGATTGACGCATGCAAATATATATATATAATTCACTCTGTATCACTTGGTGTAGTTACCTATTTGGCAACAAACCGATTGGACTAATATGTTTTGACCATTTCTGAATTCGTAATTCTAAGAGTGGTTTCCCTTTAAAGGTAAACATCTTTGTTGTTTTTTTTTTTATGGAGCCTCCAGACTTTAAAGATAATTTGTTTGGTATTCTGTGCGTATTTCATTTTGTAAAAACAATCATTTGTACAAATAATTGTGTTAATTAAAAACTGTTTGTGCATTTTTACATGATATAGTTTCTTATTTAATTTTGCTTTATCTGGTTTAGTGAAATGTATTATTGGATATTGATACCCATTTAGTTTATTTGTACGTTCAATTCTTGGGTCAGAATGAAATCCTTTCCTTCCACAAAAAAACCACATTATAGAGAAATAGCTATAGTATTACGAATAACAGAAATATTTGAAAAAATTTATTTTTTCTAATTTCTTTAAGTATTATGCATACCTGAACAAAATACACTTCAAATATTCGGTAAATATTTTTATCTTGGAAAACTTTGTTGTATTAGATAGTTTTTATATATGATAGTCCAAACCACAACTACACGTATGTGATTTTAATTTACAAGAAGCAAACTACCCCGGCATTCAGTATCAAAGTAAAGCCCAACAATATAACATGTTCAACAATTAAAACACTAGGGAACCCCGTAAAAATCAGATGGAAAACGTACATCAGTAGCATGAGATATAATGGGAAAGAAGAAAAAGAAAACTCCTCAATATGAAAAGCATCTCGTGCAACATGTTTCTATCAACAGAAGTAAGTTATGGGCATTCAAAACTGCGTAGCCCTTTCTATCATACACAAACGACAAACGAATTATGTGCAATAAATGACCAAATAAGTAGAGACTAAATGCCGCATAAATATAGTTTTTCAAAATAATTACGATAATTCCATGGACAGCTGAAAAAAACGAATGCAAATCTACTGAAGGAGATTGATGCCACGTGGAAGTTACTTATCCTTGTCTGAATAAAAACATTCCACATACATTGGCCACGTTCTGAGAAGACGCGATTTGGATTATAGTGTAACAATAGGCAAACTAATGGCAGAATACAGACAGAATACTTCAAAGAAATGAGGTACTAGATAGTTTGGAATCGTGGTATAGAAGAAAATCAACTGTGGATCTGATACATATTGCCTCCAGTAACATGGTTGTGATTATCAAAAATAACACACGTCAATCGACATGAAACATGGTGATAATGATAACATAATTTAATAGATACCCAGCTCTTCTAATATATATATATACTGCAGGCATATGACATTTGTATGTATTACATTATTGATTATATTGTAGCATATATTCTAGTGATGAGTCATATATCAAGGTGTTTCTGTTTTGTATAATTGATGCCAATGCCTGCAATTATTGGACACGAAGATATTTAGTGAAATATAATTTTCGTGTGTCGTTAGTAAGTATTAATGACAACATACATGTTCTTATAATGTAAGGATATCTTGAACTTCATAAATAATATGAATTAAGCAGAAAAACAAACCACACAATTATACTACTACGTGGTACTGGTAAAAATATGTTACTTCACATTAATAATTGCAACAGTAGTAATTATATATAATTTTATCAAATGGTAAAAAAATGTATATTCATTCATAAATAATGGAATATCAATATATGTGTTGCTGTCACACGCTCAACATAAATTTTTACACAAATAATAGTCATAAACAAAGTGAGTTGGGTGTTATGATAGATTAGAAACTGTATGAGGAAAATAATTTGCATTTGAAGTGTTTATGTATGCGAAATGCATTTATTGAAATTGTATAAAATATTGTTATTCAAAACAGTGCACATCTTGTGAGTGTGATTGAAGTATCACGAAATGTTATGCCAAATTAGAGAAAGATATGCTGTTATGAAATACATGGATATCACATAACATGTATACAATTTGTAAACTATAACAGGAACAGGAAAATCCATCAGTAATAATGATATATGTAAATAAACTTCACATACAAATGTTCAATTAGTATAACAGTTAAAATGGCTTTCTCCTGTTACCGAAAGGAAAATGTATAATAGTATACTAATGTATAATAATGGACAAAACGATGACACCCCCTCCCCCAAGACGCTAAAAGCACAAGTGAAAATGGCACAATATATATAGAATGATGATGATGAAATAATTCCCGTTAGCTGTGAGCAGGTAGTTTCAATCAGATCATGTGACAAAAGCACATGCCCTACTCAGTTGTGACACCGAGCTGACACTCAAACACAGAATGTATGGTTGTGTTAAAAGGGTGGGGTAGGGACTATTAATTGTTATTCCCCTAGAGACACATTCTAATGTTGCAGTATCCAAATATGATCACGTCTTGCCAGAAGCAATCATTAATATCATTATATATACCCCTCCCAAAAAAAGGCGACCTTCAGATTTGCTCTAACTACCGAACTATAGCACTTATAAGTCAAGCAAGTAAAATAATGTTAAACATCATAATGCAAAGAATCAAACAGAAATTAGAGATGGAGATAAATGAAACACAGGCCGGTTTCAGATAGGGCAGAGGAACAAGAGATCACATTCTTAACATGAGATTGATCATAGAAAAGTGTAGGGAATTTTCAACTGACCTGCACATGTGTTTCATAGATTACTCAAAAGCGTTCGACTGCGTCCAACACCAGCAACTATGGGAGATAATGAACAGCATGGGTTTCCCAAGACATCTGATTCATCTAATAGAGGAACTTTACCAAGATCAAAAGGCTGCAGTGAAGTTAGAGGACGATCTCTCAGAGTGGTTTGAGGTACAGAGTGGAGTAAGGCAAGGGTGCACACTCTCCCCATACCTGTTCAACATCTACGCTGAAAGTATAATGAGGAACGTGAGAGAAGACATACACAACACTGACTACCACGCTCTAAACATAGGTGGATTCCTAATCCCGGAACTACGCTACGCAGACGACACAGTACTTCTTTCAAACGATATAAAGGGATTGGAACAACTAATCAAGAACACAAAGAAATATAGCGAAGCACAAAATTTGTATTTAAACACGCAGAAAACAAAAATCATGTCAACAGATATAACAACACAACAACCAAAAATCAGAATAGACAATACCGAGATAGAATGTGTGGATAAATTTGAATACTTAGGAGCAACCATCAACGGTGCAGGAGACTGCATGGCAGAAATAAGGAAGAGATTGGCAATGGCATATTGCAAAATAACACGGCTGAAAAACATATGGAAAAATAACAAAATAGAAACGAAAGTGCTGATGTTACGAACTTTTATTTTTCCGGTTGCAACATACGGCTGTGAAACATGGACTCTAAGTAAAACAGCGGCAAAGAAGATCAACGCCTTCGAGCTGAAATGCTACAGAAAGATACTTAGAATATCATGGAAGGATAAAATCAGAAACTCAGAATTATAATCACACTGAATATTCCAGAGTGTTGGTTACTAAACATAATAACAAAAAGAAAACTACGCCTGTTTGGTCATATAAAGAGACATAACTGTTTAGAAAGACAAATAATGGAGGGAAGGTACCTGGGTAGAGGAGAAGGGGCAGACCAAGAAGACGATGGACTGACGACATTAAAGATAATATGAATACATCGCTAGAAAATGCAAGCCACATCGCCCAAGACAGAGAGAGGTTCAGAGAGTTCATTGGGAAGACAACGTTCTGGAAGGAATACGTCACATGACTTGCCAGAAGCGCCTTATCGTGTACAGCTACAGTGTTTTAGATGTACTCGCCTCAGCTAGCGTAAGATTGATGGAATGTACTCATTGCAGCAAAACTGGCATGTATGTATCCGGTGATTGGGAAAACTTCATTTCCTGTTGCGTGTTCTTCAGCTAGCGTGTTTATTCGTTGAGAGGATGGAATACATTTGGAATAGCCTATATACATTAAAGTCAATCCTCTACTCCTCATTTTTGTTTTTGTTTTTCATCCCTGTCACAAAAGGGGTGCTCGGTTTGCCGAGAGTACCATTCATAACAAGTAACACGGAAGCTTACAGTGATAATCGACATGGATCTCAGAACAAACATATCTTCTAAACAAGACATGTAGCGTCTGTGGTTATGTCCATAGCAGCGTACGATATCGATCAATAGGTAAATAATATGTGGCTATAGTTATGTTTGAGCTTTGAGACTAGTGCTTGCGAGAATAGTTCTTTCGTACGCTTGACCTAATATACTAGAAATATGGATGCAGACTTTCTTCGCTCAGTGAAAGTGGTAAAATACTTATTTCATTAGATACTGAGGTCAAAACCGGGTATGTCGAGCCATTGGTTCAAAAAACAGGCGGCACACCGCAATAATCCTTGTTAATATTTAGGGTCTTTGTTACCTCTAATATTTTATGGAAGTGTGTCCTGATATAGCGTAATTGGACTATGTCCGCTGGTTGAATGAAGCACGTCTCTCAAAAAAAGAGAGACAAACTCATTAACCTACCTAGCAGTCCCAACGCATTTTAGTTCTTGGTCAACGCCCTGCTGGAAATGTAGTAGGTCCTTTTCCTTGATATAAGAGAATTCTGGTGGGAGTATAAGAACGAACGAAGAAAACAACACAAGACCCTTTCAGCAAAAGCCAAACTTGGTATTCACTACATCTCGGAAATCTCCCTAACTGAGGCCGTCAGTAATAAAGTCCTTTGTACAGAAAGTAAACAAGCCTTTAATCGCTACATTTTTTTAGTATTGTCGTTGTTTTTGTTGGTCACTATTTATATACTTTGAGTCGCATACTAAAACAGCCAGGGCCGACCAAAGAAGTGCATGGAAATAAGCAAAACTACATCCTTTTAGGTCACGTTTATTTTCCGTACACAAACTTTTACTAGTGTTCGGTCATGCCCTAAGCACTACCGGGCTCCAGTACATATTTCTGGACTGATGACCTCGAAGGTTTATTTTGATTTTTGCCGTGCATTTAATTGGTCGGCTTTAGTTATTTTTGGCGTCCGACTCAAAATATATAAATAGTGACCAACAAACAACAAGACAATTATCAATAACGTAGCGAATGAAGTATTGTGTACGTTATGCAGTTAGTTCTTCAAAATTTCCGACTGTCGCGCTCTAAGTCGAAAGTGGGGATGATCCTCGAAGTATCGGGAATTTCATGACTGATTCACGGAATACGTATGTCCGTCATCGACGTGATATACATACTTACGTACGAGTACATGTATATTATTATTTTAGTTATAATTGTTATTGTTCTTTTTCTGAAGATATTTATATTAATCGTAAACAGTAAACTCCATTATTGTGTGTATAATTTACTTGCAGCTAATAAATACGTATAACCAATACATTGATTATCGAACATGATCGATTATCAAAAGTATAATTATTCTCATGAACGTCTCGATATTATATTGTTGCAAATTTCTTAAACATATACAAATCTGTATTTAAGTAAGAATGAATGTTACATTACACATCATGACAAAGTGAAAAGTACATTAAGTAAGTACAGATTCTTTTCAAAGAAAGGTCACAGTGGAGAAAGGAATACAACTACGTTATTTTATTATGACAATCTTATCGGAACAAAATACTAAAATGGCTTTACACAAAACGGTTGCCCCTATATTTTTGTTCTATAGAAGTAGTTTGTGCGCTTCAATCCCCAAGAAATACAAGATCTTGTATCATTATTTGCTGTGAAAGAGTTTCTACAACTTTATTTTGTACACATATGTCTTCACCTTTATGCTGTTTCCATGGTTTGAGAAAAAAAAACACCAATTCAGTGTGACTAAATATACTAGTAAAGAAAATGTTTTGTTAAGCTTCAAACAAGGAATTCTTCAATATATATATGATTATCATTGACTAGCGCAATAGAGCATATCTTTAGCATTTCGACTGTGAAATATCTGCTCTTCGAAGATCGAATCCTTAAGGAGTAATGGATGTCGAAGATCGCATGACGAAAATCAAGAAATTTTTAGTTTAGTGAAAGTCATTGTTCGAAGCTTGTAATCTAATCAGACCTAAGAAAAGGCTGAAGACGGCGTGGCACTCCCATTAGTTCTCTGTGGATTTACTTCACTGAAGATTTTATTTATAATATATTATGGTTCACGTTTATCTAGAATTACAATATATCACAACATCTTATCAGAATTCCCTCATTTTAAAAATAGTTTTGCATGTTTTAATAAACTAAAATTCGAACACTTCGGAGTTTCTATATTTACAGAATATATTTTGAAAAGTTTCCCTATATTTACTGCTCATGTGATAATATATAAGAATATTAGTAGATGAGTTGATCGACTCCATGACAAGTGTCAATCCCCCAACAACAATACCAGTATTTATATAGTTGCCACCGACTGTAAGATCAGGCATACAAGCTGCTGCTAATAGAATGATTGTAACTGGAATGAAGCAACAAATAAACAGAGTCGAAATCATGACTACCATCTTGGCAACTCTTTGATTACGGATGTTAACATCACTTGCCTTTGTCGATAGTTCTCTCCACTTGGACCTCTCCGATAAACTCGCCACCAATATTATTGTACATAAAATAAGAATAACAAATGCAGTAAATTGAATGAAAAAGGTATTGAAGCTTATGGAAATCGTATCAACTATCTCTCTATCTTTGGTAGAGACGAGTCCAAGAAGAGTTCTGTTTCTGTCTGGGAAAAATACCATGCCTAATGTGTTGACGACGTATGTAGGAGCTTCAGATGATAAAATAATAATGTAGGTAGATGCGATGATAATCCAAACTCTGTCAGGTGTGATAATACGCTTTACCTGTGAAGGTAATCAATAATAGTTTATGTAACGTTAATTGAAAATAATATAACGTGTTCTTGCATGTTTAATGTATTGTCAAATGTAGACTCTAAGTGCATGCAGGAATCATAATTTTAAATAATAATATAATATAAAGACCCATAAATCGTCCATTTCGTAGGGGAAATAATTGGAAGAAATAAATATTAAAAATACCAATAAAGAATATCCACGATTACTTATTTATTGAGCATGGGGAAATCATGGCACGTGCATTTCTTGATGTTGTCACTGATGCTTGATTTTCTGCAGTCACCTTTTCTCCTTCTACCTCCAGTCGGGTCGTGCTAAATAGTAAGCAATATATAAGTCTTGTATAATGTAAGTTATGACTCGTCAAATATCCAAACCACGAAGGTTTACTCCATTTCACCTCCACATGATCTTGTTAATCTGCAAGTGTCTCTAACAGATGTCTAATTAATGTGTGTGTCTATCTTTAACATAACTGATTGAAACATACATCAAAATAAAATTATTTTGAATACATTTTTCTGGAAATCTAGTAATATTGTGATCATGCTACAATACGGTTTCAGCAGTGTTTGAGAACGCTGGAAAAAATTATTACACATTAAGGTAAACTGGCAACTGGAGAGATTGAAAAAATGTATAATATTTACCATTAGTATGACATGTGACATTTGAATGTACTAGAACCAAAACTAATGTAGACATGAGCGCTTGTTTTTTTCCAATTCTGGACGATGTAACATGATGCGGGATTCTCACATTGAAGCTAGGCGTTACAGAGTACCACTATACCATTCCATCTCAGATTAAACATTGATCTACTTAACTCGTGAAGTTTGAGTCAGCATTCACATATCATCCAATGAAATTGGGAGAATCAAAGAATAACATCTTGAATGAGGAAAGCCTGCGATTTTTCAACATCATATATTATTATTTCACAAATCGATTTAAGTTATGATACAGATTCTGAAACAAAATTTGAACGAAATCGTAAGAACTGGGCAAATTACTTTCATAATACATCATATTGGGTAGAATTTTGGCAATACAGCTCCTTGATAGTTGGTAACATATCATATTCAGTACGTAGTAAGTAGCCCATAAGTTTTCGGCTGCAGTAATTATATAAGTAACTTGAATGTATTTTGCAAATAACCATTTATTTTCTAACTAGCAATATGCACATTTGATTGCAGCTGGTTTCGCACGTGGAACCGTATCTCTCAGATAAGTGCACTATACCACTGCGCCTCAAAGTTTGGTAATCATTTTCCAGTTTATGAGTATGTCAACTATGGTGATGAATTTTTTTAAATGAGCTCACTACAAAGATATTTTTATGTTAAATGCCAACGTTGATGATGAAGTGTATACAAGGGTCGCCAAAGCAAGCAGTACTTTCGGCAGATTGTACGCAAATGTTTGGCGTAGAAATGGCATTAACCTACAGACTAAGCTGCAAGTTTACAGAGCAGTGGTACTTCCAGTGCTGCTATACGCTAGTGAAACATGGACTGTGTATAGACGTCATGTGAAAAAAACGCAATCATTTTTATACAAATTGTCTCAGAAACGTTATGAACATCAGATGGCAAGACAAGATTTCAGATACCACTTTCCTTGATAGAGCTGGTATCCCAAGCATTGACACGATCCTGATGCAGACACAGATTCATTGGGCAGGTCATTTGGTGCGTATGCCAGACCATCGTCTGCCAAAGATATTTCTCTATGGTGAGCTAGAGGATATACGATCTCAAGGTGGCCAAAAGAAGCGCTACAAGGACTCGTTAAAGAACTCACTGAAAGCCTTTAGACCACGATACATGGGAAGAACTTGCACAAAATAGATCTACATGGCGTTCTAAAATAAGAAAGAGCGCATCATCTTGTGAAAAGAAAAGAAATGCAGCAGCTCAACAGAGGAGAGCAGCTAGAAAGTCACGGATAGATCAAGATCCGTCTACAGTCGACATTCCATGTCCAAACTGTCCAAGGACATTTACAGCTCGAATAGGGCTCATTAGCCATCTACGAACTCATAATCAAGGACATAACTAAAATTGAATTTTCAAAAGTGGATGTAACAAATGGTCATCATCACTTGTGATGGACGAACAACAACAACAACATTTTAATGTTATCTAGAATTTATTTGCAAAAATGTATTGCTGTTACAAACAGACATTTCCGTTTGGACAATATTATTTCATATTACGGTAATGTTTATTCTCGCATAAACTGAACTAGGAGCTGTCCATAAATTACCTCAACAGGTTTTTGGACTGAATCTGAAAATGTTTGACATATATTGACGAGGGGGTGGAGTCGCAATTGTGGGATAAAGGTAACGTGAACATTACTGTTTGTTTACGTATTCATTAAATTGTTTGAATTTGATCATTTCTGTATACAAATCTAGCCATTTCTTTTTACTTCAAAAGAAAATTGTTTGGTAGGGAGTATTTAACATACATATCGGGGAGCAATTCTTTACAGTTACTAACAAGTGGAGAGAATTTGTGAAAAATGCACAAATTTACCAAACATTGTTGATGCAGCTTATGACCAATCCTTATGATAGCAGCGAATTCATGTATGAATGCTACTTATGACAAACCCTTATGATAGCAGCGAAAACTTGTATGAATGCTACTTATGACAAACCCTTATGATAGCAGCGAATTCTTTTATGAATGATACTTATGACCAACCCTTATGATAGCAGCGAAAACTTGTATGAATGCTACATCTGTATTGGAATATTATCTAGACTTCTAGAAAAAAACTCAAATAACATTTAAACATGTTCTTACCTTAAATCCCACAACTCCACTGTACGACACATCCTGCTTAAAAAATTCCATTCTCCAGTCTGATCCTAACACCCGGGACACTTTCCAGGACTTGCTTCTGGTTGACACTATATGCGCAACATAATAACGAAAGGACATCTTGTCCACAGCCACCTTAAATAATATTTAAATATATAATGTCCACAGTCATAGTTTTCTGTGCCTGACCATTTCGGTACTGGTGGATGCTCACGCGGTCGTTGCTACACATGTCCTTATGTGGTTCAGCTAGATGCGCTCCATTTTATTTCCCAAGGCCACTTTCTCATTAGATGAGGACTTCACATGTTAATTCCGTAATGTAATTTACGTGTAATTCACCACCAATGATAGGTCTAGATACGCTCTAGAAAATCGTCTCATTTTTTAGTTGGGTAACCTTAGTTATTTGGACTAAATTCCCACCACGCTTATGACTAGTTCTCGGTCGGAATGGTCTTTGTATTTATTCATATTGTTTCGTCATTTATGTCATCTTTTTATTCGTTTCATTTCCACGTATTTACGTTTGTATGTACTTACTGTTCTTATCCTTACGGCATCTCACAACCATAGTTTACTCAGACACGTTTCTGTGGTGTGGTCATCTTGTCGTCTTTTGATGTTAAGTGCCTAACTCTATAATGGCCTTTTTGTTTGAAACACCGATTCTGTCCTGTGTATTGTTATTTGCATGATTATATTTTGTGTTTTGTTGTTCTTATTATTACATGTGATCATCCAACAGTGTAAGTGTATTAATCGTCGTACAGTAAAACAACTTTATTACCTGATTTCCGTGGCCCGCGTGACTAATATTTAAAGAGACACTACTCATATTACTGATGTTATTTTAGTGATTTTTCTCTAGAACAGTCTATTGTAGCGTGACCTCCGATTTACATAAGACCTTTCAACAGAGTTAATTATGCCTTTATTAGTTCCTTTACTTAATTATGCTCGAGTATCTGGCTGATCACTATTTATATACTTGGAATCGCATGCTAAAATAGCAATGTCAACTCCAAGCATAAGAATAGTGACCAAATGAAAACACGACAATAATCAAAAACGTTATGAACCAAGAACTAGTTAATTAAAATCAAAGGTCTTTTTAAAAATGTTCATATTATCCAATTACTGATCAAAGAAATTGATAAAGTCGTGTTAGCTTCTGACAGTTACATGAAATGGAGATATCGCATGGTCTGTAAACTTACGAAAGGTAACTCCCGTGTTTTGTAAATACTAACTCCATCCAACCATCACAAAATGGATACCAAAATTCATTTTCTGGAAAGGTTGTGGGTTGGCTACTGGGTTAGTACTGAAAATGACACTAGTAAGGCAGGTTCTGTTCAACCACTAGTTAAACAGCTGATGATTTTCGGAAATCTGCACATTTAAAAATAATAATTTCATGAACGTCGCAGAAGAAGAAATAATAATTCTTTTTCCTGAGCGTATGGCAAGAGTAGTCAACACCACAACAAACCACAACACACTGAAGATAAGTAGAGACAACTAAATAGCAAACATCCGCTGACTGGTAATCTTTTTTTATCTAACGACAAAACACAACATCGAACCTTATTGCAAGTCACTACTAGATGATACTCAGGTATCACCAGCCAATGACAAGAACGAAGTAGCCTCTAATTGATACGTACAAAGGCTTGTGCGTGGTCGTAAGTCTGTTGACAGGTCCAGAACGACGTTAGGTGTGCGGCTGCCGTCTAAGGTAAAGACCTGTTATCTAGAATAAGCACGTGACCGGATTGGAGTCCTTGTTAGGCTCTTGATTGGTCACTATTTGTATACTTTGAGTCGCCTTGACTGTTTTTTGTTTGCATACGATTCTAAGTATGTAAATGCTGACTAACAATAATAAAAAATGTAGGGAATATTTCCTAATGAATTCAGTTACAATGCCTTTTTGGAGACTGTCATGAGTGGGCTGATATTTACATTTTCGTTGCTTTCCATTTAAAGTACTGCGTGTAAACTCACCTTTAGAGTGCAACATGTAAACTTACCTTTAGAGTGACAAAAATAAATTCACCTTTAAAGGTATGATAATACACAAACACCTCTCCAACGTGATTAGAGCAGTAATCCAACACGTGATTCGAATAAAAGTTGCATGTGGTCGTACAGATACAAGATAAGCGACGCCTAACTCATCAAATGGCAGCTTTGCTGAACAGAAGGTTAGTGTTATAGAGATACTTATCCACAAAAGCGTTATAAGAGAACACAGGTCAGAGACGGCCAGACCTAAACGTGGACAAAATAACAATTCGTTAGTTGTTGATAAGATACACTACAAACTTTTTTTAGTTCTCGCTATTATACTATTTATTTTGGTAAAAAAAAAAACTTTTTTAGTTTGATAATTAAATTGTTCGTTAGAAGTCTTATCATCATTACTATATTTTCGCACGACCTTCCATGAGTTTTTCCTGTTTAGTCTTCTACTTTTCTTTTTCTGAATTTCACAATGCAGTGTGTGTTATTTGTCATCAGCGATATGCAGATAGACAATAAATGGTAACATCTGTTGACAATGAGAAGCCGCCTTAAATTTCATCGCTGCAAGTCCTCTGCTTGCCTTTAAAATGATATGGTCAACATCTTCTTCTTCTTCTTTATGTTGTCACGTACATTCCGGTGTTGATGGGAAAGTGAGTGTACGGTCTTTTGCTGTTCTATTTGTCTCTTCTGCTGTTATATTCCCGAGTGTCTCTAATACACTATTTATCCACCTGTTACGAGGGTGTCCAATATTTCTACCATTTTCGTATCGTTTATTGTCAATATGCTCTCTACGGCACATGAAATATGGCAAAGCCCCAGGTCCAGACAATATCACATTAGAAGAATTAGCAGCTTTAGATGACTTTGGAGTCGAAATAATCACAAAATTGCTGAATGACATATATAACAGCGGAAACATACCAGATGACTTAATGAGATCCATATTCATAGCATTACCTAAGAAACCAGGGACCACCGAATGTGAAGAACACCGTACAATCAGCCTCATGAGCCAAATAACCAAAATACTTCTCAGAATCATCATGAAGAGAGTGAGAAACAAAATAAAATCAGAAATAAGTCCAGAACAATGTGGATTTGTAGAAGGCAAAGGCACCAACAATGCGATTTATATATTGAGAACACTAATAGAGAGGTCTATAGAAGTAAAAACAGATCTGTACCTCTGTTTTATAGACTACACTAAAGCTTTTGACAAAGTTAAACATAGCGAAATTATACACATGCTAGAGAATCTGAACATTGACATCAAGGATTTAAGAATAATCAAGAACATGTACTGGCAACAATCAGCAGCAATAAGAGTAGGAAATAAATTTGTCCCTTTTCAACAAATAAAACAAGGAGTCAGACAGGGATGCGTGCTTTCACCAGACCTGTTCTCTCTATACAGTGAAAACATATTGCGGGCAATAGTAGATATCCCAGGAATATCAGTGGGAGGACATAAAATAAATAATTTGAGATATGCGGATGACACTGTTCTGATTGCAAAAAGTGAGGAAGACCTTCAAAACTTAATTAAAGTAGTAGTCACAGACAGCAAAGAGAAAGGCCTCTTCCTAAATATCAAGAAAACAGAAGTAATGGTTATTTCAAAGAAAGAAAATAACACACCTTGCAAGATCATAGTAAATGATATAGTATTAAAACAGGTCCACCAATTCAAATATCTAGGTACAATTATTACAGCAGATGGAAGACGTTCAACAGAAATAAGATGCAGAATAGGACAGGCAAAAACAACATTCAGAAAAATGAAAAATATACTGTGTAATATGACCTTGTCATTAGAGGTGAGAAAGAGAGTTCTTCAGTGCTATATAACCCCTATACTAACATATGGGTGCGAGTCTTGGACAATAAACAAACTGGAAAGTGGGAGATTGGAGGCAACAGAGATGTGGTTCTACAGAAGAATGCTGAGAATACCATGGACTGCCAGAAAAACTAATTTAGAGGTGTTAAAAGAGCTAAATGCGAAACGGACCTTAATCAAGAATATAAGAAAAAGGCAATCTTTTTTTTTGGCCACTTCATGAGACAGGCAGGTTTAGAAAACATAATCACAACAGGCAAGATTGAAGGCACCAGAGACAGAGGGCGACAACGTGAGAAAATATTAGACAGTTTGACAACCTGGCACGGCAAAGAAACAACAACGACTTTGATACATAATACTGTGGATAGAGAGCTGTGGAGAGCCATGACCGCCTACGCCACCCGGCATGGCACCTGTTGATGATGATGCTCTCTACAACTCATACTTCTTTCAAAAAACACTTCTAAATATGTCCGTTTTCTGTTTCTTTCACTGCTGACCCTCACATAAGGTATCGCAATGCATGCAAGTATTCACAATTCGGCTGTTAAGAGAAAGCCATGTTATAGAAATGTTAGATGCTTTCACTAATGCACATCCGTACCTGAAATTCTTCACTATGAGTATAATTCACTTCGTAATTCGTTGTAGCTAAACACTGGATTTCTAGCCTATACACCAGAATGTCATCAGTATACTTCTACTAGTTCCAGTGATCTGTCTGCCTGTTATTTACGCAGTGTATAGTACATGATACTGGGAACGTTGGTGACACATGTGTGAGACCAGGACTTATGATTGTTCATGGTGATGCTTAGTTACCACATTTATGAACACCCGGTTTCTGAAGCAGAATAGTGATAATCCAAATGAATAGATAACGACATTCGTCGAGGTGCACAGACTGAATCATTAAGATGTCCACAGTGTACTCAGTTGTACATACGTGTTGTCTTTCTTAACATCCTCATTTTATACGTAGTAAACTGTCTCTCTGTTTCTTTATTTAGCGTTCATGACTGGCATTGATAACGAAATGTTTAAAAAGTAGAATTAATACTTTAAATACTACTAAAACGTATTTACATAATTTAAAAAATACATAAAATTAGTATTGATTCAAAACTCCACGATGCAAGTATTCATGTTTTGTTTCATTACATAAATAAACTATTATAGATACAGAAAGTCTATTAAATTTTAGCAAAAACAAAAACAACATAAAATACTAGAAAAAAAACTGCTGGATTAACGAAACACACTTTTAAATTTGAAAAGACAGATGAAAATGTACACAGATCTATTTGGCACAGTCACCTGTCATAAACAAAAATTGTAGTTGTTCAAATGCTATTGTAGCGAAATTTAGCTTTGGATATAGTTAACTTGGAATGACACTCCATGGTTTTGCCGGGCGGAACAGATGAAAAAAAGAATACTAGACTGATGTTTGCCATGAAATGCGTAAGAATCAAATAAGAAGTTTGGACACAGGATTGGCTACACCACACCATGATCGTCATAGTGATAAACCTGCTGAAGATAGAAGCCTGGAATGCGGACAGGAAGTATGCCACTTTATTGTGTCTGTGGGTCTCACCAATGGCCGATTAGACAAACAAGCAATGCAACAGAAAATCTTATTAGATGACACGCCTTTATATTGAGGTTGTCTTCTTATAGAAGCTTCATCGCATGTCTTCTATACAATTATGCTTCTCATGCTTTATTTTGTTGTTGCAATGTGTTTTGTTTGTGCTTGAATATATGTATGCACCCTCTGTGGTTGGGAGGGGGCCAGAGATGTATTGCACAACACTGGGGAGGAGAAAACTTACAGCACTGTTTTTTCTTATTGCTGATGCCCATCATAGAGGCACAGTGACTCAGGAAGTGACAATCCTGTTGACGTGAACATCTGGTTGCATGTCTGGAGCAATAGAGAAGTTCGGCATAATCAGTAGTCAATTAGTGGCGGGGAATGATCACAGTGAACCCTATCTTGGTGGCTTCAGTCGCTAGAAGCAGTGCATAGGTTGAAACCTATATTCCTGGTGATGTGATAGTTATTATCTGGCTCTGGTCTGGAGTGGGCCGAAAATCCATAGATTTACTAGCCATATAATTGCTGTTTAATAACATTGGGTTAAAGGGTATGAGCCCATGGACCACTGGATCAGCAACTAACCAACCGACTTGAGATTACAAGAAGATCATGAAAAAGTAGAATTCGAAGTATAATACTCTCCAGTTTTCAGTTTTCAGTTTCCAGATTCCGTAAATCACAATAACACACAGTTAAACTGGCATCTGCGACTTGCCAATACTCTGGAAAATCTCCATATAAAAAGTGAATTCAGACTAATATGGAGAGTAAAGTAAGAGAAAACAGCTTTATATACTACCTCGTACTCCCACAGATGATTTGTTATCATCATCAATATAAACATCGACATTGTCAGCAATAATATCATCATCAACAACAATTTCAGCATCATCATCATGATTCTAAACATAAGGATAGGCTAATGTATAACATAAACATCAACAATACAATCAACAATAACATCAACATCGGCTGTGTCAGCATAAACATCACATCCTCCACATCAACATCGGCTGTGTCAGCATAAACATCACATCCTCCACATCAAAATCAGAAGTATCAGTATCAACGTGAAATATGCACATATAAGAATGTCTATAATTCACATTAACCCATTTTGGTGAATATTTTAATGTCTACAATCCTTTATGGTAAATTACAAATTTGGAATCTCCCACATGCTAAATTATTTAAACACATTTGTACTCCCCTTTACCCCCCCCCCACTCCCCACACTAAGAATCAGCCACCTACTTTATTATGTAAAGAAATGTGCCTAGCTCCCTCTCCTTTTATTTGCAAACAGAAATTATTAGAAAGCACAGTACGAACAAACTTCAGGATTTTGTTACAGTTTTCATGTAGGAAAACAAAACCTCAAATGAACACAATGTTAATCATGTAAGGAGAACTTTACTGTTTACGTAAACATTTTTGTCAAATCTGTCACCTCCCCAGTCAACATACGTCTCTATTCTTTCGCATTCTCTGCACCAAATGTCTGCGTAATTTGTGGGCAGCCCCAGCGTTGTAAGTAAACTAAATCGTATCATCATCATGAGACCCTTACCTAGTAATGTAATGTTGACATAATTTATCCTTACCTAGTAAACTAATGTTGATTGGTTCATTGAAACCCTGCTGCACAAAACACACAATGTTGATTATGTTGGTAACAACGCCAAATATTTGAATTGTTTTAGCCAGTCCAGTATAGATTAGCAGTGATAAAATCTTGGCTGTTTGATAATTCATGTCTGGAATATCGAAAGTGTTCACATTTTCTGTTGTGAGATTGTGTGTCTGATACATTTTAGTTACACAATATTACTCTATTCAGACAAGCTGTTTAATATCGTCAGTTCTTTAGTTTGTGTTTTCTTTTATCATATAAAGTCAGGTACTTTCGCATGTGCCATAGTTCTCAGGTTTGAACTTTATATTTGCGTTTACTGTATAGATGGAGATACATCGAAACAAAAGTACAATGCATCTTGCAGATACATTAAGAGAAATGTCATCTGAAACTTACGAAAGTTCTGGGAAACTTCTCCATCACTAGTAATAACAGACAATCACTAATCTGGAGACGTAAGAAACACTCAACCGTCGTGTATAGATAACAAGAGGTACACAACATTATCATCAACACCATATATTACAGGGGCGGTATATGGAACTGATCATGGTTGCACTAATCAATGTTTTGTATCATAACAACAATACGCTAAATACGCAATTCATATACAATGTATCAGTTACACGTACGGAAATATCTACACATATAGTAATAATAATGTCATCAGTAGATGTCAATCCTGCTGGCGTAGGCGATCATGGCTCTCCACAGCTCTATCTCCAGTATTATGTATAAAAATCGCTGTTGCTTGCCTGCCGTGCAGGTTGTTAAACTATCTAATATTTTCTCACGCTGTCGCCCTCTGTCTTTGTTGCCTTCAATCTTGCTTCATGTGACTATTTTCTCCAAACCTCTTTTTCTCATAACTCCTCCAAAAAAATGAAGATTGTCTTTTTCTTATATTATTTATTATGAGCCGTTTCGCATTTGACTCTTTCAAGACGACCATGACTCTTTCAAGACGACCATGACTCTTTCAAGACGACCATGACTCTTTCAAGACGACCATGACTCTTTCAAAAGTCTGTTTTCCTGACAATCCATAGTATTCTCAGCATTTTACTGTAATGCATCCTCTCTATTGCCTCTAAATTTAATACGTTCCAGTGTATTTATTGTCCAAGGCTTGTATCCATAAGTTAGTATATGAGGTATATAGCGCTGTAGAACTATCTTCCTCACTTCTAATGACACAGTCATATTAAACAATATATGTTTTTTTAAATTTTCCTCTGAATGTTCTTTTTTCCTGCACTATTCTGCTTCTTATTTCTCTTGACTTTTTCCATCTGCAGTAATCAGTGTACCTATATATTTGAATTGGTGGACATGTTTTAATACTACATCTTTCACTTTCCTCTTGCAAGTTGTGTTATTTTGTTTATTTGAAATAACCATTACTTCTGCTTTCTTGATATTTAGGAAAAAACATTTATTTTTACTTTCTGTGACTACTACAATAATTAATTCTTAAAGGTCTTCCTCACGTTTAGCAATCAAACAGTGTAATCCGCATATCTAAAATTGCTTAAAGTGCCAGAGAATATATGATTGTCGGTAGACGGGGACGAAGGTCTATTCATGATCATGTACCACGGTTATGATCTGTAATGCCTACGATGTTCTTTGTGCGCCTGGTGATGTTAGCTATGCACAGTACAGGAACACATAAGTGTAGTTAGCTCACGAGGAGTATCAGAATTAAAACTGTGATTATAAACGAAGGTAAAGTGCATCTTAAACAAGATATCACAGGAGAATACATTTATTTAAACAGGATATGCCTCGAGCATGCATATGCAATGTCTCAACTGGTAATTTCAAGCCCTACACGAAATGCTGGGCCAGCACCCACATTTTGAAAAAAGTTTCTAAAAAATTTCCATGAATACAACTGACAAATAAGTTCTGAAGACAGAACAACATTTCATTAATGAATACCCTCTCTAAACATAAACAAATAATGTTTATGCATATTGATCGTCTCAAATGAGCCATATGGCCATATATAAATAATAAAACAACAGATGTCAGTGTAGTAAATGATATAGTGTCATTGTAGTAAATGATATAGTGTCAGTGATTCATCAATATGATAGCAAAATCTCTCGATTATATTTAATGTATTTTATTATTAAGTTGACACATTGACAACATCATGGTTCTCTTCAGCAACATGATCAGCTTAATACTAATTTTATTTATAGTTTTAAAAAAAACACATATATAACAAACTAGAAAATTCTGATGTAAATAAGTATTTACCTGTAACAACATGTTACTTCACGTAAATTACTGCAGCAATATATTTTGTATAAAATGTATGACGTTATTTAATTATATGTCTCTTTTAATAACTTGGACATAACATGATATCGACTGTTGGTGGGCAGTAAATATAATATTTTGTATAAGCGACATACATATGACAAATCGAACTCAGGTGGTTATTTATAAAATGTACAGCTACAGCAATTTGTGTACGATGATTTAAATAAAATTGTTCATATATTGTCTTAAATGTCGTGTAACATTTTATCACACTTTGTTAGAAAGTTGGTAAGACCATGTAATTTTAAACCATAATATAGAGGATTATTGTGATTAAAAAACGAAATTGTAACGTAACAGTCTGTCAGTAACACCAATGTAAGAGACAGAAGTTGTTGCAGGTCGTTGCAGTAAACTTTCGATGTGAGGAATGTTCGTGATGATGATGATGACTAGAGAGAAAGCGAGTAAGAGAAAGACCACAATAAATTTGAGAAAGATCTATTAATATATAGTGTTTATATTCTCATTTAAATAGTCTGAGATTTGAACCGTGTAATTCTATAGTCATGAGATTAATACATGTCCTCCAGAGGTATCTCATAAAAAATATACTTTCAGCGAGTGTATAATACCTTGAAAACAAGTCGCTTAGTGGGCAACTTATCTAGGGGAGCAGGTTGTATAGGAGCAAATATGGGGGTTGTTTGTATGGGAGCATTGTTTGTATGGGAGCATAAATATGAGAGTATTTTGGATGGGAGAATATATGGGACTTTATTGTATAAAAGCAAATATGAGGGCTGTTTGCATGGGATCAAGTATGAAAAATGGTTGTAGAGAAGCACATATTGGAGTCATTTGTGTGTGAACAAATATAGGAGACAATTATATTTGAACAATTATAAATTGTTCGAAAGAAATGAAGGAAACAAAACTTATTTTCCGACTGTAGAGTACAATATATAGATGCAAAAGCATATGTATATTTGCTTCATTGGCTACAGCAATGCCTTTGAGTCCAATATGAAAAAATATAATTTCTTTAAGAAATAGGCATAGATGGGAAAAGGACATCATGTTGATTCAAAATATGTATTGGGAACAAATTGCACGAATAAGATGTGAAAACTGTTATCCACAAGACATAGACATAAGAAGACGGGTAAGACAATGATGTATTATATCACCCAGTCTATTTAATATTTACACAAACAAAATCTTCAAACATATAGAACGAATGCAGGCCTCAAGATCAATGGAAAAATAATAAACGACCTGTTATATGTAGATGATAATGTCCTTTTTAGCGCAGACAGTGAACAGTAACTACAAATAATATATCAAGTCTATAAATCAAGTCATTAATATGGACTAAATATAAACATTACAATAAAACCACTGAATTCTGAAGATCTGAAATCGAAGTTAAGAGAACACGAATGGCTAAAAGTAGTTTCACTGAGATAGGGAAAATATTTACATCTAAACAAATTACAAATAAGCTAAAAATGAGAATCTTAAAATGCTACGTTTTATTGACTTGATATATTAGTTCTTGTAGTTCATGCTCACTTTCTGCTAACAGAACAGTGTCATCTGCATATATCATGTTTTTTATTATTTTTCTACTGATCTTGTTTCCTGACATTCCTTCTATATGTTTAAGGTTATTATCTGTGTAGATAACACAAATACTGAGTGATAACATACATCCTTTCGTATCATCTTCCTATTTTTTTGTATAGTGGGTAGCTGTTTTCACAGCTTATTGATGCAGTTTGTTCCAAATATATATTTATTTCTAATCAGTATGGTGTCTTTTCCATCTATGCCTATTTCTTGAAAACATTCAATTCGTTTTTCATGTTGTACTGTGACAAATGCTCTTCCCGCAATTGTGTGTTGCCGAGGCCCGAAAGGGGAGCAAAGAATAGCAACACTGTTTACCTTCCACGCATGTCGTAAAATGCGACTAAGGAGGTTATGTGATAGAGTTTGCTGTCCCATCCATATAAGGTCAGTGACTAAAAGCCACACTGAAGTCCGATGTACCAGGCCGAAAGGCGCAGATATTGCATCAATGATGTAAACCATGACACAGCGCATTCCGTTCTCCGGACTACATCCTGCTAATCTGCATATATAGATTTATATATAATTCACTCTATATCACTTGGTGTAGTTATCTATTTTTCAAAAACCAATTGGACTATGTTTTGATCATTTCTGAATTCGTAATTCTAAAAGTGGTTTCCCCTTTAAATATACAAATATTTTTTTCGATGGATCATCCAGACTATAAAGATGATACATGATTTCTTTGGTATTCTGTGTGCATTTAATTTTGTAAAAACAGTATTTTGTCTAAATAATTGTGTAAATTAAAAAATGTTGGTGCATTTTTACATGATATAGTTTCTTATTTAGTTTTGCTTTGTCTGGTTTAGTCCAATGCAATATTTGATATTGATATCCATTTAGTTTATTTGTACGTTCAGATTTTGGGTCAGAATGAAATCCTTTCCTTCTAAAAAACCACATTATAGAGAAATGAATTTAGCATTTCGTATTACAGAAATATTTTAAACATTTAGAAACTATTTTTTTAAATTTCTTTAAATAATATGTATACCAGAACATAATACACTTGAAATATTTGGTAAATATTTGCATCTTGGAAAACCTTAAATTCTGTAATAGAGACTGTTTATATATGACATCCCACATCACAAATACACATATAAATGATGATAATTTGCAAGAAGCTAAATACCCAAGTATTCAGTATCAAAATGAAGTCCAACAATATAACATGTTCAACAATTAAAACACTAGGGAACCCCGTAAACATCAGATGGAAAAAGTACATCAGTAGCATGAGATATAATAGGAAAGAAGAAAACTCCTCAATATGAACATCATCCCGTGCAACATGTTTCTATCAAAAGAAGTAAGTTATGGTTATTCAAAGCTGCGTAGCCCATTCTATCACACACAAACGAATTCTGTGTAATAAATGAACAAATAATTAGGACACTAAAGGCCACATAAATGTAGTTTTTCAAAAGAATTACGATAATCCCATGGACAGCTAAAAAAAAAAACCAATGCAAATGTACTGAACGAGATTGATGCCAAATGGAAGCTACATATCCATGTCTGAATAAAAACATTCCACATACATTGGCCACGTTCTGAGAAGACGAGATTTGGATTATAATGTAACAATAGGCAAACTAATGGCAGAATACAGACAGAATGCATCACAGAAATGAGGTACTAGATAGTTTGGAAACGTGGTATAGAAGAAAGTCAACTGTGAATCTGATACATAATGCATCCGGTAGCATGGTTGTGATTATCAAAGATAACATACGTCACTCGTAATGAAACATGGTGATAATGTTTGTGTGTTTGTTTTTCGTTCGCTCCATTGTAACCATCACAGATATCCGTGCGATTTCCGCCGGGAGCGTGATTACTTTGTGTCACCGTTATGCGCCTTGTAGGCCTAGCACATCCGATTTCGGCATGCCTTGACAATTCGGGTGGGCTACCCTTAGCCTGTGACAGCCTCTATGTCTGTCTCCAGGCACGCGTAGTGGAGACTCTTCGCGCAGACGATTTTTTGCTCTCGTCTGACTCGAACGAGGTGTTCCACTGTCTATGAACTTGCCTCGTGTAATTGGACGTGCTGTTCCTGTGCCCATTGGGTACTGAACCGTTTCTCATCCGTGAGCCTGGTTCCTTTAACTGGAAGAACTCAACAGAGGAGATGTACCCTGGCTCTTTCGCCCTCTTAGCCGAGGTGTCATTCACCGACATCGTGTACCCCTTGTCCAAGTTCGAGTCTCAGACCACGCGTTTGAGAGCAAGGCGTTCTCGAGCTGAGCGTCCGTGTCCCAATAATGCATCCGGTAGCATGGTTGTGATTATCAAAGATAACATACGTCACTCGTAATGAAACATGGTGATAATGATAACATAATTTAATAGATACCCAGCTCATATTATATATATATATATATATATATATATATATGTATATATATTTTACGTATATCGTTAGTAAGTAATAATGACATAATACATGTCTTTACAATGTAAGAATATCTTGAACTTCATAAAACAATGAACTAGAAAGCAAGGGTGAATCGTTTCATAGTTTAATATTGTTGAAAAAGTGTACAGTATTTAGTTCATTGTAGTTGTTGTACATTACCCAATGTACACACAGTATTGAAAACTGTCTGGTGCAGTGGTTAAGCTCTTAACTTTGTCCTCAAGTGGTTGCCGGTTTAAATCCTGTCCGCGGCCTGTTGTTTAGAAAGTGTTATTTTTCGAACATCTAAGAGAATTATCGTGTACAGCTACAGTGTTTTAGAGGTACTCGTCTCAACTAGCTTAAGATTATTGGAATGTTTCCTGTGATTGGGTAAACTGCATTTCCTGTTCTGTATTTTTCAGCAAGCATGTTTCTTGGTTGAGAGGGTGGAATACATTTGGAATAACCTATATACATTAAAGTCAATCCTCTACTCCTCATTTTCTTTTCTGTATTTCATCCATTTCAGAAAAGATGTGCACCGTTTGCCAAGATTACCATACATAGCAAGTAACACCGAAGCTTGCAGCGATAATCACCATGGATCTCTGAACGAACCCATCTTTAAAACATGACGTGTGGCGCCTGTCGCTATGTCCATAGCGGCGCACGACAACGAGCAATAGGTAATGGATATGTGACTATGGTTATGTTTGAGCTTTGAGACTAGTGCTTGCGAGAATAGTTCTGTCGTACGGTTGGCCTACTTTACTATAATAGAAATATGGTTGCAGGCTTTCACCGCTCAGTGAAAGTGGTAAATTACTTATCGCTTCAAAATCTGCTATGTCGAGTCATTGGCTCAAAAATCACGCGGCACAACGCAATAATCCTTATTAATATTTGGGGTCTTTGTTACCTCAATATTGTATGGTATTTTGCCTCAAAAAGAGAGGAAAACATTAGCCTACCTTCTAGGCACACAGCATTAAAGTTCTTGGACAACGTCCTTCTGGAAATGTAGTAGGTCGATTTCCTTGTTATAAGAGAATTCTGGTGGAAGTATGAGAACGAACGAAGAAAAGAACACAAGACCCTTTGAGAAAAAGCCAAACGTGGTATCCAATACGTCTCAGAAATCTTCCTAGGTGAGACAGTCAGTAACAAAATCGTTTGTACAGACAATAAACAAGCCTTTAATCGCTACGTTTTTTAGTATTGACGTTGTTTTTGTTGGTCACTATTTATTTACTTGGAGTCGCATACCAAAACAGTCAGGGCCGACCAAAGAAGTGCATGGAAATAAGCAAAACAGCATCCTTTTAGGTCACGTTTATTTTCTGTACACAAAATTTTACTGGTGTTCAGTCATGCCCTAAGCACTACCGGGCTCCAGTACATATTTCTGGACTGATGACCTCGAAGGCTAATTTTGATTTTTGCCGTGCGTTTCATTGGTCGGCTTTGGATATTTTTGGCATCTGACTCAAAATATATAAATAGTGAACAAGACAATTATCAAAAAAGTAACCAATGAAGGCTTTTGTATTTTATTCAGTTAGTTCTTCAAAACATTCGATATCCCGGCCTAAGTCGCAAGTGGGGGATGATCCCCTAAGTGTCGGGATGTTGATAACTGATTCACGGAATACGTATGTCATTCATCCACATGATATACACACTTACGTACCAGTAAATGTGTATCATTATTTTAGTTGTAATTGTTATTGTTCTTTTTATGAAGATATGTATATTAAGCGTAAACATTAAAGTATATGTTAACTCCATTATTGTGTATAATTTACTTGCAGCAAATAAATACGTATAGCCAATAAATTGGTTGTTGAACATGATCGATTACCAAAAGTATAATTCTTCTCACGAAAGTCTCGATATTATATTGTTCCAAATTTCTTAAACATATACACACTTGTATTTAAGTAAGAAAGAATAATACATTAAACATCATGATAAAGTAGAAAGTAGATTAACATTAAGTAAGTAAATATTATTTTCAAAGAATGGTCACAGTGGACAAAGGAATACAACTAAGTTATTTTATTATGACAATCTTATCGGAACAAAATACTAAAATGGCATTACAATAAACGGTTACCCCTAGAGTTTTGTTCTATAGAAGTTGTTTGTGTGCTTCAATCCCCGAGAAGTACTAGATCTTGTATTATTATTTCCTGCGAATGAGTTTCTACAAATTTATTTTTTACACATATGTCTTCAACTTTATGCTGTTCCATGGTTTGAGGAAAATACACCAATTCAGTGTGACTAAATATACTAGGAAAGAAACTGTTTAGTTGAGCATCAAACAAGGAAGTTATATATATATATATATATATATATATATATATATATATATATATATATATATATATATATATATATATATATATATATATGATTGTAATTGACTAGGGCAGTAGACCCGGTCTTTAGCATTTCGACTGCTAAACATCTGGTTTTCAAAGACCGACTCCTTAAGGAGTAATGGATGTCTAAGATCGCATGACGAACATCAAGAAATGTGTAATAGTGAAAGTCATTGTTCGAAGCTTGTAATCGAATCGGACCAACTGAAAGATTGAAGACAGCTTGACACTATCTTTAGTTAGTTCTCTGTCGCTTTACTTCACTGAATATTTTATTCATAATATATTATCGTTCACGTTTATCTAGAATTGCAATATATCTGAACATCTTATCAGAATTCCATAATATTTAAAATAGTATTGCATGTTTTAATAAACTAAAATTCTAACACTTCGGAGTTTCTATATTTACAGAATATATTTTGAAAAGTTTCCCTATATTTACTGCTCATGTGATAATATATAAGAATATTAGTAGATGAGTTGATCGATTCCATGACAAGTGTCAATCCCCCAACAACAATAGCAGTATTTATATATTTACCACCGACTGTCAAATCAGGCATACATGCTGCTGCTAACAGAATGATTGTAACTGGAATGAAGCAACAAATAAACAGAGTCGAAATCATGACTACCATTTTGGCGACCTTTTGATTGCGGATGTTAACATCACTTGCCTTTGTCGATAGTCCCCTCCACTTGGATCTCTCTGATAAACTCGCCACCAATATTATTGTACAGAAAATAAGAATAACAAATGCAGTAAATTGAATGAAAAAGTTATTGAAGCTTATGGAAATCGTTTCAACTATCTCTCTATCTTTGGTAGAGACGAGTCCAAGAAGAGTTCTGTTTCTGTCTGGGAAAAATACCATGCCTAATGTGTTGACGACGTATATAGGAGCTTCAGATGATAAAATAATAATGTAGGTTGATACGATGATAATCCAAACTCTGTCAGGTGTGATAATACGCTTTACCTGTGAAGGTAATCAATAATAGTTTATGTAACGTTAATTGAAAATAATACAAAGTGTTCTTGCATGTTTAATGTATTGTCAAATGTAGACTCTAAGTGCATGCAGGAATCATTATTTTAAGTAATAATATAATATAAAGACCCATAACTCGCCGATTCGAACCAATTTCAAAGGAATTCAAAACTTAAAAAAACCAAACGCATCTGTCCACGACCATTTATTTATTGAGTGTATGAAAATCATGCCTGGGCATTTCTTGATGGTATCACTTATGCACGATTTTCTGCTGCCGTCTCTTCTCCATCGACCTCCATATGTGTGTTTCAAAATAGTAAATAAATTAATCATGTAAGTTATGTCTAGCCAATTATTAAAACCACAATGGCTTACCAACTTCACCACCACATGGTCTTGATTACCTGCAAGTGTATATTTCCTGTTGGATTAATATATTTTCCATCTTTAGCATAACTGATTTAAACAGACATCAAAATAAAATTATTTGGAATACATCCTTTTGGAAATCTAGTAATAGTGTGATCATGCTACAATACTGTTTCAACAATGATTGAGAACGAAAGCTGAAAAAATGATAACTATAACTAATAAAGGTACACTGGTAACTGCAGCGATTGAAAAAATATACAGATTGGCCATGAGTTGATATATGGAATTTTAATGTACTAAAACCGAGAGGAATGTAGAGATGAGCTCTTAGGCTTTCCAATACTGGAAATGGAATATACTGCGGGTTTCACACATGGAAGCTATGCTGTAAATGACGTGCACTGTACCACTTCTTCTCATATAGACCATTGACCTAATCAGCTCCATTAAGTGTCAAGTGTACACTCACCTTTACAGTGATACGTGTAAACTCACCTTTAAAGGTATGATAATACACAAACACCTCTCCAACGTGATTAGAGCGGTAATCCAACACGTGACTCGAGTAAAAGTTACATGTGGTCGTACAGATACAAGATAGGCGACTCCTAACACATCAAATGGCAGGTTTGCTGAACAGAAGATTAGTGTTATAGACATACTTGTCCACATAAGCGTTATAAGAGAACACAGGTCAGAGACGGCCAGACCTAAACGTGGACAAAATTACAATACGTTAGTTGTTGATAGGATACGCTAAAAAATTGTTTAGTTGTCGATATTGTTAATAAAAAACTTCTCATTAGTTAGTTATATAAATGGTTAGTTAGTCGTCTGATCCTCATCACTGCACTCTGGACACGTACTTATAGCTACACCATTCTCCACTTGAGTGTATCCATTACATAACTTACAGTTTCAGTTCTTTCTTTGTTGACATACACTATTGTAAGCCTAAATTAACGCTCATTTCTGTCGAGGTCACAATTCAGTCAGAGTTCCTTTATTCTGTACACGGAAAATGAATCACCACTCACAATAATTTCACTTTCCCTTGTTATGTCTCGTATGAAGAAACAACCTCTTGACATGATTTAAATCTAGTTTACCACATTATGATTCTTTATTAAATGATAGATCTTTAATATTACATCGTTCATTTACGTCTACGTACTCATATAGGTCAAGGTCTTGATGGATAATATCCACAATCATGCAACGAGTAAGCTCGTCTCCTCTTTGATTCTCTTCCTACAGATTAAGCTGTGAAGGTCCAAGAACTAGACACGTGTCTTACAGCGGGACCATCCGTGTATATAGCAATGACATTTCCTTTGAATTCTCGCTAATTAGCGCAAAAGGACACTCTCTTTGAATTATCTTTAGAGAGTTATTATCACTCGGAATGTGGTCTGGAAATCTATGGGTTCACTTAACCATTCCACACTAGGTGCCACATCTTCAAATTTTTCGCCGTCCGCACGCCGCATCCATGACTTTTCTCTGTTTAGTCTGCTACCTTTAACTTTTAAAAATTTTCTTTGTCGGTAGCGAAGTGCAGGTACACTCGAGTTCTTAAACTGTCCATCTCTATAGTTGGACAATCTAATACGAATCACATAGCTAATAATGATGTGTCTATAGTGAATACAAGTATGATGTCTATCGACTCATTCTTTATATTTTCCAATCCTTCAGTCTGTGTCTGGATTAACGTATGAATTGGCAATGCATATTTTATCACAGAAGCAACCAGTCCCGGATATGGAAGAAACGTTAACATTTATTCATAACCAGAAGTAGCCTTAAATTCCATCGCTGCAAGTCTTCTGCTTGTCTTTAAAGGTATTTGGTCAACATAATCCCTAAATCTCATACTTCTGTGAACATAATCCCTAAATCGCATACGTCTGTCAACATGCTCACTAAAACTCATTCTTCTGTCAACTTCTCCCTAAAATTCATACTTCTGTCACATAACATTCTAAATAAGTCATTATTCTGTTTCTTTCAAGGTTGACCCTCACATAAGGTATCGCAATGCGTGAGAGTATTCACAATTCGACTGTTAAGAGAAAGCCATGTTATAGAAATGTTAGATGCTTTCACTAATGCACCTGCTTCCCTGAAATTCTTCACTATGAGTATAATTCACTTCGTAACTCACTGTCGCTAAACACTGGATTTCTAGCCTATACACCAGAATGTCATCAGTATACTTCTACTAGTTCCCGTGATATGTCTGCCTTTATTATCTTCACATCGTATATTACATGATACTGGGAACGGTGGTGAAACCTGTGTAAGAACAGAGCTTAGGATTGTTGATGCTGATATCCAGCTACCACATTTATGAAGCCCCGGTTTCTGAAGCATTATAGTGATAATCCAAATGACAAGATAAAGACTTTCGCCGAAGTGCAAAGACTGAATCATTAAGCCGTCCACAGTGTACTCTGTTGTACACATTTGTTGTCTTTCCTAACAATCTCATTTCATACGTAGTAAACTTTCTCTCTGTTTCTTTAGTTAGCGTTCTTGCCTGACATTGATAACGAAATGTTTAAAAAGTAGAATTAATACTTAAATACAACTAAAACGTAATTAAATAATTGAAAGAATAGATAAAATTAGTATTAATTCATAATTCCAAGACACAAGTATCCATGCTTTGTTTCATTACATAAATCAACTATTATAGACACAGAAATAATATTACATTTTATCAAAAAAACATAAAAATACTAGAAAAACCAGTTGTTTGATTAACGAAACATACTTTTAAATTTGGAAAGAAAGATTGAAATATACACAGATAAATTTTGCAGTCAATTTTCATAAAGAAATATATTAATTACTCAATTGCTATAGTTTCGAAATTAGCTTTAGATATAATTAACTGGAATGATACCACACGGTGTTGCCTGACGAAACCGGGGAGAAAAGAATACTAAAACTGATGTTTGCCATGAAATAAGTAAGAGTCAAATAAGAAGTTTGGACACATGATTGGCTATACCACATCCCGGTGATCTTCATAGTGATAAACATTTTGAAGATACATGGCTGGACTGCTGAGAGGAAACCTGCCACTGTATCTGCAGTTTGACTTGAGATTACAAGAAGATCATGGAAAAGTATACTGCGAACAGTCAGTAATACACAATAAAACACAGTGAAATATGTATCTGAGACTTTCTAAGACTCTGGTAAATATCCATATAAAAATAAAATTCAAACTCATATGGAGAGGAAAGTAAAAGCAAACTAAGTACAATCAAACTTCAGTATTTTTTCCAGTTTTCATGTAGGAAATAACCCCTCAAATGAACACAATATTAATCATGTAAGGAGAACTTTACAGTTTACGTCAACATTTTTGTCTAACCTCCCCTCTCCCCAGTCAACATACGTCTTTATTTTTTCAAATTCCCTCCACCAAATGTCGGCGTAATTTGTTGGCAGCCCAAACGCTGTAAGTAAATAAATTTCATCATCATCATGAGACCCTTACCTAGTAATGTAATGTTGACATAATTTATCCTTACCTAGTAAACTAATGTTGATTGGTTCATTGAAACCCTGCTGCACAAAACACACGATGTTGATTATGTTAGTAACAACACCAAATATTTCAATTGTTTGAGCAAGTCCAGTATAGATTATCAGTGATAAAATCTTGGCTATTTGATAATTCATGTCTGGAATGTCGAAAGTGTTCACATTTTCTGTTGTGAGATTGAATGTCTGATACATTTTAGTTACACAATATTACTCTATTCAGACAAGTTGTTTAATATCGTCAGTTCTTTAGTTTGTGTTTTCTTTTATCATATAAAGTCAGGTACTTTCGTATGTGCCATAGTTCTCAGGTTTGAACTGTATATGTGTTTTTACAGTTTAGATGGGGATAAATCGAAACAAAAGTACAAATTCACGTTGCGGCTACATTAGGAAAAATGTCATCTGAAACTTGCGAAAGTTCTGGGAAACTTCTCCATCACTAGTAATAACAGACCATCACTAATCTGGAGACGAAAGAAACACTCAACCGTCGTGTATAGATAACAAGAGGTACACATCATTATCAGCAACACCATATATTACAGGGAATATATATTGATCTGCTCATGTGCTTCTCTAATCACTGGTTGTTTGTGTGTGTATCATAACAACAACACACTAAATACGCTATTCATATAGAATATATCAGTTATAAGTAGGGAAGTATCTACACATATAATATTAATGACATCACTATGTATAATCATCATCACCAGGTGCCATGCCGGCTGGCGTACGCGATCATTGACTTTCCACAGCTCTCTATCTCCAGTATTATGTATAAATATCATTGTTGTTTCACGTTTTCTCCTTCTGTCTCTGCTGTCTTAAATCATGCCTGTTATGACTAAGTTTTCCAAACATCCTTGTCTTAAAAAGTGGATAAAAAATGAAGATTGTCTTTCTTATATTATTAATAAGCTTCGTTTCACATTTGTCTCTTTCAACAACTCTACAGTATTCCAGGCAGTCCATGGTATTCCCATCATTCTTCTATAGAACCAAATCGCTATTGAATGGATAAGTCTACCCACAGATTTCGAAACAAGTTTGAGAGTAGTAATATCACTTAGCATTGAATACAGAGAATGGTGTCCCACAGCTGTGGAGAAAGAAGTGCAGACTTTGGTCAGTGAGAATACCAAAGAAGGGGATGTGATTATATACAATGATGTATCTGTGATTAGACATTTTCGCAGTACTTGGACCTTCACAGCTCAGTGCGCAGGGAAAACGATCAGGGAGGAGATTGGCGCCTTTGCAGTCACTACGAGTAGCATGAACATGGAGACTATGGCGGTGACCAGGGCATTTGAGTGGGTATGCACACAGAAGATAACGAAGGTCTGCATTTTGAGTGACTCTATGAATATGATTAAGAAGGTACAAGTGGATCTCGTTCGCGAACGGTGTATTGAGACCTTGAGAAAGGCGAGGCTGAAAATGGTTATATTCATTTCCGCCGGGACAGGTGGGTGTTCGAGGCAGTGAAAGAGCGGATAAAATGGCATCAATCACAATTGTGGCACAGGGCGATGGGGCAATGTATCGCGCTGATGTTTTTACCTCTTTAAGAGATATAACACGCGAGAGTGAGACTAATGTTGATGATGATTCCTTTACAATGACCAGGATTAAAGATTCAGGGATTGAAATGCGGTGTTTCTAGAAGTGAACATTTTGGAGAACGCAGAAGAACGATGGTCAACCAGCATGGGACCGGTAATGTAAGCAGAAGTGTAATGGCGAATACACTTAATTAGAGTACGGAGCAACTATGGACGTGCCCAGTTTGCAGTGATGATGATCCTACGACTAACTAACTATCTCTATTACCTCTAATTTCCTACTTTCCTATGTGCTAATTGTCCAAGACTCGTTTCCATATGTTAGTATAGGATTTATAGGGAGCCGCGTAGCGCAGTGGTTAGCGCACTGGCTTCGCATATGAGTGGTGCTTGATTCATTCCTCAGTTGAGGTGGAAATGCTTTTCAGATCGCAACGACTCCCGGGTCCACCAAGACTTAATGAGTTCTGGATTAATCCGGGAAGTAAAGACTGCGAAGGAGATGGAGGGAGAGGAGATGGTTATCACCTTCATTTGCAGAGCCACTTAAATGTGAGATCGCTAACATCTCACACCCCTACAGCATTAATAAATGTTATGGGTTACTTTACTTCACTATAGGAATTATATATCACTGCAGAACTGTCTTCCTTACCTCTAATGACGAGGCTATATTACACAATATATTTTTCATTTTTCTGAATGTTGTTTTTGTCTGTCCTATTCTGCTTCTTATTTCTGTTAAACTTCTACCATCTGCTGTAATCGTTGTACATACATTTTTGAATTGGTTGTCCTGCTTTAATACTTTATCATTCACTTTGATCCTGCAAGTTGTGGTATTTTATTTCTAAATAATAATTACGTAAATAACCATTACGTTTGTTTTCTTGATATTTTGGAAGAATCATGTAACTTTACTTTCTGTTACTACTACATTCATTAATACTTGAAAGTCTTTCTCACTTTTAGCAATCAAACAGCGGCATCCGCATATCTCAATTTAATTATTATATGCCCCCCCCCCTCCCAACTGATATTCCTGGAATATCAACTTGTACACGCATTATGTTTCAATGTATAAAGATAACAAGCCTGCTGAAAGTACACAACCATGTCAAACTCCTCTGATGATCCACGTTGCAATATTAACACTACATAATGTAGGCCTACTTACGTATGTTGCCAAGATTATCTTCTTTACTGTTTATTAATATTAATATATCAATGGAAAATGTAGGATGTTTATAGTGATTGGTTTTATGAATGATACATCATTCAGATAGAAACAAACGAGATGGCAGATAATATATAATGGTCGATAGACGAGGACGAAGATATATTCATGATCAAGTGCCACGGTTATAAACTGTAGTGCCAACGATGTTATATGTGCGCCTGGTGATGTTAGCTATGCACCGCATAGGAACACATTAGCGTATGTAGTTCACGAGGAGTTTCAGAATGTAAACTGTGCTTTGAAACTAAGGTACAATGCACCTTAAAAATATATCACACGATTATACATTTATTTAAATAATCATAAATATGGTATATCTCGAACATTCATGTTTCGAGCATTCACATGTCTCGATCATCCATCCATATGCATTTCTCAGCTGGTAATTTCAAACCCTACTCGGATCGAAATGTTGGACCATCTCCCACGTTTTGAACACACCATTTGATGTATAAAAATGTCACATGAATTCAGGAAACGGAACACCATTCCCTTAAATTAATACGCACTCTAAACATAAAGATATAATTTGTAAATGTGTATGTATATTAATCGTCTGAAATAGGACATACGACCACCTCTTAATAATTAAACAACAGATGTCAGTGTATTGTAAATTATATAGTTACAGTGATACATCAACATGATAACAAAATAGCTGGATTATATTTAATATATTTCATTATTAAGTTGACATATCGGCTGCATTATGTTTCTATCAAACAAAATACGATCAACGTAAGAATAACTTCATTTATAGCAGAATAAAACAAACATTTATAATAAAATAGCTAGTTCTGATCTGAATGTGTCAGTACTTGTAACAATATGTTACTTCACGTAAATTACTGCAACAATATAATTCTTATGAAAATGTATGAAGTTATGTAATTAGATGTATGCTTTAATAACTTGAACATAACAAGGTGTTGACTGTTGGCGGACTGTAAACATAACATTTTGTATAAGAGCCAGACATACAACAAATCGAACTCAATGAGCTGGTAATTTATACAATGTACAGCTAGAGTAGTTTGTGTACGAAGTTTTGAAGAAAATTGTTCATATATTGTCTTAAATGTTTTTAACAATATATCTCACTTTATTAGAAATGTGGAAATGTTATGTAATTTTAAACAATAATATTGACGATAATGATCGAAACAGTCTGTCAGCAACACCAAGTTAAGAGAAAGTTGTTGGAGGTCGTTGCAGCAAACTTTCGATGTGAAGAATGTTCTTGATGATGATTATGATGACTAGAGTGAAAGCTTGAGAACAAGCGAGCAAGAGAAAGACAACAATAAATTTGAGAAGGATCGAGTAACATATATTGTTAATATTTTCATTTAAACAGTCAGATATTTTAACGGTGTAACTCTATAGTCATGAAACGAAGACATGTTCTCCAGGGTATCTCATTCATTCAAACAACTACTTTCAGCGACTGTGCAATACCTTGACAACAAGTCTAATAGTGGGCAGTTTATCTACTGAGTTTTTCGTATAGGAGTAAATATGGGGAGCTGTTCTTATATGAGCAAATATGGGAGCTTTCTGTATGGGAGCATACATATGAGGGTATTTTAGATGGGGAGCACATACGGGACTTTTTTGTATGAAGGCAAACATGAGAGCTGTTTGCATGGGAGCAGGTATGGAAAATGGTTGAATAGAAGCAAATATGGGAGGTATTTGTATATGAGCAATTTGACTGGTTCAACTCCCGCTGTTCTCAAGAATTTTTACTTTAAAATATTCTTTTACCTGTCATTTTAATTAGCTGTTGATAGGCAGTATACACAAAGTAATCAATAAAAATCACGACAAATGTCATTAGCGATACTTTTGATGTCATTATCAACAAACAAACACAGTGAATCCCAAGACATGTTCTTAAATATGAAGACAATAGAGAGTATATCAACAAATAAAATAACATTAAAACTACAGATAATTGACAATTTAGAGGTAGAGGACATAAAAATTTCCAGTATTTGGGCACACCTCTTAATTAGCCCCGGAGAATGCGCTGTGAAAATCAAGAAATGAATTGCAATGGCGACATTTAAACATGCGAAAATGGAACAAATATGGTAAGGTACGAGCAGCATAGCAAAACTATGTATGATCAGAACGATTCGTTTCTAATGGTAATATTCGCTTGTGAGGCATGGGCATTAATTAAAATAACTGCAAAGAAAATCGACGTTTTTGTGCTGCTAAATGAGATGCTACAGAGGAATTTTACGTATTCCATACACCGCTAATAAGACAAATCAAGACGTGTTAAGATCAATACATGTCGAAGCTGCTTTGCTCCTTAACACCATCTTAGCAAGAAAGCTGTGGTTTTGGTCAAGAGACATAACTGCATGGAAAGATTAATATCTGAAGGCAGCGTTAACGACAACAGGAGAAGATAGTGCCAAGACAACGATGGTGCAGTGATATTTAAGATTGCTTAGACATGTCTATAGCTGCGGCAGGTCAACTCACTCAGAATCACAGGGTATACATAGAATCCATATGGAAGACCACATTCTGGAAAGAATATGTCACATGATGATTGAAGTATGCATCTCATGAGTTGTTGTTCTTGCACTCAATGCCGACGGATGTTAGATGACGTCGAAGTTCAGTTTCTTCATCTGCTATTATGGCTTGACCGTCGGCAAAGAGTAGCTTGTTGGTATGTTCATTTTGCAATTTTGTAAATGTATAGACTACAGTAAGTATAAATTCAGATCATCGGTGCAATAAGATCAACCAGAAATGGTATACATTTTCTTTTTACGCAATTATTTGGTGTTAAATACTTTCACTACAATTCTAACGCATCTACTATTCTATTCTTACAGAAGATATTTCGAAACGTATCTCTGTATTTACTGCTCATATGATAATATATAAATATATTAGCAGAAGCGTTAATGCTTTCCATGATGAGTGCAATACCACCTACTACAATAGCTGCATTTATATATCTACCACCAACTGTAATATCAGGTATGAAAGCAGCTGTTAACATTACGGTTGTGACTGGGACAAAACAAGAAATAAATAGTACAGAAATCATGACAACCATCTTGGCTACTCTTTGATTACGAAGGTTGACATCAGTTCCTTTGGTCGATGCTTTCCTCCACTTGGATCTCTCTGACAGACTAATGACTAATATTATTGTACAGATAACAAGAACAATCCCTGCAACCAATGGAACGACAAAGCTGTTAAAGCTTAGAGAGATCATTTCAACATGTTCTCTGTCTGTGGTTGAGACAAGCCCAAGAAGCGTTTTATTTCTTTCTGGAATGAAGATCATGCCTAATGTGTTGACGACGTATATAGGAGCTTCAGATGATAAAATAATAATGAAAGTTGACGCAATGATAATCCATACTCTGTCAGAAGTGATGATATCTTTCACCTGGGAGTAACAAATTAGTGTTTACTGAATATTATGTTCATTCATTTAAAATTTATTTAAAAAAACGTACTTCCATATTTATTAGGTGCTGGACTAGTGTTGAAAACTAACAGTGCATAAATAACATCTGTGTACAGAGTATTTGTTTTTAAGTTGAGCATTTACGTGTTTCAGTAAGCAATAGTAAACTCAGTCAGTTCCTCTTTTGTCAAGTTTGGCACATAAGGCGTATGGTATAGTTCTCCATACCTGTCGGTCAGTTGTCAAGTATTGCAGGTCTTGTGCATTTATGCCTGTTGATTTTAATTTATTGATAAATGCTCTTCTGAGCATTATTGTTGGTCATCCCTGTTTTCATCCCAGTCTGGGGTCTACATGAAGAATTGTCGTAGAATTCTGTCTTCCGTCATATAATAGTAAACTACTAATCATATTTATATTTCCTAGATGACTGCCAATAAATTGATGGGGTGATGGCTACATCCTGAAGATTACAGGAACTAAATTGCAACACACCAAATCACCTTTACCAAGAAGACACTAACAACACAATATGTTGAGTAAGAACGGTATCATTAACGTTCACGATAATGCATGACATTCTGGTTGTTGTGGTGCGCCTTCTGGTCAGATGTTGCTGACTTCAGTACCTTTACTTGTGATACAGGACTGTGGTCATTCCCAAATATATGATGGTTCGGTCAGTTTTAAGAATTGGCATCGATGCGATGGGGAGAAACTATCTTAAAATAGGATGTGTCACACCGAATAGTTCAGCTATTGCAGCAAAACTGTCAATCGTGACAAAACGCATTCCGCTTTCTGATTGGCATCCTGATAATCAGCAGGTGTTTGATACTAATCAGCAGGTGTTTGATACTAATCAGCAGGTGTTTGAGACTAATCAGCAGGTGTTTGAGACTAATCAGCAGGTGTTTGAGACTAATCAGCAGGTGTTTGAGACAATTCAGCAGGTGTTTGAGACTAATCAGCAGGTGTTTGAGACTAATCAGCAGGTGTTTGAGACAACTCAGCAGGTGATTGAGACTAATCAGCAGGTGTTTGAGAATGAGCTTAGAAGCAAAGATGACGAGTTTGCTGTATTATATGTGTCCCCCATCATGGTCGTAGTTGTTTTAATATTATAATGTGGTCATCGACATTTTGGCATTTGATTGATTAACGTACTAGCTATGTGGAAGTGTTTTCCTACATTATCTATAGCTAGAATGCAATATATTTGACGGAAAAGGTTTGCAAGAAACCAGCAGTATGTAGGAAATAATAGAAGAGCAATCAACAGATATAGAACAGGAACATTTAGTTACTACATGCTGAAAGACATACTGAAAATGAGTTCGGAGCACTTGTGGAAGTGGTCAGAGTGCCATGGTGATGTTTTAATGACTAACTATCTAACTATCTAACTAATTAATTACGTATTAGACGTCCTCACGTCCTAGCATTTACACTGTGATATCTTTAGCATGTACAGAGAAAAGCATGCTAATTTCCGGCTGCCCATTGTTTGTGAAATTGGTACATACATTTAAGCTTGTTTCTGCGGAATACGAAGATATCGTACTGATACGATTGTTAACAATATCATGGATAGCTAAGATTGTTAACAATACGCCAGACAGCTGAGTAACTAATGTATACATTTTCATAGATAACTGAAGTGTTTAGCACTGTTTTATAAAGATTAACAATGGAGGGCACAGTTCCAGGTAAGAGAGCGACAGACGGACTAAGACTACGATGACACATGCCATCGAAGACTAAAAAACATGGCACTAGAGGAAGCTGAGCAGCATGCACATAATCGAGAGGTTTGCAGAGTGGCAGTGAGGACAACGTTCTGCTTAGGACATGTCACATAGATAAACAAATGTGACAAATTATAACAAACGTGATAAACATACAATCAAGATTCACACGGAATTGTTATAAGTACTGCAGAGATTGAGAATGTATTAGCCACGGGAAATATAAAACGTAAAAGAGGCAGAGGAATACATGCAGAAAACCTGCTGCATATGGTATTATTATGAAATAGAGAAAGTTGATCTATGAGCCTATTAAAACACAACAAGGCAGTGAGTTGTGCTGTAACCTTCATGTCTAGCATTTAATTATGCTGTAACATTCACGTCTACCGCTTGTGCTGTAACATTCACGTCTACCGCTTGTGCTGTAACATTCACGTCTACCGCTTGTGCTGTAACATTCACGTCTACCGATGGGGATGTAACATTCACGTCTACCGCTTGTGCTGTAACATTCACGGTCTACCGCTTGTGCTGTAACATTCACGTCTACCGCTTGTGCTGTAACATTCACGTCTACCGCTTGTGCTGTAACATTCACGTCTACCGCTTGTGCTGTAACATTCACGTCTACCGATGGGGATGTAACATTCACGTCTACCGCTTGTGTTGTAACATTCACGTCTACCGCTTGTGCTGTAACATTCACGTCTACCGCTTGTGATGTAACATTCACGTCTACCGCTTGTGCTGTATGATTCACGTCTACCGATGGGGATGTAACATTCACGTCTACCGCTTGTGCTGTAACATTCACATCTACCGTTTGTGCTGTAACATTCACTTCTTCCGATGGGGATGTAACATTCACGTCTACCACTTGTGCTGTAACATTCACATCTACCGCTTGTGCTGTAACATTCACGTCTACCGCTTGTGCTGTAACATTCACATATACCGCTTGTGCTGTAACATTCACGTCTACCGATGGGGATGTAACATTCACGTCTACCGCATGTGCTGTAACATTCACATCTACCGCTTGTGCTGTAACATTTACGTCTACCGCTTGTGCTGTAACATTCACATCTACCGCTTGTGCTGTAACATTCACGTCTACCGATGGGGATGTAACATTCACGTCTACCGCTTGTGCTGTAACATTCACATCTACCGCTTGTTCTGTAACATTCACATCTACCGCTTGTTCTGTAACATTCACGTCTACCGCTTGTGCTATAACATTCACGTCTACCGCTTGTGCTGTAACATTCACATCTACCGATGTGGATGTAACATTCACGTCTACCGCTTGTGCTGTAACATTAACGTCTACCGCTTGTGCTGTAACATTCACGGTCTACCGCTTGTGCTGTAACATTCACGTCTACCGCTTGTGCTGTAACATTCACGTCTACCACTTGTGCTGTAACATTCACATCTACCGCTTGTGCTGTAACATTCACGTCTACCGATGGGGATGTAACATTCACGTCTACCGCTTGTGCTGTAACATTCACGTCTACCGCTTGTGCTGTAACATTCACGTCTACCGCTTGTGTTGTAACATTCACGTCTACCGCTTGTGCTGTAACATTCACGTCTACCGATTGTGCTGTAACATTCACGTCTACCGCTTGTGCTGTAACATTCACGTCTACCGATGGGGATGTAACATTCACGTCTACCGCTTGTGCTGTAACATTCACATCTACCGCTTGTGCTGTAACATTCACTTCTACCGATGGGGATGTAACATTCACGTCTACCGCTTGTGCTGTAACATTCACGTCTACCGCTTGTGCTGTAACATTCACGTCTACCGCTTGTGTTGTAACATTCACGTCTACCGCTTGTGCTGTAACATTCACATCTACCGCTTGTGCTGTAACATTCACTTCTACCGCTTGTGCTTTAACATTCACGTTTTACCGCTTGTGTTGTAACATTCACATCTACCGCTTGTACTGTAACATTCACTTCTAGCGCTTGTGTTGTAACATTCACTTCTACCGCCTGTGCTGTAACATTCACTTCTACCGCCTGTGCTGTAACATTCACTTCTAGCGCATAATTGATTCTCATTTTCATCCTTGCACTTCAGATATTCACAAATGCTGATTTCCGTGTTACAAAATGTTACAGAGTAGAGCGGTTGTTGCACATATTTTGTTATTTAGTATTTCCCTTCGAAACTGTAAGATGTACTCTCTCTGTCTTAATATGAAGAAAGAACTACTAAGAGAAATAAAGATCAGGCAAATAAAATACTTTGGACACATTAAAAGACATGACACCCTATTGAAGACCTTACTTGAGGGTAAAGTCAAAGGGAAGCGAGCAAGAGGTAGGCAGAGATACAAGTGGGAGAGTAACATTACACGATGGACAGGTTACAGTCTAGCAGAGTGTACCACCAAGACAAGAGACAGGAGATGTTGGAGATACGTTGCAGCCAACCTTCGTTGCGGAGACGGCACTTGATGATGATGATGACTCTCACTGTACGACTCTAATCCTGACTTATTACTTTTATTTTATGTGAAAGTTTTACATTCCTCGCCATAAGAAATATCTATTTTCAGTTATTTACAGTCGATACTAGTAGTATAATAGGTTAATTTGGATATATTTTTTCCTGCCGCAAAGAATATATAGGGATTAATTTGGCGCAAAGACATATAAGGATTATTTCCAAGGAAAGGAAGGCTTGCTGAGCTTTTCTGAGGTTTCTCGAGTTTTTTGTAAATATAAATTTGAAATATTAAAAAAAAAATTTTATGTTAGTTTTATGGTTAATTTTGTTTATTTTCTAGAGTAGTTTGTTAGCCCGTGTTTATTTTTGGGAGTTGTTGTTACATGCCTAAGTTTAACAGAATTAGCACCCATGGTGGTGTCTCGAGTTATCTTTACTTGTGGTATTTTAAAAAATAAATTTAGCATTTTTAATTTTTGATTTTGGTTTTTTGGTTAATTTTGTTTAATTTGTAGAGTTTTCTTGTTTGTTGGTTAGCCCTTGTTGTTTATTTTTTGGCGCTGTTGTTACCTACCTGTGTTTAACAGAATTAACTGTCATTGTGTTACTCCAGTTATCTTCCATATGGTGTTAGAACGTGTCTATACTTGGTTCGTGACTTGGCTGACATTACTGGTGATATGAAACGTACCTGAACCGGTTCAGATTTTGATCACTAGGTGAAACACCAATTTATCATTTTTCTATAAACGAAGAAGAAGAATCAACTTACATACCAGCAATTTGTCACTAACTTCATACATCATTTGCCTATATCTGCTATATATATACACACACACAGCGCGTCGGTCCTTGTTTGTGTAAAAACACATAAAACAGATTGACTACTCACTAGTAATTAGAAATAATACGATAGATAGAGACAGAGAGCTTTTAAGAACCATTCGTTGTGTTTCATTCGGGGTGTTTCCTTTTGGGAGTTTCTAATGATTACTGTTAAAATAGGTCATTGGCCTTTAGTTGTTCTTATTATTGGGACGTCATGCTATAAGCAAATGGGATAGTGTGTGATGAGAGGCCTTCGCCGCCTACAAGAAAGGTTCTCAAAAACCCTCTTCTATTTTAATAATACATGTGTTGTCTATTTACTCTGTTTATTTTGGCTGTGTCGTCTTGCTATAACTACCTTGGTATAGTTGTGTGTCTAATTCTGTATTTACTGTTATAATGAAGCTTTTTTAAATTTAAATGTGCATAGATGATACATCGTCTTCACCCAAAAGAAGGGCTCTCAACCGTTACCTTTTCTATTTTGATATGTTTATTTGTTGTGATAGTGCATTGAATAAGCAAGTGTCATAATGTGGCACGGCGGCCCGTCTCCGCCCAAAAGTATAGCATCCAAAAACCCACTGATCCTATCTATAACCGGTGTTATATCTATGCACTAGTGGTCAATCTGTCTGTTTTAGGGTTTATAAGTAATTACGAGGTTAGTAGGACGCCGAATAGAAGTCTCACTAGTAGTTGCTGATTATTACGTAAACAATAACCTAGGGTTTGTTGCAGCGTAGGTGTTGGTAGAATACACAGGTCGGTTATCATGTCGGGTGTTACATGTGATAAACTTCATAGGTAGTATAGATAAAAAAGGAAACACATACGGGTCACATATATACAGACAATCATAGGTAAAACATGAAGCTTTTGAGTTGTGTTAAAAATGTTTTTATTCAGGTGTTCCGTTGTTTTAAATAAACATGTCACATACGTAGCATAAAAATATATATTAAAAGTAAGATGGTTAAATAGATTTTAAAAAGTGTGATACATAGTATTCAAGTAGGCAATTCCTTACATGGTTTACATAAAATACTTGAAATTAACATGAAAAGTATGTTCATTATTGTTTTTATTAATAACATCGTTTAAATAGATATTTACATGGAACACATAGTATTCAAGTAGGTTATTCAATACATGATTTACATAAAAGTATGTATGTCTTGACATTGTCGTCGTTTGTACATGATCACATATAAATATAGGAAGTGAATATGAAAAATGCGCTAATGGTAGCTTTATTAATAACACACATTCATATACACATGAAATAACACTCGTTTGTAGTTATATACCTCGGAAACACATAATGGTTACACATATACATTAAAAACATAGATAACAAAATGAAAATTGTGCGTAGTCTAATTCATTTTCGTCTTTCGACGTGGACCATAACATGAAAATATTTTTATGAATAACAGTGGTGGTTTAAATAGATGGAAAGGATTACAGAGGTCAATCATGCCTTTATCTGTCTTTTATTATAAACATGAAATAAGGATCAATAACTGTCGTAGAACTAGGTAATATTTTAGACATTCAGGGGCAAAGTAGATATATTATCAGCCTGTACCTGTCTCTTTATGTAGAAATAGGACAAGGCGGCTCTATCTTGTTCGTATGTGTAAATGGCTGACTTGTGGACTTTGAAACCTACATTTTTACCGCTGTGCGCCTGTTGTGTGGTTAAGACAGCTAAAAATATGTTTCTGTCAAATGTGTTATGTTGATGACTCAGTCCTTTAGTCGATATCTTATTATGGTCACCAAAGCAAAAATAAGTTTTACTACAAAGGGATATAATGCCTTTTCCGGAATATTCGAGTTTGAATAATCCGGGGCGTCTCTTATCAAATACTCTAACATCGACACAGTGTGGACAATCTTTCGGGGGACTGAGAAACAGTTCTGCGTGCGTCTGACAGCATTCTCGAGGAAACCACTGATCATAAACTCTGAGAAATTCAAATTTCATGTCTGGTTTAATGACATTGTGGAGATTGGGCGCTGATAATGCTACATATAAGGAATCCGTGTCTGTTTCCGTTAATTCAAAGTCAACCCTATCGACAAATCTGTCTAGGAAATCGTAGTAAAATTCCAACATCCGCATCTTGGCATACTGGTAGACAAAAAATCCTATCTGTAATGGGAGGTCCCAATTAATTCTCTTTTTACCCATCTCTACTTCAAAAATGTCGGCAGATATCTCCGTCATGTTTTTAAATCGTGGGGAGTTTATTAATTTTGATGTTTCGTCACCTCTAACATAGGATACATCTGCGTGTCGGGCCTTATTAGTCAAAGTTTTCCCATAGGCAGAATTCCCTAATAACTTCATAGTGTCACTAGTAATTGAATCACCGGGGGAAAGATCACCATGACGTCTAGCTGCTGTGACAGTATCACCAAATTGTTTGAAACAAGCCACAGGTTGATACTCAATCACTTGATAAATTTCGGTTACCTCCAATCCATGATTCAGGTACCATTTTAACAATGGTGTAGCTAGTAGAATTTTTTTACCGATATAACTACCAATCAATGTCCGTCTAGGTGTCATCAATAGTTTGTGCTCTTCTGCATATTTCTGCATCAGAGGACCAATGTCTGCTCTAGTAACATCTATATTTTTGAATATAGGCGTCATTTCAGCAAAGTGAGCCTTTAGGATGTCGGGTACGTGGATATCGCACTCGACTAGTCCAAATAAGGTTTCGTCAGTGACAGAGGCCAGAATCTGCTGAACCGATAACGGGTATTTTCTTTTGGTGTAAGATGGTTTTTGGTGAGGGAAGGTATCGCGCAGAAAAGTTGTAAGCACTGGATCAGTTCGTTTTAGTTTCTGCCATGTGCATTCCCACATTACCACTAAATGTACCTGGCAATCTTTCGTTAGGTATTCTGTAATCTCAGTGGTTTCCTCGTACAATTTGGTCAGGGATTTCTGACTGACTGGGTTCATATCACGCCCTTTGGTGATTGGGCAGTCTAGATGTCCGTGGAATAGACAACCATGAAACTGATAAGCTGTTCGAGTTTCACTGTCCCAACCATCGACTCTAATATGTCTACGACCCAAAACCATTTCTTTCCCGTTGAACTGGGTTCTCAGGTGTACATTATTTGTATGTGCAACCCAAGTCAACCACGCCCGACACTGAATAGTGTATTTATTCAGTTTGTGATGCTTGAACCCGTCCTCTTTATATCTTCGCACTGGAAAATCCGTGGGCATTTTCTGCATCAGCGCCCATAAATATAGAGCATTGGCGTCGTAACCCTTGATCGTCTGCACAACCTTACCATTCCTAATACGCGTATGGCCTGCTTCGTGGTGTCTATGAAAAATTATCGAAGGGCCTCCGACAATATTGTCTCTAATCAGCTTATGTAAATCCTTCTCGCGTTTGGAGCATAAGGAAAAGTTGATATTCGGCGGAAGGGTGCTGAATAGATATTTTAAGGTGACCCCTGGGACTGATATGGCATCTTTAAACATGTCTACCTTAAGGTTCGCATAGAACGAGACCTGCTTCTCTAGGGCCTCTAACATAGGTCTGACATCTCTTATGTTGTACCAGATCAGGAAATCGCGTAAAGTTTTCATTTTATGCTCTCTCCAAATCGTTTGACAGTAAGCATACTCCTCAATGGAAATATTACAATTTTTCAATTTGGAGTGAAAGGCCGCGTGTGGTGGCAAACAAATGTCCTGTAACTTAACTGGATCTGTTATGTATTCATAACAGAAAAAACCCTTTGTCTCCTTGACATTATATGCTGCCAGATATTTGCTGTATGAAAAACCTGGCGCAAGAAAATTCATGATATCCAAAAATTTTAAGTTTGGGGTAGATATGCACATAAAGGCGGAGCCTCTTTTCACTATAAAATTTAACCCTTGGGTGTCACTCTCTTCTTCCTGGGTACCGACGAAATACTTAATAAAGTAACGTTTAATAATATTTAGATCATAAGAAGACGAGTTGAATCCTATTACTGGTAGCTCCTGCAAATACGCATCTAATCTAGTCACAAGACCTGTCAAATCCCCTAGTTGCCTATATACATTGGTAAAGCGTTCCCATAACAACGTATAAGCGACCTCTGAGATTCGAGTTAGGTGGTCGAGCATCCTATTCACCAACTCCTGGGGGTCACCTGTGGTGATGAAACAAACTGGTTCCTCCATTCCGGGGACATTGGAGGCGACAGAACACGAAAGCGGGACGTGTTTGGCTGAGAATTTGGTTACATTTCCCCCAACAGGTAAATTGGTCTGATCGAAGTAACATTCGTAATCATATGTTGCCCGATACGGGTATACAAACTGTGTGTCTACCTCTATCCCATGCGCAGCAATAGCTTCCCAAATGGTTTCCTGAGGTCGATAAACCCCACCCTTGAACCTTTCTATGGTCATGTCACCGTTACACGTTTTTTCGTGTCGCTCTAATTGGCAAAAAAGCTTCCAAAGTTTACCACATTTGGAACACGAGAAGGCCTGGCATACTGCATTGATATCAGTTATATACATAAAATGATCATTAAAATATAAAAGTCGCATTGTGTCATTGTACGTTGTAGTACCTCTGAGCTTTGGGGTAAGGGTCTGTGTTTTGTCAAACTCAAAGATATCTATGTTTACTCCGAAACATTGCTCCAACGCGGGCATCTGAATTAAAGTCACACCAGCAAACTTTTTTGTAAAGACTAGGGACTGGTGTTTGCACCACTGTTTAAGGAGTCGATAAACAGGTTTAGTTAGGGCTGTGATGGGGGCGCCTCTGTATAAGGCTAAGCAACGAAAGAAACACATGTTATCTGTATAATCTTGGTTACTACCCACTTTTCTTTGTAAAGTGTGGATGTATTTGTTTTCTTTAATGTGGTCTGGAGTATCAGTTAAACAACATCCTATGGGGTAGTCTTTAATATGATAAAAGTAGAAGGAGGTAGCTGGAATTGTTTCAACAACGTACTTTGTGTTTGGGCGATTATGGTGGATGTGGCTAAGGGGATCACTATCATGTAACTTGGTTATAAACAGCTCAAAGTCTGATATGTTATTAATAAGTACTGGTTTCTCTAAGACACCGGCGTTATTGATAGAAGCATGAAAAAATCTAAACTGATTTGTTTCTCTATGTCGTAAAATAGCATGGTGACTGTAATTCACTTTAAATCTCTTGTTTTGCATTATAAAAAGGGGGGTCAATAAGGACCTCCAATCTATAGGCTGGTTATTCTCTGGGTTATGATAAAATGTATACGACGAAAGATGCCTGTTCACGTTGTTATGTGTTCGAATAGCGGGCCAATTATCTCTATATAACGGCTCTAATTCAACTGGTAATGTGTTTATAGTGTCATATTCTGTGCTCACTCTGTGTCGTTTATTAGAACCAGAGGTGATGTCCATGTTTGGTCGTTTGCCTGTGTTTGCTGCTATTGATGCTGTTGTCTTAGGGGCCTCTTTGGGTCTTGAGGTTGTAATGTAGACTGAATCTCCGGATATCGGTGAAGTGACCGTGTGTGGTGTATCTGGTTTCATAGCACTCGACTCCTGGACTGATGAATTCTTAGCAGTTGGTGAATTTGAGCTCGTCGGATGTGTGTCTGTTACGGCTATATCACGCGCAGTATCATAATCAGTGCCATGTTCGGCCTTGATGTGCTGTTTTAAATTACCAACTCTTGTAAATACGCGAGAGCAGAGGGGGCATTCGTTCTGGTGTCCCCTATGGGAGCTATCCATGTGTCTGGTGACATCGCCAACTCGTGTAAAATGACGACCACACGTGGGGCACGCGTGTCTCGGTCTTTTTGGTTGTTTCTTATTGAGAAATGAGGCCATCTGCAAAGATATAAATAAAAGATATTAATCAACATAATAGGCGATCTAGTTCACACTCATACCTACTTCCCATACAACGTCTGTTCAATTAAATATACATGTAGTTCAAAAAGAATACACCCGACTCTAACTACTGAGATTCACAGTATATCGAAGAGCGCTATAACCAGTTCCTTAGTGTAACTACAGAGAGACCTATTATTGATACTTAAATTAATTATGTATCCGATAAACCTAAGCCTCCTTATGGAATACGATCCTTAGTGTTGAATATACACACGTCTAAGTCGAATAGTATTCTAACTTTATTGCAACTAACATTAAAGGGTTTTAGAAGTAAATAAAATAGGTGATTCTTAGCTTAGAGTTGATAATAAATTTACGTAGAAAATACTTCAATACTTTTTGCTTGGTTTGGTTCAGGGGCTCGTTAATGCTGATACGTAAACTCCTATTTCTGAGAGAGTCTTGTGAAATACAGAGATGTTGCAAGCGCGTGTCAGTTTCTATGAATGACTCTTTTAGAAAATGTTATCTGTATATATAGACCGGGTTGATGTAGTTATACAATAGAAAAAAAAGTATATCAATAAAATAGTTCTTAGTCGTGGAAGGTTCACCTAGTGGTAAACTCTTAACAAGTTCAGGCATGTTTCATAACACCAGTAAGGTCAACCGGGTCACGAACCAAGCATAGACACGCTCTAACTCCACAGAGGAAGATAACTCGAGACAACACAAGGGAAGCTTGTGTTGTCTCGAGTTATCTTCCTCTGTGGAGTTAGAGCGTGTCTATGCTTGGTTCGTGACCCGGTTGACCTTACTGGTGTTATGAAACATGCCTGAACTTGTTAAGAGTTTACCACTAGGTGAACCTTCCACGACTAAGAACTATTTTATTGATATACTTTTTTTTCTATTGTATAACTACATCAACCCGGTCTATATATACAGATAACATTTTCTAAAAGAGTCATTCATAGAAACTGACACGCGCTTGCAACATCTCTGTATTTCACAAGACTCTCTCAGAAATAGGAGTTTACGTATCAGCATTAACGAGCCCCTGAACCAAACCAAGCAAAAAGTATTGAAGTATTTTCTACGTAAATTTATTATCAACTCTAAGCTAAGAATCACCTATTTTATTTACTTCTAAAACCCTTTAATGTTAGTTGCAATAAAGTTAGAATACTATTCGACTTAGACGTGTGTATATTCAACACTAAGGATCGTATTCCATAAGGAGGCTTAGGTTTATCGGATACATAATTAATTTAAGTATCAATAATAGGTCTCTCTGTAGTTACACTAAGGAACTGGTTATAGCGCTCTTCGATATACTGTGAATCTCAGTAGTTAGAGTCGGGTGTATTCTTTTTGAACTACATGTATATTTAATTGAACAGACGTTGTATGGGAAGTAGGTATGAGTGTGAACTAGATCGCCTATTATGTTGATTAATATCTTTTATTTATATCTTTGCAGATGGCCTCATTTCTCAATAAGAAACAACCAAAAAGACCGAGACACGCGTGCCCCACGTGTGGTCGTCATTTTACACGAGTTGGCGATGTCACCAGACACATGGATAGCTCCCATAGGGGACACCAGAACGAATGCCCCCTCTGCTCTCGCGTATTTACAAGAGTTGGTAATTTAAAACAGCACATCAAGGCCGAACATGGCACTGATTATGATACTGCGCGTGATATAGCCGTAACAGACACACATCCGACGAGCTCAAATTCACCAACTGCTAAGAATTCATCAGTCCAGGAGTCGAGTGCTATGAAACCAGATACACCACACACGGTCACTTCACCGATATCCGGAGATTCAGTCTACATTACAACCTCAAGACCCAAAGAGGCCCCTAAGACAACAGCATCAATAGCAGCAAACACAGGCAAACGACCAAACATGGACATCACCTCTGGTTCTAATGAACGACACAGAGTGAGCACAGAATATGACACTATAAACACATTACCAGTTGAATTAGAGCCGTTATATAGAGATAATTGGCCCGCTATTCGAACACATAACAACGTGAACAGGCATCTTTCGTCGTATACATTTTATCATAACCCAGAGAATAACCAGCCTATAGATTGGAGGTCCTTATTGACCCCCCTTTTTATAATGCAAAACAAGAGATTTAAAGTGAATTACAGTCACCATGCTATTTTACGACATAGAGAAACAAATCAGTTTAGATTTTTTCATGCTTCTATCAATAACGCCGGTGTCTTAGAGAAACCAGTACTTATTAATAACATATCAGACTTTGAGCTGTTTATAACCAAGTTACATGATAGTGATCCCCTTAGCCACATCCACCATAATCGCCCAAACACAAAGTACGTTGTTGAAACAATTCCAGCTACCTCCTTCTACTTTTATCATATTAAAGACTACCCCATAGGATGTTGTTTAACTGATACTCCAGACCACATTAAAGAAAACAAATACATCCACACTTTACAAAGAAAAGTGGGTAGTAACCAAGATTATACAGATAACATGTGTTTCTTTCGTTGCTTAGCCTTATACAGAGGCGCCCCCATCACAGCCCTAACTAAACCTGTTTATCGACTCCTTAAACAGTGGTGCAAACACCAGTCCCTAGTCTTTACAAAAAAGTTTGCTGGTGTGACTTTAATTCAGATGCCCGCGTTGGAGCAATGTTTCGGAGTAAACATAGATATCTTTGAGTTTGACAAAACACAGACCCTTACCCCAAAGCTCAGAGGTACTACAACGTACAATGACACAATGCGACTTTTATATTTTAATGATCATTTTATGTATATAACTGATATCAATGCAGTATGCCAGGCCTTCTCGTGTTCCAAATGTGGTAAACTTTGGAAGCTTTTTTGCCAATTAGAGCGACACGAAAAAACGTGTAACGGTGACATGACCATAGAAAGGTTCAAGGGTGGGGTTTATCGACCTCAGGAAACCATTTGGGAAGCTATTGCTGCGCATGGGATAGAGGTAGACACACAGTTTGTATACCCGTATCGGGCAACATATGATTACGAATGTTACTTCGATCAGACCAATTTACCTGTTGGGGGAAATGTAACCAAATTCTCAGCCAAACACGTCCCGCTTTCGTGTTCTGTCGCCTCCAATGTCCCCGGAATGGAGGAACCAGTTTGTTTCATCACCACAGGTGACCCCCAGGAGTTGGTGAATAGGATGCTCGACCACCTAACTCGAATCTCAGAGGTCGCTTATACGTTGTTATGGGAACGCTTTACCAATGTATATAGGCAACTAGGGGATTTGACAGGTCTTGTGACTAGATTAGATGCGTATTTGCAGGAGCTACCAGTAATAGGATTCAACTCGTCTTCTTATGATCTAAATATTATTAAACGTTACTTTATTAAGTATTTCGTCGGTACCCAGGAAGAAGAGAGTGACACCCAAGGGTTAAATTTTATAGTGAAAAGAGGCTCCGCCTTTATGTGCATATCTACCCCAAACTTAAAATTTTTGGATATCATGAATTTTCTTGCGCCAGGTTTTTCATACAGCAAATATCTGGCAGCATATAATGTCAAGGAGACAAAGGGTTTTTTCTGTTATGAATACATAACAGATCCAGTTAAGTTACAGGACATTTGTTTGCCACCACACGCGGCCTTTCACTCCAAATTGAAAAATTGTAATATTTCCATTGAGGAGTATGCTTACTGTCAAACGATTTGGAGAGAGCATAAAATGAAAACTTTACGCGATTTCCTGATCTGGTACAACATAAGAGATGTCAGACCTATGTTAGAGGCCCTAGAGAAGCAGGTCTCGTTCTATGCGAACCTTAAGGTAGACATGTTTAAAGATGCCATATCAGTCCCAGGGGTCACCTTAAAATATCTATTCAGCACCCTTCCGCCGAATATCAACTTTTCCTTATGCTCCAAACGCGAGAAGGATTTACATAAGCTGATTAGAGACAATATTGTCGGAGGCCCTTCGATAATTTTTCATAGACACCACGAAGCAGGCCATACGCGTATTAGGAATGGTAAGGTTGTGCAGACGATCAAGGGTTACGACGCCAATGCTCTATATTTATGGGCGCTGATGCAGAAAATGCCCACGGATTTTCCAGTGCGAAGATATAAAGAGGACGGGTTCAAGCATCACAAACTGAATAAATACACTATTCAGTGTCGGGCGTGGTTGACTTGGGTTGCACATACAAATAATGTACACCTGAGAACCCAGTTCAACGGGAAAGAAATGGTTTTGGGTCGTAGACATATTAGAGTCGATGGTTGGGACAGTGAAACTCGAACAGCTTATCAGTTTCATGGTTGTCTATTCCACGGACATCTAGACTGCCCAATCACCAAAGGGCGTGATATGAACCCAGTCAGTCAGAAATCCCTGACCAAATTGTACGAGGAAACCACTGAGATTACAGAATACCTAACGAAAGATTGCCAGGTACATTTAGTGGTAATGTGGGAATGCACATGGCAGAAACTAAAACGAACTGATCCAGTGCTTACAACTTTTCTGCGCGATACCTTCCCTCACCAAAAACCATCTTACACCAAAAGAAAATACCCGTTATCGGTTCAGCAGATTCTGGCCTCTGTCACTGACGAAACCTTATTTGGACTAGTCGAGTGCGATATCCACGTACCCGACATCCTAAAGGCTCACTTTGCTGAAATGACGCCTATATTCAAAAATATAGATGTTACTAGAGCAGACATTGGTCCTCTGATGCAGAAATATGCAGAAGAGCACAAACTATTGATGACACCTAGACGGACATTGATTGGTAGTTATATCGGTAAAAAAATTCTACTAGCTACACCATTGTTAAAATGGTACCTGAATCATGGATTGGAGGTAACCGAAATTTATCAAGTGATTGAGTATCAACCTGTGGCTTGTTTCAAACAATTTGGTGATACTGTCACAGCAGCTAGACGTCATGGTGATCTTTCCCCCGGTGATTCAATTACTAGTGACACTATGAAGTTATTAGGGAATTCTGCCTATGGGAAAACTTTGACTAATAAGGCCCGACACGCAGATGTATCCTATGTTAGAGGTGACGAAACATCAAAATTAATAAACTCCCCACGATTTAAAAACATGACGGAGATATCTGCCGACATTTTTGAAGTAGAGATGGGTAAAAAGAGAATTAATTGGGACCTCCCATTACAGATAGGATTTTTTGTCTACCAGTATGCCAAGATGCGGATGTTGGAATTTTACTACGATTTCCTAGACAGATTTGTCGATAGGGTTGACTTTGAATTAACGGAAACAGACACGGATTCCTTATATGTAGCATTATCAGCGCCCAATCTCCACAATGTCATTAAACCAGACATGAAATTTGAATTTCTCAGAGTTTATGATCAGTGGTTTCCTCGAGAATGCTGTCAGACGCACGCAGAACTGTTTCTCAGTCCCCCGAAAGATTGTCCACACTGTGTCGATGTTAGAGTATTTGATAAGAGACGCCCCGGATTATTCAAACTCGAATATTCCGGAAAAGGCATTATATCCCTTTGTAGTAAAACTTATTTTTGCTTTGGTGACCATAATAAGATATCGACTAAAGGACTGAGTCATCAACATAACACATTTGACAGAAACATATTTTTAGCTGTCTTAACCACACAACAGGCGCACAGCGGTAAAAATGTAGGTTTCAAAGTCCACAAGTCAGCCATTTACACATACGAACAAGATAGAGCCGCCTTGTCCTATTTCTACATAAAGAGACAGGTACAGGCTGATAATATATCTACTTTGCCCCTGAATGTCTAAAATATTACCTAGTTCTACGACAGTTATTGATCCTTATTTCATGTTTATAATAAAAGACAGATAAAGGCATGATTGACCTCTGTAATCCTTTCCATCTATTTAAACCACCACTGTTATTCATAAAAATATTTTCATGTTATGGTCCACGTCGAAAGACGAAAATGAATTAGACTACGCACAATTTTCATTTTGTTATCTATGTTTTTAATGTATATGTGTAACCATTATGTGTTTCCGAGGTATATAACTACAAACGAGTGTTATTTCATGTGTATATGAATGTGTGTTATTAATAAAGCTACCATTAGCGCATTTTTCATATTCACTTCCTATATTTATATGTGATCATGTACAAACGACGACAATGTCAAGACATACATACTTTTATGTAAATCATGTATTGAATAACCTACTTGAATACTATGTGTTCCATGTAAATATCTATTTAAACGATGTTATTAATAAAAACAATAATGAACATACTTTTCATGTTAATTTCAAGTATTTTATGTAAACCATGTAAGGAATTGCCTACTTGAATACTATGTATCACACTTTTTAAAATCTATTTAACCATCTTACTTTTAATATATATTTTTATGCTACGTATGTGACATGTTTATTTAAAACAACGGAACACCTGAATAAAAACATTTTTAACACAACTCAAAAGCTTCATGTTTTACCTATGATTGTCTGTATATATGTGACCCGTATGTGTTTCCTTTTTTATCTATACTACCTATGAAGTTTATCACATGTAACACCCGACATGATAACCGACCTGTGTATTCTACCAACACCTACGCTGCAACAAACCCTAGGTTATTGTTTACGTAATAATCAGCAACTACTAGTGAGACTTCTATTCGGCGTCCTACTAACCTCGTAATTACTTATAAACCCTAAAACAGACAGATTGACCACTAGTGCATAGATATAACACCGGTTATAGATAGGATCAGTGGGTTTTTGGATGCTATACTTTTGGGCGGAGACGGGCCGCCGTGCCACATTATGACACTTGCTTATTCAATGCACTATCACAACAAATAAACATATCAAAATAGAAAAGGTAACGGTTGAGAGCCCTTCTTTTGGGTGAAGACGATGTATCATCTATGCACATTTAAATTTAAAAAAGCTTCATTATAACAGTAAATACAGAATTAGACACACAACTATACCAAGGTAGTTATAGCAAGACGACACAGCCAAAATAAACAGAGTAAATAGACAACACATGTATTATTAAAATAGAAGAGGGTTTTTGAGAACCTTTCTTGTAGGCGGCGAAGGCCTCTCATCACACACTATCCCATTTGCTTATAGCATGACGTCCCAATAATAAGAACAACTAAAGGCCAATGACCTATTTTAACAGTAATCATTAGAAACTCCCAAAAGGAAACACCCCGAATGAAACACAACGAATGGTTCTTAAAAGCTCTCTGTCTCTATCTATCGTATTATTTCTAATTACTAGTGAGTAGTCAATCTGTTTTATGTGTTTTTACACAAACAAGGACCGACGCGCTGTGTGTGTGTATATATATAGCAGATATAGGCAAATGATGTATGAAGTTAGTGACAAATTGCTGGTATGTAAGTTGATTCTTCTTCTTCGTTTATAGAAAAATGATAAATTGGTGTTTCACCTAGTGATCAAAATCTGAACCGGTTCAGGTACGTTTCATATCACCAGTAATGTCAGCCAAGTCACGAACCAAGTATAGACACGTTCTAACACCATATGGAAGATAACTGGAGTAACACAATGACAGTTAATTCTGTTAAACACAGGTAGGTAACAACAGCGCCAAAAAATAAACAACAAGGGCTAACCAACAAACAAGAAAACTCTACAAATTAAACAAAATTAACCAAAAAACCAAAATCAAAAATTAAAAATGCTAAATTTATTTTTTAAAATACCACAAGTAAAGATAACTCGAGACACCACCATGGGTGCTAATTCTGTTAAACTTAGGCATGTAACAACAACTCCCAAAAATAAACACGGGCTAACAAACTACTCTAGAAAATAAACAAAATTAACCATAAAACTAACATAAAATTTTTTTTTTAATATTTCAAATTTATATTTACAAAAAACTCGAGAAACCTCAGAAAAGCTCAGCAAGCCTTCCTTTCCTTGGAAATAATCCTTATATGTCTTTGCGCCAAATTAATCCCTATATATTCTTTGCGGCAGGAAAAAATATATCCAAATTAACCTATTATACTACTGATACTGACATACCATTTTTAGTGATATCTTAAGACAACTTACTTCAAACGTTAGAAATGTAAGAAACATGTCTGTGTAAAATAGAGGATGCAACCATACCTCCACTCATTCAAATTAAAAGTTATTCCCATGGATAAAGTTAAGAGGAAAAAAACGCTTGATAAATGTCAGTGCTGTTTCACATCTATAATATTTTACATAAGTGACTGACTTTAATATTTTTGTTTGACTTTCTTTCCTAACGAAATTCTGATTTTGTGTGCAATTATTCCTAATGTCACATTATATCCGGTCACAAATTTCACAACAACCACCTTGATATTATTATAACCATCTTACTCGTGTCCTTCGTCAATTGTAGTCATGTGGTCTTATCGGTTATTTTAATTGAAGAGTTACACTATGTGACTATTCCCATGATTTTCATTAACTGTAGACAGAAACTATACACACAGTGGCCATTGAAAATAATGGGAACATTCTAATAACATCACCTTTGAAGGATTAACCATTAATCCGCAAGACTGTATAAGCGAAGATTGCCTGATTCACAATACAAATTATATACAAATTTCTATTTTACAGATATTTACCTAATAGATTAGTTTAACATTGTGGACTCACCTTTAAAGGTATGATAATGCACAGACATCTCTCCAGCGTGATTAGCGCCGTGATCCAACAAGTAACTCTTGTGAATGTTAAATGTGGCCGTACAGATACAAGATAAGCTACACCTAGCACTTCGAAGCATACATCAACTGAACAGAATATCATTGTTACAGAGATACACGTCCACATGAGTGTTATAAGAGAACACAGGTCAGAAATGGCCAACCCTAAATGTGGACACAATAATATTACTTCAATAGTTGGTATCCTTAAATTAGAAAACGTTATTAAACAATGCAGTATTGAAAATAAAATACCGAGACATGAAAATAGCGTGCATATACTAATTGGTTGTCATTTATTAACTGTAGTATATTCCAACCAACACGGTGTTACCAGTGTCAAACCTGGTCTCTCTCATCTTCACATTACAGAAATATAGTGACATGTGAGATGGAATGCTTGAGGAAAGCTGCCGGGGTCACCAGGCTTGACAGATTGCGGAATGATTATATCAGGGACAGAATAGGTATAATATCTTGTACAGATTATATAGAGAGAGAACACATCAAGTGGTCTGGCCACATTATGAGAATGCATCACAAAATGTTGCCCGTACAAGCATATAACAAAATTATATCAGGGTACATAGCCAGAGGAAGACCACGGAAAAGATGGATAGAAAACGTCAGGGATATCCTGTACAGACACGGTCATAGCACAGTCGAGGCCACACATCTGGCTTTGGAACGCAAGCTCGAGCTCCAATCACCTCTACGCTTAACGGCACGAGTGAATCACAAACCACCTGGGGAAAGACAATAGACAATTTATTAACTGTAGCCAAAATGAAACATTCTACAGAATGAACGACATCGATGTGGAGGAATATGAACGACATCGATGTGGCGGAATACTAATAACACACTGATATCTATGAAAAAGTGTGTGTTTGTTTCAATCCCAAAGAAAATTAGCAACTGCGCTATTGCATTATTGTGTGCAAGCTCGTGGGTTCTTCAACTATGTTTGATGCCCAGAAGACTTCGATTTGCAGATGTCAACAATTGTGACACCTGTAACACATATGTTGTATTGGTAGCATATCCTATTCAGGACGTGGCTATCGCCACAGCATGTTTTGGTTGTAGTGATTTTCTAGGAAATATACGTTCAGTAGTTTGCTAGTGCTTTCTGAACGGTCCGCATGTACAATTTCCTGTGGCAGAGATCGAACTCGGTACCTTGGCCATCACAGACGTGCCCTGTACCACACCGCCACAGAGCTGAACTGCAACACATAGCTAAGTCTAAATAGCAGACAAATTGAAGTAATGGTAATATCATAGAATAAGTGTCCTTCAGAAGGCCACACCAAAGTCGATGGGATCATTCTGAAACAATTAAACATATACAAATATGTAGGTATATTAATAACATCAGATGGGAGTTGTATTAAAGAAGTAAAAACGTGGAATTGCCCAGACAAGGACGGATATTTCACAAGATGATGACCATCATAAGAAATGTATCTTTGTCAAATGAGGTCAGAAAGAGATTCCTTAAATGCTATATAGATCAAATTCTGATGTGTGGAAGTACATCTTGGACACTAAGCAGAACATTGTAAAATTATATTAAGGCAGCAGAAATGTGGTTTTATAGATAAATGTTAAAAACACCATGAATAGATATCACACGTAATTAATACATCTTGAAAAATGTTAAATAAATAAGAAAACTATTTTCCCGCATCAGAAAGATACAGTCCACATTTGTGGACACATCATGAGTAGAGGAAAGATGGAATACGTTGTAACATCAGGCGAGTTGAGGAGCAAGAGGGAAAGACCAAGAGAGAAGATGCTTGAGAGTTTTGCATTGTGGCATCGGAGAACATCGGTTTCGGAAATGATTGACAGCACATAAAATATACGGCTTTGAAAGGACAATCAACTCCCCATTGCATGGACCATATAAAGAGCAAAGTTACTTTATTTAGTATTCACATATGTACTTTGTTTAATAGCAACATGAGCTTTTTAATCAGTAAAATGAAGACTAACAAGTGTTCGAAACTGATATGTGTATGTTTTAACAGGTATCTGAAATATTCTAGGTACCTCAAGGGTTAGAACATTTTCTTTATACTATATAAAACGGTTCAAATATAATTCAGAGACAGAAATATTAAAAAGTGAGAAGACAATTAAAACATACACACACACACACACACACACACATACACACACACCAAACTTGCATAATGTTCTACCATAGTCGAAGATTGTATTCTTCTTATGTGTGCATTTTGAAACCACAGCTGGTTTTTCTTGATAAGAACTTAAGATAACTGATTGTATTGTATCATTGATTACCTGTTGCTTCATGACCGTGCATTTCTGTTTGATACATTTAAATTCAGCATACATTTAGCATCACTTTAGCCTATTAAAAAATGCGAGAACCGTAGAAGTTGGAAGAAACAGGGGTGTACAAATAAAAACTTGGACAGACATCAATGAGTGGACAATACAATATCTTTCCTCACTCATCTGCAAATTTATATATAAATCACTGGATGACTTTCTGTGTCAAGGCATCCAATATGGTACCCCTACAACCCTGACGGGTTAGGGTTTATAGATATAGAGAGATAGATGTTATAGGATAGACAACTCTTTCGAAACCTCCTTAATCCAGTTTCACAACACGTTTTTATAGGTCGCCGTAGTGCTTTTTTGTGTTTCACCTCGGTCCTCATGAACCATGACCTATGGCTGACCTTATACACAATTCATTCGGACTTAACTCGTGACGTTTATGAATAGTTTTGTGGATTTTGTTGGTCATTATTTATATACTTGGAGTCACGTGTAAAAAATACCTAAGACTGACCAACAAATTCACGGAAATAACAAAGTGGCCTTTTAAGGTCATGTTTACATTTTCTGCATGCATCTATACGGAAGCTGTGATGCATGAAACTACATATAGCCTAAAGATATTACATTTTAAATCCCTGTCCAATCCTGGAAAACCGTTAAAGCTTTTAGTCGAAACGTCGATTTTTCTGTGTTATTATGTGTATCTCCAGTGATTTGAAAACGTAATTACCGTGTTCCTGGCTTTACTTGTCGGATTCAAGTTTTGCGCAGTAATTGCATTTATGGAAATCCTTAAGCACAGAGATTTAGATCTGGAAAATACTAACTTGAAGCACATACAAATTATATTTAAAAATAAACAAATTATATCTCATCAAAGGTGTCCAAAAAAAAATCAATGTAACTGTGGGCTACAGATATGTGGTTTGTTAGAGGAATGATGAAAATACCACCGACGGCTATGAAAACTAATGTAGATGTTCTCATTGTTGCTGGCGTAAAAATGTTCAATCATATCAAACATTAGTGGCAGAATAGTCAAACATTAGGGGCAGAATAGCATATCTTGAACACTTAAAGACAACTGGAAAGATCTACGCGAGAAGAGACCAAGGACGACAAAGAGAGAGGTTGCTAGATAGACTAGTATTGTGGCACGGTAGGAGTGCACCAACCGAGCTTATTTACAACACAAGAGACAGAAAGCCGTGGAGAAACATGATTGCCTACACCATTCGTCATGGAACTTTATTGATTGATATATTATCATCATCTACACTTACCTAGTAAACTAATGTTGATCGGTTCATTGAAGCCCTGTTTCACAAAACACATGATGTTGATTACGTTGGTGAGAACACCAAAAATAGCAATTGTCTGCGCTATACCAGTGTAGATTAACAAAGATAAAATCTGTGTTGCTTCATAGCTGAGGTCTGGAATGTCCAGACTGTTTTCGCTAAAATCTGAGAAATTCGATGCTTGAAACATTTCTGTCAAAAATAAGATAATCATTGAAGTGAACCCATCTTAACTCTCACGTTTGGTGGTTAATTTGCCGTGTTTAAAATATTTAAGTATTGACGTATACAGAGACAAGCGCAGTTCCTTCTCTTGTACGTTCATAATGTCTCCTGTTGTTCTTTAATAATTAAGATGACCCAAACAAAATAATTTAACAACCAGAATAACATATAAGTATGCATATATATGAAAAGTTCAACAGATTTCAAACAAAATCATTTGTTTTAATCATGTTCTTGAATTTGAAGATTTTTCCAATTCTCTCAATCTTCACTCATGTACCTTCATTTCTGAAAATATTAAATATTAATATTAAATAAATATTCTGAAAAAGATGCATTGAAATCTGGCAAAAAAGGCTGAAAACACATTTGTGTTTATGAACCATATATGAAAACACATAATACAAGTATTAATTACTATGGGAGACTGTGCACGTATGTAATTACTCAGCCAATGGATCAAGCAGGTATCCTCATTGTATACTCTTCTTGAGTCATCACGATCAGAAAATTATTTTGAGATGAATGTGTCAATATCGAGAATGCGCGAAATGGAAGTGAAGATGGACGTGACCCATTGTGAACACAATATCAAAGATTTCAAAAAGAGCAGTGAAACAGCCCAGTACCAGAACCATCAGCCATTATATCCTGAGATATTTGCTCAAGCGGAGAAGTGAGCACCTATGGACGTGTTCGGTGTGCGAAGATGATAATTAACATACGTAATACCTAATGTAAATACTGCATATGTACCATATTTACATATATATATGTAGCAACATTTACCGCAAGTGTTGCCTAGTGAACAATTACAGTGAAATAATGATTTGCTGTACATGTTTATAATTAATTTGATGGTTAATATAGAGTGGTGTGTTATTGTTTGTTGTTCAAGGCAGTGGAGCTTGACTTTCAGTTCTAGATTAGTGCTTCTCTGATATTTCTTTTGATTGGGAATGTTTCAAAGCTCTTTCATCACAACCAACTTTGTTATTCGATGAGCATGTAGTTCATTGATTGGTACATTGAATATGCCAATTTCATTGATATGCCATGATTGGGGCAGTCCTCTACATCGAATAGAAATATGTGGTAAGTATCTTGCAAGCTCTTGTCAACCAGCAGATAAATAGGTTGATTCGTCCAGTGTTGGCTCGAAAATAAACTATATCAAAGTGATCTTGGAAAGAGGCAACCAACTCCACAGACAACGTATTCGTCGCCTTTTACAACATTCATGGCTAATTTGCATCATTAATCATGCTGAAGTCGGATGTGTCAGGCCGAAAGGCGCAGATATCGCAGCAATGATGTAAACCATGGCACAACGCATTCCGTTCTACGTACTACATCCTGCTAATTTGCAGGAATTTGAGAACGAACGCAGAAGAAGAAGAAGCATCATTAATAATCTGATGTCGAAGTGGGCTTCGGTAATACTGAAACATAAGGAAAATTGGTGTTTGGCTACATACTGATTATCATTATACATATTGTATTCGTCTTAGTTCGTTCTAAACTTCAGCATATTCGTAAGATTTAGTCATTAGCAGGGTAAGCGTTGTCTCATGGTTTAGAGTTTTGCTGCAATGGCGGCGTGTTTCGGTATGAAACATCCGAATTAAACATGACTTCTGGATCACTTTGACCTATAAAGGATGGGGCAGCAAGTTCCACCTGAAAAATTCCTCTTACGCAGTTCATGCCACAAAACGGTGTGTCGCTATTTTTGGGTCTGTAGAAGGTTCCAAGTAATTTTTTTTTTCTAAATCCAATTATATTATGTAATTCATGTTATAACTACAGCAAGATCGATAAATATATATATATATATATATATATATATATATATATATATATATATATATATATATATATATATATATATATATATATATAATGTATATATATACTAGCAATCATTATAAACGCATCGCAAAGTTATCGGTTTTTTTTGTTTGTTTTTTTTGTTGCTGCGTTCGCTCCATTGTAATCAGCATGGTTATTCGTGCGATTTCCGCCGGGAGCGTGATTATGTTGTGCCACCGTTATGTGCCTTGTAGGCCTAGCACATCCATTTTTTTCCCCGCTTAAAATTTGTATGTGCATGGACTATTTTTAGACCGAGATAAGTGATGAAGTTCGATCATTACTATTGTAAGGTAGTTTTGTTTGGTACTATTGTTGATGTAAGGATTTTTTTCCTATGTTTTCGTGCTTCACGAGCAAACAGCAGGTAAATATTTTCTGGCTTTTTATAAGTCGAAACATATTGAATAATGGCACAAACATTAATAAACTTTAGTTGAATGAAAAGCATTATATGATTTTTTTGTCGGAAGTAAGCATGTTAATATTTTTTTTTATATGCTACGACTGACGTTACAAGAACCATGGTAATCTGCCAGAAAAATAATTTTTAAGTAACGGATGTGATTTCATAACAAATAATTTGTAAGTAACTGATGTGATTTCATAACAGAGAATTTGTATGTAACGGATGTGATTTCATTACTAAGAATTTTTAAGTAACGGGTGTGATTTCATGACAAAGAATTTTTAAGTAGTGGATGTGATTTCATAACAGATAATTTGTATGTAACGGATGTGATTTCATAACAAAAGAATATTTAAGTAACTGACGTTATTTCATGACAAAGAATTTTTATATAACGGATGTGATTTCATGACAAAGAATTTTTAAGTAATGGATGTGACTTCATGACAAAGAAATTTTACATCGGAGAAAAATAATTTTTGTATACCAAGAATACTTACTAACCAGTTTAGAATTTTTTTTAATTTTTAAAGCACCGCAGACTTGATTCAAGAAATGGTTCCAAAAAGTAAAATGTTTCAGTTAATATAAATTCATCTCGTATAATGGGGTGCAAAGTGAACGCATTGCTCTAGGCGGACCCAGGGTTAGCAGATAACCAAGATCACAAATGTACATCCACGCGGTGCACCCTGGAAACAGAAATACAGCAGCTTGTGCTGATTCTGGCCAAATCATTTTGGGGATCGTGTCCGAGAATGTGGAGGTAGCAGATGGAAAGAGATTTGGCTGCACAAGATACAGACAATATCTCCGACACCACCAGCAGCACCACATATAGCGACACTGTCGACATACAGTGAAGCTAGTCAGTCCAGTCCGAACATTGGAGGGGCGGCCAATGTAAAATGCACGTAAAGGTAGATGCATGGCGAGAGACAAATATATTTCATACCGAGTACAATGAAACAATGAAAGGGCAGAACAGCGCTAGAGGGCAGCGCGAACAGCAAATAGAAAATGAAAAGTTCCTAGAAAAGGGGAACTACAAGCTCCGTCAGCTCGAGACGAGCTTCTAGTTACCTGTGTTCCTTACAGGCAGAGACCCAGACCCATTCATTGGCGTTTGGTAAAGCAAGAAGACCTAATCCAACTCTAATGTCGAGCCTTCCTAAACCGGAAATATGCTCGCGAAGAGAAAGGGTTCCGTACTCGATGCGCTCAGGCACAAAAATGACAACGATTTAGCCCTGGCCCAACTCTACTGTCAGGTTTTTCTACACCGGAAATACACTTGAAGAGAGAAAAGGTTCAGTACCTAATGGGCTCAGGCGCTATTGGGACAAGGACGCTCAGCTCGAGAACGCCTTGCTCTCAAACGCGTGGTGTGAGACTCGAACTTGGACAAGGGGTACACGATGTCGGTGAATGACACCTCGGCTAAGAGGGCGAAAGAGCCAGGGTCCATCTCCTCTGTTGAGTTCTTCCCCTTAAGGAATCAGGCTCACGGATGAGAAACGGTTCAGTACCCAATGGGCACAGGAACAGCACGTCCAATTACACGAGGCAAGTTCATAGACAGTGGAACACCTCGTTCGAGTCAGACGAGAGCAAAAAATCGTCTGGGCGAATAGTCTCCACTACGCGTGATTGGAGACAGATATAGAGGCTGTCACAGGCTAAGGGTAGCCCACCCGAATTGTCAAGGCATGCCGAAATCGGATGTGCTAGGCCTACAAGGCGCATAATGGTGGCACAACGTAATCACGCTCCCGGCGGAAATCGCACGGATATCCGTGATGGTTACAATGGAGCGAACGAAAAACAAACAAAACATCACGTATAATGGATCATGTGAAAATATGGTGATGCTTTTTTAATGGTTTATTAATAAATAAAATATTTCGAAAGTACACACATCGATGAATATGTGATTTTAGTTTGCAATTACAACAATCAATCTGCGACACCAATTTCTACAATGTCAATGTACCTGGATTACCAGAACCGCGAACTCCACTATTTTTGATGGTATTAAAAGCTCTGATATTGCCAAAATGGACTACGTCCACGGTAAAAGTATAAGAGCTACCTTGGACATAACCAAGTTAAGCTACAGTTTCTATTAGAAACAACACTATAGTATGAGTAGATGTAGACACATCACGGTCGCCCATTTTTTGCAGGAAACGGGTGTAAAGAATAGCAACACTGTTTAGCTTCCATGCATGTCGTAAGAGGCGCTTAAGGAAGTTATGTGGTGGAGTTGGTCGTCATATCCTATATAGGTTCAAAGTGACTCAAAGACATAGTGAAGTCGGATGTGTCAGGCCGAAAATGACAGATATAGCAGCAGTACTGTAAACCACGACACAACGCACTCGTTCTCCGTACTACATCCTGCTGATATGCAGGAGTTTGAGAACGAACGCAGAAGAAAACACAGCACAATCATTGCCACTTATCTGACATCGTGAAGTGGAATTACAGTTTACATGTATTCGCTAAATGAATAGTGTGGAAAATATAATCTGAACTATCATCATGCACCTGGGTTTTGATAAAAGAAATTGTAATGCCTATCTCATTCAAAATGGAACTAAGTACAAATTCACAAAAATAGGTTCTAAATAGTGTCTGACAATAACTGTATTATATTGAGTTTTAGAAAATACTGAACTAATGAAATCATATGAACTTATGAGTTAATGCTACTTGTTATATTTTAGCAAGTATGTTGATTATTTATTATGAATAAAGCAGATTTAAAAAATATTGTCATGTTATTCTGACTTAATGTGCCACGGTTTCTAATACTATGTACTTGCAAATAATTTGTTGTCGCAGAATTAAATATGTCTAAGTAAATCCGATCATATTTTATGCATTATTATCTGACACATAAGCCAAATTGTTGACTGTTTTTAAACATTACATATTGATTGTTATTATAATTGTTATGCATTATAATGGCATCGTGGATGAGATAGTACTTTTTTAATATGTCAATATAATTCATATGTTGTGCAAAAATGAAAATTTTTTTACATAGTGTATATTTTGTGGCAGCAATGTACTACAACATTTCTTTGCTGGACAGCATGAAATCTGAAATTAAAAAATTTGGAAAAGCCATGATTTAAAGAATATAAGTTGTTTCTTTTGTTCTAAATAGATAAATAACAACACTATACTCGACAACTTGAGTTTCGATTTCGAGGAATTACAAACGATGATGCTGCCGTTACCTACATGCTGTTTTATGATAAAGTAAGGGAGGGTCTTTTATTTCTTGTGTACCCAGAAGACACCAGCACTTTTCAGAAGGCAATGATTAGAGAGGAAGCCGTAAGGTTGAGTAGGAGATTGTGTTCGTAGATGGCATGTCCATATTATTTACTGCAGATATGCAATAAAGTCCATATCTGAAAATATTAAATTGGCATCATTGTTGACCACTTTTTACCACACAGTTGAGCTGCGTTAGCGCAGTGGTTAGCGCACTGGCTTCGCATATGAGTGGCCCTGTGTTCATTCCCCAGTTGAGGCGGAAATGTTTTCAGATCGCAACGGCTCCCAGGTCGACTCAGCCTTAAATGGGTACCGGATTAATCCGTGAAGTAAAGACTGCGAGGGAGAGGAGATGGCTACCGCCCTCATTAGCAGAGCCTGTGAAATGTGAGATCGCAAACATCTCACACCCCTACTGCATTAATAAATGCTATGGGTTACTTTACTTTACTTTTTATCACACAGTCCATATGACATTCAAAATATCCACTAAAGGTGGTTGTATATTTTGTTGTATGCTATAGTAGCAAATACGTGTAAGTGTGAATACAAATTCATAAGGCCAGGACAGTGCCAAGTTCATGCAAAACCATCTGAAGTTAAATGATCCTCATGCGGCTATGATTATGAACATTTCAATACTAATTATGACACATTCTGCAACCTTTATCGACATCATACATGAGCCATTGTCTTTTCTTTTGGATAAAACCGTGAGGTCTAGATGGACTTGTGCAAAATGGGCAAGGCGCATTTTCCTTACTAGATGCCCAGGCATTATAGAAAATACAAACCATTCGTAGCAAAATCATTTATCACAAATGTACAACGGGGAGACAAATTGTCATAAATAATGAGATTACTTAACCGACTCAGATTGCTGGGTCATTTGCAAAGAATGAACAGCCATTTCCCACAACAGTTGTTGTATGGTTAACAGTTACTGAATTCCACACAGTTGGTGCATGACGAACGGTTATTGCAGGGCGAACTGTTATAAAGGAAAATATTAAGACAGAGTACTCCTGAGATGCAAAGATATATGCAAGACATCAATATTTAGAGACAGAGGACTCCTGAAGTACAAAGATATATCATCGTCATCATCATTAAGTGTCGTGCCGAATCACGTTGGCGATCATATTTCTCCATGTACATTGATCTCTCATATATGTCATCATCTCTGTTGGTGTCGTCAATCACAGCCATTTAGTCAAACTGACCAATATCTTTTCTTTTGTTCTGAGGCACAGATATATATGCAAGGCAGCAATATTTAGAGACACATCACTCATGAGGTACAACGTTATATGCAAGGCATCAAACAAAAACGTGTTTGACGACAATAGATAGGAAAATGTCCGAGATTAAGGTCATGGAGGTTGACATTATACATAGGAATGTAAACACTTCAAGCACTTATCATAGACAATCGTGATCACAAACGGCACACACATAAAGCAGAAGTGGTTGTAACTTTTCAGTAAATAATTTATTCTACAACATAATTTACCCGAACACCTGAACATGTTAAATGAACCATGTGAAAGACGAATACGTGAAGACATAGTTTGTTATACTGTTGAATATTTCAGTGACTTGTGTAAGAGAAATCTGCATCGTATAATATATAATAACATTGCCAAGAAAAAAATTATTTTCAGAACGTCTTTCGTTATCTACGTCTTTGATACGCTCTACATAAGCGAGCAGACCTACATTGGCCATAGATATGTTTATTCTTCCATGTATATGGTACATCGTCTTTTTTATCTTCATCTTCTTCCCTTCTCAGGCACACTGCCATCCAGAATCAATCTTTCGATGCAGTCATGTCTCTTTATGTGTCCAAAATAATGTAACTTCCTTTTTATGATTGTATTTAGAACACCATTTATTTAGTTTCAGTAATTTCAAAACGTAAATTCTTCTTTTTCTCTATCCATGATATTCATTGCGATCTTTCTGTAACACTTTATGTCAAATGAAATTGTAAAATTAGTACAGTATGTCATTCAGAACGTAGCCATCAACCCAGCATTTTTTGGCTGTAGTCATTAGATGTTGGTAACATGTATGGATAGGCGTACCGCGTTATGTTGTTTTTTATCTTTGTGCTGAATTTTAATTTATCCGCGACTGTTGTCCATTGTTTATATTTAGTAATTCGAAGTTATTTTTAAGATATTTAAATAATTTAGGGAAAATAAAATATTTTTCAACAAGTGTCAAATTCATTTCTACAAGTAAGAAGTTTGAAGTTTGAATTAACGGTTATCGCACGAGCCTGGCAGCGAGGATCTCTCTTTTCAACTAGTAACAGTCGAAGTTACTTGACAACATTGTCTCCTCACATTTATGAACATTTTACCATATGGCTTAGAGAGCTTGTGGTCTGATATTTTCGCTCCTCATACATATGTACATATATTAATTTGAAATCAGACTGTTGTCACTGACAACATAGCATCATGATAGAGAAATGAACGACAAAAATAAATGCTATATCATCAACAACACTTTTCACACTCTCATATAAGGATGAAGCAGGATAGAATAAACTTGAAATTGGACATATCGAAAGAGAAGAGGAACCGGTGTATTTGGGTAATGTACTAGATAAGATATTCACATGGGGGGGGCCTCATATTTAGAAAGTAGAGACCGTGGGAAGAAATAAACATGCCATCCTGAGAAAAGTGGCAGGGACAAGACGGGAGGGGAGTGGGGCAAGCGGAAACCTTAAAGAAAGTATATATAGATGAAAGTAGACCAGTACTATAATACGAATCAACAGCATAAACTTCAGGAGCCAATTCTCATCTACAATTTCTGGACAAAGTACATAATCAAGCACTTCGCCATTTCACATGTGCTATAAAGACATCTCCCATAAATAAAATGGGGAAAAATGCAGACATCACCCCACACCCGCCACAATCACCATGCAGTAACAGACACTAAGACAAATGATATATGCAAAGAAGTGCACGAGCAAACCAGCACACCCAATGAAGCCCAGAATAGATGTCGTGGTCATTGGAAGGCTGAAGAGATGCAGTTTTATTAACCAATCAAAAAAACATTTTTCCCAGTTCCGTAGGAGCGATATCACAATTTCGTGACAGAACCACCATAAACAACGACTACACTATGTCTATACTACTTTACTATTCCGCAAAAAAATTGCGTAGAATTTGAATGTATTTTATTTGTGTGCTATTTGATGGACGGGTTTCCACCGGAAATTAATGGCAAACTACAGGAGTAATGTAATTTTTGATATTTTCATCATTCGTGACGTTAACACCAACTTACAAATAACCAAACAGCCATCAGAGTGAAAATTAAGACGAGTGAGATTCAGCATATGGTTGTGAGGCATGGACAGTAAATAAAACAATAGAAAAGAGAATCCCTGCTTTCAAAATGAGATGCTTCAGAAGGATTTTACGCATACCAGGAACATCCGAAAAGACTAATCAAGAAGTGGCGTAATCAATATATGTCAAGAGCTCCTTAACAACATCTTAACAAGAAAGCTGTGTTGTTCTTTTTTTGGTCATATATAGCGACATAACTACATGGAAACATTAAAATCGGAAAGGAGAATTAACGACAACAGGGGAAGAGGTTGCCCAAGACGATGATGGTGCAGTGATATATCAGATTGCTTAAAAATGTCTCTAGCAGTGGCTGGTAACTCGCCAATAAGCACGTCCTATTCAGAGAATCCATAAGAAAGACCATGTTCTGCAAAGAATATGTCACATGATGACTATGGCACTATGAGATCACTGAATTATCTCCAAAAAAAACAATAGTGTGCAACTTGATTGAATATACATGCTCCAGAGAACCGTGAATACAGGAATATACTGATGGATCAGCAACCAGAGCAGTGAAGAATGGAGGTGATGGAACTTGCATAAAATATCAAGAAAAAGAAAATAAGTCCACATGTTACCAACTGAAATCTTTGTCTCCAATTACTCTACAGAAGTACATGTCATAAACATAGTTGCAGAAATAATTGAAAACACAATAAGCTAATATCAACAGGTGATTTTTCTTACTGATGAAGTATCTATCCTACAAGCCGTTTACATATATAAACATATATAAAAGTTATTATATATCTTTTGGAAGCATACACCACTTGTACGTGTTGTATCTATTTGAGTATATTACATTGATTCTAAATTCTATTACATCTATGCCACTATAAAACGGAAATTTAATCAAAGTTGTTCAATAAAAGACAGTAGTACGAACCCAAGAAATACATGATCTCTCAGAATATATTAACGCCCTTCTAATGGAGAGTTATATATCTCGGACCTCCAAAACAGTCAAGGTAACGGTTTTACAAGAGTTTAAGTTTAGTATGATTAAGTTAACTTTTGCTTATTTGAGATGAATTAAGTAATGATTTTAAAGATTAAATTGGTGTATGTTAATAATAATAATCTTTAAATATTGAATTAAACATCATGAAATTGTGGACCATTCATTCATCTCAGTGTGGTATTTAAAGAAATATATATATATATGTCAACAAATGGAATGTTGCATATGAATTGTATAATGGATACCAAGTTGTGGATATTGGTTCAACTGTTAAAAAGTATCAATATTTCTTGTCAGTTCCTACGAACGGAGATGCGTGTTGTATATGAGATGATTTAAGGAAACAAAAAACAAAAGCAGAGGAAAAGTTTGAATACTAGAGAGTTGACTGAGCCAATCCACTAGATTTGGGGTCCTCAGAAATTTCGAATGTTCTGACATCTCCACAAGATCAGGTAGAGGTTGTTACTAACAGTCTGGAGTTTGGTATTAACCAACTCTAAATAGTATGAAAATACTGGCACTGTTAGGAAATCTAAACTGACGACCACCTAATAGTTAATCTTCAGTTGATATAAATATGAGACGACCCCCCCCCCCACCCAACCTAAACAGAAAGTGAAAGTGTGCAGACGTACACTTTAATAAAGGCGTCAGACCGTATCCTTCACTGTTACAGTATGCTATGAATTATAATTAATACATCAGATCGACCTTATTTTTGTGTCCGAATATGTGTATCTTGAACTTAGCAAACGGCCTGACATGTAGCTACAGTAACACAAGGTACATCAGCATTTCATGCTGACATAATCTATGATATGGAGGACTGGATTCTCATGCTTGTATTTTGTTGCAATGTGCTTTATGCATTGTTATTTGTATATATGCCTGCACCCTCTATGGCTGGGAGAGAGACAGAGATGTACTGCACGACATTGGGGAGGAGGAAACTGACATCACTATTTTTCATTTGGCTGAGGCATATCTTAGAGGCACAGTGACTCAGGACGTGACAATTTTTTTGACTTGAAAATGTGGTTTCATTCCTGATGCAATAGAGACGTTCATCATAACCTGATGTAGTCAATTAGTGGTTGGCAATTAGCACAGTTTACGCTGTCTTGGCTGCTGTGGCTCGGAACAGTACTTAGGTTGAAACCTACCTTCGTGGTGGTGTGTTAGTTATTCTCTGGCTCTGACTCGGGGTGGGCAAAAATCCACAGATTCCCCAGCAATATAATGCCAGTACAAAAAAACAGTGTTTACAAACGTAATCGGACGTCTTCTCGGTTATCACGGTCCGCGGCAGATAGTGGGTAACCAGGCTGCTCTGATCGAGAAATTAACTACTGGAGGCATCAAAAACAACAACACAAACACCGACATGCATAATACACAATATAGTAACAACACCTACATAATAAACAAAATATTAAACCCAGAAAACCTTGGAGGGAGAACCAGAAGAGCCAATAATGTCATAAAACAAAGGCCTAACTGAATATCTGTGGTATAAGAAACAAAAACAAGAGCTTGTTAATTTAATTACAACATACACCTGACCATATCACAGGAAACTAAACAAAAAGACACTAATCCATATCTGTCAGGATATACCAGCTATGCCTATAAGTGTACCAATTGCCGTGGTATAGTTACTTATATTAGGAATGATATTCATGAACATGTCACCCAGCTAACAGCCCATCCCAGAGACATACAGACAGTGACCATTTGGCACATTGGAGGACAATACACAACCTACACCATATACCGCCCATCTCAGACAATATTCAGTTTACCGGAAATCCATACAACACACTTTCAAAAAACAATACTTGCTGGTGACTTTAATGATCACTCACCCCATTGGGGTTACACGACCCTCAATAAGACAGGAAAATATACAATTAGACTTACGTAAAACACAGGTTTATATATCGTCTCAATGGGAGACCATAGACTATATCTAAAACTAGTGGGTACTGATGGGCAATGATGAGCACACAAGAAATCATAAAAATTACAATACACAAATCATATTCAACGTTTCAACCAAAAGGTCTTTATCAAGACACAAACAAAACATTTGAAGACGACGAATAGAAAAATTATCACAACGTCCAACGGAAATATGGAAATGATATGCCGGAAGGTCAGAAAGTACATAAAAACGTAAATATATGTGGAAAAAATACACCTATGATTTTTAAATATATAAACCTTCCGGCATATCATTTCCAGATGTTGTTATTAATGTTGTTACAATCAGACACAAATGATGTACTGCAATGTTAAATCAATCATGTAGCAAGTTTACAGGAAAGCGCGTGATTACAATTGCAACATGTATTGCAAGAAAAATATAATCGGAAACCAGAGACTACAGAATAATTCATACTTTCGGGGATACTGTTGACAAAAATTCATCGTGTTTTGGTGATCAAAAATTGGTCGCGCTCCTCTGTGACCGGACTCGATACTTGCTTGAGAATCGGCATATCCTCCAATGTGGCTTACTGCAGGCTATGTTGATTAACGTCCGTCATTCGAATTTACTATAGATGTCCTTTCTGAAGATTCCTAGTTATATTCCTAGGGAAAATTACAACAATCTTCAGAAACGAAAATATAGATTCATCAAAATAACACTATTCAAAATGATTATTTTGCCAACGTTGTGCTACCAATGCCAAACATTGACAACGACAGCACAAGATAAACGTAAACTTGTGACAGCTGAAATGGCATGATTAAGCAGAATCCTAGGAATACCCTTAAGAGACAGAGTGAGAAATGAAAACATTAGACAAAGAAACGGCACCGCCCCAATCTTGGAATATATTAAGAACCAACAGATCAAATGGTTTGCACACATCAGGAGACTACCACCAGACAGTATACAACAGCAAGCTTTGCTACACAGATACAGTGAAGGCAGACCTAGATGTCGACCTCGAAAACGATGGACCACCGAAATAAAAGAGGATTCAAATTTCACAATATACTCAGCACACATGAGGCATTCTCCAGAGAACGCTTCTACCCCCGACGCTGACAGACAATAAAGGGTTTAGAGAATAGATACATGTCCTTTTACATTTTATCACTTTTCTCTTCGTTGTGTTGTGTCTATATCACGTGGTATTCTACTAACTTTCTGGTTGGTTTTGTTTCCTCTCTATCCTTCTAATCTTGTTTCCATTTATACTCTTCCAGATTTATCTCATTTAGCCATTATTATGTATCCTATATTTTGTTCTTGATAAAAGCTTTAAGATCGAAACGACGATTTATGTGTGTTATTATGAATGTTACCAATGATTAGCAATATTTCATTACCCTGCATCAAGTTTCGGCTGTATTGTAAGTTCCTTCAAATTACATGCATATATCATCAACAGTTAAGAGATGTTTATATTGTAGTTGTAATGGCGTAGAAATGGCATTAATCTACAGACTAAGCTGAAAGTCTACAGAGCAGTGGTACTTCCAGTGATGCTATACGCTAGTAAAACATGGACTGTGTATAAACGTCATGTGAGGAAACTCAACTACTTGCACACAACTTGTCTCAGAAAAGGTATGAACATCAGATGGCAAGACACGATTCCAGATACCATTGCCCTTGACAGATCTGGCATTCCCAGCATTGATACTTTCCAGATGCAGACACAGATTTGTTGGGCAAGTCATTTGGTACGTATGCCACATTATAGCCTGCCAAAGATACTTCTCTATGGTGAGCTAGAGAAAGGTAAACGATCTCAAGGTGGCCAAAGGAAGCGCTACAATTACTCGTTAACGACCTCACTAAAAGCGAAAAGAGGAAAAATGCTGCAGTTCAACATGGGAGATTAGACACGTATAGATCAAAATCATCCTACAGTGGTCATTTCATGCCCGAACTGTCCAAGGACATGTACAGCTCGAATATGACTCGTTAGCCATTTACGAACTATCATGCATGGTCATAATTATAACTGATTTTTTAAAAGTGTATGTAAATATTGGTCATCATCACTTGTGATGGACGAACACACGCTTGTATTTGTCTATACTGCAGCTACTTCTTCTTCCGCTATCAATTGTAACATCTAGTCCGATATTGTCTATGTATAGAGCGGTTTGTAGTAGTTCTAACTGCTGATTTGTCACGTAGCGGTTTCCACTAGTTACAACTGCTGGTTCATCACGTATCGATTTGTAGTAGTTATAAATGCTGGTTCGTTACGTAGTGGTTTGTAGTAGTTGTAACTGCTGGTTCGTTACGTAGCGGTTTGTAGTAGTTGTAATGGCTGGTTCGTTACGTAGCGGTTTGTAATAGTTGTAGCTACTGGTTCGTTACGTAGCAATTGCAACTGCTGGTTCGTTACGTAGCGGTTTGTAGTAGTTGTAACTGCTGGTTCGTTACGTAGCGGTTTGTAATATTTGTAACTGATGGTTCGTTACGTAGCGGTTTGTAGTAGTTATTACTGTTGGTTCATCACGTGACCTTTTGTAGTAGTTATATTTGCTGGTTCGTCGTGTAGCGGTTCGTAGTAGTTATAATTGCTGGTTTGTAACATAAATTAGTATATATTTATTTTTATAATAGATATTGGATATGTTTAATAAAGACGTTTTCATTTAGTCGCAAACAGAAAATGGTCACACGATCATAATGAAGGCTTATAATTAATACACAACTTCCCTGAATGTCGTAGGAAATCATTCGTGTTAAAATACAATACTGCATTCAATGAAGTCATTTTCTTTTTTTGTCATTACATTTTAACCATATTATTATAATTAAAAAATGGTTATTTATACTGTTGTTATAACGATCTGTGTTAAAATATGTGAAGAAATTGTGTAATTAATCTGCCTGGCAAACATCAGTACTATTTACAAAACCTTCGCATTGATTGCACAACATATGTCTTGCAAATATCGATCGCTTTGAACCCTCAGAAAAATGAACAGTTAATTTATTTAGTAAACATGTTTCGCAACGTTAATCGGGTTATACAAGCTTGACATTATTATTCCACAGGAAATAATTGTAAAGCTAATAAATATTATCGACTTGGACAAAAGTTAATATTTTAATATATAATTTACTGTTACATTCTAAGTCCTAGAGAATGACTAACTGGGAGAAATTAGTATTTCCGAATATCTACTGGTACAAATAGCTTCATATTTAAAGAGTCAGATAATAAATAATTATTGAGCGAACTGAATTTTTTTAATGGCTATAAAAGGAATAGAATGGTAACCTAGAATATTTATTATAGTAGGTCTAATAATTATTTTGAGCGTGTATCTATCTAAGCGATCTTAATACGTATTTGGACAATAGTATATTAGTTATATATACAAATATATCTATATATCATGTTAAACAGGTATTATATCCTGGACTGGATGTAACATTCAATACAGCGTTTGTAAACTAGTGACTCGCTTGAGCTACATTTCTGATTCTGTGAGTGAATGTTGCGGTATGATTTTGATATTTTTCCTTCATCTTCTTCCTGATCGTCCTCTTTTTTTTAATTCCCATGGTATCATTCCCTTTATTTTGGTATTTTGTAGAATTCTTTGTATTTTAACATAGGCAACAAAATTGTGCTTTTCTGAAGAGATGCTTGTTGTTTAACCAGTTTTTGTTTACCTTCAACTGTCAGAATGTCTGTATTGGTGATCTTTCTGGTGCATGGTATTCTCAGGATTACTCTGTCACATGTTGTTTAAAACACCACAATTATGCTCCTAACTGTATTCGTATCTGTCCTAGATTCATGTTCATAAATTTCAACTTGGATATGCAAGCTGTTAAGTATATATATATATATATATATATATATATATATATATATATATATATATATATATATATATATTAATGCATCATGCTATAATACATCATTATATCACATCACAATAACGTATCAGTTACATTTAAAGGGTGAACATAGTGCATAGTGGATATTAAATAGTGTATCAAATATATATAATATTTTTGCTATAATACATAAAAAATAGTTCATGAGTTATACATAAGGTTTTTATAATGCATGGTTCCTATAACTACCAACTGTGAAGATCTTATTTCCAATGTGCAATGGACTCTAAGTGAGGTGCAATCCTTTGAGAGAATGGATTACTAGCTTCTAATGAGAGGTGAAAATATGTGTATGGGATGATGACATGTTCAACATTTTTCAATGTGGGCATTCAATCACATGAACGTTTTTCTACCATTTGGGGTTATCAATATTGATCACTTTTGAACAGATGCTCCATATAATAGTATGGTTTAAATAAGGACATATTTGATGCTACAAGTAACCTTGCAAGAGTTAAATTCCATGAATTAACGACCATAAATACAACGTCCATGAGTTAATCTCAATGAGTTAACTTCCAATTGGAAGAATCGGTACATATATTTAGACTATTTCTAATGTGTGATTTTGCATGAATTAAACTGCTTCTCCTGCGTTCTCTTATATAATTAGCAAGAATATTCATGATTTCTGCGTTACGTACTTTATGGAGCTAGTTTTACAGTGGAGCTACATTATATGTGCCTTTCAGTCCAGCGAATCTATTTTCGGCTTGCTTTTACCTTAGGTGATCTTAGTATTTGCCGTCGGGCGATAGTTTAAAAAACAAAGGTTTTTAGTTCCATACCTTCACGGTTTATAACCCACAGCCCGTTGGAAATTGTATGCAACAACATGGACCTCTGTGGAAGTTACCGTAGAGACGTAAGTTGGGATTTCAACTTGGCTCAACTATGTCTATCTCGTACTAGGTGTTCCGCTTTCAGTGAACTTGTCGCGTGCAGTTAGATTGCTCATTTTAATGTGTCTCAGGTGCTGACCTTTATATCCACCTTTGACCAGATTCGTTATGTGAATTTGTTGAAGAATTAAGTTGAAGTTCGCCTCTTATTGCTAAGATTTTGTTTTACCAACATTGAGAAAACATACTTATACCCATATATATTTATATAATGTGATTATGCTTTAATCTTGCAATGCACTTCATGGTACGTCGTTACTTTCATAAACAATGATGACACTGGCTACACCAGAAAAGACAATTACAAAAACTGAACGCCAGTTAATAAGCAAAGAAGCTCAATTTTTTGTGGAGATTTATTTCAGAATTATAGCAGTAACATTAGTTGGAGTGTTCGGTGCTGCAACAAATATAACCAATGCTGCTGTATTTATCAGACAGGGTGTGAAAGATTGTATTAGCGCTTGCTTCTTATCATTGGCTATATCTAACTTCGCACATCTGATGATAGGAATACTAACAACTATCTGCAAAGTTCTGACACTATTAAATGTTGAAACAGAGTTTGATCCCACGGCTGTCTTCACCATAATGGCTAATGTAAGTGCTATCTTCTATGACATATCGACGGTAACCACAACATTCATAACAATTGAGAGGTGTGTATGTGTGACTTGGCCTTTGAAGTTCAACACCTTAATCACACTGGAGAGAGCAATTGTTATCTTAATAGGTATACATTTGTTTGTGTTATGTCTAACAGCACCAAATTATCTGTCAATGGGTCTGATCAGCCGATTTGATCTCAGAACAAACTCGACCAAAATCGTTCTGTGGCTTTCTCCTTACAGACCACAAATAACCATATTTCAGAGAATGTTTGTTCAGTTCACAACCGAATCTGTCTGTTTGTTGGCTATAAGTATCAGCACTGCACTGATAGCATCAAGTCTACAACACTCTATACAACTATGGAGAATACATAAACAACTTCAACAACCATGTACCGAAATTGCATATTCTAAAGTAAGAAATATCAAAGAACCTACCAACCACAAAAGTTATATTCTGAAGAGAAAAGTTATCAAAACTGTAGTTTCCTTGGCAATTATCACATTTGTGTGCAACTCGGTAAGAATGGTCTTGCTTGTAATAGATCATGTCTATCCCTACTTATCAAAACGTGAAACTTATCTATATGTAAACATGGTTACGCTTGGATTTTTCATGCAAACCATCAATTGTTCAGCAGATTTCTTTGTGTATTACCTGTCTAATTCCTCGTTCAAACGATACTTTCTGAATATGTTCTGCAGATATTGCAAATAATAAATGAATATTGATGATACATTACTATTAGTGTCATTATTGCAAGTTTTCTGTTATAGACTTGTAGGGAGCTGGTAGTTGTAGCTTTGTCATAAATACCATTTGTATTTGTTGTCAGCATGTTCAGAGTGAGCGTTTTAATTTACTCTCTGATCAAGAAAGAAGCATGGTCTTCACTGAGATTCAAGCCGTATCCTTCAAGAATGCGAGACCAAAGCTATAACTTCTTTGCTATTTACAGCACAAAAAAAACATCTCTATCACTAAACATAATCTCCATCTTCTTGTACAGTTATACTCCATCTTGAACTAAATGAATGTATATCTTGTCAGTATTACACTTTGTACATATCATGCACCGACTTCTTCATTTTCTGAATCACACCCACATCGTGCTCAAACGCTGTCACACATAGTTCATATGTAAATAGGACCACACAAATGGAAATCAGAGGAAGCCAAATAAGGACCACACAAATGGAAATCAGAGGGAGCCAAATCAGATACGGTGGGTGGGTGAGTATAGTTCAACAAATTTTCGGGATTGCCTTACTTGTGTGAAAGACTTCTGTGAGGGCATACACCTGTCATGGCGGGAGAAAAAGCTCTCCTACATTCTTTTGAGGTCAGACTCAGTGGAACCGTTGATTGATTTTTCATAATTTCAATTCAGGATGACTTTCCGTGATGAATAAAAGCTACGGCGCCAATTATTGGCTATTGCTTCTGCCTATCACTGCAAATAATGCATTTATCCCGATTCAGTTTGTGTGGCCTGGTCATTCAGAGCGTAGATCATGCTGCTTCTTCTCTTTACGTGGCTTTGATTCTCTGAGCTTAGTGATTACCAGCATGGTCCATGGGACATATTTTTCTGTCCAATCCCATCCCATCCCATGGGATTACTATTATAATATTAATATGGAATACATTTAAAATAAAATTATGAAATTTATGAAATTTATGAAAGTTTAGGTTTAGTGTCTACTAAATAGGACTACATATACAAAGAGACATGCAAAACGACAACATTTATTAACTTTATGACAATTCAGTATCATTCTGACACTCTCATTTTATTAGACCATTTCTGAGTCACTCTGCTCATTCAGCACATTATCAATTTCCCGCTGATCGACTGCTTCTACTAATTCAGTTAATTCGGGTAATTCGTGAACCATTTCCACAATGGTCATCTTACATGCAAATCTGATGTACACAGAGTTTATAACGAGAGCTGGTGACATCCGTTTTCGTAACTTACTCAACAACAATCCGGCCATGGGATATTACAAATATGTGCTATCCCATCCCATGGAACGTTTCCAATGGGAATCCCATAGGAATAACATTCCTATGGACAAGCCTGTTGATTACCCTTGCTCATATATACTGCACAGCATCCGTTCAAGTTGTGTAAACATTGCAAATATTAACAACCGTTATTTTTTTTTAAATCCACAATGAGGAAAATACCATAATTCTCTAATAATAAAGAATTTTTTTGGGGTGAGCAATAGACGGTTCAGTGCTACTGTACCAATTGTTGGATTGCGGTGTTATTGCATACACATAAGCAAAATATTTCACATTTAAAGTATGCAAAATGTAACTATTCTATTTCATCGAAATTTCTGTCGCTGCGGTACTGTGGTACATCGCGCGTCTGTGAAGCACGGTACACGGTATCTGTCAAAGTACCGGTTATCAGTCAATGTACCGGGTATATATCAAGGTGCCGGTTATCTGTCAAGATACAGAGCATCTGTCAAGATACCCTATATCTGATAATGTACCGAGTAACTGTCAAGACCAGGTATCTGTCAAGGTACCGGTTATCTGTTAGGTACCGGATATCTGCCAAAGTGTTGGGTTCAAATTTCGACGCATGCAATTGTACATGCAGACAGTTCAGACAGCAATACCTGAGATGAGTAATGGCTGCATTTTTCTTACCTCAGTAATATATTTTTTAACGACAGCGAACACTATTTTATTATATTAATCGAAATCGTCTATGACAAGACCAGTATCATTAATTGACATAAAGTTCATTTAAAACAACATTCCTGTGTAGTTAACATTTCCTGTAAACTGTGTACAGAGATTGCAAATAGACTAATGATGCCTGTTATCTTTAGTTCTAGGTGTGCAGAATATGCTCTGAAAAGCGTCTCTATAATTCCTGCTCATGTGATAGTAAATAACAATATTTGTAGATGAATTAATTGATTCTAGAACAAGGACTACACCGCATACAACTGTGCTAATGTTCATATACTTGCCACCAAACTTGAGATCCGCCACAAAAGCCATTGCTAACATTACCATTGCAACTGGGATAAAACAGGAAATAAAAAGTGCGGAGACCATAACAACCATTTTGGCCACTTTTTGGTTACGGTTGGCAAGATCTCCCTTGGAAACTGTCGCTACCTTTTTCTGCCAATTCGCTCTCCCTTGGAGACTAATAACTAGAATAAATGTGCAAATGATGATGATGATGAAGGCAGTAAAAGGCAGGAAAAAGTCGTTAACCGTGAAGGAGACTTTCTCAACCTCCTCTCTGTCTTCTGTGGAAACGATGCCAAGAAGAGTTATGTTTATACCGGGGTAAAATTTTAAAACCAACTTGTTGACTACATACACCGGTGCTTCACAAGACATCAAAATAACGAAGACAGAGACGAGGATGATTGACACTCGTTTCGGTGTAACTATGTCTTTTACCTGAAACATGAAAGAAAATGAAATCAGTCAATCTACATTGCTCATTTTAGATTCAACTGTTTTGTGTATGCGAACGTATGTATGTGAGTGACGCGCAATTGTGTCTATAACATAAGCTTTTTAAGATGTATATACTTTTAGCCTTTTCTGCTTAAACATTTCTGTTTTTCAAGACAAATGTATTTTTTGATGAATCAGATGTTAAATTTGGGCAACGAATTACCAGTCTGCCCTAAATCAACAGTCTACCATTCGAAACTATGCTATAACTTCCATGGTACAAGATCAAAAAAATAGCAAGCTCGTCATCCTATAAAGCATGGATGAAGTCACGAAAGCAATCAATTAACTACTCCATGAGAGACAGTGTAACTTTAGAGCAGATTGCGGAACATTCGCAATAATATTTTCAGCTCCAAAACTCCATGAGAGAGGTCGGGAAAAACAGGGACTACATGACTACATGAAACCTTCATAAATTTAATAGTTTTAACAAAAATGATTGACACTGTCAACAGAAAAACGGTATATGGAAGATCATGGGAAAGTTCGCCTGTGCAGTTAAATTTACAAAGAACGTCCAGCATTTTCACGTGGTCATGACAAGCCGTGTACTAAGAGATGGAGACCTATCAGATGCATTTTAAGTTACAAATGTCGTCAACAAAAACTGCTTGCTATCCCCACCACTTTAAGCATGGTGTTAGCTGATTTCTCGTGGATGGTCACAGGTGTTCTGAAAGTAATGGAATACAAATTAACTATATAACAGATTAGGAGCTATTTGACCGTATTTGGGATCTTCGATATGGCAATGTTACGTCATTGACCTGCTGACCAGCAAACCTGGGTTTCGAATTCACACCTAACATTGAAATGCAAGGAATACCAATATACGTACAGACCAACGTAAAAGGAATACTAAGCGATAACAAACAGAGCAATATGCAACGAAGGACAGTCACACTCTGTTTCCTAGACGGAGTTTACACAGATGAGTTAGCACAGAATGCAGTGAGGAATGGTGGTGTATGTGTATAAATACAATATCCACACAAGCATAGACACACGATCAGAACAAAAACAGGGAAATTTTGCAAAAATTGTGATGCAAAACATCCAGGCCATTAGATGGCAACTGAAAGATTGATGAACTCCAACCATCGCCCACAGCCCGTGTATTCCTGTCATCTGACAGGTCAAGTGCTAGTGCTTCAAGCAAGGTCTAGTGTTTCATTCTCTCCAATTAAGATAACTAACAAACTTATAGATACTACCTAATGTAATGTCAAACCAGTATAGGGTAATTATGAAGTGGATACCCTCTCACTGTGGAATACCAGGAAATTAAAAAGAAGACAAATTAGCTGCGGAATATGCTGTCGAAGACAAACCAGATGTACCAATCACATACCAACAGAAGAAAAAGAAGATCACATTAAAAAGAAAGCCACCAACAGAAGATTATTATCACAATATGAACAAATCAGAGCAAGATGTAATTCTACGCCTTAGAACAGGTAACAATCGACTACTCCGCAGTCATATGTACACAAAATGCAATATTAGCAACAAGGACATGTGTACAGGCAGCACAGAGTGCCAATAATATACTTCAAAAATGTTCTGAGTATGAAATGCTGAAGCAGAAATATCAACCAGAGGAAACAACACTGGAATGAAAGCTCTATGTGTTACTGTGTGAACTACAAAAGACAGTGACTTTTTCAGGAGACAGAAGTATAGATATAGACATTTTTCAAGTGTACGAAAGAATAAGAATATATATGCTATGTGCTAACGAATGTGCGCTGACTATCAGCTCAGTAAAAGTTATGAACTATCATACATCAGTTGTTTGCTGACATCTGTGCTCTCACCGTCAGTTCCGAGATAGTATGCAAGCCAACAGAGACATATTTTCTAAATATGTTTTTTCCAAGAAAATGAAGGTAATGTTTCAACCTTCTCCACGTGAACAGTACTACATCCCACTCATTAAGGCCAATATCAATTATCTACTTCCTGTATATTAACTATTACTACGGATGTGAAACATGGACCCTAAGTACAATAGCGACAAAGAAGTTCAACGCCTTTGAGATGAAATGCTACAGAATGATACTTAGAATATCATAGAAGGAAAAAAATAGAGAAACTCAGATATTATAAACGCATTGAAGATTCCATAGTTTTGGTTGCTAAACACAATCGAAAAGCGAAAACTACACCTGTTTGGTCTTAAAAAGAGACACAACTGATTAGAAAGGTAAATAATGGAGGGCAGAGTACATGGCCGAAGGTGGAAAGGCAGACCAAGAAGACGATGGAGTGGCGACATTAATGAAAACATTAAAACGTAGTTAGAAAATGCAAGCCGCGTCGCTCAAGACTGAGAAGGGTTCAGATAATTCATTGGGAAGATAACGTTCAGGAAAGAATGCGTCACATGACACTCACTACCTGTCGACAGATTCAGATATCGACGTAGTAGATACGCTATTGTGAGCAGACGACATTCATGCTGAAGTCAGAAGTAGAATTATAAGACAACTGTTATATTTTGTAGACTGCGTCACAATTTGTGTGGACTGAATAGCATCAGCTTCGCCACAAAATTACATGTCCGAGAAAAACTAACTCCCTTCTTTATATTGTGTTTATTAGACATCCGTATTGAACGTTTAGTTTTCTTAACACGTATTAGTTGATCTTTCTTGCTGCCCATGGTACTCTAAGGAATCTTCATAGTACTTAATTACGAAAACCTCTATTCTCTTGGCTGTAGTTTTACTTAGTGTACATGTTTCGGAGCCGTAGGTCGCTTCTGGGAACACACATGTACGTAACAAACACATCTTAATTTCCGTGTTTGCTCCATACCATCACGATTTTTTCTTCAATTGTTTTAATTTGGACATCGCTATTGATATTCTCTGCCTGATCTCCATTTCAGTCTCCTGCACGGTTTATATTAGCTTCTAGATATTCGAAATGTTTTACTTCTTCTACAACATTGTCTCCAATATTAATTCTAAAAGAAAATGTGCCAACCGAAAACAGGATCGTGCGGTAGATTTTCTATATACGCCAAAATACAACCCTTTAACAATTTTTAAAATTATTGAATGGTTCAAGTTGTATTTTGATTTCACTGCTTATGCCGCTTCTTACAGTGACCCCTGATACGTTCGCCTACTTGTATCATATCACGGCACGGCCTTGCCCGCAAACATAAACATACCCATGTTTTACTTTGATCATAAGTATCCTTATATATCCTTACCATGTTACTTAAGCTTACATATTATACGTGCCCTTAATGGCTGCTGAAACAGAAAGGGGAGAACTTATGGGAATGCTCGTGTCCTAAGATATTCAATTGAAATTAGTACTGATAGTAGAACATAATTTAAAATAATACTCACATGGAAGATAGGTAATGGAGTTCTACTGGATGACGACTGACACACTTTCACTGACGAATGTCTTCATTAATTAATATGGTATACACAAAACAACACAGAATATAATCATACAAATGACAATACACAGGACATTATCGACGTTTCGGTCCAAAAGGCCTTTTTCAAGATACGCATATAACATACAAACATAAAAATACCACAAGTAGAAATGAATACACCATAACAAGCGTGTCCGAGTGAAATATGGTAGTGAGATACCGGAGGGATACGAACAGGAAGTACACAAAGACAACAATATAGGTGGAACGAGAGGAACAAAACGATGACGTAAATGGTGGCACAACCTGAATAAATACAAAGACCAATCCGACCGGAACTAAGCAAAAGAGTGGTCGGAATTTAGTCCAAATGGCTTGATGGTACCCAACTCAAAAATGAAACGATTTTCTAGGGCCTATTTAGATCTATCATTGTTGGTGCAGGATCTGATGGCAGTGACCTGAATGTCAAGGATACCACGGTGGAAATCGCCGTTGAAGTGTAAGCCACGGGAGTGTGTGTACTGTGATTAATGGCACGTAGGTGGTTTCAGAAGCGGTCGTTCAATCTTAGACCAGTCTCACCGATATATTGCTTACCACAGCGTTTACATATGATCACGTAAATAAAATTACGGGATTCACATGTAAAGACCTCATCGAATGGGAAAGTGGCCTTGGGAAATGAGATGGAGCGCACATAACCACATAATGACATGTGTAGCAGCGACCGCGTGAGCAACGAACGGTACCAAAATGGTCAGGTGCAGAGAACCTGAGGTAGCTGTGGACCAAGATGTCCTTAAGATTTTTGTCGCGATTATAGGCCACCAGATGTAAGTTTTGTAAAGCGGCACGGGTGTCATAATAGGACTGGAGCAGAGAATAATGTTTAAGCAGGATGCGACGGACAGTCGAGTTATGGGGATGGAAGGTAAGAACACGTTTAACCCTATCAGAGGAGGAGGAAAACCCTGAGAATTATTCAAGGTATCAAGGCCAGATAGCTGGCGTACACGGAGCCATGCCAATGAAAGAATGCTGCAGAGGAAGGAACGTCCACGGAAGAACTTGATCATCTCAGAGGATGTGTCGAGAAAGTCGTCGTCATCGCTACATAAGCGACGAAAGCGAGGACGCTGTGAGTAGGGTAGAGCGTTGCGACAGGTGGGAGGATGAGAAGAAGTGTAGAGCAGAAAGCCATGTGCATCAGTGGGTTTGTAGTAGACGGATGTGCTGAGGTAAGGGGGATGAATAGTAACAATGATGTCCAGGAAATGGACAGAGGAGATGGTGGAAATGTTAGATGTGAATTTAATAGCGGGGTTGAAATTGTTGATGCATGTGATGAAGCGAGACAGTTCTGCTTCTGCCATGTCAGTAATACCTACCTCATCATCAATGTATCTGTGGAAAAGAGATGGGAATGGGCCATCGTAGGTCGACCAAACTAATTGTTCAAGATGTCCCATGAAAAGACAGGCATAGTTAGGTCCCATCTTGGTGCCCATGACAATACCACTGATCTTAACGAAAAAATGTCCATGGAATTCAAAAGAGTTGAGTGTGAGTACCAGTTCAGCAGGGCGGATAAGATTGGGTGTAGATACAGAAGGATGTGGACCCTTGTCCAGAAAGAACTGCAAAGACCTGAGACCATCGGCATGTGGTATAGAAGTGTACAGAGAGCAACCATCAAGCAAGAACAGACGATAGGTACGGTCAGAAGACAAATGCACAGAAGAAAAATTGGTCATGGCATGCTTGGTGTCTTTCAAAAATGAAGGCAGTTCTTCGACTAAGGGCTGGAAAATACTGTCCAAGGAGTCCGATATTCGCACAGTCGGACAAGAGCAAGCTGAGACAATAGGTCTGCCGCGGAATCAATTTCTTGTGGATTTTGGGCAACATATAGAAGATGGATCTGCCTAAACAGCTTTTATGGATGCAAAGAGTCTTGGTAGTGATGGGAAGGTGGTTATCACGGATGAGGGTGTTCACAGTGTTGTTGACCACCTTCTGGTTATATACCGTCGAGTCTGATGTGCGAACCGTGTAGAAAGAAGAGTTAGAGAGTTGTTGGTGGCCCTCCCGGAGGTAAAGGTCCTTGCGCCACACAACAACGGCCCCACCCTTATCTGCTGGTTTGATGACAATATCATCCCGGCGGCGAAGATTCGCCAAGGCGCGAGATTCGTCAGGGGTGATGATGGAGCGTTTGATGCGGTTGTGATGAAGTGATTGGGTGTCGTGAAGGGTGTTCTGGATATAAAGATCAAGAGCCTCTGATACACCATGTTTAGGAGTCCACGAATATTTCTTCTGTTCATATCGAGAGAACAAATCATCAGAGACAGATGACTCTTTGCCAAAGAAATGATAATGCAGCCGAAGATGATGGTGGTAGCGGTGGATATCCTGAAGAAGCGAGTATTGATCATATGCAGGACGGAGAGGGACGAACTTGAGGCCCTTGTTAAGGACAGACATTTCACTGTCAGAGAGACTCAGGTCAGGAGGAATGCAGACCACCCAGGAATTAGTGGTATTGAGGCAAGGTAAATGTAAATTAGCTGCCGCAGTAGGACTAGAACGGGGGAAAACAACGTGAGATATGGAGTGGATGGAATTAAGTTTATTGTGGTTATGATTGCACATAAACTGGTACAACTGCCCATTGAGAACGTGGATAATACCCCGAATCAGGGAGTAGAGTAGAATGTTGTTGTGAGTAAGGGACTGCAAACGCTGTAACAGTAAGACTTTATAATTTTCTAAGTCAAATAAGAGATTAGTATGGTTGGAATATATAATGCGGATGCGTTGAAACGCGCATTTATCGTCAAAGCGTTGCAGTAACAGCTACTAGTTACTAATCAAGTATGCATGTCCCAAATGTCGCAGGTTATTCTATGTCAGGATTGAACCTTTCGCACACTGTAGATAGATGGATAAATACAAATCTGAAACTATTGACTTATTGATATTGGCTGCGATGGGCGACTGCACTTCAAGGAATAGGCTATGGTGCCTAATACGATTCATCCAATACACAGTGTGTCTTACATACATCCAGCAGTTCAATTAAACTTTCTCTAATGTCATTTTTTAAGATAAATGTTCTTCATTGCCTCCCTTAACCCTTTACCTATGAGCAGGTATCTCTTGATAATCCATAGCCTTTCTGACAAAAGCACATGTCCTATTCAGTTGAGTAACTGACGTACCACCCGAACAAATTTGAGGGGGGGGGGAATCTGTCAAATTCAATGGGAGTGGGGATGGGGTTATTAACGCATGTTGAAGTGAGTCTTTCCAATGTGACAGTATCTTATGATCATCAAGTTCTGTCAGAGAGCAACATGTAATTCCTGGTCAGTTAATGAATATTTCTTCTATTAATTTTGTTGGCCCAACTGCAGTGATGGTTTTTCTAGTAATTCTCGCCACCTATAAATCAGTCACAAAAGGACAACGGTGCACTATCCGCTGAATCGCATCTCGTCGATTTTCATAGTAACCATATGACAGAAGACAAACGTAATAAATACAAAAAAGGCATGATGTGACAAATATTATTTTTCAAAGGCAACTTGTTGTCATCCTATCCCCTTACTTCCCTTAGTAGCCTCATGCGACATGTCTGGAAAGAAGTCAGTCGCCCACATCTATGCACTTAAGCTAAATTTCCAGGTCTAAGTTCCCACACGGGCGAAAAAAAGATTGATAACAGAGAAGACACGGGCTAGGGAGACAGACTATTCAAGCAATGTTAACTCAGATGACAAGCAGAAACATACCTTCAAAGGGGCTATTATGCACAGGCATCTTTCCACCGTGATGAGACAGGTGATCCAACTAGTGATTCGAGAGAATGTATTATGTGGTTTACCAGCTACTAGATAAAGCACTTCCAGCACAGAAAATGGCAGATTCATACGTAGAACAGATAGTGTCACAGACACGTTGATCCAAACAAGTGTTACAAGGCATCCGAGGTCGGAGATTGCCAGACCTAGAACAACATGACAAAACATGAAGTTGATGTACTTTATTTACAATGAACATGACCAACTTTAGATTAAATACGACTTATCGGCTAAAACAAATACTAATCTTGGCTGATCTGTGACATACTCCGATACAAGATCTAATGGCTAATGGTAAAGGAAGCCTTCATAAAGACTAATTTGACTAAGCATGTGATTTTCAGAGTTCACTAGGATTATACTTTCTGTGACAGCCAATGAGCATCAAGACATGCAATTTCTTGATTAGGAATTGTAAAATTAGTGTTTTTTAAAACGCTTCATTTCCTATCAGCCAATAGTCGTATATTGTAGACTGCCATTGTTTATCTGAGTTATTACTAGTTGCTTCTTGACTTGACAATGATTGACTGCGAATGTTTGTGTCTGTCTTTTATCCCGAAGAATTACCAACAATTTGCTTTTATTTCCTATATACTGTAGGACTGCTTGTCTAGAACTTACTCATTGGCTGGATACAAAAAGTAATAAATGTAAAAACGTATTAATCTAATCAGCCAAGAATTGTGATGTCATGTGTTAGCTCTAGGACATATATAACATGAGTTATGCTATGGAATCAATATATGCTCACGGTAAACAATTAACCGTTGGTTCTCGTATAACCTAAACATAAAATATTGATCAAGCCACGATATTTGACTATTGATTTTATAGATAATATACTTTCAGTAGGTTGTTATTGTTTTATGAGGAGATGCACAACGACCTGCCGAGGAATATGAACTGAGTGCATTTTCCTTTTGAGTTTTGTACATGTCCACAAGAGATCCCAACATGAAAGTATATTTAAGATGGCTCTGCAAGAAGGAAAGACACAATTTAGCATTGCTTAGGGTGTGGGTGTGTTTGTTTATTTGGATCCCTGGGGATGATAAGCGATGACGCTTGTATTCTTCTGTGCAATTAGAGGAAGAAGTGTTGCTGAACTTATTGTATACCCAGAGGACAGATGGTCTCTCAGACAAACGTGGTCTCAGACAGATGATCTCTGAGACAATTGTTGCCTTATATTTGGTCTGACTTAATCACAGCTGTTGGTATTTGTATTTATGTGGAAGGCACATTCAACCACTTTGTATACAACATCCAATAACAACGAAAACCGTGTTCAATTTGTGACTGAAAAGATCGCAACACGCAACCACATAGTCAACAAGACGTCAACACAGTGTTGGATTATACCGAGACCGGTGACGGTAAAGTTCTCTGTACAGAAAGTGAAAAAGGCTTCTTCGTTACTTTTTATATTACTGTTGCGCATTTCGTTATTCACTATTCATATATTTGGAGTCGCATGTCAAGAAAAGCCAAGACCAACCAACGAAACACACGGAAAAAATAAAACATCAGCCTTTCGGTCATGTTTACTTTCTGAACACAGGTCTTTACTGGAGTTTGGTCATAATTATATTAATCATGTAGCAAGGCGACGAAAATATGCGGTATAAGGACTCGTTAAAGACCTCACTGAAAGCCTTTGAAATAGACCAAGACACATGGGAAGAACTTGCACAAAATAGATCTGCATGGCGCTCTGCAGTCGAAAAGAGCGCATCTTCTTGTGAAAAGAGGAGAAATGCAGCAACTCGACATCGGAGAGTAGCTAGAAAGTCACGGATAGACCAAGATCCGTCTACAGTGGTAATTCCATGCCCGAACTGTCCAAGGACATCTACAGCTCGAATAGGGATCATTAACCGTCTACGAACTCATAATCAAGGACATAACTAAAATTGAATTTTCAAAAGTGGGTGTAAAAAAAAAAGTCATCACCACTTCCTGACCAAGTCATCCTGACCAGTTATGAATAAAGTATTGAATTGTTTAGCATACTTTAAAGTCAACAACCACGAAAGAGCAATCCATTAAAGGTTGATGATATAATTCTCTCTTATCGAAATCTTAACATAAATTCAGGGTGTCTATAACATCGTTGTATAATGCTTTTGAAAAGAATATAGATGTTCAATTCAGCGTCACCAGAAGCTGTGTACTTCTATGGCTATTGTACATTGTGAGCATTAATAAAGTACATTGTACTTTATTCGATGAGAATAATTGTACTAATCAAAGAACACAATTGTATTGTGGTGGAACAAGAGTTAATTAATGGAGATAGATATACGGAAGAGATTATTTGAACAATGCGTGCAGTAGTTTCCTGATATTCTTCTTCTTCTTCAGCGTTCATTCTCAAACTCCCACTGGATCTCTCTTGTAGCAGGATAATGGTCCAACTAGATTTCCAGCAGGATTTAGTCCAGAAAATGTAAATGCGTTGTGTCGCCGTTTCATTGACTCCAATAGTCCGACACATCCGTCTTTGGCGGAGTTTCCCGATACGTAAATTGCACCACATTTTGTAAAAATAACTTAATTGTACTATGACCCAATTTTCTAACACACTATTCTCATTTACGTTGCACAGATAAACATAAAATACCTAGAATCCATGTGTCACCAGTAAGGTAAATAAATGTACTTCGACTTTATAAATATCTATTTCTTCAGGCTAACCACGATCCAGAAAGCATAAACTTTTCTTAAATTTCGATATCTTCCTACTGTGTAGATAAGGTACGGTAAATGTAGATACCACGGCAGCATTTTGTCATCGGGAGTTAACTCTTATGTACAAAACCACAGGAACTATACGGTGGAATGGACATTTCTCATCCTTGCTTTCTTTACATCCCCTAACTCGTGAGTCAGGTTCTCATTTACAGATAAGACGATTGGAGGAGTTTTCGTGTAAAGCGAAAAATCACACCAGGATTATTTTTTCCGTGATTACTTTCTAACGTGGAACACTAACACGGTGATAGCAACAAGCTCACTATCAACTTGGCTATCGCGATCCTCTACTGTGGAGACTACTGATATAACTGCGCGAAAAATGTTCATATAAACATCATAACAACTAATATAGTTTATTAAATCCATTTATTTGTATTTTCAAGTATTTAACCATCTGGAATGTTGAAAATCCTTTGAACGTTTGATTTTCGTGGAATTATATATTATTTCACAATATTTTCTAAGCACTTTGATTCTTGAATATTTTGGTCTTCCTTCTCGCATTATTTAAAAACAATATATTTCTTTCTCAAACTCTAGCTGGATTTTTCTTGTAGCTCGTCAATTGCTACTTTATTTCCAGCAGGATATGCTTCAGAGAATATTGTTTATTTTGTAAACGTTTAATTTGCGGCAATGGTCCGACGCATTCGATTTCAGCTGCACAGTAATTTTAAAATGTATTTATGGTCAAATTGTAGATTTTTTATTTTTGTATGAAAGCACATTCAACTCCGAACTGAAACGTTAAACGTTAAAGTGTTGATCTCGTGCAACCGTTAAGTGTGGAGGGAGGGTGCACCAGTAATATGTGGAGCTTATGCAACCGTTAAGTGTGGAGCTGATGCAACGGTTTCTGTCCAAATGACGACATTAAACAATAATTAAAATGCAAATAAAATCACATCTTACACAATAAACTAATGTTGATCGGTTCATTGAAGCCCTGTTTAACAAAACACATTATATTGATGAAGTTTGTGACAATGCCAAATACATCAATTGTCTGACATATTCCAGTGTAGATAATCAAAGTTAAAATCATCGTGACATGGTTACTTAAGTCATCAGAATTTACAGTAGACTCATCTAAGATTGACACGTTCGTATGTTCCAGTACTATAGACAAGTTCATCTCTTCAAGGTAGGCTTACTCATAGATTAGTTCTTAATGTAATACTAAGTACCTGATGATTAAACGATTGTGCATAAGATGATGAGAGAATTCAATATTCTTTTACTTTTAGTATATACTGGATGAATTATGGGATATCTGCTTGGTTTATATATATATATATATATATATATATATATATATATATATATATATATATATATATATATATATATATATATATATATATATATATATTTATCATACATATATGTTTGTTTGAAATATTTGTATCGAGGTGTATCTTTGTGTTATTTGTCTACGTTCTTCTAAAACTCTTGCAATTTAGCAGGATGTACTCCAGAGAACAGAATGCGTTTGTATCTTCGTTTATACTTTTGTTACGTTACGATATATGAGCTTCTCGGTCTAGCGCATATGGCAACCGCATGGCTTACGCGTCATTATAAATCTATATGTGATGGGACAGCCAACCCCATCTTATAACCCATCCTTAGTAGCTTCTTACGATATGCATGGAACACAAGATCGATTAGCTTTCCTGTGAATGGGCAGTTATAACATTGTACAGCAGCATAAAATATTATCGATTGTCAATTTTATAATCTAATATACTAGTTTAGTTGTTTTTCACAATTATAAAGTGTCATTCAATTATACAATGTATTTTTGTAGTGTCATAGTAGATTCAATTTGATGTACAAGTTTTTCACAGATCTTCTGTTTTAGATTTATGTCTTTTTTCCTACTTGTTTCTATCGTTTGCTTTTCTTTATATGGCTCATAGTTGGTTTTCAGTGCGTTAAATTCGATCTGTTGTAGGACTATGATCTGTCTCAATAACTATTCTCTATTTGTTAATGAACTGACTATTATGCTTTCACCAAGAAAAATGTTTCATTTCAACCATGTTGACAACACAACAGTGACATGCGCACATCGATTATTTTAACTAATTTGTCCCTATCTGACCTCTCATATGAACTGTCGACAACATTGTGTTTATACTCAAATATTGTAAATTTCATTTGTTGTTGTCTGTATAATAAACAGTACAGTGCGTTATAATTATTTTCTTCTGCTCTTTTGTGAATTTTAACCAATAGATTGTAATTAGTGTCAAGAAAATAAAGATGTTTCTTTAAATCCCATACTAATTCTTGCACTTTTACGATAACCATTTAGTTAATATCAAAAATTACATACTACCAACACAAGATATGTAATACATAACACTGTAGTTTCCTTGTAGGGATTATTAGTGTCAGTATTGACAATTACATAGGAAAGTATAGCATTTATTTAGAGGTATATAATTTTATAACAAAGGATCATAAACTAGCTAGCTGATAATATCCCTAATGTAGAAATAGCTATGTACTAAACTTAACGTCACATGCAACTCATATATTATATTTGTTATACCTCGAGTAGTTGGTAGAATTATGCATAAATATGTTCATTTAATACAGATTTATTCCAATATAATAAATTCAGCTTTCTATATAGATAAATGTTGTGGAAAATTAATTGTAAAAGAGATACCAACTTTAAAATACTTGAGAGTGTTGTTCGATATCTGTGTTTCAATGAGCATGTACATTACACAATACACAGAGTTCAGAAGAGTTTACATCGATCATGGTATGACTATCATTCTTGAAAGCTACACGGGTATTCCTACAGAAATAATGGCGTTCTGGTGTTACACTTCTTGGTGGATTATTTCACTATAACATAACGAGCATAGATATGCAGCGCAGCGCACTAATCTTCATTAGTGAAGACAATTTTATATTATGATATTTTAAGAATTAAAAGAAATATGTTTCCAGTCATGTGATCATCACGGGTAATCATCATTGAAAAAGTACCTCCATTGTTACGTCGATGGATACGAGACTTCTTAGAATGTTTAAACATATCCTATGCTGCGACATGTCACTCCCACAGAATCGTGAGGAATTTAGACGATCTATAAAGAAGACTACCTTCTAGAAAGAATATGACACGTGAAATATACATATATATATATTTATACACATTGATGCACATGATTTATTGTATGTAAACAAACTACATATATAGCTGCGTATACATGTGCTATGAGTTCTCTGTCAACATATATTAGGTAACATGTGCATTGTATGAAAGATAGTGAAAATATGAGAAAGTATACATACTTTGTATATGGTAGCAAAACTATATGTTGAGCTCTGTTGCGGTGTGATACAGGGGCGTTTATGAAGGCCAAGATATTGCGTTCGAATCTCGGCACAGTCAAATGTACTCCCGGGCCGTTCAGAAGATATTGGTAAAATACTGGACATATAGAAAACACTACTGCAAAAAACGATGGATTGATGGCCACGTCCTTAATTGGACACTCTAGCATTTTATTTCTAAAAAGTATATGAACCAGTATAAGGATGGTATAATAGAAAATAAACAGCGGACCATATGGAACAGAGTGCAATCTTGAAATAAAGTGAAAATGATACGAAAGGTTAACAGCAGTAAAAGAAAAAAGCCAACAACAGCGTTGTAAATTCTGAAGAAGATTATCAAAACATTGCGAAAGGAGGAGACGAAAGAAATTGCTATGAGATGGGAATATTGTAACTGTACTATGTAAAGAAGGTATCTTGACAGAATATAAGCACACGACATCAGTCGGTGCGTGTACGTGGTTGTACATGTATCCTGTGATGAAGCGCTTATAAACCTTAACAAACTATCTGATTAAATAAAACAGTAGTAAATGGGAGAAAAGCGGATACTAGAAATGTCAGTGCTGCGGAAACACAAGGTAAACAATTAAGATAAACGGAAACAGGCATATGCATTAACACTATTTATAAACAGTACATTCTGACAACGAAACGCAGGACAGACTTATTGCTTGTATGAAACGTATATAAATTGTGGAAAAAATATATACCTATTTCCATTTATCTTCATAACGACTAGATAATCAACCATATGGAACAACATCCAAAGATTGATTAGTTGGTCTATTTGGGTTAACCTACCTGAGGCTACAGACCTAAGATATATTTGCAACTTCCATTTTTGGTAGTGTGTCCAGATATAATCTACTTGCACTTTGTCCGTTGATTGAAAGCGGCGTAAATCTCCAAATGAGAAGTACACTCATCACATACATATCTAAGTGAGGTGGATCTATTTCTTAATCAGAAAGGAGTGTTTATTTGAATTCGTCATTTTTCAGGAGACTACTATCATTAAATCAATCATTCGCTTGGCATGAATGAAGTATAAAAGAACGGGTATTGGAAACGATAAGTTACCTATTTTAAATAATACCGACTAGCAACGCTTAATATCCTTGTACTCTCGTGTTAGCTGATCAGCAACAAATACTTTGAGCTCATCAACAAGTATCTTTTGTTGAAGTCGATTTTTTGTTTGAAACGAGAATCGGTATGAGTTAGAGCAAATTGGGCAACATAGCCTTTCCAATTAAGCAAACATGTATCAGGCACCCAGTAACACCACCTGGTACAGACTTACTTGAGAATATCAACAGGAGTAATATTACATATTAGTTCATGTACTCTTTGATTGATAAATACATTCGCAAGTTTTGACATCGAATCTTGTGGTACACTGTAAAACAACTGTTCCATGTGTTATTTCAAATGAGTAACCACAATACAATAAATTGAATCTATGTATATGGAGTGGTTTTTTGTTAACAGTCAATGCATTTTTACTCTGAACTTGGGCAAAGCTGAACTCATGAAACCCAATGTGAAGACATCTTAAATTTGCAGCACCTACATAACACCTGATAGAAATGTAGTCGGAATTAGGCACTATAGCCAAAATACACAAATATATCAATAGAATAGTTAATTGTTTGTAAGAAATAGGAAAGTGTGTTGCAATTTAAGTATACCTAAATCCTGACTATCTTCTACATGAGGAAACACAATGTGTAAAGTTATTATCAACAATCGTAATGATTAACAAATAAAATAAATAATTGCCAAAATCACAACAAGCTTAACAACTCGTCCTCTAATTGAATGATTTCTGATTTTTTTTCAGTTCCCTTCCTTTTCTAGTACCAGATCCTGCTAGAGTGGAACCGTTGTCCCATATATTCTTCTGGTATGTCCAGTGTTTTAAAGATCGTCTCAGGCACGCTGCCATGATATACGTGCTAACGACCGTGACAAGTAAACACATAGATTCTACAGTTAACACAACAAACACCTGATTAAACATATCCACCTGCGGTCTGTACTGGGACCTCCATAGGAAGATTATTGTTGTGTTTGTCTCGGGATCTAATCGTCGAACTAAACCTATGGTCAGATGACTCGGTATAGTCACGACTACTGCGTACAAGCAGATGCTTGCTAAAATAATGATCGCTTTCTTGCAGTTGATGACATTTCCAAACTTGAAAGGCCATGTCACACTCAGACACTTTTCAAATGCAATAAATGTCATAATTAGTGTTGTCATGTTATATGCCATACCTCTCATGGAATGCAATACATATAAAACAGCCATAGGTTCAACGTCACTTTCAATTTTTAACAGTGCTATAGCCTTAAAACATGCTGTTAAAATACCAAAAATCAATGACGCTAGATTTGTCAATGACAGATACAGAAGGCAAACACTGATACAATCATGTACACCTTTTTTCAGAAAAACAGCCGCGTTCATCACGTTTGTTGCGACTCCAAAAGTGCTCAATATTATACATCCAATAATTCTGAAGTAAATATCTAGATAAATCTGAATCTCATCGCTGATTATCTTCGTGCTTGTTGTTGTAAACATCTCCTTGTATGTGGGAGTTGTCAATGTCATATTGAAGAAATTCCTTAAAACTGAAACAGATGTTTCTATTAGATGATTGTTCAGGTGCAATAAATTTGAGATTATGTGCTGTAATCTGACTGAGATTCTCCTGATTTCTTTACGTGCATGTAATCATTAGAGAGAAAAACTTCCATTTGATCTCACGTCATCAATTAATGAGCCCATGCGTCTAGTATTGTCGAAGACGAAGATTTAAAATTCGTAAGTCCATTATGTATTACTAAACCGTTAAATAATTATTGTATATTAGAAATACAATATTTTTTAATGACAAGTTTATAATACATACATTTGATGTTTCACATCAAAGAGTTTCACAGACTCAGTACAATCAATTATATCAGGTACCATACCACTGCTACAATCTCTATGTTTTGCTGCTGAGACTGATACCATACCACTGCTACAATCTCTATGTTTTGCTGCTGAGACTGATACCATAACATTGCTAATCTATATGTTCTATTGCTGATACTTTATTCAGATAATTACTGAAATATCCATAAATATTTATCTAAACTAAGATGATGATGGTTTCAATATAACATATACAAAAATAATTTTTCATCGCGATGTCTGTTTTCTATTTCTCTGTCGTTCTGGTGTAGAGTAACAAATACCATATATTTAAACATTAAACAGCAAGCTATAGACTTCAAAACAACTGTCAATACTGATTTTTTGCCGTTATTGAGCTGCAGGGAGTTTGCGAGAGGCCTGTGTGATAAAGTCAGATTGACCTTGCACTCACCACGTCATGTGCAGGGTGATTTTTTTTTTTAATTTCCACTCTCACAGAAAAAACTTAGTCCTCACCGGGAGTCGAACCCTGTACCTCACGGTGTCAGACTAACGCACTAACCTCTCGGCCATCTTTTCGTCATTCTCCTTTCTTGAACAGATTATTTCTAACGTTCATGGATTACAAAACATGTTGCATGTAATAATTAGGACATGTCTGCAACCTGCCATTTGGGATGAATATAACCCTTCATGTACTAAGCTACAGTAACTATTTGGTGGGGTGGCCAGTGAAACATAAAATACACTTCGTTAAAATAGATACATCATTTCGATTATTCCAGTTTTAAAAAAAGATAATTGCATCATATTTTCACTTTAGAAGTGCACTAAGGAAATTGTAACTGTAGGATAGAAGACCGTGTCACATTGCAGTTGCCACAATGTATACAAGGTGAATTTTCTTTTAACTACCCAGGGCAGAAAATCCAAGGACTCTGTAGGGGCCTCACTGAAAGCGTCTAAAATAGACCAAGAGACATGGGAAGAACTTGCAGTAAATATATCTACATGGCGCGCTACAGTCAAAAATAGCATAACATCTTGCGAAAAGTGGAGAAATGCTACATCTTAACAGCGGAGAGTAGCTAGAAAGTCACGGATATACTAAAATACCCCTACAGTGGTAATTTCATACCCGAACTGTCGAAGACATTTACAATACGAAGACAATACCCGAAGACATGTACAGATCGAATATGACTCATTAGCCATCTACGAACTATTATGCATGGTCATAATTATAACTGATTTTTCAAAAGTGTATGTAAAAATTGATCATCATCACTTGTGATGGACGAACACACGCTTGTATTTGTCTATACTGTAGTTACTTCTTCTTCCGCTATCAATTGTAACATTTAGTCCGATATTTTATATGTATAGAGCGGTTTGTAGTAGTTATAACTGCTGATTTGTCACGTAGCAGTTTCCACTAGTTACAACTGCTGTTCGACAGGTAGCGATTTGCAGTAATTATAACTGCTGTTTCGTCAAAAACGGTTTCAGTAGTTATTTCTGCTTGTTCATCACGTACAACTATGTAGTTGTAACTGCTGGTTCGTCACGTAGCGGTTTGTATTAGTTTTAACTGCAGGTTGGTCAGGTAGTGGTTAGTAGTAGTTAGAACTGCTGGTTAATCACGTAACTTTTTGTAGTAGTTAGAACTGCTGGTTAATCACGTAACTTTTTGTAGTAGTTAGAACTGCTGGTTAATCACGTAACTTTTTGTAGTAGTTAGAACTGCTGGTTTGTAACATAAGTTAGGACTTATTTATTTTTAATATAGATATTGGATATTTGTAATAAAGATGTTTCATTTCTCCACAAACAGAAAATGGAATTGCGATAATAATGAACGCTTACATTGAATACACAACTCTCCAGATTTTCGTGGGACATCGTGTGTGTTAAAATACAATACCTCATTCATTGTGTATTGAATGGAGCTCTCATCTAAAATCAAGAAACTCTCCTACATTCTTTGGAAGTCGGACTATGTGGAACCGTTCTTGCTTGCAATAGATCGTGTATATCCCTACGTATCAAAAAGTGAAACGTATCTACATGTAAATATGTTGCACTTGGATTTTTCATGCAAACCATCAATTGTTCAGCAGATTTCTTTGTCCTGTCTAATTCCTCGTTCAAACGATACTTTCTGAATATGTTCTGCAGATATTGCAAATAATAAATGAATATTGATGATACATTACTATTAGTGTCATTATTGCAAGTTTTCTGTTATAGACTTGTAGGGAGCTGGTAGTTGTAGCTTTGTCATAAATATTGCATATATTTGTTGTCGCCACTTCGTGTTCAGTGTAAGCTTTTTAATTTACTCTCTGATCAAGAAAGAAACGTGGCCTTCACTAAGAGTCAACCCGTATCTCTCAGAAATGTGAGACCAAAGCTATAACTTCTCGGCTATATGGCTATATACCGCACAAATAAAACATCTATATCACTAAACATAATCTCCATCTACTTGCACATTTATACTCCAGCTCGAACTAAATGACTGAAGACCAGCTTACATACCTAGCACAGGAAATCGAAAATGCTTTCCAAAAGAAGGAAAAAGTACTGGCTAATTTTATGGACTTAAGTAAGGCCTTCGATAAGGTGTGGAAAGAGGGAGTCCTCTTCAAGCTTCTCCAAAACAAAATAGAAGGCAGAATGTTTAGCTGGATAAAAGATTTCCTCTGCTACCGCACTGCAAGAGTAAAAGTAGATGGTAAACTAAGCAAACGTGTTACTTTGCAACAAGGACTACCTCAAGGGGGAGTGATCTCTCCTACCCTCTTCCTAGTATTCATCAATCATATGGGAGAGAAACTGTCACATCATATTTCAAAGGCTCTTCATGCAGATGACTTTGATGCCTGGAGTGCGGCAGGAAACCTATCCACTGCAAAAAACAGAATGCAGACAGCACTTGACACCTTAAGTGAATGGGCATCTGACTGGGGAGTCCAGATAAACCACTCCAAAAAGGTGACAACCATCTTCTCACTTTCAAACCATAAAGAAAAAGCAAATCTTAAAATGTATGGAAGTGAGCTAGCACATGTGGAGAACCCTACATATCTAGGGGTCTCACTAGACAAGCGACTCACCTGGAAACCACACATAATAACCACCGAGCAAAAAAGCAACCAGGAGGCTGTCCTTGATGAAGAAACTTGCAGGAACAAGCTGGGGAGCAAATGGAAATATTCTCCGAAAAGTCTACATGGGTACAGTCATACATGTAGTAGAATATATAATGACAGCCTGGGCATCAGCATCAAAAACAAATACTAATCGCCTATCTAAAGTACAAAATGCAGGACTTCGACTTATCTCTGGAGCGATGAAAACCACTCCAATCCATGCAATGGAAAAACATGAAAACATCCGCCCACTGGATGACAGAAGAGAAGAAAGAGTGCTTGTTCAAAGGGAAAAATTAATCGCATGCCAAACCATCCGATGTATGCGCAAATTTCTAGATCAACCACAAGCAGGTTGAAGAGAACCAGCTTCTGTCACATCTCTAAAGATATCCATGAACAATATAAAGAAATCCTCACAAACCTCCCAAATGAAATTGAAACACTAACGGACTTTGAAGAGCCAGGCAATAGTCTCCAGAATGTCTCCATAATAACACAGGTTCCTGGAATAATTAATAAGGAATACCAAACTCCACCTCAATTAAAACCATTGACACTGGAGATGATAGAAATAAAATACAATCCCAAGGATTGGACACACGTCTACACAGATGGATCGGCAGAACGAGCAGTAAGGAATGGAGGAGGTGGAATTTTTATAAGACTCAAAGATGGGAAGACAATATAAAAAGCTTTTACAACCGCGAAATACTCCTCTAATTTTATAGCAGAAGAAGTTGCACTCCATCAAGCACTGAAAGCCTTCACTGAACCAGGACTGCCAAGACAAAAGAAGATAGCCATATTCACAGATTGCATATCCCTACTGGAATCAATCCAGAGCAACAGAAACGAAAGCCTTCTGTACAACATCAGACATGAGCTAAGACAGATCCAAAAATCAACAGCTATTGTCCTTCAGTGGATACCATCACACTGTGGAATCATGGGAAATGAGAAAGCGGATGCTCTGTCAAAGGCAGGAAGTGAAATAAAGCAACACAGACACCCACTGTTTTACGGAGAAGTAAAAACAATAATCCGCAACACATACTCAGAAAAGTGGAAGAAAGAAACGGAAGGGGAATACGAACATGATGCAATACATCTCCTCCAGAGATATCAACAGACCACAATATTTCGCCTTAGATCAGGCCACTCAGATTGTTGGATCACCTTTATCGATTAAGGATCTCATACACAGATGAATGTCCATGTGGATCCGGAACCCAGACTCCAGAAAACATACTTCAGGGCTGCCCAACATACAAAGAGCAGAGACAGCAGACCTGGCCGGAGGATACAGACTTGAGGCAAAAGCTATGGGGCAGCCGCTCTGACCTGGAGAAGACTGTGGATTTCGTCTTGATGACAGGTCTAACGGTATAGCATGACCACATGCTGAACGCAGAAGAAGAAGAAGAACTAAATGAATATATGTCTTGTCAACATTATACTTTGTACATATCATGCAACGACTTCTTCATTTTCTGAATCACACCCTTATCGTGATCAAACGTTGTCACACATAGTTCATGTTTAAAAAGGACCACACAAATGGTAATCAGAGGAAGCCAAATAGAATAAGGTGGATGGGTGAATATAGTCCAACCAATTTTCGGGATTGCCTTACTTGTGTGAAAGACTTGTGTGAGGGCATACATCTGTCAGGGCGGGAAGCTCTCCTACATTCTTTTGAAGTCGGATTCTGTGGAACTGTTGATTGATTTTTCATAATTTCTATCCAGGATGACTTTCCATGATGAACAAAAGCTACGGCGCCAATTATTGGCTAGTGCTTCTGCCTATCACTGAAAAGAAATGCCTTTATCCCGATTCAGTTTGTGTGGCCTGGTCATTCAGAGCGTACCTCATGCAGTTTCTTCTCTTTACGTGATGTGGCTTTGATTCTCTGAGCTTAGTGACTACACTGGTTCATATATACTGCACAACATCTGTTCAAGGTGCATAAACATTTCACAACTGTTATTTTTTTTTAAATACACAATGAAGATACCATAATTCGTTATTATTAAAGATTTCTTTTCGTGTGAAGCATAGACGGTTCAGTGCTACTGTATCAATTGTTGGATTACGGTGTTATTACATACACGTAAACAAAATATTTCAAATTTAAAGTATACAAAATGTAACTCTATTCCATCCAATTTCTGGCTCAATAGCGGTGTGGTACAGCGCGCGTCTGTGAAGGAAGGTACCGATTATCTGTCAAGGTACCGGGTATATGTCAAGATACCTGGAATCTGTCAAGGTACCCTATAACTGTTAAGTAACTGGGTAACTGTCAAGTCCGGGTATCTGTCAAGGTACCGAACATCTGTCAAGGTACAGGGCATCTGTCAAAGAGTCGGTTCAAATTTCGACGCACGCATCTAAACAGTTGAGACAGAAATATATGAGAAGAGTAACTGCTGCATTTTGCTGACCTCCTCCGTAATAGTTTGTTTCACCACAGCCTACACTATTTGATTATACTAATCACAATCAACTATGACAAAAACAGTATCATTAATTGACATAACGTGTATTTAAAATAAAATTCTTTTGTAGTTAACATTCAGGGTGAACTGTGTACATCAATGGCAAGCAGAATAATGATGCCTGTTATCTTTAGTTCTAGATGTGCAGAATATGCTCCGAAAAGCGTCTCTATAATTCCTGCTCATGTGATAGTAAATAACAATATTTGTAGATGAATTAATTGATTCTAGAACAAGGACTACACCGAATACAACTGTGCTAATGTTCACATATTTACCACCAAACTTCAGATCCACCACAAAAGCCATGGCTAACATTACCATTGCAACGGGTATAAAGCAGAAAATGAAAAGTGCGGAGATTATAGCGACCATTTTGGCCACTTTTTGGTTACGGTTGCCTAGATCTGCCTTGGAAACTGTCGATACCTTTTTCTGCCAATTCGCTCTCCCTTGGAGACTAATAACTAGAATAAATGTGCAAATGATGATGATGATAAAGGCAGTAAAAGGCAGGAAAAAGTCGTTAATGGTGAAGGAGACTTTCTCAACCTTCTCTCTGTCTTCTGTGGAAACGATGCCAAGAAGAGTTATGTTTATACCGGGGTAAAATTTTAAAACCAACTTGTTGACTACATACACCGGTGCTTCACAAGACATCAAAATAACGAAGACAGAGACGAGGGTGATTGACACTCGTTTCGGTGTAACTATGTCTTTTACCTGAAACATGAAAGAAAATGAAATTAGTCTATCTGCAACGCTCATTTTAGACTCAATTTCTATGCCTGACGCGTGATTGTGTCTATAACATAAGCTTGTTAAGATGTATACAATTTTTAAATTTTTTACTTTAGCATATTCGTTTTTCAAGACAACTGTATTTTTTTTTATGCCTAGATATTGAGCTTTGGGCAAAGAATTACTAGTCTGCCATAAAGCAACAGTCTACCGTTCGAAATTATGCTATAACACCCATGGTACAAGATCAAATAAATAGCCTGCTCGACATCCTATCAAGCATGAATGAAGCAATCAGATCGTCCAGCATTTTCACGTGGTCATGACTGACCCTGTACTAAGAGATGAGACCGGTCAGTTGCATTTCAAGTTACAAATGTCTAAAAAAAACTGTATGCTATTCCCACCACTTTAAGCATGGTGTTAGCTGCCTTCTCATCATTGTTTCATGGGTTCTGAAAATAATGAAATAAAAAATAACTATAGAACAGATTAGGAGCTATTTGATCTTATTTGGGAATTTCGATATGGCAATGTTACGTCATTGACTTGCTGACCAGCAAATCCGGGTTTTGAATTCACTTGTTATGCGTGGTCTGAATATTTAAATAAAACATTGCTCTCGTAGTTCATCAAGAAGACAGGAATTAGTTTAAACATAGCTCTGCTATATGACCGAAGAATTCCTTCTATTGAGCAAGGGGGGAAGGCTAAGCTGGTCGGCCCGTTTCTTTTCAGTCACTAACTAGACAGTTGAATAATTACGGGAAACCATTTTCTATAATGATGTCTCAGAACGTATATTGTTTTCACCATGTTACCTATATCAGACGACCACAATCATCTACCAACGTAAAAGATATAGCTATCATACAGCTGTTGATTGCTGACAATTGTGCGCTCAATGTCAGCTCAGTAAAAGTTATGAACTATCATACATATACATAACTATCATATATATACATAACTATCATACTATCATAACTGTTTGCTGACAATTGTGCGCTGTCAGTTCCGAAGACGTTATGCAAACCAACAGAGACATTATTTCTACAGCTTGTGAAATGTTTGGTCTGACCTTCAACTCCAAGAAATGGAAGTAATGTTTCAGCCTTCTCCAACTGAACATTTCCATGTCCAACTCATTAAGGCCAATATCAATTATCTACTACATGTATACTACCTACTACTAAGGCTCTGAAACATGAACTCTAAAGAAAACTGTGTTAAATCACTTCCACACATTTTGCATCCATAGACTTCGTTGGATAATGTAGCAGGACATAGAGTGTGACCAGATACTGAACTCTTGACAAGAATGAATATCACATGCATTCAAGCAATACTGAAAACGGTTCAAATAAGACGAGCCGGATATTTGCGCATGTCTGACAAAGAGATCACAAAACATTTGATATACGATGAGCTCCTTATGGAAAAACAATTGAGTTGTGGCGTAAGAAACGTTTTAATTACTAACTCAGAATGTCTCTTCAACGTCGACGTGACATTCTGGGAATTTATGGATACGAATTTCCTAATGTTGAGGTGGAAACACAGACACAATTTCGTGTATCCCTAAGAACCTTCTAATCTCAAAACCGAAGAGTAACGTGTGTGTCATGTGATGTATTCTTTCCAGAACGTAGTATTTTTTTTGAATCTCCTGAAACGCCACAGTCTTTGTCAAGTTTTTAAGCTTCATCTAATGAGATGTATATGCATTTCTGAATAGCTCTTGCCGAGCGACGTCTTGGTCGGTCTCTGCCTCTATTGCTTACTATCGTCCACTTCAACAACACTCTTCCAATGCCATTGTGTTTCTTTACATGTCCAAGAAAACCTAACTCCCTTCTTTATATTGTGTTTTTTAGACATCCGCCTTGAACGTTGTGTTTTCTTAACACGTATTAGTTTCTCTTTTTATTTTTGCTGCTTGTTGTACTCTTATGAATCTTCATAGTACTTAATTTCGAAAACCTGTATTCTCTTGGCTGTAGTTTTACATATTGTCCATGTTTCGCATGCCGTAGGTCGCCACTGGGGAAAACACATTTACGTAAAAAACACACCTTACTTTCCGTGTTTGCTCCATACCACACGGTTTTTTTCAATTGTTTTAATTTGAACATTGCTATTGATGATCTCCTCCTGATCTGGATGTCAGTCTCCTGCACGGTTTATATTAGTTTCTAGATATTCGAAATGTATTACTTCTTCTAAAACATTGTCTCCAATATTAATTCCAAAAGAAAAGATGCCACCCGAAAACAGGAAAGTGCGGTAAATTCTATAAATATGCCAAAATTCTGCTCCTTAAATATTTTCAAAAAATATTGAATGGTACAAATTGTATTTTGATTTCACTGCTTATGCCGCCTCTTTACTCCTGATTCATCCGCCCCCTTGTATCATATCACGACACAGCGTTGCCCGAGAACAGAAACATACACATGTCTTACTTCGATCATACATGTCACTATGTATCCTTACCGTGTTACTTGACCTTATTTATTATATGTGTCCTTAATTGCTGCTGGAACGGAAAGCGGAGCACTTTTGGGAATGACCCGTGTACTATGATGCTAGTTTCTATTAAAGAATCAAGAATGTGTGTACCAAATGTGGCAGGTGATTCTATGTCAGAATTGATCTTTCCGCACACATCAGATAGATGCAACAATACAGATCTGAAACTATTGACTTATTGGTTATTGACTACGATGAGCGACTGCACTTCAAGGAATAGGCTATGGTGGCGGATGTGCCTAATATAACAATTCTTCATTGCTCCCTTGACTGATCGAAATAATTAATGGTAAACCCTTTAGCTATGAGCAGGTAGCTTTTGACAATACATAGCCTTTCTGACAAAAAGACATGTCCTCTTCAGTTAAGTAACTGACCTGCCACCCGAACTAATATGATGGCGGAATCTCTCAAATGCATGGGGAGGGGTTATTAACGTTTAGTAATGTTTATTAATGTTTAATGCCTGAGGTGAGACATTATCTCAGGATCATTAAATCCTGCCAGAGAGAATCATGTACTTCCTGGCCAACTAATGAATTATTCTTCTATTATTTGTGGTGCCTATATGCTGTTATGGCGCTTCTAGCAATTCTCGCCAACTTTGAATCAGTCACAAGTGGATAACGGTGCGATATTCGCTAGAATGCATCTCGTCGTCATTCGTAGTAATCATACGACACAAGACAAAAGTAATAACTACAAAGAACGCATGCTGTAACAAATATTATTTCTCAAAGGCGACTTATTGTCATCCTATCTCCTTACTTTCCTTGGTCGCCTCATATGACATGTCTGGAAAGAAGTCAGTGGCCCAAATCTATACACTTATGCTAAATGTCCAGGTCGACGTTTTCACACGGGCGAAAAAGTTGATAGAGAAGACACGAGCTAGGGAGACAGACTTTACAAGCAATGTTAACTCAGATGACAAGCAGAAACATACCTTCAAAGGGGCTATTATGCACAGGCATCTTTCCACCGTGATGAGACAGGTGATCCAACTAGTGATTCGAGAGAATGTATTATGTGGTTTTCCAGCCACAAGGTAAACCACTTCCAGCACAGAAAACGGCAAATTGATTTTTAGAACAGATAGTGTCATAGACACGTTGATCCAAACAAGTGTTACAAGACACCCGAGGTCAGAGATTGCCAGACCTAGAACAATATGACAAAACATAATGTACTGTTTAATAAAACTATGACCAAATTTTATTTAAATACGATTTAAGGGCTAAAAGACACTAATCTTGGCTGATCTGTGACATTCTACGATACAAGATCTAATGGCTTGTGGTAAAGCAAGCCTTCTTAAAGACTAATTTGACTAAGCATGTGATTTTCAGAGGTCACTAGTATTATACTTTCTGTAACAGCCAATGAGCATCAAGACATGCAATTTCTTGATTAGGAATGGTAAAATGAGTGATTTTTTTAAATGCTGCATTTCCTATTAGCCAATAGTTGTATGATGTAGACTGTCATTGTTTATCTGAGTTTCTTCTTTCATTTAGTGGTAATGTTTTTGTCTGTCTTTTATCCCAAAGAATTACGAATAATTTGCTATTTTTTCCTATATACTTTAGAGTGGATTGTCCAGAGCATACTCTTTGCCTGGCTACAAAAAGTAATAAATGTAAACACTGTATTAATCTAATCAGCCAAGAATTGTGATGTCATGGATTAGGACTAAGACTTATTTAACATGCGTTGTGTCATGGATTCAATGTATAATCAATGTAAACGTGTAACCGTGGGTTCAGGTATAACATAAATATAAAATAGCTAGCAAGCCACGATTTTTTATTAGTGATTTTCTAGATTATTTACTTTTAGTAGGTTGTTATTGTTTTATGAAGAGTCCAAATGCACAACAACCTGCCCGAGAATATGAACTTAGTACGTTGTACTTTTGAGACGGATGTGTACCTGTCCACAATATGCAGATGACACTGTTCTTTTACCAGAATGTGAACATGGGCTACAAAGACTAATATATCGCCAATAAATAAGGTAATGAATATGGGATTGATATAAATATAAAATAAAAACAACAAAACCCATGAAATTTAAGCAAAGACACAGAATAACAAGAGCAAAACATAAACATAATGGAGTGAAACTACAAGTAAAACATTATCAACATCTTGGACACATAATCACAAATGATGGCAGAAATGAAATAGAAGTTAAAAGGAGAATAGGAATGGCTAAAAGTACCTTCAGTATCATGCGGAAAATATTAACATCTAAACAAATTACATACAAGTTAAAAATGATAATTTTAGAATGCTACATCTATTCTATATTAATGTATTGTTCGAAAACATGGACACTAAATAAACAATTGGAAAACAGAATGGATGTCTTAAAGATGTGCGTATATTAAGGAGAATAGGGAGAACATCATGGAAGGAGAAAATAAATAGAGGTGCTAAAATACTTAATATAAAGAAAGAACTACTAAGATAAATAAAGATCAGGTAAATTAAATATTTTGGACACATTAAAAGACATGACGCCTTATTGAAGACCTTACTTGAAGGTAAAGTCAAAGAGAAGCGAGCAATCGGTAGACAGATAAGAAGTGGGATAAAAACATCACAAGATACACAGGTTACAGTATAGCAGAGTGCACAACCAAGACACGAGACAGGTGATGTTGGAGATCCGTTGCAGCCAAACTTCGTTGCAGATACGGCACTTGATGATGATGACACCAAATCCCAACACATGTAAATAACATCATGAAAGTATATATAAAATGACACTACAAGAATGAAAGACGCAATATAGAATTGCTTTGTGTGTGGGTGTGTTTGCTTATTTGGAATCCTGGGAATTCTGCGCAGTGAAGCTCTTATTTCTTATGTGCAGTTAGAGGGAGAAGGGTTACTGAATTTCTGTAATACTCAGAGGACAGATGTGGTCTCAGACAGATGTGGTCTCAGACAGATGTGGTCTTAGACAGATGTGGTCTCAGACATGTGGTCTCAGACAGATGTGATCTCAGACAGATGTGTCTGAAACAGATGTTGTCTTATCACGTGTTTCCTCATATGGTTGGTGTTAATCACATCTGTATTCAAAGATTTTAAAAGCCTCCTACTAAGAAGGTGTATTTGTATTTATGTGGAAGGCGCATTCAACTATTTTGCATACAAACATCCAATAACATGAAAACCGTGTTCTGTTTGTGACTGAAAAGATCGCAACACGCGACCACATACTAAACAAGATTTCAACACAGCAATGGATTATACTGTGATCGTTGTCTGTAAAGATCTCTGTACAGAAAGCAGACAAGTCTTCATTCGTTATGTTTAGTATTACTGTCGTGATTTTCTTTGGTTATTATTTATATACTTGAAGTCGTATATAAAAAAAGTCAAGACCAACCAACAAAACGTACGTAAATAATTAAAAATCAACCTTTCCGGCTATGTTTACCTTCTATACACAGGTCTTTACTGGTGCTCAATGATGATTACATTAATCAAGTAGCAAGAGATTAACTCAATAATTTATGATAATTTGAAACCCAACTCCTAACCAGTTATGAATAAAGTATTTAATTGATTAGCATACTTTAGAGACAACAGCCACGAAAATTCATTAAATCCATTAAAATTTGATCTAGTTCACCATTAACGAAATCTTAACATAAATCCAGGGTGTATATAACGTCGTAGTATACTGCTTTTGAAAAGAATAAAGATGCTCAATTGAGCGTCACTACAAGCTGTAAACATCTATGGCCTAGTGTACATTGCGAGTTTTAATTTATATTCGCAGACGAATAATTGTACTAATCACAGAACACTAGATTATTGTGGTAGAACAAGAGTTTAACAATATAGATAAATATACCGAAAAGATTATTAGAAAATGCGGGCAGTAGTTTCCTGATACACAAATTGCAACACATGTTGGAAATAACTTCATTGTATTACGAGACACTTTTCCCAACACACTATTGTCATTTACGTCGCACATATCCATACTAAATACCATGAATTCATATGTCACCAGTAAGGTAAATAAGTGTATAACGACTTTACAAATATCATGTATATCTTCAAGCTAATCACGATTTTGAGGTCCAGAAAGTATAAATGTTCCCTCAAATTCAATATCTTTCAAATGTGGAGATAACGTAAATGTAGATCCCATGGCAGCAACTGCCGCCGGAGGTGAAATTAAATCTTCATATACTAAGCCGCAACAACTATTGGGTAGGATAGCGAGATTCCTTCCTTGCTGTCTTTACCTCCCCTAACTCATGTGTCAGTTGCTCATTTACAGCTAAGTCGACTGGAGGAGTGGTCATGTTAAGGGAAAACTTGCACCCCGATTTTCTTTTCAATCGATATTTCTAACGCGGAACGTTGTAACCCGATGACAGCAATCAAACTCACTATCAATTTGGCTACTCGCTGGCCTACTGTGGAGACCACTGGTATAACTGCGCAAAATATGTTTATATAGACCCCATAACAACTAATATAGTTCATTAATTCCAGTTAGTTGTATTTTCAAGTATTTAACATTCTGGAATGTTGAAACTCCTCTGAATGTCTGAGTGATCTTCGTGGAATATATATTACTTCAGAAGATTTCCTTAGCACTTTGATTTCTGAAGATTTTGGTCTTCATTCTCGCATTATTTAAAACCAATATATTTCTTTCTCACAAAAGTCTATAATGCCCTTTCCCAAATCACATTACACGACTAATAGCAGAGATGTATAAAGATCAAGAAACAGCGGTAAAAAGGGAGGGTACAAGATCGAATTGGGTCAATGTACAGAAAGGAGTAAGACAAGAATGTACCTTGTCTCCATACTTGTGAAACTTGTATAAGAAAAATATAATGAGAAGCGTGAGACAAGAAACAATGAAGGCTGATTTCAGACCCATACATATAGGAGGGCTTCAGATGCCAGAAATTAGATATGCAGTCACCGTGCTATTAACAACAAACGAACACGATCTACTGAACATAATTAAGTCAATCCAAAAGATCAACAAACAGCAGAACATGTTCTTAAATATGAAAAAGACAAAAATAATGCAAGTGACAAAACTAAATCAAGAACCAAAATTAATATTATGAATTGTAATTTAGAAGAAATCACACATTTTTTGATTATTTAGGAACTAATATAAACAATGCGGATAACTGTGCAGATTAAGAGAACAGCAGTGTGCTGTCAAAATTAAAACAGCTTATGACACTAAGGCCGTGTACTAACATAGAAAGAATTTGTGTTTACTACGAAAATGTATGTTTCCTGTGACGATACATAGATGTGAAACATGGACACTAAATAAAACAGTGACCAAGAGATTAACACCATTTTGGTCTAGAGAATAATTTCATTTGAATTAAAGAGCTATAAGAGAGTTCTGAGAATACCATGGACAGCAAGGAAAACAAACCAGGAGGTGTTACGAATAATTAGCATCCAGGAAAGATGGCTTCTGAACACCATATTAAAGAAAAAGCTAGTTTTTTCGGTGACATTAAGAGACGCATGGGGAGACTGTTATTGGAGGGGATGATAGAAGGCAACAGGGGCGAATGTGGTCCAAGACATCGTTGAACAAAAGACATTCAATAATGCCTACACATGTCACTAGAAGAGGCAGGACAACTTGCTCAAGACCACGGAGAATTCAAGAGATTCATAGGGAAGACTACTCTCTGGAAATAATATGTCACCTGATGATGATGATATTTCTTTCTCAAACTCTGTCTGGATTTCTCTTGTAGATCGACAATGGTTACTTTATTTCCAGCAGGATGTACTTCAGATAATATTGTTTATTGTTTAAACGTTTAACTTGCGATAATGGTCCAACGTATTCGATTTCAGCTACAAAATGAGTTTTAAATGTATTAATCTTCAAATTCTAGTTAATTGTTTTTATGTACGCACATTCAACTCCAAACTGGAACTTCAATCGGTTTAGTATAGATCTGGTACAACCGTTAAGTATGTAGCTGGTGCAACCGTTAAGTATAGAGTTGGAGCAACCGTTGAGTGTGGATATGGTTCACCCGTTAAGTATGGATCTGGTGAAACCTTTATGTATGTAGCTGGTGCAACCGTTAAGTATGGATCTGGTTCAACCGTTAAGTATGGATCTGGTTCAACCGCTAAGTATGGATCTGGTGAAACCTTTAAGTAAGCGCTGGTTCAACCGTTAAGTATGGATCTGGTTCAACTGTTAAGTATGGATCTGGTGAAACCTTTAAATATAGAGCTGGTGCAACCGTTAAGTATGGATCTGGTTCAACCATTAAGTATGGAGTTCGTGCAACCGTTAAGTATGGAGCTGGTGCAAACAGTAAGTGTGGAGATGGTTCAACAGTTAATTGTAGTGATGGCGCAATCCTTAAGTGTAAAAGCTGGTTTAACCATTAATTAGGGATCTGGTGCAACTGTGCATATTTTTCCCACAGATCTGTGGAGCTGGTTCAACCGTTAAGTGTGGTGCTGATGCAATGGTTTCTGTCCAAATGACGACATTAAACAATAATTAAAATGCAAATAAAATCACATCTTACACAATAAACTAATGTTGATCGGTTCATTGAAGCCCTGTTTAACAAAACACATTATATTGATGAAGTTTGTGACAATGCCAAATACATCAATTGTCTGGCATATTCCAGTGTAGATAATCAAAGTTAAAATCATCGTGACATGGTTACTTAAGTCATCAGAATTTACAGTAGAGTCATCTAAGATTGACACGTTCGAGTGGTCTAGTAATTTTGACACGTTCATTTCTTCAATGTGGGCTTGTTCATCGATTAGTTTTTATTGCACTACTAAGGAGCTTGAGCGTAAACGATTGTGCGTGAGATAATGTAAGAATTCAATATTCCTTTAATTTTAGTTTATACTGGATGAATTATGGGATATCTGTTTGATTTATGAAATAACTACACACATTACGAAATGTATGTCTATAGACGCAAAGCAACACTGCAGCAATAAATAAGACTGCTAGAAAATTACACCTACACATACGTACACAATAAGAACATATGCATAGGTATATATATATATAGATTATATATATATATTATATATATTATACATATATTTATGTTTGAAATATTTGTGTCGAGGAGTATCTTTCTGTTTTTTGTCTGTGTTCTTTCTAAAATTCATGCAAATTAGCAGGATCTATTCCATAGAACAGAATGTGTTGTTTCCTGGTTTATACCTTTGTTACGATATAGGAGATTCTCGGCCTGGCGGATATGACCTGAGCATGGCTTATGGGTCATAGTGAATATATATGCGATAGGACAGTCAACGATATTTTATAATCTCCTTAGTCGCCTCTTACGATATGCATGGAAGTTAAAACAGTGTTTTTAACCTGTGCTCCCTTCTCATGACCCGGAAATACTACGTGCGTGCAGTGTTTATAGTCTGTAGAAATTGGTACCTGTAAAAGTGATGTCAATATTATAACATTATTTAAGTAAAACACAAGATCGATTAGTTTTACAGTGAACGGACAACTATACCGTTGTACAGCCCCATCAAGTATTATCGATTGTCAATTTTATAGTCTAATCTACTATTTTAGTTGTTTTTCAAAAATAAAGGGGGAATTCAATTATACAATGTATTTTGGTAGTGTCATAGTAGATTCAATTTAATGTACAAGTTTTTCTCAGATTTTTTGATTTATATTTCTCTCTTCTTTCCTACTTGTTTCTATCGTTTGCTTTTCTTTATATTGCGTATAGTTTGTTTTCAGTACGTTAAATTCGATCTTTTGTAGGACTATGATCTGTCTCAATAACTATTCTCTATTTGTTAATGAACTGACTAGGATACCATCACCAAGGAAAATTTTACATCTCAACCAAGTTGACAACTGTGACATGCGCACATCGATTATTTTAAATAGTTTGTCCCTATCTGACCTCTCATATGAACTGTCGACAACATTGTGTTTTACTCAAATATTGTAAATACTATTTTTTGTTGTCTGTACAATTTAATGGGCTACAATTATTTCCTTCTGCAAAAAGAATATATGATTCCATTTTTTTTCAATTTCATTAAAATTACTTTTTTGTGAATTTTAATCAATATATTATATAAGTAGTGATAATTATGAGTGTCAAGAAAATACACAGGTTTCTATAAATAGCATACTAATTCTTGAACTTTTACAATAACCATTTGGTTATTATCAAACATTACATACTACCAATACAAGATATGTAATACATAATACTTTAGTTTCCTTGTAGGGATTATTAGTTCTAGTATTGACAATTACATCTGAAAGTATAGCATTTATTTAGAAGTATATAATTTTATAACAAATGGTCATAGACTATACCCTACTAGCTGATAACATCCCTAATGTAGAAATAGCTATGTACTAAACTTAACGTCACATGCAACTCAAATATTATATTATTTATACTTCGAGTAGTTGGTAGAATTATGCATAAATATGTTCAAGTAATACAGATTTATTCCAATATAATAAATTCAGCTTTCTATATAGATAAATGTTGTGGAAAATTAATTGTAAAACAGATACCAACTTTAAAATACTTGAGAGTGTTGTTCGATATCTGTGTTTCAATGAGCATGTACATTACACAATACACAGAGTTCAGAAGAGTTTACATCGATCATGGTATGACTATCATTCTTGAATGCCACACAGGTAGGCCTACAGAAATACTTATGTTCTGGTGTAACATGATGTTTGTTGTCGGATAATTTAACTATATTATAAAGAGCAGAGATATGCAGCGCAGCGCACTAACCTGCATTAGTGGAGACAATTCTATATTACAATTTTTGAAGAATTCAAAGAAACATGTTTCCAGTCATCACAGGTGCTTGAAAACATGTCTTTCACACTCCAGTGTGTTTATATTATGAAGTCTCGGCTCTTGTATGTGAGAATTTTTTCAAATTGAGACATATTTGTCTGCACTGATGGGTAGGTGCTTCAGAAATGCGTTGTGCAATAGACTACGATGGATAAGAGAGTTCTTAGAATGTTTAAAATATCCCTAGTTGTGACAGGTTACTTCCTCAGAATGGTGAGGACTTTAGAAGATCTATAAAGAAGACTACCTTCTTGAAAGAATATGACACCTGTTTATATATATACATATATATATATATATATATATATATATATATATATATATATATATATATATATATATATATATATATATATATATATATATATATATATATTGTATATATATATATATATTCGCTGAACCCTTTGTGTCCTTTCAGCTTCAGATGTAGAATAGTTTTCTGCAGATGGTCCTCGTGTGTGATGAGTGTATTGTGGAGTTTGTCGCCTCTTTTATTTCGGTGTACCATCGTTTTCGTGGTCGGCCTCTAGGTCTGCCTTCGCTGTATCTATGTAGCATAGCTTCTGTGGTGTGCTGTCTGATGGTAGTCTGCTGAAGTGTGCAAACTATTTTATCTGTTGTCTCTTAATATATTCCAAGACTGGATTGGTACCGGTTCTTTGTCTAATCTCTTCCTTTCTCACTCTGTCATTTAGCGATAATCCTAGGATTCCGAGCAAGGATTCCATTACAGATGTCAGAAGTTTACGTTTACCTTGTGCTGTCGTTGTCCATATGTGGCATTGGTAACACAGCGTCCGTATATAATTGTTTTGAATAGTGTTAGTTTGGTGTTTAAATTTTTGTTTCTGAAGATTGGTATCATTTGCCCTAGGAAGTGTTATTCTTTACTACCGCTATTGTATATTTCTATGCTGCTTCTGCCGTTCGTTGTCATATTGCTTCCTAAGTATGTGAATTCTGTCACTTATTTAAGTCTATTTTTCCAATATATTTATATATATCGGTGTTCCTTTCTGTTCTTCCTAACTTCATTACGTCGGTCTTCTCTATATTTATCTTGAAATCCACGTTAGCGCATTGGCTTCGCATATTACTGGTAATGGGTTCATTCCCCAGTTGAGGCGGAAATGTGTTTCAGATCGCGACGGCTCCCTAGTCGACCCAGCCTTAAATGGGTACCAGATTAATCCGGGAAGAAGACTGCGAGGGAGAAGAGATGGCTACCGCCCTCATTTGTAGAGCCTCTGAAATGTGAGATCGCTAACATCTCACACCCCTACGGCATTAACGAAATGCTATGGGTTACTTTAATTATTTTTTTAAAATATTTATCTTCATGTTGAAGGTTTTGCATGTTTAATGTAATCTGTGTATTTGTCTGTTACTAGTAATCGTCTCCAGAATACTCTTCATTTGACTACGAGCCATTGTGTTCTCACTGAAGATTTGCTAATCATGTCTCAGTGTTGTATCACGCAATTCACATGGCTACACAACGATATCTAACACTTACAAAAATAAATCGCATATTACATGCGAATAGTCCTGAAAACCGAACTAAACTTCAATTTGTGGTCACAGAAATAACGCAGCTGTTACTTCGCACTAGTGTGTATACATATATATATATTTATATATATATATTATATATATAATATATATATATATATATATATACAGTGATGCATTTGATTTATTGTATGCATATAAACTACATATATAGCTGCGTATACATGTGTAATTGTTTGTTGTCAACATATTTAGGTAAAATGTAAATTGTATGTTGGCTAGTGAAAATATGAGAAATGTATACACACCTTTTTATGTGGTAGCGAATCTATATGTTCAGGTCTGTAGTGGCGTGGTACAGGAGAGTTTGTGAAAGTCATCGGGTTCAGAATCCCGGCACAGTGAAATGTGCACCCTCGCCGTTCAGAAGGTATTGGCAAACTACTTGAACTATATGTATTAAATAGAAAATCACTACTTCAAAAAACGATAGATAGATGGCTACGTCCTTAAACGGACACGCTAACCATTTTTTAAACGTATGTGAACCAGTATAAGGAAGGTACAATAAAACAGCGGGCCATATGGAATAGAGTGTGATCACGAAATAATGTGAAAATGATACGAACGGTTAACAGCACTTAAAGAAAAAACGTCAACAACAGCGTTGTGAATTCTAATGAAGATTAACAAAACTTTGCGTAAGGAGACGAAAGAAGATGCTATGAGATGGGAATATTTTAACAGTACTATTTAAAGAAGGTATCTTGACATAATATATGCACACGACATCAGTCGGTGCGTGTACGTGGTTGTACATGTATCATGTGATGAAGCGCTTATAAACCTTAACAAACTATCTGATTAAATAAAACAGTAGTAAATGGGAGATAAGCGGATACTAGAAATGTCAGTGCTGCGGAAACACAGGGTAAACAATTAAGATAAACGGAAATAGGCATATGCATTAATACTATTTATAAACTACATTCTGACAACGAAAAACAGCGACAGACTTATTGCTCGTATGATTCGTATATAAATGTTGGTAAATTATATACCTATTTCCATTTAACTTCATAACGACCAGCTTAGAATCAACCATATGGAACAACATCCAAAGATTGGTTAGTTCGTCTATTTGGGTTAACCTACCTGAGGCTACAGACCTAAGATGTCTTTGCTACTTCTGATATTTTTTGGTAGTATGTCCAGATATAGCCTACGTGGACTGTGTCTGTTGATTGAAAGCGGCGAAAATCTCCACAGAAGAAGTACACTCATCACATACCTATATAAGTGAGGCGGATCTATTTCTTAATCAGAAAGGAGTGTTTATTTGAATTAGTCATTTATCAGGAACTTAATATCGAATAAATCATGCGCTGGAGTGGTCATGAATTAAGTATAAAACAACCGGTATTGGAAACGACAAATTACCTATTTTAAATTATACAGACTGGCAATACTTAGTATCCTTGTACTTTCGTGTTAGCTGATCAGCAACAAATACGTTGAGCTGTTGGCACTGAGCTCATCAATAATTATCTTTTGTTGAAGTCGATTATTTGTTTTAACCTAGAATCTGTTTGAATTAGTGCACAATTGGCAAGGTCCTTTCTTCACATAACCTCTCCAATTAAGCAAACATGTATCATGCACCCAGTAACTCCATCTGGTACAGACTTACTTGAGAATACCAACAGGAATAATGTTACATATTAGTGTATGCACTCTATGATAGATAAATATATTGACAAGTTCTATCACTGAATATTGTGCTACAATGTAAAACAACTGTTTCATGTGTTATTTCAAATGAGTAACCACAAAACAATAAATTCAATCTGCGCATGTTGATTTTTTTTTAATGTACTTTTACTGTGCTTCATAGAATCTAATTAACGTAAGCACAGCTGAACTCATGAAACCCAATGCGAAGACTTCTTAAATTTGCAGCACCTACATAGCACCTCATACAAACGACGTCGGAATGAGGCACTATAAGCAAAATACACAAATATATCAATAGAATAGTTAATTGTTTGTATTAAATAAGAAAGTGTGCTCAAATCTAAGTATATGTTATCTTGAATATCATCTGCATGACGAAATATAATTTGTAAAATGATTAACAATAATTGAAATGAATTACAAATAACATAAATAGTTGCCAAAACCACAACAATCTTAACAACTCGTCTTCTGATTGAATGATTTCTGTTGTCATTCATTTCCTTCCAATTTGCAGTGCCAGGTCCTGCTAGAGTGGAACCGTTGTCCCATATATTCTTCTGGTATGTCCAGTGTTTTAAAGATCGTCTCAGGCACGCTGCCATAGTATACGTGCTAACGACCATGACAAGTAAACACATAGATTCTACAGTTAACACAACAAACACCTGATTAAACATATCCACCTGCGGTCTGTACTGGGACCTCCATAGGAAGATTATTGTTGTGTTTGTCTCGGGATCTAATCGTCGAACTAAACCTATGGCCAGATGATTCGGTATAGTCACGACTACTGCGTACAAGCAGATGCTTGCTAAAATAATGAACGCTTTCTTGCAGTTGATGACATTTCCAAACTTGAAAGGCCATGTCACACTCAGACACTTTTCAAATGTAATAAATGTCATAATTAGTGTTGTCATGTTATATGCCATACCTCTCATGGAATGCAATACATATAAAACAGCCATAGGTTCAACGTCACTTTCAATTTTTAACAGTGCTATAGCCTTAAAACATGCTGTTAAAATACCTAAAGTCAATGACGCTAGATTTGTCAATGACAGATACAGAAGGCAAACACTGATACAATCATGTACACCTTTTTTCAGAAAAACAGCCGCGTTCATCAAGTTTGTTGCGACTCCAAAAGTGCTCAAAATTATACATCCAATAATTCTGAAGTAAATGTCTAGATACATCTGAATCTCATCGCTGATTATCTTCGTGCTTGTTGTTGTAAACATCTCCTTGTAAGAGGAAGTTGTCAATGTCATACTGAATATAATCTTTAAAACTGAAACAGATGTTTCTATTAGATCATTGTTGATGTGCACTAAATTTGAGATTCTGTGCTGTAGTCTGACTGAGATTCACCTGATTTCTTTACGTGCATGTAATCATTAGCGAGAAAAACTTCATTTGATCTCACGACATCAATTAATGAGCCCATGCGTCTAGTATTGTCGAAGACGAAGATTAAAAATTCGAAAGACCGGTCGGTATGTGTTACTAAAACCGTTAAGTAATTATTGTAATTTGAAAATGCATAAATTTTATTTATTGCATTAAACAGATCCACACACAGACTCACTATAATAAATGACAGTCTATATGTACTGCTGCTGATACTGATACCACACCATTGCTACAATCTATATATTTTGCTGCAGTCACTCAAATAGGTCTCAACATCTCACCAGATTAAACACCGTGTGTATGAGGAGTTACTAGTTGGTCTTCCGCCGAAGACGGATGCGTAGGGCCATTGGCGTAAATAACACGGCGATACAACGCATTTCCATTCTCTGGACTACATCCTGCTGGAAATCTAATACGACCATAGCCCTGCTACAAGAGAGATCCAGCGGGAGTTTGAGAATGAACGCAGAAGAAAAAGAACTAGTAGGTACGTACGTCTCACCAGATTAACCACCGCGTGTAAAGAAATCATTAGAAACTGACATGCCTATATATAGTCACGCGTCTGTTCTTGTTGAATCTTCACTACACTTCTCCCGTGTACGTCTCAAACCCCTGCCTGTTAATCTTCTTCTTGAAGCATTGCAAACCGCAGAGATTTTGGGTATTCTGCGTATGACCTATAGTTTGTGTATTTCATTCACTTACAGACTTAACATTGATGACTAACCAAATTAGCAGTCAAACCAAGACTCCGAAAAGTACCGTAGAGGTTCATGAAAGGAAACATGGCATGGCAAATACTTCCATTCTTCATTGTACGTTTGGCAGTTCTGTAACAAACCTTCATCTGTCATATGGCTTGTTCCACGAGTGGATTTGTCTGTTGTGCCGATCTTATATTTATGATATAGTTGGTTCAGCATGTTATGTCCTGCCAGTAGTGGAAAATAATAACCCTGCCCCGTCTGAAGCGCTGATAACTAACAGTCATCATTTCACTTACTCTGTGTGATCAAGTTCCCACTCTAATGTGAGAGTGACTTTAATTGCTATTTTTGGCTGCCTCGAAATAAATTCTTATCATTTTGTTGCAATGCAGTACTTTCCTTATTGATTTTATCTGCGGGGTCATTTCTCGGAAAGTTGCAATGTTCTGGTATACATTGGAAATTGCACCTCTTGTAGCACTGAACTAGTTGTTCGAGTGAATTCAACAATTTATTTATTTAATTCACTTATGTCGCTGATAGTGTGATTTCTTTGGATTATATTGATTAGACCGATAGTTCTGGAGAACACCCACTAGAACTATCTTTTGAGTGCTGGCGTAATTGAATACAGTTGACTCGATAAATAAAACATGATTTGCTGTGTACTATCTCCAGTTTTAACGTAGTGACAAAGTAATACCACTGACGTAAGATAATTGTGACTTTTTACTAGGAGAGCACTTGTGGACAAGCTCAATACGCATTAATTACTATGAGCAAATAGTATAGTTCACAGAGTGCATGTAAATAGTCGTAGACTTGATATATTATTTTACATAAGTTTGTTCAGCGGTAGGTAGCGTTTGATGTTTAGTAGATAATTGTTTGTACAAAAAATCCAGTTTATTTTGTAATGTTAAGAAAGTGCATTATTAATCAAGTGCTTCGTCAGTTAATTAATTGTTGAATCTTTATTCAAAGTTTCTGAAAGTAATTTATTGTACACATTCATTATACAGAACAATGTTTATAATTACAGAATTATTATAAAATTCAAAGTTCAATGTCATATTTTATAAATTACCATTTTATCGATTTAAGTTAAGCAAATGTTTCCTATATTTCTGCTAGTAATTGGAAAATATCACTTTAATTATACAATAAATGATCTAATATTGGTTTATGTAATAAACATATCGAAATAAATGTGTTATCATTATCATTGATTTGTTTGTTGAGTTATTACTTTTCAAAGCATCTCGAAAATTATGTTAATATTAATGTATGTATTTGAGGAATTGTTGTCACTGTTACATTGTTATATCGTCTTGGTATAACAAATGTTTATGTCTCATTGGGAGCACGCTTAATAATTGTTGAAACATGTCCGGTATAGAAAAGTGTTATTCAATTATTGTAGCTTCTCAATTTCAATATACATATCAAAGAGGATGACCTGCCAGAAGTCAACAGTTTTACCTTCCTGAGTAACACACATCTCAGAAGCTGTAAACATCTACACTAAGCAAAACAACAGAATATCCTAAACTAGTGTCATTTGGAAGACTACTCAATTATATATGCGGCAGAAGAGGAATAACAACTACCATTCAACTCATAGATTACCAGGCAGCAGTGATACAAACACTTCCTTGTTTCTGTGTTAAATAGACAGTATACGTCAATAAGAGGCAACACTGCTATAAAACTGTATAGCAATAGTACGTACGTAGAACACATGTTTTGTAGTTTTACTAGAAGACGACTAACATACTATCACTGTCGGACTATTTCGTGTAAACAGGAAAAAATAAAAATAACATTACGAAAGCAATTTTTAAAGTTTCAATCGTCAGGTCTTTATCAATAATATAAAAAAAGACAGTGAACAAACAAACACACACAGTAAAAACAATGTTGCTAGAATTCGGACATTTAAACAGAGAGACTTTCAAGGTTACAATGACATGTGGTCAAGGAAGCAGGTTGTATTGAGAATCTGGAACAGCAAACGAGAGCGGAATGAAAAAGTACTTCTATAAAAAAGTTGGAAAGCAATAAATCAAGGACCACATTAATCAAACTCTAAACAAATGAGTGATCGAAATGAATAGTTTGTTTTGTATATTTTTGATAAAGATATAATGGTAGAAACGTTGAAAATGTGTTGTGTACTGTTATTTTATATTGTGTCGTGTTTACAGCCCATAGTCCGATAGTGATAGTCCGTTAGTCGTCGTCCAGTAAAACTACACAATATGTGTTCTACGTACGTACTATCAGTATACGTCAATCACGCTAGAATACCGAATATTTTCCATGAGAGATGCCTCGGTAAGATATTCAACATCACTTGGTGTGGATAAAATATCGTATAGTGAGATACTGATGAAATTAAATCTGTAAACATACACAACAATGATGAGGAAGGCACAGACACCTTGGGCATGTCACCGGGTGCGCAATAGCGATCTTCGTCTGCCAAAAATCTTATATACGGAGAACCCCAGACTGACCTTCCAAGGTTGGATGGCAAAAGAAGTGTTTTATAGACATGGTTAAAATATTAATCTTTTCATACATTAGAGGCAGACAGTCAAGATTTCTAGGACATGTATTGACAAGAACACAGCTTGAACACTTAATAACAACTGGAACGATCAAGGGGAGAAGAGATAGGTGACGACAAAGAGAACAATTTATATATGGACTAGTATTGTGGCACGGTAGAAGTTCACCAACCGAGCTTATTGACAACACACGAGACAGAGACGTGGAGAAACATGATTGCCTACGCCACTCGGCATGGCACTTCATTGATTGATTAAAACATCGCTGGCTAATTTCAACATTGACACTATTCTATAGAAGAATCTTGTGCAAGAGATACCGACTGGTGTTGCAGAAATGGAGTGGTACAGCTGTTGTAGAATAAATTTAACACAACGCAGCTCAACAAAAATGGTTAGAGGCGAATGTCAACAGTTGCTCAGTGTATAACAACTCCTCCCACACAGACCTAATCAATCACAGTGGGACACAGTACAGTCATCATCATCATCCAAATCGAGATAAATAGTATAGTCTTCTTCCACGGACAATATATATATATGGTTGCTGGTAGCAGGGTCAATGGCGCCCAAGAAGAGAATGGATAAGACACATTTCAAATTGGTGTAAACATGTCCCTGAATGCGACAGGTCCTCTTGTTCAGAATGACGAGGAGTTCAGAAGTACCTTAAAGAAGACTACGTTCCAGAAAGAATATGTCAACTGGTGCATATACATACAGTTTATTGTGTGAACACAAACTACTGTCTATATACATGTAGTTTATTGTGTGAACACAAACTACGATCTATATATATGCAGTTTATTGTAAACACAAACTACGGTCTATTTCTCTTATTCATTGTCTGACGAAATATTTTCAGTACAATTGTAATTGTATGAAAGCTGGTGGAAGTGTGAACAATCAATACATTTGAGTGGCACTGAACGTATATGAAAAATATTATTAACAATATAGAATATAAAAGAAAAAACAGACATGTGGATCAGAATGCCATAATAAATTGTGTGAAATAATAATAACTCTAAGGAAGCCTAATGTGACGCTATGAATTGTGACGAAGAGTATAGGGAGCATATAACGCAGCATAGGGAGGACACGAAAGAAGATGGTATAAGATGGGAACATGATTAACCGCATTAGGTAAAGAGGGCATCTTGACAGCATATATGTCCACATCAGTCTGTGCGTGTATTTGGTTGACAATTTGTCCTGTAATGAAGTGCTAATAGACCACACCTACTAATATTCACTATGTGGTACAATGTGGGTGTAATATAGCTTCATAATAATTCACTATGTGGTACAATGTGGGTGTAATACAGCTTCATAATAATTCACTATGTGGTACAATGTTGAACCACGTAGCGCAGTGGAAAGCGCACTGGCTTCGCATAGAGTGATCCTGGGTTCATTCACCAGTTGAGGCGGAAATGTTTTTCAGATCACAACGGTTCCTGGGTCGACCCAGCCGTACATGGGTGCCGGATTAATCCGGGAAGTTAAGACTGCGAGGGAAAGGAGATGGTTTCCGCCCTCATTTGCAGAGCCTCTGAAATGTGAGATCGCTAACATCTCACACCCCTACGTCATTAATAAACGATATGTGTTACTTTACTAGCTTTACTTACAATTTGGGTGTAATATCCATTCATTCATTTTCCTTTAACGCTGAAGTTAGCGCATGGGGCAGAGGTCAGATCTCTCCAATTCAGTCTGCTCAAAGCTATTCTGTGCAGTTCTTGAATAATATGAATATTGATTGTTTTACTTTCTCTAAGTATTGTTCTTCTGACTGTTTCTTTTGGTCTACCCCTGGCTCTATTGCCTGTAGGCATCCATTCAAGAGATTGGTGGTGTATTATGTTGAAGTCTTCGCGTAGGACATGGCCGATGTAGGACCAACGGAGTTACCTGATAACACCTGTGATGAAATTTTGATTTGTCTCTTCTCTGATTTTATCATTCGATTTGAATTCACTCCAATGGGTGTTAGTTATCCTACGAAGACATTATTGAATAAAAATAACTGGAAGGAACTGACTTCTGTTACACAAATTCGTCTTTACTTGACGATTTTCTTTGATTAATCCAACGAACGACGGAATGACCCAAACCTGATTAGAGAAACACCCTCCATCAACGGACGTCACTACCGGAAGTCGGGTATAATATAGCTTCATAATAATTCTCTATATGTTACAATGTGGATTTTTTTTTCTGTGTGGAATTCATGAAAATATCAACAATGTGACTGGTATTTTACTATTATTCCTACAGCTGAAGTAATTTCAACCACGTACGTTCCAGCAGCACCGAATCCGTTTGCAACTCAAGTAAACAGGTTTTCTGTACTTGACCAGCCACATCCCCCAAAAAGATGTGATCAAGACATTCAACCTGTGTATTCAAGTCACTGAGAACTGACCAATCAGTTTTCAAAACGATTCGGTGCTGCTAGAACAGACTTGGTTCAATTCCAATGAGGTGTTAGAATTATTTTCATTTATCTTCATGTTTCCTAGTTGATTTTACTTGTATAAGCTATTATGTGAAGCAGCATGAAGCTTCACGAAGCCAGTGGTGCCCTTACCACAACAACAATCAGCCTAACAATGGGAGTTTTCGACGTTACGCATGAACTTAACTGGCTGGAATCGCATGCCTATTCACATGCGTGCACACTAAGTGACTTATTGAATATGGTACATAATTTCAAAACAGGTGAGATGTATGAAGGGTTGGGTGGAGTCATGTGGAGTCATTAGGGAGAGCTAAAATACTAGCATAAATTCGAAAACTCACTTTGTCCCAGTACACGCGTGCATGGAGGGAATCGAACGAGTCGACCAATTAGCTAGCCTCGACACCACAACAGAAGGTCTGCCTATGGACCGAGAAGACATACTCATTGCTCTTTGTGAGTCCTCACGAACAGAGGATTTTGAGATGAATTAGCATGATTAAATATCGAGAATGTGGTAAGTAGGAGTGAGAATGGTCATGGCCCTTAGAGAACTCCTGACAAAGATTTCACAAAGAGCAGTATATCAAAAATGAACCGGAACCATCAGCCATTACACCCTGAGAGATTTACCGAAACGGAGATCTGAGCACCTATATAATCAACAGACTTAATACCTAATACCTGTACGGGATGTTCGTTGTTGTTGTAATATTTCCTGTCTGGAATTGGCCGTTTTCAGAGACTTGATTACATAGGCTGAATGTCTTCACGAGATCACATTTTGTAGGGTTGTGCTTGGTCAAGTACGGAAAACCTATCTACTTGAGTTGCAAGTCGATTTGGTGTCGATAGAACGGGCCTGGTTCAAGCCCGTCAGCTGTAATAATTATTTTCATTTATTCTCATAACTCCTACTTGAATTTTTTTGTTTAAACTATTATTGCGGCTTTAGGTGCAGATAGACTCATTTAAAATGTTCATATGCCGAAGTTGGCTGCGTCTGGCCATAAGCCCATATTGAATGGACAAACAACGTATTAACGTTTTTCTGGACTACTCCCTGCTGGGAGTTTAGTAGGAACATCTTGATACTAGAAAAATCCGATGGGATTTTGAGAATTAACGCAACAGAAATGTTGGCATAGTAGGTTCTAAGAAATTTCGATTTGTGGTATCTTCTTTATTATTATACAATAGTATATCCGCAATCATTAAAAAAGTGCCACTGTGTTGTAAGCAGAGCAATTTTTGTGTGTGCTGAATTTATTTAAAATACACAAAACAAGTAAATTTACAGATTTACTATCAAAAACATAGTATATAACCTTGAACTAATGAATCAGCTGAGAAAAGTTGACAGTGTAAATTCACTTAATGGATTTAAGTAACAACAATAAACTTGATGCTTCAAATACAAGAAAGTTTGACAGTTGAAGATGGAATTATTTTCACTGCTTGCAGGCATTACTGTTATAATTTTGAAGGGCCGTGAGTATCTCGTTGAAGCTGCCGATGTCGAAGACCACACCTGGATCTGAAGCTATTGACAGCAACTCTTGTCTGTTGGCACCTGGAAATCCAACAGCTATAATGTACACACCCATCTGTTTCAGAATGGCCGCCTGCTGTAAGGTTTTAGCTGAATCACTTGATAATCCATTGGTAAATACAATTGCTACTTTAGATGATCCCATCCTGGCCCCTTGATCTGAACTAAAAAATGTTCGACTGTCTTCCAAAGCTAGATATGTATTGGTGCTTCCAGACAGGTAAGGTATGTTGAGCATTGCCTACACGAGGTTGAAGGAAAATCTTTACATTTTTCACAGGCGTACAGCAAGTTACACAAAATATAGAAACTAGTATAACAGCTATGTATACGATTTATTGAAACAAATTATGTTGATCAAATTGCTGCTTTATGTTTTTCCAATTGTTTATGTAATTACTGCTTTAGTCACAATTCCTACATCCAATCGTGTCGCCAATACAGTGTGGATGGAATGAAGACAATCGTCTTACACATCACAAGCTAATTCAGTATAGTTGGCTTTGTCAAATGAGTCAATTAAGTCCTAGTATAGTGAGCCACTATGCCACCAATCCGACTATCAAATGTGCCTGCCCTAGGTTCCTAGGTTCCTATTTGCCTAGAAAATAATTTCTCGTATCGTGAAAAAAGACCGATGCTAGATGAACAGATCACGATTAGTTTCTTGTATTCAATTTAGATACTTATATAGTGCTGACATATGGATGCCAGTCTTGGACAATAAACAAACTAGAAAGTGGGAAATTAGAGGCAATAGAGATGTTGTTCTATAGAAGAATGCTGAGAATACCATGGACTGCCAGAAAAACTAATGTAGAGGTGTTGAAAGAGTCAAATGCGAAACAGACCTTAATCAATAATATAAGAAAAAGACATATCTTCTTTTTTTTGCCACATCATTAGACAGGCAGGTTTGGAGAACATAGTCACAACAGGTAAAATTGAAGACAACAGAGACAGAGGGCGACAACGTGAGAAAATATTAGACAGGTTGACAACCTGGCAAAGCAGGGAAACAACAACGATCTTGATACATAATACTGTGGACAGAGAGCTGTGGAGACCCAAGACCGCCTACGCCAGCCGGCTTGGCACCTTATTATGATACATGTCTCACACGTTTTGATTGTCCGCTTCTAATTATTCCTATAAGTTGAAGTTTTACTCCAGTATCTCTGAGAACTTCTACATTAGCTGTCTTGGCTGTACATGAAATATTCATTTTTCTTCTTCATCACATCTCCGTTGCCTCCAGCATATCTTGGACACTTTTGTTTACCGTCTATGCTTCGATTCCATAAAGAATTATTATTCTGTTATGCTAATTTACAGTTATATTATTATTGTATTATTATTCTCTGCATTTTAAAAATCAATTAATGTTTATTATATTTGCAGAGTCAGCTGTGAAATTTCGCTGTGTTCACATAAAAACGTCGGTAGGAATTGTGGTTTTCTGACTTTGTGCAACACAATAAAAATGAGACCTATAACACCTCAATATTAACAGAGTAAAGTGAATTTCACTTTATGTAGCAACACGGTAATTCAATGTAACATTTTCAACTATAACTATTAAGATAATCAAGCTCATGACATACCTAATTGTCCAGCATGTGCATCAACCATCCGCAGTAGAGAATATCGATCATTATCTTTTCCAGCAATTCAGGAAAAAGATCTATCTGGGAGATTAAATTTATAGAAATTGGAAAAGTCTCGATTATTTCCAAACTTTCTGAAGAAGAAGTCATGCTGCAAGTGATTTAGAATTCAATAGACTGGATATGAAGAAGAAACGTCAATGGAATATAGTAACTATCACGTTTGTAAATGGCACATCTGTAAAACACAGACGATTACCAACGATTTCGGTTGATGTAACAGAACATATGGCAGCATCGGTTGATGTAACAGAACATATGGCAGCATTAGGTCTCATCCATGATCACACTTACATCAAACGCAGAACGTTATCAAACATCAGTACTACTGAAGAACAGGATGAGATATTGAATGTTAGCGAAGACCTCGTTTAATCATTTCTTCATGAAAACGTATCATAAAGAGACGTGATTCACGACAATAGAATCAGCTGTCATGTTAGGAAATATTTCTTTGGTGCCTTAAGACTGAAAAAAAACACAATAGCGATACTGTTAACTGTCATGATTGTCTTAAAAGACGACTCACGAGATTTTGAGGATGGTGCTGGCTGTCCCTACCATATAACAACTTTGTTTGTAATAGTCATCAACGAAAAGTTCAACAATAATAAAAACTGTAACGAATAAATTATTGTTTAATTTCTGTACAGATATCTTTAACCGATGGTCTCGGTTCAAGCGTGTATGTGGGAATGTTATTTACAGTGAAAATAAAGGCTGCAGATTTATAGCAGTATCCACGCACAGGAATAATCTGTTATTGTGCCTACGAAAGAAAATACTGGTCTTATCGTGGTTTTAACCCGAAAATTTTAAGGTGACGTGTCTGGCGCTCCAATCATATGACCATGCCATCTACTATTACAGATAAAACATGTGTAAACTATTTCCTATTTATTGTGTCTACATATGCTCTACGGAAATTGGAAATCGTTCAGCAACAATCTTCATAATAACATACCTTTTCTAGATCTCTATAAATTGTGAAGTTCGTGAATCCAAAAATGCGGTGAGGGATATCACCAAACGTGATAGCTCCAAACAGAGTATAGTTCACACCAATAAGAAAATTTTCAGCCAGGTTTGCAGCTGTTGCCAGACTCTTATGATAGTCAGCAGCTCCTACTGTAGCAGATGAGTCAATGATGTAGAGGACATCAATCTCTCCTTTTACGCACGGTGCTACAGAAAATAAACAATAGATATACATCACACCACAACATAGAGATTAGTTGTACTTGCGACGTGCTGTTGTACATTTTACAGCGCATCGCACATTTTTTATGTCTTTAAGATTAGTGACTGCAAAAAAATAGTGTTATAGTAACGATATGTATCGATACGCCACCGAGAATTGATATATATTACATTAGGGTGTGTGATGAAGAATGTTCGTATCAATACCATTCATCAATATCTCTAAATATGCAAGTTTGTTTTCTATTTATTTTCCCAGTTCTAACCGCTTATTTCTTTCTCATTGCGCGTCATTGATTTTGGTTTTCCATATATTTTTTTCTACAAAGTAGTCGATTTACAACACTATTACAATTCTGTGTTCATTGTTTGCCTTGCATTATTTATATTCGCACAGACTGTCAAGTCTAAACGTCGAGTTAGTCTCTCCTGATAATAAACTTAAATTATAAGCGTCGTGTGCTATGTTTATACATATTCGATCTTCTCATCTACGATTTAAAACAGTATATCTTCTATTTATCTACAGTGAAGAACAACATGGATCCTGTATCTTAACTTTGCAAAAGATCACTTTTGGGTCTACACTACAAAGCTGCGCAGTTTCATTTTCTTGTAGTTTCAAAACTAAATAAAACTACTTCTAACGTTGACTCTGCAATACATTGTTGCTCCTATTGTTGCATTCTGTATGACTAAGGTGGCTTATTGTGTTATATTCTGTATTACAACGGTAGCTCTTATTTCTTTTGTATGATTAACGTGGCTACTATTGTTCTATTATGTACGATTAATGTGTACCATATTGTTCTCTTCTGTATGACAATGGTGGCTCCAACTGTTCTATTCTGTATTCTTGATTCTTGATTAGAAACCAGCTCCACAACACGTGGGTCACTCCCATAAGTGCTTCGTCCTCCGTTCCAGCAGCCATCCAAATTTATGTAGACTCGGAGTCTTGGTCATGTTTTGACTGCGTAGTCGTCGGGGCTTTCAAAACAACATACTTTTCCTTCCCTTCTCTCTAGATACCACCATTTATGACATTCTCTGCATGTGTACGATCTCAGCCTCATTGACATCATCTTCATCTTGAAATAAATGTAATACTGCTTTCATCAAGTCTGCATTATCTCTTCTCTGCATTATGCTGTTTATCGCTGCATTTCCTGTCAATAAGTCGGCTCTCTCGTTTCCCCAAACCCAAACATGACTAGAACCGTATATCCAAGTAATGCTCTGGACAATTGAGTTATTCAATAAGTTCCATCATTCTTTTCTCAGCGTGCATATTTTTATCTTGCGCAGCATGCTTTGCGAGTCTTGAGTATTACCTAGTGTATCAGTTATCAACCAATTAAGTGCTGCTGTAACTCCCTCTATCTCCATCATCATGCTCATGTCTTGAAAAACGCTCGAGCATCTATTCTGTATGATCACGGTTACCCATATTGTTGTATTCTGTATTGCTACGGTGGCTCTATTGTTCCATGTGGTATACCTTACTCTTCTAATTGAAAAATGCTCTTATTGATTGATGCCATACTGTGGGACTGTCCATAAAATATGTCAACAATCAATCATCATCTAGTGCCGTGCCGAATGGTATTGGCGATCATAATTTTCCATGTATATCGATCTCTCATTTATGGCATCATCTCTGTTGGTGTCGTCAATCGAAGCCATTTAGTAAAACAGTACAGTCTCTTTTCTCTAGGTCTTCCCCTTGATCTTTTTTCTTTTATCTTTCCTAATGTCACTATATTCTCAATGTCTCCTCTTCTCATTATGTGCCCAATAAATATTGACTATCTTTTTCTTATAGTATCTATAATGCATATTTTCACATCCATCCTTCTAAGACATTCTTTATTAATAATCTTTGCTGTTCAAGGAATGTGTAAAATTTTTGGAATAAACATCATTTCTGCTGCCTCCAATGATTTTTCTAATGTCTTATTTATTATCTGTGCTTCACTTCCATAGAGTAGCACTGGTTCAATGTAGCATTTGAGGACACGTTTTCTAGTATCCGTCAATACTGCACAGGATATTTTTCATTTTATTGAATGCCCCTTTTCCTTGTCCTATTCTGCAACAATCAATGCTGAGGACAAAAATGTTTAAGTTTTATACAAGACGGATTTAGTTGAGATAAAATTACCTTAACACGTGTTTATATACCAACTAATTCTTATGAATTAGAAACTGTTTTTCGAAAAAATTGAAGTTTGCTAAAACTAAATGCGGGAGGAGAGAGAGAGAGAGAGAGAGAGAGAGAGAGAGAGAGAGAGAGAGAAGAGGGTAAATGTTTTTACATTTATTAACTGTGGCTGTACTGCTATCCTGATCATCTGTTAACAAAAGATGGGGATCAATAACTGGCAAGAAATTGTTGACGTATTTCTTGGACAGCCCCTTTACTACCATGTGTCTGTCTTATCACTGCATGTTAGCAGGACACAAACCAAGATCCAAACATAGCATACGAGTAGCTATAACATGCAATGCAGGTCGTAAGAGACAACTTGTGGGGAGTGGGAGTGACGTAGGGTGTTTAATCTGATTGGTCAATGTCACCCACAGATAATGTTGACAGGAATATGCCACGCATCAATATGATTATCCCCAGGGATATACTAAAACAGCAATTTTGTAAACAACAGGTCGCGAGCACAATCTTGTATATATAAATTGTATTTATATATTGTGTTTATATAGTGTATTTTGTACACTAAACGTACATGCCTTATGCTTTTTTGTACTTTATACACTAAATGTATGTGTGTTATGTTGGTGCACATAGTAAGTATAGTATACAAAGCATAATTGTGTGTACTCTGTAACCCTATGGGACATTCGTTGGTGTACTTTGTAAACCTAAATAACATATGTTGGTGTACTTTGCAAATCTATGTACTTTGCAAACCTATATAGTTTGTAAAACTATGTACTTTGTAAACCTATGTAATGTTGTAAACATATGTACTTTGTAAACCTATGTATTTTGGAAACCTATGTATTTTGTAAACCTATGTACTTTGTAAACCTATGTAATGTTGTAAACATATGTATTTTGTAAACCTATGTACTTTGTAAACCTATGTGACATATGTTGGTGTACTTTGTAAACCTATGTGTCATATGTTGGTGTACTTTGCAAACTATATGTCACTATAAACTGCCATAACTGCATTTTTCGCCTCCAGGAATTTGCTAGGTGTTGTGAGAGTGGCTTGTGCGATACAGTCCGCAAACCTTTACTGTCGCCACGTTACGTACAAAGTTAGATTTTTTACATTTTACTTCCGACAGACAAAACCCAATCCATCTGGGAGTCGAACGGTAGTCCTCACAGTATGCTACTTACGAACTAACCTCTTGGCTATGCGCCACACATTTTGTAATGTAAACGAAATTTGCATATTTTGTTATACTTCGTAACATTATGTGGCGAAGTTTTATGTACTTTGTAAATGACGTGGTACCATTTAGTGTACTTGTACTTTTACGTGGCATATTTGGTGCTTTTCGTAACTGAACGTTACGTCTGTTTTTCTACTTAGTACAGCAATTCTATGTCCTCTGTAAATTAAACAAAATACAATCATTTCATACAGTTACTGCACACAAAAATCAACATAACAAAATGATGTAGATTACCCCGAGTACAGGTGGTATTGATGAAATTCTGAAGATAGCTTAAAATACCGTTGAAGTTGTCAATCTGGAACACAGCTTCTGGTCTTGAAGCAATTGTCTGAAGTTCCTGGTTGTTAGAATTGGGTAATCCTACAGCCACAACGTACACCCCAGACTGCTTCAGCAAAGCTGCTTGTGTCTGTGTACTCACTGGATCCACAGATTTGCCGTTAGTGAACACTAAAGCTATTTTAGAAGCTCCTCGACGGGAACCATGTTCTCTAGAGAATACATTTCTGCCATTTTCAAGAGCGTATGATGTATTTGCATTTCCTAAGAGGAAATTGGCGTGGATAAGAGCCTGAAAATATAATATTTTGTATTGATAAGTAAATAAAATATACATCATAGTAGGGAAAAAAACAATATAATCGAAATTTAACATCTATGAATGGTAACACTGTGTTTTGTCGAAATGTAGAGTATGCATCATCGTCATCAGGTGCCATGCCGGCTGGCGTAGGCGGTCATAGCTCTCCACAGCTCTCTGTCCACAGTATTATGTATCAAAATCGTTGTTGTTTCCTTGTCGTGCCAGGTTGTCAAACTGTCTAATATTTTCTCACGTTGTCGCCCTCTGTCTCTGTTGCCTTTAATTTTGCCTGTTGTGACTGACTATGTTCTCTAAACCTGCCTGTCTCATGAAATGGCCATAAAAAGAAGATTGCCTTTTTCTTATATTGTTGATTAAGGTCTGTTTCGCATTTGACTCTTTCAACACCTCTACATTAGTTTTTCTGGCAGTCCATGGTATTCTCAGCATTCTTCTGTAGAACCACATCTCTGTTGCCTCTAATTTCCTACTTTCCAGTTTGTTTATTGTCCAAGATTCGCACCCATATGTAGAGTATTAGGAATCATTATTTACAAACTATAAAACACATACCATACAAAATCGTACAGGTAATTTCAAAATCAAAGAGAAAACCTGCTTCCCCAAATATTCTTCTATGTTCAATTTTCTAGCTTCTGCAGTCAGCAGGATGTAGTCCGGAGACGGAAACGAAGATTAACATTGAGTATAGCTTAGATGCGATATCCATGCCATTGAGTTTGACACGCACAATACAACAGGGAATCTTGGTCACCTAGAACTAATATGGAACGTAGAAGCAAATAACCGTCGTAAAATATTTTAGTCGCATCATAGGATATACATGGTAGATAATACTGTTGCTATTCATTGCACCCTTTCTTATCAAACAACGGCAACCGACATTTAAGAACAACCAGAACACAGATATCCACTTCTGACAATGCTTGACTAAAATTTGGCATATGCTCTCTATTTCAGGATTTGACTGTTTAGTCATCGGCGAACATATATGCAACACCACAATTCATAAACTGTTGCCATCACCGTACACATCAGAGATGCAGCAAAGCAATTCATAAACTGTTGCCATCGCCGTACACATCAGAGATGCAGCAAAACAATTCATAAACTGTTGCCATCGCCGTACACATCAGAGATGCAGCAAAACAATTCATAAACTGTTGCCATCGCCGTACACATCAGAGATGCAGCAAAACAATTCATAAACTGTTTTCATCATTCACCTGTGATACACGTCTATGCTTCATATTTTCATTATTATTACTGTTATTATTAATATGATTGTTATTATTATTGTTATCATTATCACTATTATTATTAGTAGTAGTAGTAGTATTAACGTTCTTCTTCTTTCTGTCATCATGTACCTTTCGGTGTTGAGGGGAGAGTGAGTGTACGGTCCTTTGACCTTCTATTTGCCTCCTCTGCTGTTATATTTCCGAGTGTCTCTAATACACTATCTATCCACCTTTTACGAGGGCGTCCAATAGGTCTCCTGTTTTTGTATCGATTGTTAAGTGTTTTTTGGATAATACTTTGCTCTTTCTGTCTGGTTATGTGGCCGTACCATTTAACTTGTTGTTTCTGGTTGTATTCTATTATAGACTTGATCCCTAATTGTTTCCTTAGTGCTTCGTTCCTGATTTTGTCTCTCAAGCTAATTCCAATCATACGTCTCACACATTTCATTTCAGTGATGTTAATCTTAATTATTAACGTTATTATTATAATTATCCTTGTTATTATTAATATTATTATTAGTATTATTATTATCATTATTATCATAATAATAATAATAATAATATTTATTATTATTATTGGTATTGTTATTATTATTATTATTATTATTATTATTATTATGGTACGACATTGAAGGCATCAACATACAGCCATCAAACAATGCATATCTTCAACGAAACAAATTCGAGCACAACAACTCGGACTTGTGTATTATTTGATGTTTCATATCTATGATTTTCTGTATCTTCCTCTTATCCTTCCACCCTGTAGCTGTTCTTTACAGTACTGTGTTTGATGGAGAACATTGTGTGCTGACATGTCCACATCATTCAAGTTGTGGTGTCACTAGGGAAAATAATGATTTTAGTAACAGAACTCACTTATAGTGGTTGTAATTCTAGACAAGAATATTTTGTTGCTTCACTATTGAAAGTTGTCATTTTAGTTACAGAACACCTTGTCTCAAATTGCAGTCACTATAAATATGTGTACATTTAGCATGTGTTTTTCATTGTAGATTTGAGTACTTGGTCATCGTATTTATATTTCATTCAGCTTAATGTTATCGTATAGTGGTTATGCCATTCGTCTTTTCCTTAAGTGATGAGGGTTCGATGCCGGGACATAATGTCCTGTTTACTGCATTTATTTAGGAGATCTCACGAGATAATCACATGGAGCTACGGGTTATTTGCTGTTTGTGGTGTTCTTGTTCGGCCGTGTCAAACTTCGTTGAGACGTGCAAGGAACGTGTAAGGTAAACATACAAATAAAATCAATGATCTACGAGTTTTCATTCCTTTGAATACTATAATAAAAGGTCACATCAAATAATATATATTATATTTTAGCTATACATTTTGTGGACGTACTTTCTCGATATCTATATAATCTGTGAAATTATTGAAATCAAACAGAATGTGATAATCCACAGAAAACGTCATGGCTCCAAATTGAATTGCATGTGGGCCGATTTGGAAATACTCTGCCAAGTTTGAAGCAGCTCTTAGCTGCTGATTATATTCGTTAACTGCGACATTGGAAGATGAGTCAATAATGAAGAGAACATCTGCCTGGCCTTGTATACATGTTTCTGAGGAAGTGATGTCAAAGTTAGATTGCATTTGAAATAGTCTTAATACATGCTTTTTCATCTATTGTCTCTATCTTTAAGTTAATCTGTTCAATATGACTGGTGTTTGTTTTTCTTCTATGGTAGGATGTTTCTCTTAGCATTTATCTTCAGGATATTTTTGAAGTATATGTTCTAGAGTATGTTGTGCCAGTCCACATTTATAATGTTTTCAATTTTAAAATTTATGTACGCAAATGTACATTACTTGCATGAGACAGTGAACTTGGTTGTGTTCCTTTCTGAAGCATATAATTACATATTGTTCCAATCTGTACATAATTGGATATTCATATTGTGCTAGACTTGGCGAATTTTTAGCTGCTTTAATCAGTGGTTTGTGAGTGTTAGTAATTGTGTGCATGTTTCTTTCTAGTTATGTCATTTCTCACAAGCCAGCTTACGTTTGTCACTGTTTCTTCAATACTCATGAAAACAGTATTACCAATTTCAAGTTATCATTCTGTCTGGGCAAAATTATATAAGATATAACTAGGTGATAATAAAGTTTCTGCAAACGGCAACTCCACTCCCGGGAAATAACGTTTGCTAGTCTTCTAAACTATGTAGAGCTTCTAATAGGAATGCATTCGCTCCACTAGTACACACGGTCGCCGGTGGAGAATTCGGCAGATCCGGACAGCACGATATCGCGCCGAGGACGCAGCAGAAGCACGCTGATAAGAGGCTTGAACCATTTAGAATGCAGCGGCAGACTAGTAACGTTGACTTCCGAGAAATCATGACAGCAAACAGACCAAGAATACAGTCTCAATAAAAATATAGAGAACTAGAGCGAGTTGCCAGTTTAAAATACACTGATTCTCTAATTCGCAGCAGCGTGGATTGTTATGAAGACGTCTGACAGAGGTTGTCTATTGAGTAAAATATACTAATACAAACAAACAAAACATATGGTTGGACTGCACCAACAAAACTCACAACTGACTTGCCTTAGATCCTACATATTTAAAGTTACAATATATGGATCTGATTCGTCGGCAATCACCAATAAGGTGAGAAACTAAATTGTAGCATTTGAGAAAAAATGTAAAGAATAATTCTCAGAATACCATGGACAAAAAAATGTCACTGATGGAAACATTTTTATAGAATTGAGAGTTGACAGAAAACTGACTTTAATACTAAGGTTCTCTTTAATAATATTTTTCAATAAGATATTCTTTAATAATATAAAATGCAATATTTTTTTATGAGGGCATATAGAAAGATTATACTGCACGAGACCGTGTCAGGACAACATAAAATGAGTTGGGTCGCACAGAAGAACATAAGATATCAAAGACCACCTGAACATGGCACTCACAAAAGCATGAACAATGGCTCAATGAATTACGAAAGTCTGTGGTTACTGCTATTTCCTGTCCAGGATATGCTGCCTGTAAACGATGATCATAATCATCATTATGTTCTGGTGGCGGTTATGATGATGATGGTGATGATGATGATGATAATGATGACGATTAAACCTCTAGAATTACGAGTTTGCCACTCATGTTCTCTGTGCCAGATGGAGTTTTACTTTCAGATTCAGTCTGATGTATCTCTGGTCTTTTATTATACTGTTGATGTTTTCCAGAACTTTTACAAATCGTGGATGCTATGTTTACTCAATGCGGCTGTAAGGTACAATGCCACAAGTTGAACATTTGTCTCTTTTGGATGGAATTTTCTGGAAACTTTCTTGTAATCTTAAAGCATACTGCGAATTCAATGGTTGAGTTCTTCCAAGCAGTCGAGATATGCGTCTTCAGTATTATTCATGACAGAAAACATCATAGGGTGACCGATGAGTGTGTTATAAGTAACTCAAATAATAAAACAGGAGATGTCCGTAGAGGATGTGTGGAATTATTAGAGAGACTTGAAATGCGGGTCTGACTGCAGAAAAATCACGGCTAGCTTTATCTCAGGACACGCGGGTGTGGAAAAAAATGAACGTGCTGACCAATTAGCTGGCCTCTTCACCATGCCAGTTGGTCAGCCTATGACCGGGCAGGCATACATATTGATCTTTGTGTGTTCACGCAATCAGAGGATTTTGAGATAAATAATTGTGAGTCAAATACAAGAATATGCGAATTGGGGGTGAGGATATGCCTGCCCGTAGAGAACACCTAGCACAGTTTTAAAAAAATATTAGTGAGACACCATAAAACCGGAACCATTTGCCGTTATGCTTTGAGAGATTAACTGAAGCGGAGATCTGAGCACTTACCGATATGTCTGGTTTGCAAAGTGTGCATATTATCCCCAATAATAGCTAGGTTAATATTATAGTTAATGTGGATAGTTCCGTTTATTATTTTTTTAGAAAGATTATGCAGACCAAAACGTCAAATTTATCCATGTCATATTGTTTATATTGCTTAATTATTTTCAGTTATTAATTATTTTATAACGCATGCGTTTCTGTCTGTGGGTCTCACTAATGGTCCACTAGCAAAACCACCCATGCAGCAGAAAACCATAGTTGATGGCATGTAGTTAAATTGAGGCTCTCTTATGGAAACTTTGTAGCATGCCACCTATACAAATATACGCCCTCTCTGAGTAGAATGCTCCTTCAATAGGTTTTGCACTAAGCAGACAGCTGAAATCTCCTGGGCATGAAAGAAAGTTTAGAATAACCATGCTATTGCACATAGGAAGTAACATATAATTGCTCGCAATTCCTGGGGATCTTAAACAAACATATATTTTCTGAGTGTTATGGGAATTCCCCCTGTGTCTCGAAGCTAGTTTCTAATAAAAAACTATTGTTTTTGGCTATATGTAGCATGGTTATTCATTTTGTTGCTGATATTATCTACACTTCAAGTAAATTACCTTGTAAACTGCACGCAATGTTACTGTAATTCTGTAGAAATTGCAAAGCACTGCCGAAGTTGTTGATATTGAAGATGCCTTCTGAATCTGAAGCGATGCTCTGAAGCTCCTGTCTGTTTCCGCTGGAGCCTCCTACAACAATAATATATATCCCAGAGTTCTTCAACTGTGTTGCTTCTTGTTGTGTCCTGATTGGGTCGTCGGATTTACCATCCGTAAACAATATTACGACTTTTGGAACTCCTACACGAGCATTTCCTTGAGATGAATCTAAATAATTATTCGCAGTTTCCAAAGCTAAGTATGTTTTCGTATTCCCAGAAATATAATGGGCGCTTAATATTGCCTGGGAAAAAAAAGATGCATCTGTAGTGTATACATTAAAACGTGGAATCAATATAGAGTAGTATATATATTATTATACAACATGGGCAGTCACTGTCATAGATCGCTGACAGTGTACAGAGTGGACAAGATCAATTGTTGGTGCAGAGCATACAACGCTATCATCGATCCCTTGAAAGCAAAGGTCGTTTGCTATTCCTTAAATAATAATGTGGTCAGTGACATACTGCCAGTTACATGAGTTCATTCATTGAAAGAGAACAGGACCTTAAATATCTTGGGATAATCTTTGATAGAAGTCGATCATTCAACAAGCACGTCACAGAAGGCTAAAAGAGGGATCAGTGTTATCAAGGTTATGACGACCTTAGAAATGCAGCAATGGGTACTGTTTCAGCTTCTGAAAGTGATGGTGCTATCTATCATAGATTATGGTCTCGGCCTACTAACATTGCCACAGACACAAGTCGCTAGATTGGAAAAAGTCCAAAATGAGGCAATGAGAGTGGTACTGTGATGTACTATAGATACATCCATCTCTGCAAAGATATTTCTGCTTTATATCCCCTGTATTAGAGTGCGACATCAGGTAGCACAGGTTAGTTCGTACTTACAGTAACAGAATTCACCCATTGCACCAAAGTCAAGATGAGTCAAAGGGAGCACTAATCAAGCGTGGAAGATCATGAATTGAGGGTGAAGATACACTGAAAATAGTATGAGAATTTGAAGAAATAGGAAAGGGCAGTGAATGAGTGGAAGTAGTCAATGAGAACAATTCACTGACTAAAGTAATACTACAACTACATAAAGCGTGTCAAAAATGGACGGATGTCAGGGCCAAGGTTACAGTGCATAAACTCGCAGAATTGCACTCGAAACCACAAGACATAAGTATATATACAGATGGCTCAGTTAACAGAAATACTAATAAAAGGGGTTGGGGTTTTGTTGTCTACCGAAAAGGCTTGAAGGTGGTTGAGAAATCTTCAGCATATTCCACTGTCACATCGAGCATGAGGATGGAATTTGAGGGAGTTAAGCAGCAATTAATTGGTTGATAACCAATACATCTACACACTCGGTAATACTAACGGACTCTCAAAGCATGTTACACAAGTTAGAAAATTGCATGCTCAGAAAATAATGATGGGACTTATAGAATAACTCAATAAATTGTCCAGAGCATTTCATGGATATACTGACCTGGTGATGCTTGGGTCAAAGGAAACGAGAGAACCGACTTATTGACAGGCAATGCGACGATAGACGGCACCGTGCTGAGACGAGATAAAACAGACTTAATGAAGGCAGTAATAAATTTGTTTAAGATGAAGATCATGTCGATGAGGCTGAGAACGTACACATACAGACAATTTTCGAAATGGGAGTGTGTAGACAGGAAGAAATTTTTTTAAAGGCCACGAAGATCACGCAATCGATACATGATTGGGACTCTGAGTCTACATACACTGGGTTGGCTGCTGTAGCAGAGGAAGGAGCTCTATGGGAGTGCCCCGCGTACTTTGATGCTAATAAATTCTGATCGAGAATCAAGCGTAGAATTTTAGGGGCAATAACCATGATTATAACTATAACTTTATTGTGTGATTGATTCCCTTTATAATTATAAAAAGATATTGAAATTATTTGATTTATTACCATGGATTAGCAGTATTCAATGCCTCAGGTAGATAAGATATATGTAAAGGAAAGACTTTCCTAGAACACACTGAACAATGAACTTTTCAACAGATATTAAAATCTTTTTTTGAGAAAATGCTAAAGTAAGAAGTTACACTATTTCATTCTTCCGGTTCAAGATGGCGTCTTGACCAAAAAAGTCCTTGTTACATCTAATATTTTATGGCAGTGCGTCCTTATATAACTTAATTGGACTTTGTTGTTCCCTCGTTGAAACAGGAGCTCTTATCCAAAACGAGAGGTAAACTCATTAAATACCTACAACCCCTTTCACATTTCTGTGGATTCGTGACGATTGGAATTTCGGTTTCTTGGATTGGAACCCGTTAAAGTGACCATTCTTAAAACTAGTATGTCTCAATGTGCTGATGTTTACGATAAAGTCTTGTATTAAAAGTTATGTGCAAAGTGATGAAATTAATTTCAATACACATACGACGACCTTGGTACAAATTGGAGAGCTCATTGTTGGTGGGGAGGAAGTAATGAACCGTGACAGACCCAATTCGTCAACATGGATGAAAGTAATTGTAATTATGTGTAACATATTTTATAATAAAGAGAGTCAGGAGTTGAGGACAACTAACCACAACACTTGTTAATCGAACAGCGTAGATTTCTTTAAATTCATCAGGAGAGTAGTAAAAATGTTACTGTGGTCTACCATACAGACACACCTACTTTCAATAGCAATGACCATATAACAGAGCTACCGCTCTTTACCAATTATGTTAAATCGTCGCTAGTCCACATCAAACAATTGTGTAGTTTAAATTCACATTTCGATTTCAGCAACATTGAGAGCACTCAAGACAAAAGTAGCAGTCGCCAGAGCGACGGTGTACCGTGTCCTGCTCTCAACATCTGTGTCGTCAGATATTGACTACGGTTCTCGTCGAATTAGAGAGCACCAGCGTTGAGGAGATCTTCTAATCGAAGTGAAGGAACGAGAGGAATAAGAAGGAAAGTAGGAAAGCAGCCGAATGTGTCCTATACAAATTTTGGAAATTAACTAAAGCAATGAATAAAAAAATAAGATGCTTACAACAGAGTTAACTGGCCAGCTGATATATTTGCCAAGTAAAATCAGCATCGACTCGTGGATAATTCGATGGATAGCAATGATGCTGATGTCCAGACCTGTTGCTCTGAAATTGAAATCCTGAACATCAGAGTTCAGAACTATAGCACCGGAATTGCCACAGGGGTCGTCACTATCACTTGTACTCTTTCACGTCTAAACATACAAAATGGCGCAGCTTCAGTAGGCTGGATGCGGCAGGATACTAACATATGCAGAGGACCTCTTGCTGCACAAGCACGGCAGAAACAGAAGAGACATGATTTGTAGCGCCCAGAGTAATCTAGAACATTTGTCGCTATGGCCTACTGACTACAAAGTAGTCATCAATCGCACCAATGCAAAGATTGTTTTGCTCTCGCTGAACAACAACATAGTCGCAGACACAGTACCAGCAGCCACTTGCACAGGCATCAATATTGACAGGGAGCAGACTATGAAATATCTAGGCATCACTTTGGATAGAAGTCTATCTTTCACGATACATATAGACAATGTCATTCAAAAAGCTAGGATAGATGTCAGTGCAGTCAAAATCATGGCATCTGTAGAGAAGCCGCAGCGAACACTTTTTCAGATGATGAAGTATGTGATATTATCTGTTTTAGACTATGGTTTAGGTTTACTGACACTGTCGTAAACACAGGTGGATAGATTGGAGAGAGTTCAAAATGAGGCCATGAGAGCCGTCCTAGGATGCACAAGAGAAACATCTATCACAGCCATGAGGTTTCTCCTAGACCTACAGAGCATTAAAGCAAGACATAAAATAGCTCAGGTTAAAGAATACTTCAAAGTTGCAAATAAAGATCATCACCTCTTAATCTCTAGACAACACAAAAGGAAGGTGTATCAAGAGAGGAAAGTCTTGGGTAACAGACAGAAGATACCCTACTCAGAGTGTGTGGGCTGGAGGAAATGGAAAAGGCTGTGAATGTGTGGCATTTGGCAATGATAGAAAGTTATTGACAACAGTTGTGATACAGATGAGAAGAGAGTGCCGCAGCTTGGCTTCCAAGAGAACAGAGGAAATGATCCAACAACTGATACTGCAGCATTCGAAGCCACAGGGTACAATAATTTACACAGACTGCTCTAATCTAGGACCAAGGGCAGACCTAGTACAAGTTGGATAGATAGCATCAAGGCAATCCTGAATATGCATAACTACAGTTCAGTCAGAACAACACACCTGGCTCTGGAAATCAGACTACTTCCTCTTCAAAATTCCCTACGTTCGACGGCAAGTGGGAATCTACGAAAAAACCACCTGGGGATAGACAATAGACAATAGTTCCCTACTGTTTTCCCTAAAAACTGCTCAGTTGCCTAGCCATTGACTGACTATAAACAGTCTGACAGACGTCGCATTCTGCACATGCTCAGTAGCGATGACGCCATTCCTGGGCCGCCCCAACCATGATATATAGTAAAATACTTCCTTCTTCTTCTTCTTCTTCTTCTGCGTTCGTTCTCGAAACTCCTGCAGATCAGCAGGATGTAGTCCGGAGAACGGAATGCGTTGTGTCATGGTTTACAGCATTGACTAGGAGTCAACAATATGTGCGCCTTTCGGCCTGACATATCCGACTTCAGCATTGCTTTGGGTCACTGACCCTGTATGGGATGGGACAGCCAACTCCATCCCATAACCTCCTTAGTCGCCTCGCACGACAAGCATTGAAGGTAAATAGTGTTGCTGTTCTTTGCTCCCCTTTCGGGCCCCGATAACATAAGGGTGTAATATACTTCCTAATGACTAAGTGAGCCACTGGAAAATTTCAAGCACTCAGAAACAAGCGAGCTCTAATCCCGAGTCTTTTAGTTGGTGAAATTATGATTTAACACAATACTACCGTATCTCCTACTCAGACACCGCTTCTAAGTAACTCAGCTTCAGATGTTAAGTTGCATGCTTATTTTGGGAGGATTAAGGACGTATGTTTATTCTCCGAAGGCAGACATTCCTTGTAACAATATCCAAGTATCATCATGTCCTGCCAGACACATCGCATGCACCTCTGGACCAACCAGTCAATCATTCGAATGTCAGCTATGTTAAATCATCTGCACGACTATCATTCACGCCAACTAGGAGTCTGACAAAAAAGGGCAAAGGTGTAATGCCTGTTGGTCTGCATCTCTTTGTTATCCATGGGAACATTAGTTAGAAAACAAAAGTCATAAATATATGCAATACATGCAATGACAATGGCGACTTTTTTCTCATGTGATAAATTGTTATAATATCCTTCAATTTTCTTTAGGCACCTCCTACTTTCTTCATCCTGCAAAGAAAGCATTTTCTATATATTCTTTGAACCCTGAAGAGGAAGATGAGGCGACAGTTGCTACACCAGCGCTCTTTTTTGTGAAAATTAGCTTTTTAAAAAATTATATAATTTCCCCTATTCACAATGTACATTCACACCATTCACATGTACATAATGTTTGTATTAAATATGAGAGTCAATGCTTTTTTTACAAGAAAGAAACCCAGGATGTTGCAATGAATATCGGTGCATTGTTTCTTTGCTAAGTCAATGATCAGACTTTTAGACAACGGGGATGTCCATACACTAATTCACAGTAAGAGTTAGTATGAGTATGCACAGATATGACAGTTGTTGACAAGGAGCAGGATAATTTCGACAAGCTTTAAGTTAGTTAAACTGTTTATATACAAAAATTAAATATGAAACATGTTTAGAAAAATGTGAGACAGCACGTATTTTTGTCGTATATTTTACTGTTAAAATAATTTTTGTTTTTGTTTTTATGCTTTTCGTACATTTCACTGTTTAAAAAATAGGTGTGTTTGTGGTTGTTTTTTTTCAGATGAGGAAGGGCTTCAACATTTTTGCACGTAATTAAGCAGGGAGCTACCTACATTTCTTTTTTACAGTCGTTGACAAAGGGGGGGGGGGGATGTGTAGAAATTTGGTAACAAAGTGTTGACTTCATTTATAGACAACACAACAACAGAAGATAACAAGATTTAAACCCATTCAGACTAGTTGACTACTCCAGCGATTTAATGCATGGAATGCACAACACGAGAAGATTGTAATAAGATTTAAACCCATTCAGACTAGTTGACTACTGTAGCGATTTAAACTATGTATATATGTAGTAGCAGCCCATCACCCAGCTCCCCCTACCCTCGAGTCTGAGTAGAAGGCTCCTCCAATTGGCATTGGACAAAGCCGAAAGGTGAAGTCTCTTGGATATGGAAGAAAGCTCAGAACCTCTCCCCACCACCCCCATTGCACATAGGATAGGAAGTAAGAGATAATCGCTCGTAATTTCTGGAGTTCTCAAACAAACAACATGTATATATTTAAAGACAAAATGTACTTTCTCAATATCTTTGTAGTCCATATAACTTGTTAAGTTGAATAAGCTGTGCGGATTATCTGCAAATGTCATCGCTCCAAATTCGATGCTACTTGCTCCTATCTGAAAATTCTCAGCCAAGTTGGATGCAAACCCAAGACTTCCATTAAAATATCCAGTACTGACACTAGAGGATGAATCAAATATGAACAGAACATCCAGCTGACCTTTGACACAATCTGCCATTGAAAATACAAAAACAAAAACCATGATAATCAGCAAAAATCCTAATGAAAAAGGGTTAAACACAAAAATAAATGGAAAGATACTACAACTAAGTAGATTATTACCAATATCTTGAACAGGTAATCACAATTGATGGTAGAAACAGATGGTGAAAGGTGAATAGGAATTATTAAAAGTACTTTCAATGATATGATGAAAATATTAACATCTAATCAAATCACTTTATCTTTCTTTTCGCGTTACCTCTTTATGCCTTGCGACGTCAGGGATGGAAGTATTCGCTGGAAAAGGCCTTTTTGTGTGCTTCATATATGTTTGTTTTCGTTGATTCATTTATTTATGTAATCCATATTTTCCATGGTCTGCCCCTGACTTTGTACACATTGTGTCTGTATAGTAATATTTTTTAGGAAAACTATTTGATGGTAGTCTGGAAGCATGTGCGAATCTCTTAATCTACTGTCTTCTGATGTAATCCATGAGTAGCATTGCTTGTTGGTTTTCTGATGTTTTTATTTCTAATTATGTCTCTTATAAACAAATCACAATCATTAAAAATTATAACTATAAAATTTTATTTCAATTCTACATGAATATATGGCTCATAAACTCGGATAATAGAGAAACAACTAGAAGACAGAATTGATGTTCTTTAGATATAGCAAAATCGGGAGAACTTCGTTTGCAAGAGAATAAAGCGAACGATGAGTTACGACAACACTGTTTATAAAAAAAACTATTAAAGTAAATAAAAAACAAGTATGGTATTATAGACATTAAACGACATGACACCAATTGAACCTATCACTTGAAGGTATAGTAAAGGGGATGGATGCATGCAAAACGTAGGCAGTTACAAATAGGAGGGTTGGTTGGTTGGTTGGTTACTGATCCAGCGGTCCATGTGCTCATGTCTTTTGACCTAATGCCATTAAATGGCATTATATTGCTGGGAATATTGCTGGTGGATTTTCGGCCCACCCCGGGACAGAGCCAGAGAATAACTATCACACCTCCAGGAAGGTAGGTTTAAACCTATGCATTGCTCCTAGCCACTATAGCCAAGATAGGGTTCACTGTGCTCATTTCCCACCACCAATTGACTACTGGTTATGCCGAACTTCTCTATTGCTCCAGGCATGCAACAAAATGTTCAAGTCAAAAGGATTGTCACGTCCTGAATCACTGTGCCTCTATGCTGGGTCTAAGACATAGGAAAAAACAGTGCTGTCAGTTTCCTCCTCCCCAATGCTGCACAGTACATCTCTGGCTCCCTCCCAACCACAGAGGGTGCATACATATATATTCAGGTAAACATGAAACACATTTCAACAACAAAATAAACGCACAATTGTATAGATGACATGCCATGAAGCTTCTCTAAGACGATAACCTCAATATAACGGCATGTCATCCACTAAGGTTTTCGGTTTCATGGGTGGTTTGTATAGTGGGCCATTGGTAGGAGCAACAGACGTAACCACATGCGTACAAATATGAGGGAAATATCACGAGATGTGCATGTTAGAGTATAATGATAATGAAAGAGACTTATGTAAAGCTGTCTACCACGTGGTAAATGAAATATTGCTAAATTTTAAAACAATATGGTTACATTTCAATTTTATAAATACGACAAATACACAGATGCAACGTTTCGACCACCAGGTCTTTGTAAAACGTGAAAGCAAAAATAAAAACTGGAATTAGAATAGACGAAAACTATATTAAAGGAAAGTATGTAGGCATATATGTTATTATATAAGAAATAGATTGAAATAGAGTAAAGTACAATATAAATATCAGCAACATGTTGAGATAAGTAAATACTTAATGTAAATGTTGAAATGCGTATCAGAAATATGATTCACAATTCAATATCACAGGTTAAAATTAAAATCACTATTCATATATACGAAATCTGAATAGTTCTTCATCCCACCAAACACTGAAGCCTGAATGGTGGGTGAAAGAGTCTGCAAAAAAGGAAAAGGTAAGACTGAAAGACTAAAACTAAGTGGTTCTGAACATGACAGCACAGGGTGTGATCCCATGTGAGGGATCAAGAGAAATTATATATTAATGAATGGGACGTATTAATACCATAGGGTTGAAGATTGCCCATGGTATAAATAAGACGTTTCTCCATGTCGAGGTGTGTCTTGTGGTCGGATGTGCAAGATTGGTTAGATATTACCTAGATATATACTGTCCTATGTGGCTGGCGTCGGTGAAATGAGAGGACAAGCACGTCCTTAGACGAATTATTCTTTAGACGAATAGCATAGAGCTTACGGAATACATTGATCCTTAAGTCTTAATCCAGTTTCTCTATTGTATGTAAGATGGCATCGTTTGTTAACGATTGCAAAAATGCCATTTCTAGAGAAACATATGAAGCCATGATGGATGGTAAAGATAGCCTTAGGGAGGATTGTGCTGTTTTGCACCACAAAATTGCACGATTGTATGGTCTACCACAAGGTGCAGTGCCTCTTTTCCTACGTGTGTCCACGTGGAAACGGTTATGGACAAGAAGATTTTCAAGTTATTATCACATTTATATGCCACAAAAAATATATACCATTAAGACTATATGCCACCATGACTATATACCACTAAGACTATATGCCATAAGGTTTATATACCACCAAGACTATATACCATTAAGACTATATGCCACAACGTTTATATGCCACTAAGACTATATGCCACCATGACTATATACCACTAAGACATTATGCCACCAAGACTATATACCACTAAGACTATATGCCACCAAGAATCCATCCTTGAAAACCTCATGGGTTGCCTGGTCCAACATATGAATGGGTAAATATTGAAACATGTCTTTTTTAAGAAACGATTATCAGTGGTATATGTCATGATGATCTTGACTCAATCCAATGAATTCCTCATCTGATGGGTGAAAGTGACCTGGCCGAGAGATGGCCTGGACTCCGTAGAGGACATAGATAAGAGTAGATTCAGGATAGAGGCGCAGTCGGAAAAAATACAACATAATCTGACCTTGATTTAGGATATCCTCATCATCTTGACAGTGTCGGCTACGCCAAAAGCATGAAAGGGAAGGACTGGCGGCATGCTAGTGGGTGCGAAAATGTAAACAAAAGATAATTGTAAGCATTAGTGGGTCTGTGGTGAACCGATGTGGAGAGTCTGGAACAGCCAATAGTAACAGTGATGTCGAGGAATTCCAGAGAAAAGGTATAGAGGAAGTATATTGAATTGCTGGATAATATCCCTTAATAAAGTTAATGGATCGGGGTAGGTCCGCTGTAATCAGCTGTATATATTCGATACATGCTGGGCAAGGGACCTTGGTAACTCCTAAATAATTGATATTCATCAATACAGATGACAATACAGATGACAATACAGTTGACAATACAGATGACAATACAAATGACAATACAGATGACAATACAGATGAAAAGGGAAACATAGTCATAACCAATTTTGGTCATTAGGGCTACGCCCCTTGTCTGTTAAAAAAGTGTTCATAGATCTAAAATGAGTTAAGGTTAAGGAAAAATTTTTAAGAACCAACTCAATGAGATGCCTGGGTGTGTTGTTTGACAGAAGTCTATTTTTCAGGGAACATGTTGACCACGTTATCATAAGGTATGCAAAGGCTTAGCAGCAAAGACGGTTATGGCTGCTACACAGTTAAGAGGTTGTTATGTCTTTTGTACCAGCGTTTGGTAGTAGCTGTGGTGGAATATGCACTATAATATGGTGGAATATTCGACTCTTAGCCAAACTCTGATCTAAAGACTTAATAAAATCCAGAATATAGCAATGCACATCATTCTTGGGTGCACAAGAGACACATTGACAAGAGCTAGGCAGTACCTACTCGAATGTCCTACGACAGAGCACAGATTACAGTATTGCCGTGCACGGGCGTACCTTCAGATACATGCAGATAATGGGCTTCCTTTGCATTTCGAATACAGAAATTTAAAGGTAGCAGACTTATGAGCAGGAAGTCGTGGATGGGAAGTGCTGAGGATGTCATACAAAGCGTGTGCAGATTGCAAGATCTGGCAACCTGTGCGGAATAGATAAGTCTACCCACATATTTCGAAATTTGTTTGAGAATAGTACTAACACTTAGCAGGGAATGCAAACACTAGTGTCCCACGGCATTGGAGCAAGAGGTACAGGCTTTGGTCAGTGAGAATGCCGTGACACGGAACGAAGGAGTAATGGCTCGAGCTGACGTTTTGAGCTCCATAAGAGATATAGCACACGAGAGTGAGAGTGGGGATGATGATCCTTTTCGATGACCAGGATTAAAGATGAGGGTTTAATTTCGGTGTTGCTAAAAGTGAACATTTTGGAGAGCGCAGAAGAATGATGGTCAACCAGCAGAGGACCGGTACTGTCAGCAGAATTTTAATGGCGAATACTCTCTGGGAGTGATCGGAGGAACTATGGACGTGTCCAGTTTGCAGTGATGATGATCCGACGACAACTAGCTGACCAATTCCGTCAGAAGGATGATGGTCAACATCACAATTGAGAAATTATACCGTATGTAGAGAAAACATAGGGGTCTCGGTGGTTAGACCCAATGCACATGTTAGCTTACGAGTTGAGAGAACAGGGTTGAAGCAGACGTAGTTTGCTCGTGTGAACGGTGGAAAGATAATCATAAAGTTGCCTTTTAAAGTTGTGACAAGAAATCAAATAAATGTGGATAATCACGGTTATTCAGAGTGAGGGGTCGTAACTTCTGCAGCAGTGTAAACAGTTGAATGTCACACTCAGACAACAGTAGAGTAATACTCACATAGATTACTCTCATATGTTTGAGTCCATATTTAGTATCCAAACTTTGCAAGAGCATACGCTCTTGAATGATACGGTATAGAAGAAATTGGAGCTGAATGTTACGGTTAAGCAGAGTGCAATATCAAGTCAAGAGACAGATATTGGTATAAAAGTCAGTGTGGACATATTGGTAGAAAGGTTAGTGTTGACATATTGGTAGAAAGATTAGTGTTGACATATTGGTAGAAAGATTAGTGTTGACATATTGGTAGAAAGGTTAGTGTTGACATATTGGTAGAAAGGTCAGTGTTGACATATTGGTAGAAAGATTAGTGTTGACATCTTGTTAGAAAGGTCAGTGTTGACATATTGGTAGAAAGGACAGTGTTGACATCTTGGTAGAAAGCTCAGTGTTGACATCTTGGTAGAAAGGTCATGTTGACATATTGGTAGAAAGAAAGTGTTGACATATTGTTAGAAAGGTCAATGTTGACATATTGGTTCAAAGGTCAGTGTTGATATATTGGTAGAAATGTCAGTGTTGACATATTGTTTGAAAGGTCAGTGTTTACATATTGGTGGAATGGTCAGTGTTGACATTTTTGTAGAAAGGAAAGTGTTGATATATTGGTAGAAAAGGTCAGTGTTGTCATATTGGTAAAAACAGTGTTGATATATTCGTATAAACGGTATTGATATATGGGTCGAAATAGTGTTTATATGGGGGTAGAAACAGTGTCAATATATTGGTAGAAACAGTAGTTATATATGGGTAGAAACAGTGATATATAGTGTTAGAAACAGTGTTTATATAGTGGTAGAAACAGTGTTGATATATTGGTAGAAACAGTGTTGATATATTGGTAGATAACGCTTGTCTCATTTATCTTTTTCTCATGCCTTTGTCCTAATACTCCCGCAGATTAGCAGAATAAGATCGAAATTCGTTGTGTCTAGATTTTCAACGCTGCTGAGATATCTGATCTTTTCGGCCTAACACATCCGACTTCAGCGTAGCTTCTGGTTCATTCTATTTGGGATATGACAGTCAGCTTCACTCCATAACCTTCTTAGTCGCATCTTACGACATGTCTTATTCAGGCGAATAACGTTACTGCTGGAAGACAATAATAAAATGGTCCGAAGGATTCTGTATGATTCCATTGTGAATGAGAATAGCCGAGACACCTGCAAAGAACATAGACTATACTTGTTGACTCGTAAACGAGACTGCTAGTCCAATACTTTAACATTGTTTTTGTGCACTGAGAATCGCGTTATTGTGCGCACAGCTACCTGTAACACTGCAAAACTGTACCTGTAAGGTACCGCTATATATGACTCAAGCATATATTACTCACCTTGTCCACTAACATAGACACATCTGATAGCAAACACAGAGAGCAATAGCTTTACCAACTTGTGTTCATTCATTTTTGTCTTCGGCAATTCTGATACACGCGGTAAACAACAAATAATACGAAACATAAACACTCCCTTGTATGGATTGTCTTTTATTTCTAGTAGAAAATGGCGACGTTCTGAAGTTAATCGTGCTGTTTTATATACTCTATTATCATACCCGGAACTGGTTTTTATCTTGATATCTCAGAAAAAAATGCGTACTGTAATTCATCTCTATTTTCTGTAAGCATATATTATCATATATCTGTTGTATATATCTGTAGAATATAGCTCACAGAACAGAATGCGTTGTGTTAATATGTTCATGTTTTTTGTGAAGCTCTACCACAGTTAGATTTCTTTAGTGCCGTACTTTTGAATCCAACGGGGTTTCTCTTGTAATATGATATTCCTACTAGATTTCCCTCAGAATGTAGTCCAGATGATGTAAATACATTTATTTGCAGTTATATTAGCGCCAATAGTTCCACACATCCTAGTTTGATGGTAGTAAATAATACATTCAGTGTTTTAACACTTCCATTGAACAGTGGATGTTCCTAGCTATATCGCTAGTAGGACTACCGTTGGTTGAAAACTATTATGTGTACTGCACACTCCTCACCAACCACAAACATTGGCACGATCATACTTTAACACTATACAGACATCTGTGTGGCTATGAACATATTCGCACATGCCCACTCGACCTGTTTATTTCAACTGTTGCACCACATTAGTTCAACTGCTTCACATCATCATCTCAACTGTTTCGCCTCATTATTTCAACTGTTTCACCTATTTCAACATTTTCAACGTATTATTTCAACTGTTTCAACATTTTCAACTTTTTATTTCAACTATTTCACCTTATTTATTTTTTTACTTAGTCATTATTTTTTTTAATGTGAAAAATCTGAAAATGAAAGTGTGTGTTTTTTTTCAGCAGGCATGTCTCCTAGCTCCCAGCATGTCTCCTAGCTCCCAGCATGTCTCCTAGCTTCCAGCAAGTCTGCTAGCTCTCAGAAAGTCTCCTAGCTCCCAGCAAGTCTCCCAGCATATCTCCTAGCTCCCAGCATGTCTCCTAGCTCCCAGCATGTCTCCTAGCTTCCAGCAAGTCTGCTAGCTACCAGAAAGTCTCCTAGCTCCCAGCAAGTCTCCCATCATATCTCCTAGCTCCCAGCATGTCTCCTAGCTCCCAGCAAGTCTCCTAGCTCCAAGCAAGTCTCCTAGCTCCCAGCAAGTCTCCCAGCTCCCAGCATATCTCCTAGCTCCCAGCATGTCTCCTAGCTCCCATCAAGTCTCCTAGCTCCCAGCAAGTCTCCTAGCTCCCAGCAAGTCTCCTATCTCACAGAAAGTCTCCTAGCTCCCAGGAAGTCTCCTAGTTCCCAGCAAGTCTCTTAATATGCTTCGTCCAAGTCCATCTCCATGATAGTCATGCGTGCAAATGTCGATCATTCTAGACAAATTCAGATTTTAGATTTTTCTCTGGCTGCCGAAACAAAGTATACTCAAAATGACCAATGAACAATCCAGATTAGGGACAACACGCAGGACTATATTGAATAGAGACTCAGTTCATCTACGCCATAGATGATACAGTTCTTGTATTGATTATCCATACACGCCTCCTTTTCTAGGAGGTCACTTTCAGTAAATGGGAAACCTGATTTACACCAATTCAGTACCCTTAAATCAACCAATCTTTTCTACACGTCCAGAGAGAGATGTGAACATTTTCTTTCAATTTGTGCACAGATGCTAATGTGTATAATTTTCACTGATCCCTCCCCATATTTTTCCAAGACGACTGGGATTTAACATATTCTTTTCTTTTACGCTGTTCTTACACGAATTGTACTTTTAGCAAATCGTTACAAATATTAGTCTTGGAAGGAAGGTTTCAAGGAACGAAACCAAAATGCAGTCTAGGAATATAATGTAGATCAATATTATGATGTATATCAAGAGTATAATGTTGATCAAGATTATAATGTAGATCAATATTATAATTTAGATCAAGATTATAATGTAGATCACGATTATAATGTAGACCAAGATTATAATGTAGATCAAGATTATAATATACATCAAGATTATGATGTAGACCAAGCTTATAATGGACACAGATATTATCAAAACCTCTGGAATATGACACTGGAAGTAGCAGTGATTTGTATAGATCGGTCTAGACTAAGGTATTGACTTTAATAGTTCATACTACATTCAAAATTTTCATGGCAGCCATAGCTATTTAATAATAATACCAAGTACTGGAGGTTCCAAATGTAAAGATTTCCAGATGTAGAGGTTCCAGATGTAGTGAATAATTGTGTGAATGGTAGTTTATCTTTTTATCTTTTTCTTCTGCATGCATTCTCAAACTCTTATCATCTAGCAGGGTATTGTACGGTAAGGTGATTGCATGTTGTCATGGTTTAGAGCTTAACTTCTACAGGTGCGCCTTTTGGACTGATACATTCACAGTATGGTTTTATCTCATTTTTACATTCTATAAAATGGGACAGGTAATTCATCTTCGAAACCTCCTTAGTCTTGTCTTAGAACATGTATTGTTGTTCAAAGGGTTGCTAATATGTTGTCCCTATTCGGTCCCCAGCACCATGTTGACGCCGCGTTAGCGCAGTGGTTAGCGCACTGGCTTCGCATATGAGTGGTCCTGGGTTCATTCCCCAGTTGAGTCGGAAATGTTTTCCAATCGCAACGGCTCCCAGGTCGACCCAGCCTTAAATGGGTACCGGATTAATCCGGGAAGTAAAGACTGCGAGGGAGAGGAGATGGCTACCGCCCTCATTTGCAGAGCCTGTGAAATGTGAGATCGCTAACATCTCACACCCCTACGGCATCAATAAATGCTATGGGTTACTTTACTTTACCATGTTGGCGGTATATGTAATTTACCGTATCTAACCCTTGTTTAATCTCACAAATCTAGACCTCAGACTTTGCCTGATATGGGACGTTTCATCAAATATGTTTTGATATATTCACTAACAGTCTGAAGATAATAAAGAGGCACACTCCACCCAACTTGAATTCATGCCGTAAGATTACCAAGTTTCCAGGTCCAGATTCATGTCTGTATGATTACCAAGTTTCCGGGTCCAGATAGCATGAAACTTGCGTATCAATTTTGACACAACTATAACAATAATACTGGAGTTAATTAAATTGCATAGATCTATTGTATCGTCGCTGCTTATTATTTTCAACAGACACAAGAGAAGAAGCGGGGGATGGGGGATTACTGCACAGGTCACTCGTGATGTCTAGGTTACTGTGTTTACTCTTTGATAATTTTTTTTTTTCAAATAGAAATGGTTGAAGGTTACATACAAGGGATCCGCCTTGGTGTAGTGATTAAGCTATTCGCTTTGTACTTACGAGGTCATGTGGTAGAATCTTGCTAGCGACTTTTTTTGGAGATCACTGGTTATTATCTCTTGTCACTACGTGTTATGATTGATATTGACAAGTACCTTGCCACTTGCTTGAGAAGAACGCAGTACATATGGGGTGAACTACGTGAGGTACAATCAATTCTTTGCACCTTTTCCACTTACATTTCTTCTTCTTCTGCGTTCGTTCTCAAACTCCTGCAGATTAGCAGGATGTAGTCCGGAGAACGGAATGAGTTCTGTCGTGGTTTACAGCAGTGCTGCGATATCTGCACATTTCGGCCAGACACATCCGACTTCAGCATGGCTTTGGGTCACTGGCCATATATGGGATGGGACAGCCAACTCCATCCCATAACCTCCTTAGTCACCTTTTACTACATGCGTGGAAAGTAAACAGTGTTGTTATTCTTTGCTCCCCTTTCGGGCCCCGGCAACACACCGGCGTCCACTTACATTAACCCTATTTTAGACGATGTAGTTTTTATTTACAGCAAATCATTTGACACATATATCTTCGTGATTTTGTGTTTACATTTCTAATGGTTATTTCCCTTTAAAACCAGATATTTATGTTCAAGCTTAAATTTATCAAATTGTGCAAGATGTATATGCTATTCTGCATGCATTTAAATTTGCAAATGCATTATTTTTCAGAAACTTTATGAAAAAAAAATGTTTCATTAACACAAGGTTTTACAATTAATATTTCTTAATTAGTTTCACTTTAGTTAGATAAAATATTCAGTATTGATACCACTTTAGTTTATTTCTGCATTCAAGTACTGCCCAAAAAATATACTCCTTTCTACCTACAAATTCCATTATAGAGAAAAGGGTACCACGCAAATAGAGACAGTAATATACAATGTTTATAAATTATTTTTACATAACATGCATACATGAGCCGAATATTCAGTAAACATATTTTTTATCATGGACAACTATAAATGTTCTAGTAGATTGTTAATGCAACTGACACGGTCTCGTCAGCTCATCTTTTATGCAAGGTAGCTTTAAAACGTTACCGGAATTAGTGGATAATTTAGAAATAAGTAACAATAGAATTATATACAGTACATTTCCTAAATGTATTTCCTTTCGGCAACTGCACACATTTGTTAACGTGCATATACTGATGCAAACTGTAAAATACTACACTAAAACGTGATAAATAAGAAATTATTACATTAATTACATTAATCCTTAGATATTACCAGCAAAAAACAGTATAGCTGGCCATCTTCTTATGGGACATATGAGACCTCAACGTGACATATAAAATGTAGGGAAAATATTATTCGTCTATTGGGGACATGACAATTACATCTAATGAACTTCAATGTACTTCTTAAAGAAAAATTGCTGGTCCTATTTCACACGACAAATTGTTAATTGATTACGCAAACACGAACTGGCTCCCCTCCTCAGTTGAAGATGCGTAAACACAGTGTGTTTTCGTGACAATTGGCACAATACACGTCTAATTAACATCATTTTAATGTAATCTTATAGTCCATTCTTATACGTGACACTTCGAAGACAAATTGTAATTCACTAAATCTTAATATTATATTTATTTATTTCAATAACTTAAGTTCAACGTACTCCGTTCATGTCTTGTGCTCTAGATCGTCTTTGGTCGTGGGATGTATCGAAACCTGGAACAATATAGAGATATTTATATTGAGTAAGATAAGATACGTCGTATTATGATTACTAAAATATTGGTTGTTGACTCACAGATAGACAAGGAGATTTAAAACAGTACTAGAAGATGAGTTATGGCTTAAAAATAGTACTATAATACGAGATATGGCTTAAAAATATTAAAAGATGAGATATGGTTTTAAAATATTACTAGAAGACGAGATATGGATGAAAACAGAACTAGAAGATACGTCATGTAGAAATATTTGAAAATCTTTGTTTTACATTACGTAAATAAGAATAATCAAAACGATTGATGGTTATGTAAGATGGTTAAAAACACTACCAGGTGATTATGTAGGTCATGTATGATGGTTAAAATCACAACAAAAAGTTTATGTAATTTATTTATGATAGGTAACAACACCACCAGATGGTTATGTAGGTTATGTAAGATGGGTTAAAACAAACACCACCAGACGGTTATTAAAGTTGTGAAAGAGTTTTTTAAAAAAACACCACCACGTGATTATGTAAGATCGCTAACACCCATCGTTAATGTATTGTTTTTATCTAGAGCTCAATCAACGTCCATCGACGCTTTGAGCTGTGTTTTGTTTACTTTTTTCTCTAGTATACTGGTTATAGGTAATGAACAGAAAAATGTCGTTTTGCTAATAGCAGTTGCCACGGATAGTATAAATTAGTCAAATATCGTGAGGAGTTCAGAACAACCGTAACGAAGACTACATTATGTAAAACCAGGTCATGTAATGTGTACACCTTGTGGAGAGGTACGCTGTTTCCACCAGGGACTTGACTTCAATTTTGTTTATACCAGATCTTTTTGACCATCTAAAATAATAGAGATCATTGTTCATTTAATAATGTTTACATTAAGATTACCTGTGTTCTCAGAATCCCTATAAATATCATAACATTGTAAAAATCAACGAAGCAAAATCTATTAACATGTTGAAAGCTGTTGTTGTTTTTTCTCGTGTAGGTTAAGATTACGAAATAAACATTTTTGATTAGGTTAGTCACGACAAAGATGAGATTATTGTGTTGTAAACAACTCGTCAGTTTTTTATTTATAAATACCTGTAGCATAACTGTAGTTGTCCAATTGTATATTTAAGTGGTTGCATCCCCTACACAGTCAAAGGCTATTCACATTTGCGTACGTTCTGTAATTCCTGTTGGTTAGAATGTAGTCCAGAGACAGGTGTACATTGTGTCATTGTTGATTTCCTGATGTATTTCTGTCTGATGTTAATCATGGACAATCACCAATAACGTGAGAAACAAAATTACAGCTTTTATAGCAAAATATTAAAGAGGAATCCTCAGAATAGTATGGTCCAAAAATATCACTAAAAGGGACATTCTGGGAGAATTGAAAGTAAAATAAAACTGGCTAAACAACAACAAACTCATAATGCAGCAAAATGGATTTGAACCGGGTCCTCTCAGATGACACACATTCGCCTCGCAACTTGAGTCATTACGTTTCTGTATACGACAACACCATGATTTTCTTTATTAATAAATCCTCCATACACCTATATTACATATGTTAAATAACAACGTTACCTCTGGAACATTACAATTATTTTCTGATACCATGCTGGTGTGCCTCGCGTCCAGGTATCCCCGACTTTAGCATTAGTGATTGGGTAGAGCTGTGAACTTGCTCGATGTTAGGGTAAGCCCGACCCCTCTTAGTTTCCAGCCTCTGTTGTTGGACTAAGCCCCCCCCCCATCACCACTTCAAGCAGTTGGCTTGGATGGGAAGCTTTGAGTAGTCAGTGATTGTTTGTGAGAGATTGTGAGTAGTCAGTGATTGTTTGTGAGAGATTGTGAGTAGTCAGTGATTGTTTGTGAGAGATTGTGAGTAGTCAGTGATTGTTTGTGAGAGATTGTGAGTAGTCAGTGATTGTTTGTGAGAGATTGTGAGTAGTCAGTGATTGTTTGTGAGAGATTGTGAGTAGTCAGTGATTGTTTGTGAGAGATTGTGAGTAGTCAGTGATTGTTTGTGAGAGATTGTGAGTAGTCAGTGATTGTTTGTGAGAGATTGTGAGTAGTCAGTGATTGTTTGTCAGAGATTACGGCTAATTCGTGGGTGGGAAATAGTAGTGATCAGTCAGTAAAACGTAGGAAGAGAAAAGAGACGTAACAGTTTGAGAGTACAATGACAACCGCCATCAAGCGGAGACGTTATATTTCTCTAGTAGCGCTCGTATGTAATGCAATTTTTGTAAAGCTACGGAATATGATCTTCTTTAAATATCATAGTTAAACAACTTTTATGTGTCTTGCCTTCCAATATGTGTCAATCTAGATGTTGCATGCAATTTATCTTTAACGAAATATTTGTGTTAACTATTTTAGACAACGTATACTATTGGCAGAGGACTAGTCATATAGAAACTCATGTAATGGTATATCAAAGGCGCTTTGTTGAATATAAATGAAACATCATATCACAAGATGTTTGCTGATTTCAAAAATATATGAAAAATCATTATCACAAGATGTTTGCTGATTTCAAAACTACATGAACCATCACTATCACAAGATGTTTGCAGATTTAAAACTATATGAACCAACATTATCACAAGATGTTTGCTGATTTCAAAACTATATGAACCATCATTATCACAATTGGTTTGCTGATCTTAAAAATATGTGAATAATCCTACTTGCAATGAATCATCTGGTCCTGAAATTATATGAATCATAAGTCTTGCGGTGTATTTATTGATCTTCAATAAATGATTGTATTTGCTGATCCTGTCAAAATGATTTTGTATTTGCTAATCCTGTCTAAATTATATTTATATATATATATATATATATATATATGATATCATATGACAAAATCTTTCTATCACGTAGTCAGTCTTTCATATTGCTTTTCTGAACTCATTAACCGAATCCAGCCTACATGTCACTAAAAGTGTTAACTTTAAATACTCCGATATGTCTGCTATACATTTTCTTCTTGGTCCACATTCGCATGTTACCGTCGACAATTCCCGTCAGTATTAGTATTTCCATACCACTATCTATCTTTATACATCAAAATAATATATGCTTTCTTATCATAATGTTGTGAAGAAGTCAGTTCTCATTTATGTTTACCACACTTTTCAATTTTTGGTTTGAATGTTTCACAATCCATGTATCTCCATATCAAAATGTGTCTGTAGCATCTCATCTCGAAGGCGGCAATTTTCTTTTCCGTTGGCCTGTTCAGTGTCCACGATTCTCATCCATAGACTGCCACATATACTTGATCTAATTAGTCATACTTTTGTTATGCAGTCGGTTCCTTTCCAAATGTTTTATTTTAATTAAGTGTGGAGATTGCTATAGCGATTCTTCTCTTGATTTCTATTGAATAGTCACCTACACTGTTGATGTTCGTTCTCAGATATTCGAAATGTGTTATTTCTTCTATTTCTTGGTAGCAAGATATTATTTTCCTACATTTGGAACTATCCCACAAGTATATCTTTATGTTGAGCTTATGCGGAACTGCGTTCTATTGATACAAGTATTTTACAATTGTAATTAGTTTCTCTATTTCTTTAAAATTATCCATTTTTAAAAAAAGCAAAAGAGAAGTATACTGTTCATTTAATAGATGTATATTACATGCTGCTAGTAAAACCATACCTAGGGGGGCACGCAAGAACTACAAACCCTACTGGAATAATGAACTGGAAAAGCTGCAAAATGAGATGGAAACATCTAGAGAGCAGGCCGAGAGCAGACCTAGCCAAGAACATCACAACAAATATCAGCAAACAAAGGCTAAATTTCATAGAGCCAAGTTACAAGCCAGACGGAGCAGCTGGAAAGAAAAAACAGAGTCGCTGAACATAGAAAGAGATACTAGGAAATTATGGAAACTTGTAAAACAACTAAATGATGAAGGGTCAGGGAGAAATACCAGGATCACACTTTATAAAGATGTAAACATTTTAACAGGTAACCATGCAGCTGATTATTTTGCAGATTCTTTTGCAGAAGACAATAACATCAAAGTCAGCCCTGACAAACAACAGGAGGATCGAGAGAACCGGCTAAACATTGGACAAGGAGAACCTATACCTGAAGTCATGGAGGTACCAATCACAATGAGAGAACTGGAGCATGCAATATCCAAATTGAAAATGAAAAAGTCCCTGGAGCTGATGGAGTGTCCAATGAAATGATTAGAAACCTGGGAATTGCAGCAAGAGTAAAGCTACTGCAGATCTTTAATACAAGCTGGTCCACAGGTAATGTACCACAGGCGTGGAGAGAAGAAATAATGATACCACTCCTCAAATCAGGAAAAGATGGCAACACAGTCTCCAACTACAGGCTGATCAGCCTCACAAGCTGTCTATGTAAAACAATGGAACGCATTATCAATCTTAGGATGCAGTGGTACCTTGAAAGTGAAAACCTTCTGGTATCACAGCAAGCAGGTTTCAGACAGTGCTACTCTACTGAAGATCAGGCAATTTACCTCTCCTGAGAGATTGACGATGCCTTCCAAGATAAGAAACTGGTACTAGCAGCATGGATAGACCTCAGAAAAGCATTTTATAAGGTCTGGAAAGAAGAGCTCCTAAAGAAATTGCGAAATTGCAAGGTTAGCTCAAGAATGTACAAATGGGTACAAGCATCCCTGCATAATAGAAGAGCCAGGGTACAATTAGATGGTCGCAAGAGCAAGAAAGTTCTACTGCGTCATGGAGTCCCCCAGGGAGGAGTCCTGTCACCCACACTTTTCTTGGTTTACATCAATGACCTAGTTGCTGAACTACCACATGGGATCAAAGTGGCAATGTATGCTGACGACCTGGTGATATAGTGCACGGAAGAACATGCGAAAGTGGCCACTAAACAAATACAAAGAGCTATCGATGCTCTAACCTTATGGGCTAATAGATGGTGCGTCAGCATTAACACAGATAGGTGCAGCACTACACTCTTTACCCTCTCACCAAAACAAAAAGCCGGTCATATGAAAATAGATGGAGAACTCTTGAAAGAAGACAAACAACCCACATACCTCGTAGTTACTTTTGATGATAAACTGATATGGAAGCAGCACATAAACAAAGCAACAACATAAGCCAGGAGGAAGTTAGCTATCCTGAGAAAGGTAAGTGGAACCACATGGGCAGCCAGTGGGAATATAATCAGTAAAGTTTACCAGCAAGGCATAAGACCACACCTGGAATATGTTTCAGCTGCATGGTGTTCTGCATCAAACACCACATTACAAGATCTAGATAAAGTGCAAAACCAGGCACTTTGAATAATGTTGGGAGCAATGAAATCAACACCCATAGCAGAGATGCAGAAAATTGGAAGAATGCAAACACTTGGCGAACGCAGAGACACAAAAGTACTATTTCAGGCAGAAAAGTTTAAGTGTATGCCAAGTCATCCAATGAAGGAAAGATTCCAAAATCTAGCAATGGGACGACTGAAAAGAAGCAGATTTATTCATCAAGCTAAACGACTCGGCAGACAACTTACAGACCTACCTGAAGTTGACAGCCCCTTAAGGCCTGTACCAGAACAAACCCCGTGGAGTGAAAGGCATGGAATGCCAATATACATTCAGACCCATTTGAAAAGAATACTAAGCGAGGACGAACAGAACAGTGTGCAGAGAAGGACAGTCACCCTCAGTTTCCTGGATGAGGAATATCCACAAGATATATGGGTCAGAGTATACACAGATGGGTCAGCAAAGAATGCCGTGAGGAATGCAGGTGCAGGTGTATATATATAGAATATCCACACAAGCCTAGAGATACCATCAGAACACCAACAGGAAAATTATGCAATAATTATGATGCTGAAATCCAGGCAATTAGTGTGGCAGCTAAAAAACTGCTAACTCCAACTCTGACCTACAGCCTGTGGTATTCCTGACAGATGCAAGGTCAGTGCTTCAAGCTCTCCAGTCTGGAAAACTAACAGACTTGCAAAAACTACTTAATGAATTGTCTTACCAGTATAGGGTAACCATGCAGTGGATACCCTCTCACTGTGGAATACCAGGAAATGAAAAAGCAGACCAACTGGCTAAGGAAGGTGCTGCCGAAGACCAACCAGATGTACCAATCACCTACCATCAGAAAAAACAATCTTCAAGTCAATAAGAAAGCCACAAACACCAACACAAGATGACTATCATATTATGAATAGACCAGAACAAGTTATAATTCTACGTCTCAGAACAGGACACAACCGACTCCGCAGTCACATGTATACAAAGTTCAAGATTGGCAACACGGCCATGTGTACATGTGGACAGGCAGCACAGAGTGCCAAACATATACTTCAAGAGTGTTCTGAGCATGAAACACTGAGGCAGACATATTGGCCAGAGGAAACAACACTGGAATCAAAACTCTATGGGACACTGTATGAACTACAAAAGACAGTGAGTTTTATTAAGGAGGCAGAATTACAGATATAGACATGTTTCAAGTGAACGAAAGAAGAAGAAGAAGAAGAAGAAGAATAGACACAATGAAAATTATTCCTTTTCTGCGTTCGTTATCACACTCTTGCCAATCAGCTGGATTCAGTCCAGAGAACGGAATGCGTACCTTCGTTTTTATATTGGATGCGCTATTTGCAACTTTCGCTTCGACATATCCGATTTCAGCATAGTTAATTTGTGTCATATTGACTTAACTTCTGTGATAGTTATCTCCACCTTCAAGTCTCCTTTGTCGCATTGTACCACATGCCTGGAAAGTCACAGTGTTATTAAACTTTGCACTTCTTCCGGACACTAGCAGCACAAAAACGACGTGCATGGCCTGACTTAGGAGAAACAGGACCTCTAGGAAGTTAACTAAGCCGGATTTAGGACAACGAGGACCTCCAGGCAGTTCATTGAGCTGGACTAAACTTTGGCAATTTAGCAAAATACTATCCTGTGTTTTCACAACATGTAGGCCTACTATTTCGTCCACTTTAAGGGCCCACCTTCGAGAGTGAAGCACTCAGCTGCTGTAAAGCTTATGTGGGCATAAGTTCATGAGTGGTGAAGAGAGTAGATATACATAATAAATAATTGTAAATAATACGGCATCCAGTAAATCCAGCTCATAACTTTACTAGGATCTCTGACGCATGTCACGCAATTGAAAATATCTACTTCCGCTAAGCGTATGAACACAATTCTCCTATAAGCTATGGCGTTTAGTATATGCGATTGAGCACACTATCACACGCCATTTGCCACACAGCCCGCGCGTGAGCGGCACATTCGGCGGACACGAGACCAACTTAGAAATAATCCACAAATATGCACAATGTCCGATGGAGGTCCGATCTTTATCACGTGGATTTTTTTCTGAGAACAAATGGGTGTTGAAAATAGAGTAACAGGTATGCATAAATTTAAAATATGTTTTCATATGAACTATTTTGCTTGATACATAGTATAGTATATTGTTTAGTTTTATGACTGATCCATGTAGCCAAATTGTTTATATTTTTTTAGTTGACGTGATATATTTTGTTTATGTGTGCTTTTTTTCCTTTTAAAAAACTTGTAAAAGTTAGATGTATGTGACCACCATATTTATGAGATAGAAATCGATTTCTCAGTTATTGTAAAGCTGGTGAATAATCAATATCTAAGAGTTATTTTGAAGCTGATGAATAATCGATATCTGTTATTGTGAAGCTGGTGAATAATCGATATCTAAGAGTTATTGTGAATCTATTGAAGATTTCGGCACTGCTGTTTCTATTGCCTTTGAGTGACGACAGTGAGGCTAAACATGCTATAAATAACATCGTAAGTCGCTAAAATCATTAGTAGGAACAAAGCGCCGCGCAAGTGAATGATAATCTCCCCCTCCCCCCCCCCCACCCCGCCAATCCTGTAGTGAATGCTTAGATAAGTACCGCTGAATATGAGATAAAATATGAGTACTCAGCATTTATCGCTGCCAAACTATGCGAATTTTGGAATATGTTGTAAGTTACTTAGTTATTAGATCATCAACATTGCACAAATGAAATAGTTGTTTCCCCTGAGTGGTGATTGCCTTGTGTGTCTCGATAGACTGACAGGAAGCAGGCCACTGACCAAATGAAGTTGCACATGAACAACGACGTTCTTACATAGCAACGTGACTTTCGCCAGTACAAGACATATGACGTTCTTACATAGCAACGTGACTTTCGCCAGTACAAGACATATGACGTTCTTACATAGCAACGTGACTTTCGCCAGTACAAGACCTATGACGTTCTTACATAGCAGAGTGACTTTTGTCAGTACAACAGATATGTACAGAATTAATTAAAACCTAGTTCGTTAAGATTTTTTAAATTATTGTTTGGATTTTCGTTGGTCAATATTAATATATGTGCAGTCGAATGCCAAATATAGCCAGTCAACTCCAAATATATAAATAGTGACGGACGAAATTCACGACAATATTGAAAAACGTAATTAATGAAATCCTAATTATTTCTGTACAGAGGTCTCATAGTGGCTGATTGTGTCGAATATCGATCTACAACAAAAAGCACAGAATATATATATATATATGAGCTTTTTGGACGGTGGGAAAGTATCTTATATCAATCTGAAAGTTGGTTTTCAGGGACTTGGCTGCAGATTAGCTTTTTGTGTGGAATACAAAGAGCGGACTGTAACGTTGCTAATTTTCTCACTGCGCCGCTATCTTGTTGAAATCGGAAGTATGTAAACTATGCAGGGCCGGTCTTAGGCCATTGCAACCTATGCGGCCGCAGTGGGCCCCGCACTTCATAGGCCCATAAATTCATATTATAATGTATTTTATTATTATCTTCCCTACCCAGACTGGGCCCCGCGCAATCCGTTTCGCATCGGGCCCCTCAATTGTAAGGGCCGGCCCTGAAACTATGTGTACTGAAGAAGCAATGAACAGATATGATGCTTTAATGTACATAAGGAGATAGGACATGTGATCGATTTAACTCATTTTTGTGAATCTGCAACCTTGAGCAGAGTAAAAGACCATAATCTCAAGAGCGTGGTTGCAAGACAATAGTGTCACTCGGGTAACCAGAAAAGACTGGTAAACAGAGTGGGGTGGGCAGTGTATATACGCTGAGGGATCACTTGAAGCAGAGATTGCAGCCCTTACGGAACGATGGTGAGATTTACAGTTGGGGTTACCGTTTAACTAAAAATTTAAAATATAACGAAACACCATTCATTTTCACAGATGATCCAGTAAGTAAGGGTAGAAGAAATTCTCCTAAAGGAAATCTTGGGTTAATAATGATAATATTATTTCTCGTTGCGTAACCGAGTTGACATTTGAATTTGTATAGTTTTCTTGTCCCAAGGGCATGATTGTGTTAGGGAGGGTTTATGTGATACAAGGCATGATTGTTTTACGGGCGGGGACATGAATTCATGTTTATTCCCCAAATGAAGACATTCTAGTGCGGCAGTATTCCAGTATCGTCAGGTCCTGTCATTATCGTAGCATACACCTCAACAACAAGCAGTTCATGTTTGTTCTTTCAGGTCCTGCCATGATCGTAGCATACACCTCTACAACAAGCAGTTCATATTTCTTCTGTCAGGTCCTGCCATGATCGTAGCATACACCTTTACACCAAGCAGTTCAAATTTCTTCTGTCAGGTCCTGCCATGATCGTAGCATACACCTCTACAACAAGCAGTTCATATTTCTTCTGTCAGGTCCTGCCATGATCGTAGCATACACCTCTACAACAAGCAGTTCATATTTCTTCTGTCAGGTCCTGCCATGATCGTAGCATACACCTCTACAACAAGCAGTTCATATTTCTTCTGTCAGTTCGCTTGACCGATCTGCAATGATTGCACACCTTGCATTTCCCGCCACCTAGGAGTCTACAATAAATGACCAAATGTGCAATGTCCGCTGACTTGTACTTCTTGGATCATTCATGGGTGCCATTTGATCGACAACAAAAGTAAACAATCTATACACGACACGAAGTGGCAATTAGTTTTTCACTGGCGTTAGGCTGTCAGCATATTTCCATACTCTCCTTAGTCGCGTTCTACTAGGTGCTCGGAAAGACAACACTGGCTCTAATTCTTATGTTCTAATCCGTCCGATCTTACCTTAATAAAAAAAATAACGAGTGATTGGAAAGTGGTTTTGACGCATTCATCCACATGAACGGACTGAATAAGGGTGTTTAATGGGCTACTGAGAATGACCCTAAACCAATTACCAATAAGACCATATAACAAAATAATTTAATATGATATAGAGCCAAACAATGATCACGAAAAGGTTAATAGAAAACATCAGGATAACATAGAACAAAAATAGACTCAACCAGTTCAACACATCTGGCCTTGGAACAACAACTGAGGTTCCAACTTCTACGCTCAGCGGCAAGTATGGTTATTATCAACCGTCTTTCAATTGGGGGGGGGGGGACAACAGACGGGCTTTTTATGCTGATGCTTTCTAACGGGCCGCATATTTTTTTTTTACATTATGCTTTTATTATTATTATAATACGTTCTACAATCATGAGATATAATATTATATAGTCTACAATCATTAAAATATGTATCTTCTATTCTGTATTCCTTCACAAAGAATCGGTTTCTACAATCATGTTATTTCACAACGTCATCTCATTTTGAATGTTCTATCCTAAAGTCCTGAGACAATTTATTATTTTCGTCAAATCTACTTTGATATTTCCTCGTATATTTTTCTCATCGTATTAATTTGCCCATGTCTGAGAAACTCCCCTTGGAGGTGAACGTCCCCTCAGATGAATTAAAGTGAGTACGACTACTGCCGTTTTTTAGTTTGTGTGGGTTTTTCCCCATTGGACAGAATATTACCTCGATTCCAGCTGAGACCCTCATATCACTCAAGAAATGATACGTCGGAGAAACAGACAGACGTAGGGTTCTTAATTAACTCGTATTTCTAATATTCTCATTGCCTCGTTCTCTCACCCTGTAACTATCTTTCTCTTTCTCCCTTTGACTCTATCTCTCAATCTCTTCCTCTCTCTCTCTCTCAATTACATGTGTGCATGTTTATATTTATGACATTATGTATGTGGGGTTTGTGTGTTAACTTTCTCGAATGTATTCTTTTCTATTTTCTTCTTCTGCGTTCATTCTCAAACTCCTGCGGATTAACGGGATGTAGTCCACAGAACAGAATGCATTGAGTCATGGTTTACAGTTCTGCTGTGATGTCTGCGTCCTTCGGCACGACACATCGGACATCAGCATGGTTTCTGTGTCTCTTTGACTACATGAGATGGCACGACTGATTTCTATCAATCTATCTATCTATCTATCTATCTATCTATATATCTATAAAACTAGCATGGTTCGGACATGTATGCAGGCACGATTCCTTGTCAAAAACAATACTGCAGGGAACTGTCGAGGGTGGAAGAAGCAGAGGAGGACAAATAAAGACATGGACAGACAACATCAAGGAATGGACAGGGCTAGATATTTCCACACTCATCCGCATCGCTGACGATAGAATTCGCTGGAGGACTCTGTGTGCTGAAGCATCCAATGTGGTACCCCTACGACCCTGAAGGGTTATGGGTTTATTGATTGATTGATATCTATCCAAATATCTATCTATCTATATATTCGCTGAAGCCCTTTGTTGCCTTTCGGCGTCAGGGGTAGAAGAGATTTCTGGAGATGGCCTTCTTGTGTGCTGAGTATATTGTGGAATGTGTCGCCTTTTTTATGTCAGTGGTCAATCGTTTTCATGGTCGGCCTCTAGGTCTGCATTCACTGTATCTTTGTAGCATTGCTTGCTGTGGTATATTGTCTGATTGTAGTCTGCTGATGTGTGCAAACCATTTGATCTGTTTTCTCTTGATATATTCTAAGATTGAGGTGGGGCCGGTTTTTGTCGGACGTCCCCATTCCTCACCCTGTCTCTTAACGATGTTCCTAGGATTCTGCGTAATCATGCCATTTCAGCTGTCACAAGTTTACGTTTGCCCTGCGCTGTTGTTGTCAATGTTTGGCATCGGTAGCACAGTGTTGACACAATAATCGTTTTGAACAGTGTTATTTTGGTGTTTAAATCTACGTAAGTGTAATAATCTACATTATTTCTTCAATAACCACCTTAATCAACTCTCACACATGCATGGAAGGCAAACAGTGTTGATGTTCGTTGCTCCTCTTTCTATCTCTGGCAAGACACGGCTTATATTTTAATCAAGTAGAGCTTGAGCACTAAGCACAAGCCGTGTGTTAGTTTATGTTTTGATTAAGTATAACTTGAGCACTAATCATCGTCCATGTATTAGCTTATGTTATAATTAAGTAGAACTTGAGCACTAAGCATCGTCCATGTGGTAGCTTATGTTTTAATTAAGTAGAACTTGAGCACTAAGCACTGGCCATGTGTTAGCTTATGTTTTAATTAAGTAGAACTTGAGCACTAAGCATCGTCGATGTGTTAGCTTACGTTTTAATTAAGTAGAACTGTAGAACTAAGCACTGGCCATGTGTTAGTTTATGTTTTACTTAAGTAGAACTTGAGCATTAAACACCGTCCCTGTCTTACCAAGACTGGAAGGAGAATAAAAAATAGGTACCATGCGATGTATCAGGCATGTCGTAAAAGGCCACTAAATAGGTTTTATGATGGTGCTGGTTGTCCAAATCCATAGGATATAGTAACCAGAAATTAAACGTTTACGTTGGATGTATCAGAAATCACAGCTAAGCTGCAAGCCATGACAAAACGTATTCTGTTCTCAGAATTACATCAGGATAACTATCAGGAATTTAATAACAAACACAGAAAAAGAAGAAGAAGATGACTACGAAGAACTGGACATAAAAACAGTACAAATAGATGCATAATTTACTCATTATTTTAACATTTGTACCGTTTCTTGTTTTTCAGTTGATTTTCAGTGTCCACGCACCAGCGTGTAACTAACATCTGTACTAATCATAGCTTCATCGGACACCTGATATTACCTGTTCCTATAACCTCTGTCAATGGAAGTCAGCACAGTCATGCTAAGAACAGATTCAAAGATGTTCTATAGCATACCATTTTCAAAATGTTACACTGCTGGTATGTAACTGACGCTCTATTGAGAGATTTACAAGCCATATCATGTTTTCAGATTGTTGACTAGCTATAATGAAGCTGGGATAGGAAGCTAAAATTATGAAACTCAAGTTTTTGTTTTTGTTTAGTAAGAGTTGAGATTGTCAATTAAGGTCAACCACTATTTCATTGGTAGTGACAGTGTCCACAGCAAATCCCTGCAGCTGTTGTCAATATTATCATAGATGAAATGTAGAGAGACAATATAGACAGATTTTGGCTAATACACAGCCAATTAGTCTGGGGAGCGATTATAAAGGTACTGTGACAAGGGAAGAATATGATAATGGACTTAGGCAAGATTCTGTAACATATGGATGTACGGATTATGCGAACAACGACACAGAAAAAAATAGACATCAATTGTCTGAAAGTGATCAGGATTCGATCAATATACCGCCACATTCTTATATATCAGCAAATCGAGTCAGATTTCAGGATAACAGACGGAATTATTTTAAAACTGTTGGAGCACAATTAACGTTTATAGAAAACAGGAGAACTGAGAACATCAAGTCTACGCTTTGTAAACATTGCAGACATGATCGGATAATTCTCGATCCACTAACAATTGTTCACGATACGCAGGATGTTCCAAGTACACTTCTCATTCAGGGCATAACATCACCCGTTCAGAGGAGCAGATTTCGTCGCAGAAACAGCACCCCATATGTTGGTGCTTGCAATACAATATTTGGCTCCGCATCTAAAGAAACAGAGATCCCACGTTTTAGTCTATGCAATTGTCGCATAGGAGCTTATCACGACGAAGAATTTTTTCTGAATAGACCCGAAACGTCTGAAATACAGAAACGTTCATTCCAACTAAACGATTTTACTGAAGACCTGATAACCGATAGTAAAAGCATCTGCAATTGTAATTATCTCGGGAGATCTAACAAACGATATTGTAAGAGTTGCTATCGTGAACGTCGAATCAGCCTTAATGAGCAGCACCTGGGGCAGAAGCAGGAGTATAAGGATTGTGTCAGGAAAAGAGAATCTGCCACTAAAACTCATGAAAACCCCAAGACAAGACTAGAGGCACATTCAAGCTGTGTTGATTCGAGGACAACAACTCGCACAGTCAGAGACCACTACTCGGTCTGGGTGACAGGCACAAGTCGTCTTAAAGCCGTGGCGGACCCGGAAGAACCGCACGATGAAGAATGGGCGGAGCGAGTGAGTTTGAGTGAGACAAGTGATTACCACTATCAAGAGCACGGGCACCAAACACATCATGCAGGATTGGATCCGGCGCGAACAGGGCGGGCCAAAATTAATAAACCCAATGTCCGTTCGCGCCGGATTATGTCACGCCCCGGTAGGCGTGGTTGCTGTAAAATTATACATCTTAAGGAAGACAATGCGAGATTCATCTTGCTAGCACTTGTAATGATATTGTACATGCTCTCTGGGGCAGCATTGTTTTCAGCTCTTGAGAGAGATAACGAGCTACATGAGAAGAGAATTTACCGTCAACACGTCGATGATTTTAAGTCAAAGTACCCACAAATCAACGAAACGGATTTACAGACATTACTGGATATCCATTCTTATGCAGAATCTGCAGGCTTTGTGGGCAACAAGAGACCAAGATGGGATTTCTCTGGGGCATTTTACTTTGTGGGCACAGTCGTATCAACAATCGGTGAGTATTTTTACTTTCACACTGTCTTATACCTTAAGCAATCACAGTATCCAATTGGCAAATAATGAAAAACCAATCATTCTACCACATTAGCAAATACTGAAAAACCAATCACAGTCAACAATTAGCAAGTACTGAAAAATCAATCTAAGTCAAATTATGTCTTTGTAGTTGGTTGATTGGTTGGTTCCTCCCGTGTGATGTCGAGGCCCGAAAGGGGAGCAAAGAATAGCAACACTGTTTACCTTCCATGCATGTCGTACGAGGCGACTAAGGAGGTTATGGGATGGAGTTGGCTGTCCCATACGATATAGTGTCAGTGATCCAAAGTCATGCTGAAGTCGGATGTGTCAGGCCGAAAGGTGCAGATATCGCAGCAATGATGTAAACCAAGACGCATTCCGTTCTCCGGACTATATCCTGCTGATATGCAGGAGTTTGAGAATGAAGAAGAAGAAGAAGAAGAAGATTGGTTGGTTCGTTGGTTGACTGGTTCGTTTGTTGGTCGGTTGTTGTTCACATGTCTTCGTGAAAGGAGTTACTTAATTTAGGTAATTTTGGTGGCCAGCCAATATTTTCTAATACATTAAATAGTACTGGTCTACTCATAGTATCGACCACCTTGGCAAGTTTGAGAAAACCGATGATTAGTGTTCTATGTTGCTCTCTAAATTTCGTCGATAGTTATAGCAGCGTGAAAATCATATCTGTAATAAAACGCCTAGCTCTGAATCAACATTTTAGCTCACGAAGTACTTGTTGAGTCAGCCTCTAGAAAGGCTTAGTAACAACACGCACAAAAACAACTATACATGGTGTGCTTATCAGGAACATCGTTATAATTAATTGCAGTCCTTCTTGCCGTTTTTATTTGTGTTGAGGGTTACAATTTTTGGTTTAAATTTCGCTGTCTTCCAGCAAAATAGCAAACTATAGCGTCTTAGTGATTAGATTTGTATTCCCGTTTACTCCGAACAATAGATTTATTCATGTGTGATGTTTTGATAAACCACTATAATTTCTTTCAGATTTTTGCTAAAGTTTCTTTTGTTGTTTTTATAAAATATTAAAAATTGTTGGCATTTTTTTAGTTATTCGTTGTCGATAGTTTATTTGTAAGTATGTAATATACCAATAGAATTAAACAACAAATTCCGGGACAGTTCACAAAGGAGTACAGCATTCGTTACTTCTTTTATTCTCTTTGAATAGAAAATTTCAATGAACACAATTGTTTAGAATAAGCAATTAAATAAAACTTCAAATGACAAATTAGATTATGCAGATGTACGTAATTTTGCAATCTTGAATCAAACCAATTTGTAAACCGAAAGCGAAGCTTCCTCAGTCTGTTGGAATCGAAGTGATTCTGTCATATGGGCTGTGTACATTAGCGCTCCTAGATGATAGGGGCTCAGTTAATCATTAAGAACACCTCTTTGTGTTGTTTTAATATTTCATCCCAATACTAGTTAGTAATTGCAGAGATGGGGTTCGCCTAGCATACCTTGACCTGCTGCACATGCCTGTTTATTCATTAGTGAGACAATATAGATACATTCAAAATGCTGCATACTTTGAAACAAACTCCTAATGGGGTTGAGGAGGTGAGTGTGGAGGGTTTGCATCCACCCCTATGAAACTAGAACATGGATTCTTCTGCAAAAATTTCTAATCATTCAGTCAGAAATTGGTCATGTATAGAATTAATTAGTTAATTTAGTCGTTGGATCATCATCACTGCAGTCCGGATACGTCCTTATTGGATGAGATCTCTCCATGAGTGTATCCGCCATTACACAATGACTAAACTGTTCCAGTACGCCGTTGATTGACCATCATTCTTTCTTCCCCACGAAACCGCTCCTTTCTAGCGATACTATATTTCAAAGCAAGCTTCCTTATTCTAGTCATGGAACAACAGTCATCGGCATTTATAGAATCATTTGTTCGTGCGTTTTACTCTAAGGCGTTCAAAATATCTGAACGATCCATCGTTCCACCAACAGCAGTAGTAGCAGCGTGTGCAGCCAACATATCTGCTCTCTCATTACCCCAGACTCCTATATGTCCCGGCACAAAAATAAAAGTCACTTCAAGCACTCCGGAATTTTTCACTGCATCCAGCCAATGTTCCCGAATGTACCCCGTCTGAACTTTCATTCTCATCGAGTCACTGAGTATACAGGTATGCTCGCAGACAGTCTACGAGCACAGCCCTTTCAAAGCTTTGGTTACAGCAAAAGTCTCCATTATCATGCCGCTGTTATCTGAGCAAATGCACGGTTCTCCTCAGTGATGGCTTTCCCCCAGCTTTGAGCCGTAAGGCCCAGGCTCGCCTGATGTGTCTCTCAACAGACTCAGCTGTATCTATAATCATATCACCTTCCCTGGAATTCTCACCGATCAGAGTCAGCATCTCCGCCTCCTTCCACCACTGTCGAACTGCATTTCCTGCATTGAGAGTTATTATTATATTAAAAGCTGTCGGGCATTCTAAGGGCACCCCACTCGATTCCGCACCAGATAGCACATCCTACAATCTGCACACACTCTGTATAATATCCTCTGTACGCCCCATCCACGAGTTTCCTCTCTTAAATCGACTGCCTTTCACTTTGATGATTTCATGATGTAGAGGGCATTCTTTATAAGCGATGATTTGTAGGTAGTCCCGCGCCCTGTACATTTGTATCATTTGCTCTACAGCTGGGCAATCAAGTAAGTATCGCGTAGCCCGGGCCGACGTATTTCTCGTACACCCCGAAATGATTTGCATTGCATCATTCTGGATTCTATCCAATATTTCTGTTTGTGTCTGTCTCAGTGTCAGAATCGTCTGTGTGTACTCTACTAGCGCCCCCACCAATCCCTGATACAGCAGAAATAGCAGTCTCTGTTCACATTGAGTAACAGACATAACTATTAGTGCCGCAAGACCTTTATACGCCTTTACAATTACGAAGTCAACATGATCTTTGAAACTCAGACTTTGGTCCACCCCAAGTACTCTTCTCAAGTCAACCGATATCGTGAACGTATTTACTATGTGATTATTTACGGAAAGCCATGTTATCGATGCTTTTGATGGATTAACAAACACTTCATAATTACTGCACCACTCCTTTATACGACCAAGCTCACTATGCAAAGTCCTGGCGCTCGTTGCTCTATCTCTGCCCTGCCAATATACCAAAATGTCATTAGCATAGGACATTATTCTCCCCGATCCTGCAATCTGACAGCTCGTAATTTGAACTGTATACACATTAAAAACATACTGGGGACAGAGGTAGCAGTCTCTTGGTAGTCTCGGGATTATGGCTGTTGGTGTCGCAGACTAACTCCCACACTTAAGAACGACATTTCTCTGAAAAAGTGCCTAGACAATCTATCGAAAAAAAGGACCTACTTGGAGTTGCAGTATTATGGTGTTGTACGCTTACACGTTGACAAGCACGAGAAGGTGATGTACGTTATGTACCCCGACAGCTTGCAGCTGAATATCATCACTAACCCATTGAGGCATAGCTATCTCGACCTCGTAAATGCCTTCTCTTAGAATAATTACTTGCCCAAAGTGTCGCTATTGCAGAAACTATGAATTCCTGTGACTTGGAGTCGATTTCTCATTCCCAAATGCGATTCCTATAGCCACAACTTCTGTACTTTACACAAACTACTTCAGTTCAGGGCGTCGTTTTTCGACACTAGCGACATTCCAGCGCAACACACGTAATGATTTCAAAGACAGACGAATGACTTCTGATCTGTGGCGTCTTGCTCCAGCACATCTACCTTGAAATTTGATCCCGCACCGTTTTGGACGTTTACATTTGCCAACCATTTTTTGTGTATTATGCCATGAAATAACAGCTACGCTTATAAAAATTTCAGCTCAGATGCACATACTCCACCGTACCGGCGAAGATCTTGATGAGTGAACCTCCTTGCTAAAATTACTAACACCACATCCTAGACAAAATAATGCAATAATCCATCTTTCAAGTAATGTTTACGGTGTTACAAAAAACACAACTCGATATGTCCGCCATTTTGACCGGAAGTCATGTATGGAGTGGTTTGTTTCAACATTCAGCAAGATATTTTTCATGTATACAGTGGATTGTTTTCATTGTTTTCCCCACAAGTTAGTTTTGTGTAGAATTTACTCCGTTCCCGGGTTATAGAACAATTTTTTGACCACTTTTCGTACGGTGCATATATTCAGTTGTGTAGCACCTCGCGATAAGGCGTTTTCCGACAAATGCTTGAAGAAATATACTATTATACCTTCCTCAAAGCTGATTTTCAGTGGTCTTCCTGTAAATTAGCTTTTTTGTGGAATACGAAGAAATAATTGGATGGCCAAAAATGGTTTATTGTATCGCCATTTTAGTGCAACTGTAAGTCGAGTACACGAGATGTAGTATTATTCCCCTTGACCTTCTCTACTGTCTATAGAAAAAGTGTCTTTTTCTGCTTTTGATGTAAGGCGTCCCAGGATTGAATGACAACCGGTTTTCGGCACGTTTGGTTGCATGATATGCAGTAACATTTCGCCGTTTCAGAATGTTGGTAACTTCATCAATCTATATTCCTCTTTGTCTTTTGGTATTCCTCTCTATGTAGCTGTTTCCATTTTCATGGTGTATGCATTTGCTGCTGGCCAATACGGGTTCATTCTCATTAAGTGGCCGAACAATTGTAGTATCTGTTTTTTCTATATATTTGACCACAGATGTTGTTCCAATAGTACTTGTGATCTCTTAGTACGACAAAAACAAGGTAAATAGTTGATCTTTTGATCAGTTTTAAAACTGTTCTTGTGATTCAGTGACAGCACATACTATGTTGTTGAATGTCTGATTTGATGTGATTCAGTTGCTGAAAAAAACAATGATTTGGCATGCCTTTAAACATAACAGCGTAGACCTTACCTGAGTAGGTAGTTTTTTTCTCAAAATATTGCAATCCGCAGAGACTTTGTTTTTCTGGAAATGAGCATTCTAGAAACAAATTCCATAACACATAGAAGATGATCTTTCATCTCTCGTTATTCTTTCCATGTGATCTCAACAAAGAAAATCAAAAGAAACAAATTATTAATTATTATGTTTACCTAAAAATCTTTTGAAATGTTCACGGAATGTTAAATTGCAGTGCTCACATATTTTTCTTTAATGTACAGCAAAACTAAGTCCCTCGTCAATTATGCAGTTCTGTAGACATTGGTTTTCATTTTTCTAATGTGACAGTATTTGACTGTTCACGTGATTTTCATTGGCTGTCGATGCAAAGTGATTAATGACAATACGAGTAACGTAAAACTTTGTCACATTAGAAGAATAATGCTTGATGAGTAGACAGGGTTGTATACTCAGCAAGCGAACTAGTGGATATGTTTGCTTACACATTTTTAGTTGAGGTAAGAACTAATGAAATATTTAACTTGCGTGCATGTCAGATTATATGAGCTTTTGAAGTCACCTCGTATGAGCAACTTTCTAACATGGGAGTTCATGTTGTACTAGGCGTGGTTCCAACACTTTTTTATTGATATTTTGTAATCGGCTCGACTCGGATATCAAGCAGAATGCGCATGTTGAAATGACACTATATTTACTCATGGTTGTCCTGACACATTTCGACACTGATTTCTAGATTCAAGGATATACTATTGGCTTTGACACGTCATGATAACAGTTGGCAGCAAATAAATATTGCCTGCGGGTTTTGACAACACTACCTGTTTGTTATATCTATTTTGTTATCAGTATAACAGTGTTGCCATATTGTTCGAATTGTTTGTTGGTCAAATTGTTGGTTATTATAAGAATTTAAAAAAATATCACATGAATCAGAAGTGACAAATACGAGCATAAGATGAGTATAAAATACGAACAGACCAGAGCAACTTACAATACACACTGCCTCAGAATATGACAAAACTGACTTCTCAGGCAGATGTACAGTAATTTCAGAATGTGCAACACAGGCATGCGTACGTGTGAACAAGCACCAAATACTGAAGAACATATGTTGTTCCTCCTTCGCAATCGAAATGCCATGAAAAACATTAAATGCGATGAAAGAAAAAAATTAAAATTGTTAATTAACTAATTTGGATTGTGAGTTCGTAGATGCCCGATGAGACCGATTCGTGCACAGAAAGTTCTATTGCCTTGCGTGCAGGAGTGTTGAAGGTTCAGGGTAGAAGAATTAAAGCCATGACTTGCGCTATGAAAGATTGCATTCAACTGAGGGAGAGTTGCGCACGGTCATCAACCTCACTCTCTCGCCCCTACACATGTGGTCTCAGTGGCAAGACGAGTCAAGACGACTGAGTGTGTGTCGGGGTGCAGTAGATGACCAGGGTGCCTTACTGTCTCACCGTGCTCTTTGACGCTATACGACGCTAGCTGAATGACGCCTTTCTGCCCGGTGGCCCATGTTAGTTGAGCTCCTTTGCGCTGTACGCCGCATCCAGACCTTACATGCTGGGCAAACATGGGCCCATACATCAGAAGCTTTAGGGAACAAATCCCATTTGCCGCCCTCACTGATTTAACACACCGAAGCGGTTTCAGAGGTATGGTTGCTGTTGCATGCTGACAGCGATTATGATCCACTCGTGAAGGCTAGATAGAAGAATAGTTGAAGGAGGTAGAGTTTGGGGGCTATAGCACTTGAAGACGCCCCTGTTCTACTCATGTGATCACTATGGCCGTTAAACATGACTTGATGTTTCTCCGCCCCTGCTAAAGGTTTTCCGACTGAAGACCTGTAGCACTGTGCTCATGTAAAATATACTTCAAAAATGTCCTGAATGGCGGATGCTGAGACAAACATAACTAGCCCACAGAAGCAACAAAATAATCTAGGATATATGGAACTAGTATGAGCTGCACAAGACGGTGAAGTTTGTTGATGGCACTTCTTTTCTTGTTCGCTTAGAATAAGCATATATATATATATATATATATATCAATTTGTGTCTCTTCTATTAACGTGACTGTATTTTTACAGAATGTTTACGTACAGTCATCCGTAGAATTTTTCGACCTCTGTTCTATCTCCGCCTCATCATTTCACATTCTGTGCATTCTTGAAGAATATAGTATGATGTCTGAGGGGCGTCCACGTGTACATATGTCTGTGTTATTACTGATATAGACATATTTTAAGATCACAGACAGAAAACGAATATACAGAGAAAACAAAAAGAATAATCACTTAGAGAGAAAGCATAGATGTAATCATATACAAAGAAAATAGAAATGCAGGTTGTTGTGGAACAAAATAATATCGGCTTGTAAAATGCGCCCGAAGTGTGCGTGCACGGGTGTCCGTAGACTGTAATAAATGAAAACTGCAGATGACGTAATTATTTGCCGTGTTGGTTTATATGTTATCTGTAAAACACAGAATGGAGGGTTTATTAATATGAAGGAATACGTTTCACAATAATTTTAAGAAGAAAACATTTATTCTGCTTTAGCTTTGTTTTGAACAGTTGTCAACAGTTAGATGCATTTCGTGATAAATGAATAAAAATTAACTGATGTTTATAACATGTATCAGAAAAGTCACAGAAATTTATGACACTTTCATATTAAGAGTAGTGTCTACGAACATCTGAACATGAAATGGCAGTGCATTATACAATGATTTTAACAATTATAATAAACAAGCGTTAACGCAATCACACATGTATCTTTGATTTGAAAAGTTGCTTGCAGTTTATGAGAAGGTAACATTAGAACCAGATTTTGTATTTATAAAATGTAGTAGAAAAGTCACAGAAAGTAATGACTCAATCATACTAAGAGTATGTATTTTTTTTCTCCCAACATGAAAAACACCGCATTCTACAGAAACCCGTCACGCCATATTCGAACGTATAGCAACGCTGGAATAATTATGTGCATCAAATGGTATTTATATATAGAGAAAACAAAGATGACAATCATACAGAGAAAACATGGATGAAAATCATATACAGATGTATCATGAATGACAATCTGATACATAGAAAACAGACGATTAAAATTTACAGAAAAACCAGATATCGATAATTTACAGACCAAATAAAGGTTAAAATCGTATACAGAGACAGCAGAGATGGCAATCATGTCTATACTTAACAACACATATTTGGAGACTTCAAGAACGTAGAATATGGCTCAGGAATAGCAGATAAAATTGAACCACCCCTAGAGGCGAATTTGTACCCCAAAAAAATGTATTTCTGTAAAGAGTATTTATACCATATACACGAGGAATCAGGTGCCCTTAATTAATTCGTTGGATAATTCTATAGAACATTGCGTATACCAGGCAAATAGTTATTTACAAAGAAGAACTTTCCTCACACAAAAAAAGTGATTTGGTTGTCAAATTCTAGTACTCTCGTATACACTTGTCTCAATATCACTATGATCAGGGTTTCCAGAATTTGTCAATTTCAAGGGAAAATGTCACTAATTTTGCCATTCTAAAATGTCACTCCATGAAATTTATATTTCTTTTTAAAGTATCGGTTAATGTGACAATGTATTAAATTATGAGTTTCGCAATTTAAAAAAAAAATTTTTGTTTGTGTATTTGTTATATTTTACTTGAAATATGACTAAATTAAATTTCAACTATATGGCAACCATGGCTCCAACAGAGAGTTTACATTCGACACTGCGAAATATTGCACCATTAGAAATCGAAACAAATCAAGCAATACTCACTTATAAAATATGTTCTGAGCTGTGACATTATGCTTGGTACAATACTTGCATTACAAATATTGATTCCTGTATAAATATTACATTTATCGATCATGACGTTTACAGCAAAATGATGGTATGCAGTTCGACTATACGAAAAAAAATGATAAAATTTAAAAGAAATGGTATATTGGGTGTCACATCATACGTTTTTTCCCAAGTCGTTCTCCAGAATAATCCTGCTTGCGTATCCCAAGCAGCGTCACTTATGCGTGCATAATATGACTTTTTACGTCATTTTATTGGCTGTCTTTTCTACACAAAGCGACCAATGAACAATCGCATTAGTCAAGATGAATTACACTGTTTTTGAATCAGTTTTTAACAAGTCTTTTCACTCCAATTCTTGTACTAATTCATGTTCTGATTTCCTATGGGAAGGAAGCGTACAGATGTATTTTTGCTTATCAAAACCGTATCATCAGCCTATCGCATTTTGCTTATAATATGCACTTCAACTGGTATATCTTGTATGGATCTCATTATTTTTTCACTGTATACATTGAACATATTGAGCCATATATGTTGACAAGCCTATATTTTGAGAAACCTGTATGTTGACTAGCATAACATAATGACAGGCCTGTATATTGATAAGCATTAATGTTGGCGAATATGTATAGTGACAGCACACAAGCTTGTCCAACTCCCTGTTTTGTGTATTAAAACGTTTCCGTTTCATTATCGATTTATATAGCTGCTCTTTGTTGCCAATGCATATTTTTTTTAATTATTTTCAATTCTTTACAATCAATGTTTAAATATTCCAGTATTCTAATTATTTCTTTATGTGGCACCTTAAAATGCCTTATTATAGCCAATAAAGCACAAATAAACATCTGTGTTTACTTTCGTCGTTATTTCTATTAATGTTTTCAAGCGATATATGACGAAGTTTGTGCCTCAGCCTTCTACAAATCCACATTTATCATCTCCAATTTCTGGTTTGATTTTAATTCTTATTTGAGTTCGCATGATAATGCTTGTTACATGCCTCATTAAACCAACTGTGCGATGTTCTCCACAATCTAAGACACCAGGTTTCTTTGGTATAGCTATGAAGATAGATTTAAACAGATCTTCAGGTATCTTCAGTTCTGTAGATGTCGTTCAACAATTTTGTTATAGCTTCTAATACAAACAAAACAAAGCAGACACAACGGTCATGTATATAAACGAATATATACAGTTATGAAACAAAAATGTAAAACAGCGAAAGAAGTCTCGCTCAATGCAAATTGCAAAGAACTTCAGGAACAAAGAGAAGATACATTGTATATATATATATACACACACACACACACACACAAATATGTGAACTAACAGGAACTAGAAAGCATTCAACAAATAGTTGTTTTAATACACAAGATAAATCTAGCAATGGGACGACTGAAAAGAAGCAGCTGTATCCACCAAGCTAAACGACAACTTAAACTTATATACCTAGCTGAAGTTGACGACCCCTTAAGGTATGTACCAGAACAAACACCTTGGAGAGACAGCTATGGAATACCAATATAGATTCAGACCCACGTGAAATGAATACTAACCGAGGACGAACAAAACAGTGTGCAGCGAAGGACAGTCACCATCAGTTTCCTGGACGAGGAATATCCACAACACATATGTGTCCGAGTATACACAGATGGGTCAGCCAAGAATGCAGTGAGGAATGGAGGTGCAGGTATATATAGATAATATCCACACAAGCCTGGAGATACGATCAGAACACCAACAGGGAAATTCTGCAATAATTATGATGCAGAAATCCAGGCAATTAGAGTGGCAACTGAAAAACTGCTTAACTCCAACCCTGGCTAACAGCCCATGGTATTCTTGGCTGATGCAAGGTCAGTGCTTCAAGCTCTCCAGCTTCTTAATTTCTTAAACAAAAACTTCTTAATTAATTGTCTTACCAGTATAGGGTAATCACACAGTGGATACCCTCTCGCTGTGGAATACCATGAAATGAAAAAGGCAAACAAATTTGCTAAGGAAGACACTGCCTAAGACCAACCAGATGTACTAATCACCTACCATCAGATAAAAACGGATGATCAATTCAATAAGAAAGCCACAAACACCAACACAAGATGACTTAACATATTATGACTAGATCAGAACAAGTTGTAATTATATGCCTCAGAATGGGACACAACCGACTCTGCAGACACGTGTACATAACGTTCAAACAACACAGCCATGTGTACAGGCAGCACATAGTGCCAATCATATACTTCAAGTGTTCTGAGCATGAAACGCTGAGACAGACATATTGGTCAGAGAATACAACAATGGAATGAAAACTATATGGGCCACTGTATGAACTAAAAAAGACAGTGAGTTTTATTCAAGAGACAGAATTACAGATATATACATGTTTCAAGTGAACGAAAGAAGAAGAACAAAAAAAAAATGATACATAGTAATGATCAAAGAGGAAACAAACAGATGGTTAAAGTATATACAAGAATTATATGATGACAGCAGCAGATCAGAAACACACACGCATGACCAATGTGATGGTACTATCAATATTAAAAGCAGAAGTAGAGATAGTAATACAATATATGAAGAAAAATAAATCGTCAGTGCCAGATAACATCAATACTGTAAAAAAATTATAACTATTCATGAATCCCGATTGTATTACAAACTATACCCAAATGATAGTGGAAGACACAATATTTTTACGTTACACTTCCATTCATTCAGAATTGCAACATGTTTGTATTTTACGTTTATAACCAATATAATCACGTATGCAATGTACGTTTATAATCAGTGTCTGCGCCTGTCTTTAGCATTTATACCCACAGCGCTTCAATTATCTCACTAGCCCGTTCTCGATTTCATTATTACAATTACTTTTTTTTTTAATTGAACACACTGCACAATTCGTTAGAAAATTCAATATGCGACTACTTTCAGTCTTCAAATAACTTCCAGCATTTAATTTATTTCTTCTGTGGCTTCCTATATATTCGCAGGTTGTATGTTGACAAGTCTGTCTGTTGACAGGCATGTATGTTGACAAGTATGTCTGTTGATAAGCATGTATGTTGACAGGCCTCTGTGTTGACAAGTCTGTCTGTTGACAAGTCTGCATGTTGTCAAGCATGTATGTTGACAGGCCTCTGTGTTGACAAGTATGTCTGTTGACAAGCATGTATGTTGACAAGTCTATCTGTTGACAAGCATGTATGTTGACAGGTCTCTGTGTTGACAAGTCTGTCTGTTGACAAGCATGTATGTTGACAAGCCTCTGTGTTGGCAAGTCTGTCTGTTGACAAGTCTGCATGTTGTCAAGCATGTATGTTGACAAGTCTGTCTGTTGATAAGCATGTATGTTGACAGGCCTCTGTGTTGACAAGTCTGTCTGTTGACAAGTCTGCATGTTGTCAAGCATGTATGTTGACAGGCCTCTGTGTTGACAAGTATGTCTGTTGACAAGCATGTATGTTGACAAGTCTATCTGTTGACAAGCATGTATGTTGACAGGTCTCTGTGTTGACAAGTCTGTCTGTTGACAAGCATGTATGTTGACAAGCCTCTGTGTTGGCAAGTCTGTCTGTTGACAAGTCTGCATGTTGTCAAGCATGTATGTTGACAGGCCTCTGTGTTGACAAGTCTGTCTGTTGACAAATCTGCATGTTTTCAAGCATGTATGTTGACAGGCCTCTGTGTTGACAAGTCTGTCTGTTGACAAGCATGTATGTTGACAAGTCTGTCTGTTGACAAGCATGTATGTTGACAGGTCTCTGTGTTGACAAGTCTGTCTTTTGACAAGCATGTATGTTGACAGGTCTCTGTGTTGACAAGTCTGTCTGTTGACAAGCATGTATGTTGACAGGTCTCTGTGTTGACATGTCTGTCTGTTGACAAGTCTGCATGTTGACAAGTCTGTCTGTTGACAAGTCTGCATGTTGACAAGCATGTATATTGACAAGCATGTATGTTGACTCGCTGTATGTTGACAAGACTATATTGACAAGCCTGTATGTTGTCAGGCATGTATGTTGACTAAAATATATGTTAGCAAGCCTTGACTCTAGATCAGAAATTAGAAATCTATACAACTCCACCGTTAACAGGTCAAACGTCGAGACCTAAGGCACCCTAGGCAATTGACACTGTCGGACCTCCTTTTTTTGGTAAAATTGTGTCATGTTGCATCACATTGCGTATCATGCGTTGTCCTGTCCGGGGGCCTCTCTGAATTTGAACCCATAGGACATCACCACTAGTAAACAGTTATGGGCATTTATCACTAGTAAGATTTAACACAATTTAATTAAAGATCGAAAAATCAGTAGTTTCTCAACCACATCAAATGTACTAAGTATATCAATATAATTCACCTTTGTTTATAATTTCATTCAATCTATGTAAAAAAAATGTGATTCAATTTCCTATTCAACTGGAAATATTATTTTTTTTTTACACAACGGCTCCTAGATGAACCCAGCATACGAAAATTGGGTACCAAATCTTCTGTGAAAGTTAACGCGATATGTTGATGTCAATCCCATGGATACGGGAGTAGGGGTTTGGGAAAGGATTCAAATTTCCCCTCACTCACACCACTGTTGGAGATTAGAACATTAATTTTAGTTTAAAGTGCTAGAAATTTAGTGAAAAGATGGGTAATTACATAACGATTTTCCTTTAAAATAGGGTCACCAAAAATGTCACTAAATTAACAGAGATCACAAACGTTTCGGTGGATTCTAATTCTAAGTAGGTTAGTACGGGAGTACTTTAGGCTAAAGGAGCAGACCCTGACAGAAAATCCCCACTGCTAGCGGGTTAACACGGGAGTGCCCAAGTCTAAGAGGACTAAAACCCCGTTAAAAAATTCCGGAGGGAGACCCTAAGACAGTTGATGATCGCATCCGATAATCCTCTGGCATCTCCTACAGTTCTGCTTGATCTGCTTGGCTTTGCTTATCCCTTTGGACTTCATCAACGAAATCGAGAGGGTGGTTTGTGCAAATTGACATGGAATTTTTTCATTACAAGCCGACCGGAATTAGCAATAGTTGTCATGAGAGACGCAGAATTTTGCTGCGATATGATAATTTGAAAAGTCCCCATTCTCGAGAAAATATTCAACGAATTGCTGCTTTATATAGCTAAATGACCGTCTACAAGACGCAAAAAGGCCATATATATACACACACAAAAGTGTACGAATTATCTTTTTTATTAGGTTAATGTCCCACTATTTACTTAAGACGTATTTATACACCTGCTTGATGCTGACCCTATGTTTGCCTAGGTATAACCCAAAAAAATATGCCTAACATAGCATTTCCCAATACGCATCAATGGATTGAAAAATGAATAACTTTTTTTTAATGAAAAAGCCTGACAGCAGGTGTCAGTAAAAGGGATGAGATTATTCTTTGCAAGGGCAGCAGCACGCAGTTTGCTGCTCACATCAGGCAACTACTTCCCTCGTTTACTATTGATCAGACGAGAACAGTTTGGGTATTGTATTTCAACAATTTCACATTATGTGTCAAACGTGTATTGACCTTTCAAACGGGAACGGTATAATTGCAAAGCGCATGACATTTTGTAGTAAGATATAAACAAAAATTGTGTTGTCAATACGCATGCGTGAATATTTTAGTTTAAAGTAGTTTTTTTCACAAATATGTGTACACTGTCTGATAAATTTCAAATAATGGCGTTGATCAGAATAAATGATATTTGTCATACATACACGTCCATAGATGTCGCAAACTGTGAAATATGTGGAGTATATATAAACATATACTGTGTAATATGAAATTGTCATTAGAAGTGAGAAAGAGAGTTCTGCAGTGCTATATAACCCATATACTAACATATGGGTGCGAGACTTGGACAATAAACAAACTTGAAAGTGAGAAATTAGAGGCAACAGAGATATAGTTCTACAGAAGAATGCTGAGAATACCATGGACTGCCAGAAAAACTAATGTAGAAGTGTTGAAAGAATCAAATGCGAAACGGACCTTAATCAACAATATAAGAAAAAGGCAATCTTTTATTGGCCACTTCATGAGACAGGCAGGTATAGAGAACATAGTCACAACAAGCAAAATTGAAGGCGACAGAGACACAGGGCGACAACGTGAGAACATATTATACAGTTTGGCAACCTGGCACGGCAATGAAACAACAACGACTTTAATACATAATACTGTGGACAGAGAGCTGTGGAGAGCCATGACCTCCTACGCCATCCGGCATGGCACCTGATGATGATGATGATATATAAATATTCACGGGATTGGGCAGTAAATATTAAGATACGAATTATATTAATGACCATCAACACTAGCTAACTTGAAAATTCTTTTGCAAGGTATCACCAACAGTAAAGTTAAATTACATTTGAACACCATATTCACAGTAGCAAGTTCCGGCTGTGAAACATTGACACTTAATAGAGTAGTGGTAAAGAGAATGTCTTCCTTTTCAATGTGATTCTGCAGAAGGATATTGGAAATACAAGGGACATCGACATAAACAACCAACCCGGAACTGTTAAGATTATTTTGGATCAGGGTTCGCTCACATACATCATTCTATAGTAGAAGTTCTATATACATCATTCTATAGTAGAAGTTCTAATAGTCAATGTAAACACAAGGATGCCATATTTATTACTAATCTACATAAATACACCATCAAACTTTCATATTACGTGCCATTCACTACATGAGGTTTTTTTCATTATTTTAATTAGCAGGCAACTCTTGAGTAGCCTCTTGTAACTAAATGCAATAAGTTGGTTATATTGCATGTTTCTGTTAGTAATTAAGATAGGCATCCAATGAGCGGATACTTACATTGACTAGATAGGACTTAATTTTTGAAGGTCTTGCCTCAAACAACAAATAAGAACAGAACGGAAGAGAGAGTAAAGGAAAAGGAAACAGAGCAGATATAATTAAACAGTGGGAGGACATGTCATTATATCTGCTCTGTTGCTTTTCACTTTACTCTTTCTTCTGTTCTATCCTTATTTGTCCCAGATGTGCTAATGATGACACTACTGATGACCAGCCAGGTGTGCTAATGATGACACTACTGATGACCAGCCAGAGGTGCTAAGGATAACACTACTGCTAACAAGCCCGATGTTCGAAGGATGACACCGCTGAGGACTAGCCAGATGTTCAAAGGAGAACGCTACAGATGACCAGCCATGTGTGCTAATACGTTAAAAACACATGATCAAAGCAGTCAGAAGTTATCAACATCTAACATGATGTACTATCAGAAGTTATCAACACCTAACATGATGTACTATCAGAAGTTATCAACATCTAACATGATGTACTATCAGAAGTTATTAAAACCTAAGATGATTTACTATCAGAAGTTATCAACATCTAACATGATGTACTATCAGAAGTTATCAAAACCTAACATGATGTACTATCAGAAGTTATTAAATCCTAACATGATGTACTATCAGAAGTTATCAAAACCTAACATGGTGTACTATCAGAAGTTATCAACATCTAAAATTATGTGATCGATTTCTATCTAGCATTGTTACAGTTTCTGAAGTATAAAAAAGAAATGTCTAATATTGTTCTGCTTTCATTCTCAAATATCTACTGAATTTGTCTTGTAGCAGGACAACGGTCTTACTAGATTTCTAGAAGGATGTAGTACACAGATCTCTCTTGTAGCAGGGCAATGGTCCTACTAGATTTCTAGAAGGATGTAGTACAAAGATCTCTCTTGTAGCAGGGCAATGGTCCTACTAGATTTCTAGAAGGATGTAGTACAAAGATCTCTCTTGTAGCAGGGCAATGGTCTTACTAGATTTCTAGAAGGATGTAGTACAAAGATCTCTCTTGTAGCAGGGCAATGGTCCTACTAGATTTCTAGCAGGATATAGTACAAAAATCTCTCTTGTAGCATTACAATGATCCTACTAGAGATACAGCAGAATGTAGACCAGAAACATGAAATGTGTTGTGTGGTCGTTATGTTGTTTTTGTGGGCGCAAATATACCAATATATTATATCTTACTTCGGCGATGTCTCTATCTGAACCATATGCATATGGTTGTCACTTTTCAATTATAGCCATACGTTTTTCTAGTTATTCTAATCGTCGTCTAGTTTGTATTTTGTTGTGACGATGTGTTATCTAGTAGTTGTGGTGCACACTACCATGGCTGTTGATGTACTGTTGCTGGTGGCTTGGTATCTCCGATTTCAGCACCTGTGGTCCTGCTTGACGTAGGGGATGACCCAACCAATCTTTTTTCCAGCCTCTGTTGACTGGACCGAGAACGTCGGCCGTAAAGACCTCAGTATAGAAAGTAAACAAGGCATCATTCGTTACGTTTTTTATTACTGTCGTGATTTTCGTTGGTCATTATATACTTGGAGTCTCAGGCCAAGCAAATGCATGGTCGATCAACGAAAGGAACGGAAATATTCACATCCATCCTTTCCGTTTATATTTACTTTCTGAACACAGGTGTTTCCTGCAGGCCGGCCATGGTTGGACTAACCTCCATATATATTTCAAGAAGTCCTTAATGAGGGTTATTGATGAGTTTACTGTACAGAAGAAATCAGCTGGTGACATACAACTACAAACACTGAACCACGACTATCAAGATATGTCACGAACAGGGCCGTAGATATGTCTTCAGTAAAGGGCTGGAGAAGGGGGTGTTTGCATAGTTTTAAAATAGGGCTAATTTCTTTATTTTGTGGACCGTGACCATCTATTCTTCTTCTTCATCGTTCATTCTCAAACTCCTGCAGTATCTCCCTTGTAGCAAGACCAATGTCCTACTAGATTTCTAGCAGGATGTAGTCCGGAGAATGGAAATGCGTTGTATCGCCGTTTTATTTGCGCCAATAGCCCGACACATCCGTCTTCGGCGGGACCATCTATTAATAAGACCTACTGGATAATGGAAGAAAAAACTTCTTAATGACTCATTTGAATATTCTGTGATTTTCATTTGTTGTGTGTTTGTTTTTGTTTGTGTGTTTGTTTGTTTGAGAACCCCAGGAATTGCGAGCGATTAGCTCTTACCTTCTATGTGCAGTGAGGTGGTTTTTATGGGTTGTCTTTCACACCCAGGAGAGTTCATCCTTCGACTTAGTGCAATGCCTATTAGACGAGCCCTCTACTAAGAAGGGAATGATTATACTTTGTGTTATAGCCAATAATAATCAAAGGAATCGTCAAACTAGTCCAGTTAGAAGGCTTGATTTCCTATTAGCCAATAGGTATTGCAGTGATGTGATGCCTGCTTCATATTAATAAATATTCTTACTCCCTAATGAGGGAGGTGTAGGGGCTGAAGACCATCCCAAACTCCTCCCTTCCACTTATTTAAGGACATGTGACCAGGTAAGTCCTGGATTCGATCTAGCTATCGTGTAGTGCAAGCCAGATTACCGAATTGACTAAATTCAACCCTATACAAGGAATAGGTTTTCTTTTCCATTTGCCCTCGAGACTGAACTTAAATGCACACTACTTATCTCACGATAGTTTTCAAACCTGCGCTGTAGTTATGGAGTTGATTCGATCCTTCGTGACAAATATTAATCAACATGTTGTCAGTTTGTCTATTAGTGTATCCGTTTCTGGTTTAGTATTTTTATAAACGTATATATTTACACACACACATTCACACAAACTAAATACTAACACTGAGAGCAGAAAAATAACAAAAACACTGAAAAAGAAAATAAATTTATTTGAAAATACATTTCTTAGATAAATTTTAAATATTTTCTGGGAATAATTAAGGTTCAAGAAGGAAATAAGAGAAGACAACAAACAGCAATATGTTTCAACAACAATAAGAAGAAAACAATAAACTTATATCAGACATGGACTTAGAATTAATGAAAACAGAATTCCACTACAGGCACTAAAATGAGTGTCAGATGGTATTGATACAAAATTAAGACCAAGAGAAACTCTTCACAGAACAACCACCAAAGAGGTATGACTATGGGTATCAAGGACATACAGAAACAATATACACAGTATGTATCACATTGCTCAAACTGGAAAGCGTTGGTTTCTGCCCTATGCGCCATATTCATCGGAACGTCACGATTTAGCGCTGGAGGAACATAAATAGTATACGAAAACAGTTTTAGAGATAACACCAAAATAAAACATTTAGAATGCATACAATGAGATAACACCAAAATAAAACACTTAGAATGCATACAATGAGATAACACCAAAATAAAACACTTAGAATGCATACAATGAGATAGCACCAAAATAAAACACTTAGAATGCATACAATGAGATAACACCAAAATAAAACACTTAGAATGCATACAATGAGATAACACCAAAATAAAACACTTAGAATGCATACAATGAGATAAAACCAAAATAAAACACTTAGAATGCATACAATGAGATAACACCAAAATAAAACACTTAGAATGCATACAATGAGATAACACCAAAATAAAACACTTAGAATGCATACAATGAGATAGCACCAAAATAAAACACTTAGAATGCATACAATGAGATAACACCAAAATAAAACACTTAGAATGCATAAAAAGCTGAGATATTACCACATTGCTGATGCACTATGTGCCTCGGTATTGTATCTTGTTTCTGATCATGCAGAAATGATTTATTGTGTGTATATGTATACGTATGCATTTTAGGTTTATGAACGTAACATATGTTAATGTTCATGCACGTTGCAGTATCTAATCAATCAAAGATCCCTGCCGAGTGCCGTATGTAAATTTGTGTGCTAGGGTGCATTATTGAACCAATTCTTCGTTATAGGTATGAAGCATAGCCAGTAAACAAAAAAAGCTCAAAGTTGAAGGTTACTGAAATGTAGCTTTTGAGAAGAATGACAAAAGTTCCATGGACAACCAAGAAAACTTTATCAGAGACGCTGTAATAAAAGTGTACATTAAAGCTAACTTTCTAATAAGCAGAAAGTTGAGAGTTTTAATTATGTGATAAGAACGAAAAAAATGAATATTTAGTATCCACCGGAAAGATCAAGGGAAGAGGAAAATAATAAGAGAAGCTGCTAGATAGAGAGTCACTATGACAAGAGAGAATATTACCAAGTGAACCTATTAACAACACAAGACATAAAGTTATAGAGAAACATGATAGTCTACGCTATATGGCATGGTAATTATTGATTGATTGAAATCGTATGTTCTAGAATTGAGTGTTGCATTTTTCCAATGTATAGAATATCCTTGTAAAGAAATGTGTTTTATATATCCACGTCGAGATAGGATATTCTTAAATCATACTATTGTACTGCAGACTACTGAACGTAAATTCTGCCAAGATAATTACTGCAGTCAAGGAAACAACCGAAAAATTAATCTGAAGTAGAATGTGTCATACGAACAGGCATAGCTATTGCAGCCAAACTGTGAACTATAATAGCAGAATACGTTCTCTGGACTACGTCTGCTAACCAGCAGCATAATAGCAGAATACATTCTCTGGACTACGTCCTGCTAACCAGCAGAACATTCGGAATGAATGTTGAAGAAAAATTAAAGCAAAAGAATCCAATTTGAGATTAACCTATTTCACAGTTCTAGTGATCGTTTCTCTTCTTTTTTCCCCCTTTTTTTCTCAAAATCTTACCAGTTAACATGATATAGTACAGAGAACGGAATGTGTCTCATTACAAATTGCTACATACCTGCGAGCTATGTCCGACACATCCGCCTTCTTCTATAAAGGTTGGGTAACTTTGACTATAGTATAAAAGATCACTCTAAAGTCTTTCTTCTGCGTAGTTTCTCAAATTCTTATTCTTTTTCGTGGGATTTATGATTTTTTTCGTGGGATTTTTCGTGGGATTCGTGGGAGTGAAGTACGTAGTTCTACTGGTTTCACAATAGAGGAGCGTTATTCTGCCTACCAGCACATTCGTTTTTGGAATGCAAGCTCCTACTGACTATCAGGAAGCAGTAAGGGGAACAAAATGCATTATACCATCATTTAATGTCCTTGTGATATCTGAGTCTTTAATAAATCCGTCTTCAGCTTTCTTTTGAGCATCTTTCACCTTCAGTGGTATTCATCCCAAACCTCCTTAGTCGCCCTCTCCTATATACATCATAAGTCACAATGTTTTTATTCTTTGCACTCCTGTCAGGTTCCCCAACACACACTTGCCAAGTCTTTTGATTAAACATCATTCTTTGATCCATCCATTAATTACGCTTGAGTGATGTTGTCTGATCAACCTCACGTTCATGGACAGAAATTTAATATCCCCCATCTCACATAAACAACCATTCTTTTCTCTGAAGATCAATATCAAATTATTAATAAACACATCGGCTCATCATTCTAAGATATATATATAAATATATAAAATGCTTAAATGGTTATCTCGAGTCATATATTAAGCATCAAGGATCGGTTATTAAATTTGTATTTCATTATTGTAAGTAGATATAAACATCAAGATCTGTTAACCTCACACGTTGAGCATAAGATAGAACAGGTGATGGTAGATGTACAGTCTTCTGTAGTCAACATCGTCAAACCAATATCCGTTCATGGTCGTAGAGGGTGCCACTTTGAAAACATCAACGATATACTTCTCTTTTCTCATTTCTTTGAGTGTGATAAATCTTCATTATGTCCAGTCTTTGATGTTATCAATCTTTGATTTACTTTGTCCTCTTCTTTCTACCCACTCTATAATTGACATCTGCAATATAGTTATGTATCTATGGCTAGGGAAGATGTGTTCAGCATTATATCTACCATCATTACTTTCCCTGATTACAGTAAACATTTTTACCTGAAATTTGTTGTAGTCTAATCAAGTGTTCAGTTGAATTGGAAGTAATACCATGAACCATTAATCTAGGCAACAACGGCACTAACTGCTGCGTTAATGGGGCTCCCACCAGAAACGACTACATAAATATGGAGGCTTCCGGCAGGACAGCAGATACAACACTGTAATGTTGTGTTTTTTTTTTCATGCAATTAAAATAAAGCTTGTGGCTGACACTAGAAAGACTTAGAAAAAAGTCCCATTTCATATTGGCATTTTGGTACGACAGTGAAGATTATTGCTTTTTATTTTAAAATGTTTTGCTTGTTTTTACGTTATTGATATATTTAACTTTGATGTTAAATTTGGCTATCTTTGGACTCTCTACTTATATTTAGCAGGTTCAAATGCAGAATCACTACCAAAGGAATCGACTTTCGTATCTTTCTATTGTAAAGTAAATATTCTAACCACTAAACCACGGAATATACTCAACAAGACAAAAGTAGAAAATGAATCACTGCATTTATTGAGACAAGACGTTCTGATAAGTGATTTTCTGAACTAGTGGTAGTACACTACGGGCATTGCTACAGAAGTTTCGTCTCTTTCAGCAGATGAAGAAATGTATGTATTCTGATAGTTCTCGTTTTCCGGTGATTGTATCTCATTCTTCAGCTCAATCATCCTGCTCCGATATCTCTACCAGCAATCACAAAGTTTTGTTAACCTCTCTTTGGTCAATGAATAGACGCGTGTATAAAGGAATTAAAAATATGATCTTCGCGCAGTGTCATCTGCCGTGACACCTGTGCTCTTTACACAGTCTCTCGACTCTTTAATTTCCCTCACCTCCAGAATGATCAGGGGAAAATATTCACAATTCCCATCATGTGTGAAAATCCAACAGACAAGTCACTGTTATTTTATCTGAATAATATTACTACTTTGTAAAACATATTGAAATGTATTTTCCATTGGTTATTCAATAAAATTCACCATTTTTGGTTGAATAATCCATCATAATAACAACTGATATTTTGAAGGTACATTGGAGGATGGAAGAAGACGAGCTGCACAGAAGAAGAAATAGCTGGATAATATCAAGGACTGGACGGTATTGCAAATTTCCAAACTCATCAGTATGGTAGAGAATAAGTTGCGTGAAGATCTTTCCGTACTAAATGTCTCAATATGACGCCTCTATGATCGTGCGGATTTTGCGTTTTATTATTATTACTATAATTAGTATTACTAATCACATATGACACTATTAATCAATGACAAAATAACTATAGGTGATATAATTATTAAATGCACAAATGATTATATTTTATTTGAATATTAACTGAAAATATCCCCATAATTAAATGGTAAATTAATAAAGTTGCTTTATACTCGTACATTATTGTGATTGCTCAATGGAATATCACTATGTTTGATATGATTACTCAATAGAAAAGTTAATATATTTGGTATTATGACTCAATAAAATACTATATATATATATATATATATAATAAATTGTTACTCAATCCAAAAATGACTATGACTATAAATATTAGTTCTACTAATTCTCAAATTATATTTGACATGGTGACTGAATGCAAAATAGTTATTTGATATGAACTATGAACTATAGTATACTCTACAGAATACTATACTTAATATAATTACTCAGTCTAAATACGACAATATTTAATACGATTCATACAAAATTGACCATAATATCGACAAAACACTTTCATTAATCACATTTCTATTTTTATGTATAAAATAGTGTTTTAAAGAACAAAAAACAGGGCGGTTACAGATATCCCTAACTATAAAAATGTCCTGGACGTCACTTTTGATCGCTAGAGGGAGACATTTGGTGCAAATTATTCTGCAGTCACATCGCCTGAGGAACCAGATTTGCCTGTCAATAGTCTGTGATGTGAATAAATTCTGCAGGAAGCTGGAAGGTCATTCAGTTAGTGGGTAAATGGAAATCTGAAGGTCCTCATTGAAACAGTATCGATTATTGTGATTTGTGTTCTTCTTGGGGGTCTGTGTTCATTGTCAAACATCTAATGTTTTGAACGATATAGAACGGGATACATTGTGTCATCGAGCTTGGCTGCGATATTAGTCGGACACATTCGACTTTATTACGTCTTCTCGATCAAGTTAACCATATATGGAATGGGACTGACAATGGCATCCGAAAAATGTCCTCATGGCAGGTCATTGTCATTATTATCTAACTAACGTTTAGGTCCTGGCAACAAGCAAGTTAGGAACACATTCACAGAAGAACAGCTGCTAAACAAAAAATGTATGGAGAGAAACTAAAACAAGTAGAACATTATCAATATCTTGGACACCTAATCAAAAATGACAGAAGATGTGAAATAGAAGTTAAAAGGAGAATAGGAATGGCTAAAAGTACTTTCAATGAAATGAGGAAAATATTGACATCTAAAACAATTACAAGGAAGTTAAAAATCAGAACTATAAATTACTACATATATTCTTTATTAATGCATGTCTCACAAACATGGACAATTTTTAAAAATACAATTAGAAGACAGAATTGATGCCTTGGCCATGAGAATATATAGAAGAAAAGGGATAACCTCATGAAAAGAGAAGAACCAAACAAAGAGGTTCTAACAACACTTCGTATCTTCTTCTTCTGCGTTCGTTCTCAAACTCCTGCAGATTATCAGGATGAAGTCCGGAGAACGGAATGCGTTGTGTCACACTTTGTATGAAGAAAGAACTATTAAAGGAAATAAGGGTAAGGGTATGTCCCATGGCAGCAACCTGCCGTTGGGGATGAAGATAACTCTTCATGTACTAAGCCGTAGCAGCTATTAGGTGGGGTGGCCAGTTCCCTGCATTGCTGTCTTTACCTCCCCTAACACATGCGTCAGGTACAAATTTACAGCTGAGTTGACTGGAGGAATGGTCGTGTCAAGCGAGAAATCAAAATCTGAATTTTTGTGTCCTTGTAAAGGAAATAAACATCAAGCAAATAAAATATTTTGAACACATTAAAAGACATGACACCTTGATAAAGACCTTACATGAGGGTAAATTCGAGGGGAAGCGAGCAAGAGGTATACAGATATACAAGTGGGAGAGTAATATCCGGAGATGGAAAGGTTACAGTCTAGCAGTGTGCACCTCTAAAACTAGAGACAGGGGTAGTTGGAGGTGTGCTGTAGCTAACCTTCGTTGCAGAGACGGCACTTGATGATGATGAACACGTAAAAGTGTAATTTTATTTTCAATTGGACAGGTAAAGGTAATATGAGTTATAAACTAGCGTCATCGAACACGGTTTTCCCTCAGTGATCAACTGTTTAATATGTGGTTGACTAGAAACAGCCCGACTAGCGTCGCCTACCGCATTTACTCAGTAGCGATTGCGATATTCCACAACCTTCCCAGAGTATGAGCCGTAATAACCTACATTCTGATGGCTGGATAAACCACGAGGGTAATGCTGATTTCAAATCGCAAATAAAAAGTAAATTGAAACCCTGGATTGCTTTACTGTGTGCAAATGGCTGAGTACGTTCGATGAGTTCCTCATGAAAATAGTATTTCAGTAATTTGTATGTTGACAATGCAATATCGGAACTTGAAACTTTGTTGTGGTTTCCGTGGGACGGTAGCATCTCCTGCTATATGCATCATATCTCTATTTTATTTTCCATATATAGCTATCTATATGTTTCTACTCTGGAGTTTAGTTTAATGCTGACCTGCTATACGTCATCTTTTATGTCTAAATAACTATATTTAACAGAAATACATTTCATGTTGAATCGAAACATGCCCTTCTGATGAAGCTCATCGACCGAAACGTCACATAGTTTTGTCTGTTATTATTATTATTATTTCTATTATCGCTTAATTATTAGTAGTAGTTGTATGTAACTCGTATTTACTTAGTTCTACAATATTTACCTTTTGTTACACATCATTCACTCAAGGCATACATCACTACGGTTCCGTCGTTTACATGGTTGACTGTTCCTTGTAGCCACGACGCATGCCCAATCGTCGAAGCTTTAAACTACTAGACAAGACAATACTAGAATCTGCCTGAGACATCACATCTAACACTCCCAGGAAGGGATCTTTTGGCTATCGTCACACGACGAACATTTTAGCCTGAGGGTATAATACTCGGAGATGGCATTATTTAAAACATATACACATCTTCAACCACATCAACATTTTGCAGTCACTAATCAATTTCTAAGTCATCTCAGATGTGTCTACTTTTAGCATAGATCTGTTGGATATGCCTTATGATCTTAACCTTCTAGCTCTGAACACACGAGACATGCGTAGAGAAGTTATTGTACTTTACGCTGCGATTCACATCTACTGTATATTGTTATTCAATGTTTAAATTTGCTTCTTTTCAAAGATTTACCTATCCGCTTAGTTATTCTTGTATTTTTATCAGGAGAAATAACAAACTCACTTGGAATGCCTGTGGTACCTTAAATTGGATACCCTAACTTGGGTATCAAACTTAGGTAACCTAATTTGGATACCAATCTTTGATACCCTAACTTGGATACCCTAACTTTGATACACTAACTAGGATACCAGGACTTGGTTACACTAATATGCATACCCTAACTTTGATACACTAACTAAGATACCCAGACTTGGTTACACTAATATGCATACCCTAACTTTGATACTCTATCTTTGATACTCGAATTTGGCTACCCTAACGTATATCTATCTATACGACGTGGCCCTTATTTGCCTTGCGGCGTAAAAGGTAGAAGCGTTCTCTGGAAATTGCCTTCTTGTATGCTGTATATATGCTTGTTCCTATGTATTCTTTGATTTCTGTGATCCATCTTTTTTTTTTACATTCTCTACCTCGGGCTTTATAGCCGTGATGTCTATATATCATATGCCATCTGTAACATGCTGTCTATTGGTAGTCTGGAAGTGTATGAAAACCACTTGATCTGTTGTATTTTGATGTGCTTCAATACTAGTATGGTTTGGTTATCTGTCTGATGCTATCGTTTATAATTCTATCTCTTAATGACACTCCAAATATTCTTCGTAGACATGTCATTTCTGCAGTTAGTATTTTTCTTTTGTCTTCTGCTGTCATTGTCCAGGTTTGGCCCTTGTAGTACAGTGATGGGATAATAAGTCGTATATAATGCAACTTTAGTGTCTATGTTTACATTTTGTTCTTAAAAATACGTGCCATCTGTCCTAGGATCTGCTATGTTTTGTTGCATCCATTTTGTATCACTATACTGTTTAACCCTTTACTCGATATAATGCTTCCTAAGTAAGTGATTTCCTTTACTTGTTTAAAGAGTTTATTATCGTTGGAGTAAGTGATAGTTCTTTCTTTCTTTGCTATTGCCATTACTACAGTCTTTTCAATATTAATATTCATGTTGAATTTTTGACATGTTGTGTGGAGTCTGTTCATATGTTCTTGCAATTTTTCTTTTGATGTCGCTATTAGAACATGGTCGTCTATAAGGAGTAGTTCGTTCAATTTGTGTTTCATGTTATCTTCTTCGTTAGTGCTTGTTAGTTTACAGATGTAGTCGAAATATGTTATAAAAATTAGAGGGATAGGACACACATCTGGCAAACTCTTGATTGGATTTGGCATTTATTGGGCACTTCTGCATTTGTTATTAATTCTCATTGGTTATTAGTACACATGATAATGTTTTCCATAGTTATTATCTGTCTGTCGAAAGCCTTATCTGATGTATAATTGTTTGTTGTTTTCTGTGGCTCTTTCTGTTAGTTGTCTAAGTGTAAAGATAGCATCCATACAGCTTTTGTTCTTACGGAAGGTCATTTGATATTTTTAAGTTGTAATTCAATGTATGATCGTAATCGTTGTTCTAATATTTTGTTAAAAATTTTCCCTGCGTGACTTAGTAAGGCTATCCATCTTTTTTGTGTGCAATCTTTCGTATTGTTTTTTTTTCTTTCACATTGCAATGATTGTCGCGTTTCTCCAGTCTTCTTGTGTTTTTGTTTCTTCCATATTACATTGAAATGTATATGTATCCATTTTTCCCAGCTTTCTGCTGCTGCTTTGATAGTGTGTTTGTCAATTCTGTTTGTCTTTTATCAGAGCTTACTGCTTTTTTTATCCTAACTTGGATACCTTAACATGGTTATCCTAACTTGGATACCCTAAATTGGATTCCCTTCCTTGATACCCTAACTTTCAAACCCTAACTGTGAATCTCTAACTTGAATACCTTTCATTGAATACCCTAACTCGAATACCCTTACTTGAATACCCTAACGTTTCTAATCTAACTTAGATACCCTACCTTAGATACATTTAACAAAGTATTTCTCCAGAATATGCCCCCGTTGTGAACCCAACATTGTCACCTATCTTCGCTGATCTCATATTTTCATGCTTTTCATTGTGCGTCGATATAAAGTATACGTAAAGTCACCAACTATAAATAATATCAGGCGAGATATGTGATACTGTTTGAGATCATAGATTAGGACTATTCAGGAGTTGGACATGATTGAAATGAGTTCTATATGTAAAGCAACGACCATTATATATCGCCGGTTTAGGCTCAAAAGCCTCACGAATCGTAGAGAATGGACCGTTGTATTCAAGTTTCCTAATATGTGCGCTTTCCCTCTCAATTAGCATGACATTACCTGCGGAGAGTACCACTTATAGCACGTAACTCCGTAGCTGGAAGCATAATCCTCAATAATATCCTTTAAATTGAACGTATAACCAAGCCTCCCGGTCCTTTATCAAATCCTCGGCTTGGTGAAAACAAGACACATATTTTAACCCCTACCCCACGACGATTAATTTCGCTAAAAATAAACCTCTAAATTCTTCTGCATCGGAAATAAAACCAAACACGTGAAGGATGAAGTGTTGTATATTTGGAAACGCTTTAAACAGTTTCTCCACAAAATACAACGAATAAAAACACAAAAAATTCCTGTTTGATGTATCGATCTTCCTTCTATGACACTGAAATGCTGAGCAGAAACATGCACATTAACTGCATACGAAGGTCGTATTTATTTTACATCACGGCGATATCTTTCGTAACATTGCGTCGATATCGTCGTTCTTTCCCCTTATTTACAATCCTATAATTCCTTTATACAGGTTCAAATTTGTGACGTAAACCGTGACCCTCGATCTATATAAGCCCTACTTGCTAAAGCCTTCTTAATGACTCATTTTCTATTCCCATGATTTTCATTGGTCACTATGATTATAGTTTGTGTTACAGCCGATGAAAATCAAGGGAATTCAATGAGTAATTTTAAAAGGCTGAATTTCTTATTAACCAGTATGTCTCATATTGTAAGAGGTTATTGAAATTTTTTTGAAAAATATAAACGTGATATCTGAAACATTAAAGAAACATCATAATTAAACAAACAGGATTCAAACCACGTCGCTTAGATGGCACATACTCACCTCGCAACACGTCTTCCGTGTTCCACCAAACCGCATCCCTACACACGATGTGGTTTTAGTGGACTTTCAACGTGTACATTCCTGATGTCTTTCCTGATTTCATACCTTCTTTTGCTAATTTGTTTGCAGCCTCATTTCCTACTATTCTTGTGTGAATTTTCTGAAACAGATGCTGTACAGTTTTTATACTTTGATTAATGGATTAAAAACTTCTAAAAGTTGACACAGCAACTTCAACCCTATATTATATAATCACTTGGGTTGTATACGCATTTGGGGACAGGGAAGTTTATAGTTTATTTGTGGATATAATTAGAAATGTTTTATTGTTCTTTCACATTCATTACTAACATTTCTTCGTATCAAGATATTTCGATTTTTATTTAGATTAGGTAGGATTCTTTTTTAGGATTCTTTTTTGAGTTAGTTAGGATCCTGTTTAGTTTGGTTATTTTTTCAATAATTTATTAATTATTTGTTTTCATTTTGTAGAGAATGTGTTTAATTGCATTAAAAATGTTCAATGATGCTATCCTGGTTACACATTGTGGCGTTCCAATCAAGTTTGAAAATGTTTTCTATTTAATGTTACTTTAAGTTCTTTCTTTATGTGTTTTTTTTTCTCTGGGGGAATATGTTATTAGGCTTTAATTCTATGTCTGCCTTTTGGACTCTTTTTCCACTTATTTACTGATTCATTGTTTATATTATTTTATTATATTTTTTCATGTGTTATGTATAAGTTTGTGTATGCTGTTCTTCCTGATTTCCTACCTTCTTTTGCTAATTTGTCTGCAACCTCATTTCTTGCTATTTCTGTGAAATAATCCACATAACAGTAATTTCATTTCTATAATGTTATAAAATAGATACAAGATAAACAATTTCTTCAACTAGGTCTGGTCTATGAAATGTATATATGGCATATGCAGAAGATAGATAATCTGTTATTATAATGGAGTTCATATAGTGATTTTAAGACAATATTTCAATGTAGTTCTGATTACTAGCACAGCTCTGTGGTGGAGTGGTACAGAGCGCGTCTGCGACGGCCAAGGTACCGAGTTCGATCCCCGCCACAGGCAAATGTTCATCCTGATTCAGAAAGCAGTGGCAAACTACTGAACATATTTATATAGCCTAGAAAATAGCCCAGCCAACAAATGCTGCTTTGATAGCTAAGTCCTGTAAAGGATAATCTACACACACAAAAATAGCACAGCGGTAGATATTCAGAATATTGTATTTATTTCAATTTGTGTTTACATTTTCTAATAGAGCATGTATACACCTGGAATATACACCTATGCATGCATAATATATGCAACTATACCTTTATGTCTGTAATTGCAACATTTTCCCGTGCGTGCATGCAAAGTGGCTCAATGAATATGGTTAAGAAAGTCAAAACAGGTGAAACACATAGGTGATAAGTGAAGTCATTAGAGAGAGCTACAATGCAAGCCTCGCTGCGAAAAATCACTCTATTCTTTATCCCCGAACACACATGTGTGGAGGGAGTTGACGGGTCGACCAATTAGCTATCCTAGCCACCATAACAGATGGTCAGCCTATTGACCGAGCAGGCATACTTATTGCTCTTCGTGAATCCGCACGCTCAGTTGATTTGGAGATAAATGAGCATGAGTCAATATCCAGAATGCGCGGATTGGAAGTGAAGATAGGCCTGGCCCGTAGAAAACACCTAACAAACATTTAAAAAGTGCAATGACCCAGCACAGAACCGGAACTATCAGCTGTTATACCCTGAGAGATTTACTGAAACGGAGATCTGAGTAAATATGGACATGTTTGGTGTGCGAAGAGGTTAATCAATATACCTAATACTTAATGTATACACCTTCTCTAATTTCTCCAGCCAGGTGTAAATATATTCAGACTATTTTAAGTGTGTCTGTATATATAAATCTATAAATGGTTATCAGTCTAAGTGCCACGTCCAGGACTTTGGCCCAGGTACTAACACTTATCCCTGATATTGTTCAAAGAGCTTTGTGTTGAATATATGTATATGTATATTACATATGCTAACATGAGAATCACTTATATATTATTATGGCATACTTTATTGATACAATATGAAAAATATGTATATATTTAGTATTCTTTTAGTTTTCGCTGCCCAACCATTATCAGTAATGCATATTAATACGTTTAAAACTGTATGGCTTACTTTTTTACAACATTATCAATATGTGTGTCTATTTTAGATTTCGATAAATTATTATCATTCTGTGAAATTTAACCTTTTCAAAGAAATGTATTTTGAATTGTATTTTTTATTTTGAAAACTACTATTTATTTTTAAATCAATTTATTTTCCTATATTTTGGGAATTCTTTTGAATAATATTCCTATTATTCTATTTACATTAATTGAGAATCTTCGTTTATTAACCATTTTTTTCTTTTTCTTAGTTTTATTTGTACCGATAATTGTAAATAATGTGTATTTGTACCAGTCATTCCAATGACAGAATCATCGGCACATTAGGATACATTAACATGAGGCACTACGCAGCTGATTACATCATTAACCATTATATTACATATAGTAGAAAATAACTAACCTCTAAAGAATTCAATTTCTTTATTCAAACATATATATTTCATGATTAATTCTAATTTGAAATTATTTATCTTGAAAAATGTTTTGAATATAATTGTAAATTATTTTAATCCATTTTTTGAAAATGTTAATTAAACCAAATTCCTTCCAGCATTCATCAAATGCTTTTGTTAAGTCCAGGAGTATGTTTGTTTGTTTTGCGTTCGCTCCATTGTAACCATCACGGATATCCGTGCGATTTCCGCCGGGATCGTGATTACGTTGTGCCATCGTTATGCGCCTTGTAGGCCTAGCACATCCGATTTCGGCATGCCTTGACAATTCGGGTGGGCTACCCTTAGCCTGTGACAGCCTCTATATCTGTCTCCAGGCACGCGTAGTGGCGACTCCCAGACGATTTTCCAGGAGTATGAAGATGGTTCTTTTAAATTTTTTAAGAAACTCGTCTTAGTTTCATTGCGTTTGGATATTATTTCAAATATTACACTATTTAATGCGTGTTTAATTAACAGATAATAGGAGATGAATTGCTTAATTAAAATCTACTCATTAATTGATTGTTTAATTAAAATCTACTCAGTAGTTGCTTGTTTCACTAACATCTGCTCTGTAATTACTTGTTTCATTAACATCTACTAGATAAATGCTTGTTTCACTCACATCTGCTCTGTAATTACTTGTTTCATTAACATCTACTAGATAAATGCTTGTTTCATTAACAAGTATCTCTATATATTTGACAGTGTTTCATTGCATAAAATGTTTAGCTTTTGGTGCCCATCTCCACTTCAGTAATAATCGCTGGAGGATTGTATGCGTATATACATCCAAAATGGTACTTCTTCAACCCAAACGGGTTTATCAATAGATAGAAAGATCTCTATGTACAAGCTTGTTTCCATTAATATCTTCTCGGTACTTGCTTATTTTCACTAATATCTACTCGGTATTTGCTTGTACCAAAAATATCTCATGAGAAACGATCGGTATTTATCTGACTTACAGTATCTTTTACTACCAGATACATATTTATAATCAAGATGTTTATAAGTGAAAACTGAACGTCAACTCAGCGAATTAATTATGAGAAATATCACGATGAGAAATTGAATTAATCAATACAGCATATTTCATTTTCTGTGTGCTATAATTATATTTCTGTTCTTGCATTTCCCTTTAAATGTCGTCATGTTTCTGAGTTATCATTTGTTTAACAAATAATTTCATTCAGTTTATGTTTTGGATATTGTGATCCTTGGGGATGACAAAAAGAACAAATTGAGAGGGGGGGGGTGCTGAAAGAATGTGACAATTATTTGTTTCATAGCTGGTACACCAATGTGTTTTTGCGTGATAGGATTAATGTATTAGCGGATCAATACACATCACTGTTACCAGTCGTGAAACATTGTAAACTCTGGTGGCACGGACGTGTGATGAGACGTTTCTCTATGACAAAATATATACTTATGTGGATGGTGGATAAGTCGAAGGTGACAAAAGAAGACATGGCTGGGTACCATTAAGGACTGAACAGGGTGTCAGGTTTCCAAACTCATAAGGATGGTAGAAGATAGAGATGCGTGAAGTTCTATCTCCATCAAATGTTCAATGTGTCATCCCTACGGCACTCAATGTTCATGGGTTTGATTATTATTATTTTGTTTAAGTTTCATCTTCCAGTCCTTGATTCAAGTTGCTTTATATTGTGCATTCCTTCATTTCAAAACCTTATTCATTTTTGTTCACATTGTAATAGGCAGACTTTCCGGTCCTAAATTGAACGTCTTAGTAATCTATGGAAATATAACATAAACTTAATGGAGTTCTTCTACTCTGTGATCATGGTTGCTTGCGAAAAGGTAATCCTTGTAATTAATATATAATTGAATATTTACAAGATATCATTCCTGGTCCACTACTGCCAATGAAAACGCTGGTATTTGTAACATTGGTATTACTCTTATGCAGTCACAGATACGTTGGGCAAGACATGTAGCACCTATGTCAAATGTATGTCTTCCATAAATAGTGATAGTTCTTCTCCTTTGTATACGAAGTTGAACGTGGTATTGATAAATGTCAAATTAGAATAGTTCGTTTGTGGGTCATCAGATGGCTGAGGGTGTGTCCTGAGATCAATAATGGTGTGTGTCTTCAGATTGCTGGAAATCCTAACCCCTGCTCTGAAAACACATGTTGCAGTTTGTGTAAGAAGTCATACTTCTCTGCACACAAATACTGCTGCGTGGTAGATACTGACTGGTATGTGACCAAACGAAGTGCTGCAAAAACTCTTATAGACATCACGATACGCCTTTGTCAGAAAATTATGACAGATGTGAAGATTTTGTACAAAACAGAGTTACATGTCGCTATGAAACTTTTAATGGAAGCAATATCTTGTAAAACTAATGAGAAATGCAGAAACTCAACAAAGAAGACTGGCTAGAAAAACAAGAGAAGATCATCTATACAGTATCTATAGCAAAAATGGGTTAGAAAGAAAAGGGAAGATCATTTAAACACATCTATAGCTGAAAGGGACAATCTCTTAGTCTCTGCTAGCCAGATTGAGCTTTCTACGTATCGTATTTGGCCAAAAAACATTACTTCTGTAGTCCATTGTTGGGCAAATTAATATATTCTTAGCTCTGGTTCAGCGCATAGATTACTTTCAGCTGAGTCTTACAGGCCAGGAAAAATAATTTGACGAAACTGATTTGACCTACGGACCACATTTTTCTCACCACCAATTTAAATTGTTAAATCTGATTGCCCAAATGTCCACGGACATTTGGAAATACCATAGAATTTCAGTTTGTTACCCTTAAGCCTTTTGGTCTTAATTCCGATAATTCATTTATTTAGGTTTTGGTATGTGTGATCTTTGTTATATTGACCTTCATGTTGTTTACGGGTATAGTTATTTCATTCTATTCTCATCCCCCTTATATTTTTTAATGAGCATCGCTGTGTCAACACTTATATAATGTACATCATTACTTTGAATGTCTCTGCTGTTCTTGTCTGCCCTTTAATGTGATTGCGATAGTAATAATATCTTTAAAGTTTTTATTGTTTATTTGCTGTTTGTTGTGTATTTTATTGTAAAAGACCTTAAGGTGGAAACGTTGAAAATGTCTTTATTTTGTATTACTGTTATTTGTATTTGTTCGTACCAATATGTAAGTACTATAGAAAAGGCAACACTTCTAACTGAATTTCATGCAGTACGTGCACCAAATTGTCATCACTTGTGATAGTCGAGCAGCAGCATAAACAAGACTGGAATATCGTAAACTCATAGAACATGTTTAACTTCTTCAAACTATCCAAATTTAATTGACAACTCCATTTATACAACACAAATTTAATATATTCCACACATGTCCAAATCCTGACCTCTACTTGGCTTGTGTATATATAAATACACTGCCCGACAAAAAATTTAAATCGTAAAAAGAGCTAAAGGAAATAAGAGGTTCGGCAAATAAAATGTAAAGAAAGAAATAAGGTTACAGAACACATCAATCGAGATTATTGGACACGTTTGATAGAGGAGTCGAGAATGATTAGATGGGAACTGAAAATCGAGAATGAGAGAGGACATACGGATATATTGCATTTTCTGTACTGGTTGCAAGGCAAGGAAAGTCTGAGATTGTATATATTAACTCTTCATATGTACCTGCCTTCATGAATGTAAATAAACACGTTGTTAATGATAGTTTCTGCAGCTGTTTTTTACTTTTTTCAGCTGTTTACATCATCAAAGAAACCATCATTTTCACCCCCAACATATTTGTATCTGGCTAGTGAATGCTTCACTTTTACTACTCTAAACGTATGTCTTCCTCTCAAACAAAAAAACAAATATCGTAGTAGATTGATATTATTGCACTCTGGTTTCCCTACATGTACTCTGTCCCCTTCAACGAAGCGGTACCCTACTTGCTAGAGTACCACCTCATAGCAGGTAACTCCGTTCTTCAATCGATAATACATAGGGAACTCCGAAAAATTTCACATTAGAAACAAGATAGCCTGACCCAGAATCGAACCCGATACCTCTTTAGTATAAGGAATATCATCTTAACCACTATGCCAAGGACTATCCTCTGACTCCCTTCTCTTTTTCTCCACCTCATTTTTAACTTCTCACTACTTCAATTTCTCACTCACTTTGTCTAAATAGAAATTGTCAATATTTAATTATACTTCCTGAAGGTGCATGGGAAATGGGTGGGGGTGTGGTGCTTGTGGTTGTGACACGCTGTGTGATAAAGGTGGGGGTGTGGTGCTTGTAGTTGTGACACGCTGTGTGATAAAGGTGGGGATGTGGTGCTTGTGGTTGTGACACGCTGTGTGATAAAGGTGTGGATGTGGTGCTTGTGGTTGTGACACGTTGTGTTTTAAAGGTGGGGGATGTAGTGCTTGTGGTTGTGACACGATGCGTGATAAAAGTGGGGATGTGGTGCTTGTGGTTGTGACACGCTGTGTGATAAAGGTGGGATGTGGTGCTTGTGGTTGTGACACGCTGTGTGATAAAGGTGTGGTGCTTGTGGTTGTGACACGCTGTGTGATAAAATTGGGGATGTGGTGCTTGTGGTTGTGACACGCAAGGAGATAAAGGTGGGGATGTAGTGCTTGTGGTTGTGACACGCAAGGAGATAAAGGTGGGGATGTGGTGCTTGTGGTTGTGACACGCAAGGAGATACAGGTGGGGATGTGGTGCTTGTGGTTGTGACACGCAAGGAGATAAAGGTGGGGATGTGGTGCCTGTGGTTGTGATACACTGTGAGATAAACGCCACATATTCTTGATGTTGCCACGTCATGTACAGTGTCAGAATTTTAATATACCTTCCACAGGAAAAAAACGTACTTCTTAGGAGTTCAACCCTGGACCACACTGATATTGGAACAATTCTCTGACCTCTCGGCCATACACCATACCACTCACTGCGTAATCTCCCATATTTCATATTTTTCCGATTGAGATTTCTGCTGCCATCCTCTTTTCTAATCAAAACATTCAATATAATTCTATAATGATGTTATTTTCTTAGTCGTCGGTTGTTTTGACCCGATCATTCCTTTCTATTTTCTCTTAACTTTCCTGACGTTTCCAGTAGTGTGTTTTATTATATCTCAATCTGGTTTGTCTGTAAGGACATATTGAGTGACTAGAATGTCTTGGTCGTGTCTGAATTGAAGAAAGTGAAGAGAAGATATATCTCTATTCTTTCTATAGAATCTATAGAAAGAGAAGAAGAAGAAGACAGAATTACTTTAGAAACAATAGTGACAAGGAAAGGCTCAGGGATGACACGGAAGACATATTGAAATAACATTGTATGTCCCCTAATTACCAGTAATAAATCGGTGGATGAACCTGTTTGAAATTGCAGAATTATAGAATTACTCGAAGGGAAAACAGAGATGGATAGTGAGCCTTAGTGTGAGAATAGTTGATTTCAGCATGTTAGGTAAACTATGAACTACTTGTGGACCTGCGGGAATTGAGTAATTGCGCTCTTATACCATTTTGTAAAATAGGGAGATCTCTTCCAAGTTTTATCTTATACGCAGAAGACTCCAACTCGCATTGGTATACAATACCTTGAGAAGTACCAGAGGTCGTGGTGATTGGATTCCCAGAACCACAACCTTCACTGTTGTAAAGATCGGATGAAACCAAATTGGACTAACAAACCCGATTTAAAAAAGTACATCAGCTTAAGAAGATAATTTTACGTAACCACTTAATTCCTGCACAGAGAGGATAAAAAGATAAAGTACTTTCCTATTTTGTTGACGAAACACTGTTAACAAAATACATTTTAACGTGAAACGAAATATAGCGTAACCGATGAGGGAAAGGAGTACAATTAAGAATACACAAATAAGTAAAATCAATCAATTCAGACATAGACTTATTATTCAACTTTATTTTTATCTCTATAATATATCTTCAATATATTCCTGTAGCCTGTAGGAAAAATACTGTCTTTTCGGTTCGCGGTAACTTCGTAATATTCATGGTAGCAAAATCCATAGACACTATTGTGTTGTGAATGAAAAATGACGTCATATGCGATGATGCTAAAAGTTGGGATCACAAACCGGGATAAAAATACCGGACTAAAACTGATGCTTAAAAATATCAGGACTGCATTTATGGAAAACGGGATTTTCGATATTTCATTTTCCAAAAATATTAATTGTTTTTCTTCGTTTCCAATGACAACTTTCCATGCTTTATTTAAAGTACAACATGCCAATCATTTCTGTGATGTGCGAACCCTCATACCACGTGATTCTTGTTGAACGCGACCGACGGACTAGATCTGTATTCTTTGCGCGACCATCAATAAGAGATTTTTATTTTTGCATAGTGAGTGTTCAGTGTGTAAGTGTAGATTGACGTGTCGCGACGTGAATGTGCAGGATTAGTAAGTAAATGTTTTCGAATTATGATAAATAATTAATTGGTATAGTTGAATGAAGATCGAATTCTGACGTACATTTACAGTTTATTTATAACATGAATTATATGGAAATAATAACACGTTGCACTCGAATCGCTGGGTACACTTATTTATAACATGAATTATATGAAAATAATAACACGTTGCACTCGAATCGCTGGGTACACTTATTTATAACATGAATTATATGGAAATAATAACACGTTGCACTCGAATCGCTGGGTACACTTATTTATAACATGAATTATATGGAAATAATAACACGTTGCACTCGAATCGCTTTGTACACTTATTTATAACATGAATTATATGGAAATAATAACACGTTGCACTCGAATCGCTGGGTACACTTATTTATAACATGAATTATATGGAAATAATAACACGTTGCACTCGAATCGCTGGGTACACTTATTTATAACATGAATTATATGGAAATAATAACACGTTGCACTCGAATCGCTGGGTACACTTATTTATAACAGAAAAGATTGATTGCTTTATTTATTTTATTTATGCTAAAGTACCAACTTATTGCAAACTGAATATCTCCGTATTTTTATAATCAAATACCTTAAGTTTAATAAACCGAAAAATTATGTTACTTCTGTTATTTGTTAAAAAATATTTATAATTCAATTCATAATTGACCTTTTGAGATATAATAATAGACCTATTCGAGTTATTATGTCCCAGGCTGAATGGCGCACTGTTTCTATGCCGTGCCTAGCAAAATGTTTATATGAAAACGTAAACATTTTTAAAGTTGTACATATCAAAACAATTTGATTTAAATAAACTAAATATATCTATGTTGACATTTATTGTTATAATTATTTATTTATTTTACCTTCAGGTTATTATCCAGGTTGTTCTCTCCACATAAACACAAATTATTTTAGTATTTGATTTTTACAACAATTTATTTTAAAAAGGGAGGAACATTATTTTTTTTCGTTTGATTAAAGTATGAATTTAGACATTTGTTTTATTGTTAAAAGTTTATTAAATATTAAAATTTGTGTTTTTATTTAATTGATAAATCGTTACCTCTCGACGAAAGATTCTCTTATTTAATATATCAAAAATACCGAAATCCGGGTTCTCGTAAACTTCAATATCGAAAATATTGATTTTGGTAAAATGGTCCGGTATTACAAACACTAGTTAAAATGGCCTTCTAGAAAACCAATAATTTTATAAATACAAGCATGCGTGTCCCGCATAACAGAAACGTAATAAAGACAATTATATAGATGAACTTATGTTTTAAAATAAATATAAATTACAAACTGTATATATATATATATATATATCTCTGTGTGTGTGTGTGCGTGTGTGTGTGTGCGTGTGTGTGTGTGTGTGTGTGTGTTTGTATATTCACCTGACCCAACTGTGGTGGTAAGCCAACAATACTTTGGACAGTACCACAAGAGTTTCATTTCATGCAGTAAATCTGAAAGTCTCTACTATAAATACAGCAGTAAACCTCTAGTACATAATATATATATATATCTTAGATGTACCGTATGAGGTTAATCTACTGTGGTACTGTCCAAAGTATTGATGTCTTGCCGCAGCGACGATATCTGTGCTACTGCAACTTAACTTTATCTCCTTGGAACCTAATATCAATATAATGTCGATGAGTCAGAATTATGGCTTTGTGTTACCGGGGTCTGGGGGGGAGCAAAGAATAGTAACACTGGTAACCAGATACGCATGTTGTAGAAGGAGATTAATGAGATTTTTTGGGTTGAAATAGATGTCCTATTCCATATGGGTCAAAACGACACTTGAAATAGTTGGTTCGATTTCACAGGTACACAGTTCAACACCTGAACTCTTCATAAATCAATAGTCACCTGCTGATTGTTCATATTTTCCATACAATAACTGCATTAAAATAATTGATGGATTGGCCGCTACCTCAGCAATAGGAAATGCTACCAATTTCTACAACACTTCATTATTCTGGTTTCCAGTTTCTCACAAATATGCATCCATTAATAAATTCTTAAGAATGACGGGTATTTAACTACGCCCGTTCTAGCGGCAGAAAATTGCCTTGCAACTCAAGATAACAGGTTATCTGTATTTTCCAACCACACCCCCCCCCCCCCCCAAAGAAGATGTGATCTTGTCAAGACATTCAACCTACGCACTAAAATCCCTCAGAAAAGATTAATCGAGACAAGAACTATTAATCGGTCCTTGTATTACGACTACTGATTTTGTATATGTGTAGTCCTGAGGATACTTCAATACTTGTACGGGATGTTCGTTGTTGTTGTAATATTATAATAGTTCTTATATTAATTGCTCCGTTCTCAGTGACTTGAGTGCGCAGGTTGATTGTCTTGACGAGATGACATCTTGTTGTTGTTGTTGTTTTTTGGGGGGGTGGGGGTTGGTCAAGTACGCAAAATCTGTTTACTTGAGCTGCAAGACGATTCCGTTGCAAAGCGATTGAACGCACTTGGTTCAATTCCAATCAGTCTTAAGATTATTTTTTTTAAATGTATCCCCCATGCATCCTCCTTGACTATACTTCAGCCTTAACAGAGAGGTTTAGCAACATTCCCTGTGAGCACAAAATATATTAGAGGAAATAGCAATCACAGAAATACAACATTGATTCTGATGATAATGTTCCTTCTTCGCAATTGAAATTGAGCATAGCATGAAAAACAATCAATGTGATAACACGTAGAAAAACAACAAAACATTTGTAATTGTCTAATTTGGTTTGTGAGTTCGTAGATGTCCGATGAGTCCGATTCGCAACAAGAAAGTTCTATTGCAGTGTATGCAGGAGTATAGAGGGTTTGGAGTACCTGAGTTTTCGAATCTCATCATCTGCACCGGATGATGACATTTCGACTAAATCTTTTTTTGAGATTTAAAATAATTTTGTAGTTTTCTGAATATAACGGTGAAGCTTTCAATTTGTTTAACAACCTGCGTTTTGATATTTTCGGGAAAATGGTAAACTTAACGCTTCACATTATTATCAGAAAGAGAGATGTTTGATAACATTTGTTGGTTATTATCACCAAAACAATATCAGCTGCTAATAATATGCATGGTTTTATTAATGTTTCCTCCACCGTGTGGACTTTCTTGTCGTTAGCAGTTTATCAATAGACAGAGTCAGTTCATATAATGATTCCACTGCATTTTCATTGTTTTGGTTAAAAGATCCTGAAGAATTGAATTTCATGCGCTTAATAAAACTGAGTTTCTTGTCCTTCAATTCTGGGTGGTTTGCGTTCAAATGCTCCATGCGAACAGATCACATTGCATCATAATGTATAAAACAATCACAAATAACACGCTGTGGCTGCTGTATCTTATGTTATTTTCGATTACTGTAAAGTCCTATTTGATGTAATCATCCTTGGGCAATCTCTTATTTAATGTAGACATTAAGATCATTACAATGAGAATGCACAAAACTCTAAAAAAGCACAAAAATTAACAAAATATTAAAATCATTGTTAAAAGTATAATATAATTCAGAACTTAATTTCGGGAAACTGCAGATCAAAAAAGGGCTCAAAAATATTTCCCTCCCGTCAGTACTAGATTTTCATAATAACAGTCACATTAACTGTGCTTATAAAAAAGAATTTATATTTACAACAAAAGTCATCTATGTATGTAATTTCTTATGTATTTTCTTCAAGATATTTAAAACAATATGATTGCCTTTTTAAAAGTAACCAAACCTGTAATATTTAATGTACGTAGAGTTCGGATTTACAATGTAGTAAACCGATTAAACATTGTAAACCTGAACACAAAGTAGTCTATCTCTGAACTGAATAATGTAAAACTGAACACAAAGTTGTCTATCTCTGAACTGAACAATGTAAACCTGAACACAAAGTAGTCTATCTGAACTGAACATTGTAAACCTCAACACAAAGTAGTCTATCTCTGAATTGATCAACTGAACATAGTAAACCTGAATACAAAGTAATCTATCTCTTAAGAAGTCCCGTATGCATAGCATTCATACAATGTTGACTAGGTCCCAACTCCGCTGGACTGGCCATATCGTCCGTATGGCAGACAAGCGCCTTCCCAAGAGAGTTTTCTATGGGGAGCTGTGCGAAGGTAAACGTTCAAGTGGAGGTCAGGAAAAGCGCTTCAAGGATCACCTAAAAAACTCTCTCAAACACTGCTGGCATCACGAAATTTGAAAAAGAAAGAACACTGCTGGCAATCCACAAGCGCAAGAAGTGGAATGACAAATCCGTAAATTCTCCTACCCCGAACCTTCAGCACTCCTGCATGCACTGCAATAAAACTTTCCCTGCACGAATCGGACTCATCGGTCATCTACGAACTCACAAACCAAATAAGTTAATTACCAATTTTAATTATTATTTTTTTTTCATCGCATTTAATGTTTTTCATATCATGCTCATCTTCGCTTGCGAAGGAGGAACACATTCATCAATCTATCTCTGAACTGACCATTGTAAACCTGAACACAAAGTAGTCTATCTCTGAATTGAACATTGTAAACCTGAACACAAAGTAGTCTATCTCTGAACTGAACATTGTAAACCTGAACACAAAGTAGTCTATCTCTGAACTGAACATTGTAAACCTGAACACAAAGTAGTCTATCTCTGAATTGAACATTGTAAACCTGAACACAAAGTAGTCTATCTCTGAACTGAACATTGTAAACCTGAACACAAAGTAGTCTTCTCTGAATTGAACATTGTAAACCTGAACACAAAGTAGTCTATCTCTGAACTGAACATTGTAAACCTGAACACAAAGTAGTCTATCTCTAAACTGAACATTGTAAACCTGAACACAAAGTAGTCTATCCCTAGACTGATCAAATGAATATTGTAAACCCGAACGCAACGCCGGAAAGAATAAACATTTCTATGTAATCTTGTATTAGTGCCAGTTTTCTTGTGCTTTCAATTATCTCATTATGTCCCTATTGGTGATATTGTGACGGAAATACGCACAAAATACGAGATATAGAAACACAGACATAGAAAGAAAAATATATATCCGAATACACATTTTATATATAAATACATAAACGTTGCATACATAAATGCACGTATTCCTTCTTGCACATTGGAGTACACATGTTTGCATATTTTTTCTTCTTTCGATCGTATATGACTGCACATAAACAGGCAGGAACACGTACGAATGGCAGATGGTATCTCAGTCCGACGTGATCAGTGCAGAGGCTGGGTTCAATGAATGGGAGACTTTGGTAAAATGTTTACCATATGGTAGATAAATATTTTAACGAATTATAACATGGGTTAAATAAACTTTACATAAAGAGACTACAAAAAGATTACATAAAGACTTTACAAAAAGACTTTACATAAAGAGACTACAAAAAGATTACATAAAGACTTTACAAAAAGACTTTACATAAAGACTACAAAAGAGATCAAATCAGCGTGTCGGCTGAAAGATCCTTATCAAGATAGGGGCAAAAATCAGAATAACACATCGATTTTCTTTGTTTGTATGTTGTTTTTAAAAAAATTTAATTTTGATAGTATTTTTGTAGAAACATCGATTTATTGATTCGAGTAGACTCTACGTAAAACATATTTAAACCATTTTATATTATTTTTATTTATGAAGCAGAAATTTGGCCAGTTTCACATATTTCAATTTTTATTTTCTATGTCACCTGACACAAAATATATGTTTTGTTCAATGTCAAAATGTTTTAGGGAATATGGTTCGAGTTTAACTGAAGTTTGGCTATAACCAATATCTGCTATCTTGCAGTTCTCTACTGATCATACATTTATTGGCTTGCTCAATTATTGGAGACGTAATATGTCTTTCTTCTGGGTGACACGAGTGATTTATTTGTTGTTAGTTCTTGTATCCTCTTTTGACATGTCTATTCGCTGTTTCATACGATAACGTTTTACTTCGTTCAGTCACTCGCTGCATTTCACTTGTGTACAATTGCAATATTTTATGTTGTATCTGTTGTGTTTCATTTGTTGTTATTTTATCACTAATGATGTACTATTGATATATGTTTCGTTTTTTGTGTGTTATTTTATTTAAAAATATGATGTATTGCTAGTAGTTCCCTACACCATAGAAAAAAAACAGCGCAATTTTGCCATGATGAAGTCACATTGTAACAGATAGAGAATTTCAAGTTCTGAGAACAATTTATCAAAAATTGTTTCTAAGCGAATGATTGGCCTGAAGTCAAAGTCTGAAAGAACAAGTAAATCGTTATTAAAAGATCAAAGGTCAAATCCTCAGCAGCGAATGAACGTTGCTGCGTTAAACAAAATCTTACGCCGAATCGTTTTGTCGTTAAGGGCAGATAACATTCAAAACAATAGTGAGCAAGCGATTATCTTTTTGCAATGTTTATAGTAAATAACTAAATTTGTAAACACTATTTCGTCCTTTACGCGGTATACCCCTTTATGCTGTGCAGAGTCAGAGGTAGAATAATTCTCTGGACACTGTCTTTTTGTGTGTTTCATATATGGTTGTTTTCGTTGATACTTTTATTTCTGTAATCCATCTTTGGAATGGTCTGCCCTAGCATACCTATCCATCGTGTCCGTATAGGAATGCTTTTTTTAAGGGGCACTATCTGATTATCATCTGGAAACATGTGAAAACTACTTATCTGTTTTTTTCTGACGTAATCAAGGATTGGTATTGTATGTTTTAGACTTCTGGTGTTTTAATTTCTGAATCTATCTCTTATTGTTACACCAATAATTTTGCGTAGAGAAGTCATTTCTGTTGTAACAAATTTTCTTTTGTCTTTTTTTGTAAGTTTCGACGTTTGACATTGGTAGCATAATGATGATCGTTTTATAAAACGCACATTTGTTGTTCATGTTCACACATTTTTTTTTTTTTTGAAAATAGTAGATATCAGTCCTGAGATTTTGTACATATGTTGCATCGATGTGGAATTCTTTGGTGTCTTTTGTTCATTTGATGATATGATACTTCAAAGACACATGAAGCTTTTTATATTTGACAGTAATTAGCCATCGATCAACATAGAAGTGGAATTGTCTCGCTTCATCATGTCATCGGCAGTTTCACCCCTGCTATTAAATGTACATATAGCATCTACACTACATCTGTCAACTTCCTTGACATCATTGTCAACATTCATCCCCCTTACCTCAGTACATCTTTTACTATAAACCTACCAATGCACATGACTTTCTGTTCTAAACTTCTTCTCATCATCCCAACTCTCTTCCGTACTCCCAGCTTTTTCGCCTTCTTCGTTTATGTAGTGATTACGACAATTTTCTCGATAAGTCCTCTGAGGATTGAGTTTTTCTGAAGACGCTCGTTCCCTGACAGCATTCTTTCATCCGCTTTGCTCCGTATTCGCCAAGTTGTCTCGACTCGACACCTTGATTGACTCTCGGGGTTCTTCCTCCTCCTTCCTCTGATAGGGTTAAACTTGTTCTTTCCTTTTATCCCCATAACTCTTCTGTCCGACACATTATGCTTAAACATTATTCCCTTCTCCAGTTTCATCCTGATACCCGTGCCGCTTACAACGACTTATTTTTGGCACTGCTCGTTGCTATACATGTTTTTATGTGGTTCAGATGCGCTCCCTTAAATTTTCTATATGAGGCCTTTACATGTGAATCCCGTATTCTTATTTACGTGATCATATATAAACGCTGCGGCAAACAGTACATCGGGAAAACCAGATTAAAATTGAGCGATCGCTTTTGCAACCATCTTCATGTCATCAAGCACAGAACAACTACTCATGTTGCCACACACTTCAACGGCGTTGTTCATCATGGTGCTCTTGATATTCAGGTCAGTGCCATCAGATCCTGCACCACCGATGATAGATCTAGGTACGCTCTAGAAAAGTGTCTTATTTTTGAATTGGGTACCCTTACGTCTGTTGGACTCATTTCCGACCATTCTTTTGTCTAGTACTGGGTTGGTGTGGTCTTTGTCTTTATTCATTTTTTCCGTCATTTACGTCACCTTTTTGTTCGTCTCCTTTCCACATATATTTACGTTTTTTACGTACTTCCTGTCTTTCCGGCATCTCATTTCCATATTTACGTTGGATACGTTTGTGTGTTGTGATAATTTCCATTCGTCGTATGTTGATGTTTTGTTCGTATCTAATAAAGACCTTTTTGGTTGAAACGTTGAATATGTTTTGTGTATTGTAATGTGTATGTTTTCTTGTTTGCACATCATTACCCACTAGTTTTAGTGATAGTTCGTCGTGTCTAAGTGAAACTGTTTTAAAAACCTGTGTTTTATGTAAGTACAATTGTTGTTACGTTTCACGCAGTTTTACCTTATATTGATTGTTGTTAGTTGTTTTACCAGTTTCCATAATTTTCTAGTGTCTCTTTCAAGGTTCAGCGATTCTGTTTTTTATTTCCAGTGAATCCGTCTAGCTTGTAACGTGGATCTTTGAAATTTAGCCTTTGTTTGCTGATATTTGTTGTGGTGTTTTTGGCTAGATCTGTTCTCTTCCTGCTGTCTAGATGTTTCCATCTCATTTTGCAGCTTCTCCAGTTCATCATTCCAATAGGGTTTGTAGTTTTTGCGTGCCCCCTTGGGGTATTACATGTAGTATGCATCTATTAAATTCACTGACTGTATTGATGTCTTCGTAAACGTTTATGTCCTTAGTTATAAAACTGGTTAAATGCTGGTACATTTTGCAGTCTACCCTCTTATAGTTCCAATTAGTGAGTGTGCTATTGTCCTTGATAAACTCATTGTGGATTTCCAAAAAAAATTGGTATGTGGTCACTACCTCCAAGCTCCTTTCCAACGACTCGTGTGATGTTCCATTCTTGGCCTGGTGAGTGGAATGTTAGAGATGTTGTGCCATGTTCTACAGTAGAAGGTTGGTGGGTCTCTTGGCTGGTTAATAAGTTTGAGCTTATTTTATTCATGCCAGCTCTCAAGTTCCTCACCTCTTTTATACATGTGATCGTAGTCCTAGATCTGAGAGTGGCTGGTGAAGATACCACACACCACAAGTCTCTGTTTTTCTGGGATTGAGTCTAGTGCGAATGTTCTATCATTTGGGCAGTATTCGTTCAGGAGATGGAATTATGTCTCTGTTTATGTCGAGCATCTGGTATTCTGCCCCCTCCGTATACACTTCCAACTGACATGCATTGATATTGTTTTAACAAATATCAGAATTCCACCCTTTCGGCTGTCCTTTCTGTCTGTTCGGTAGCATTGTAAGCTATATCGTTGCTGAGGTGTGTTTCTTGAATACAGCATACATTAACTTGTTCTTCACATAAGATATTTTGAAGCTCCAATTTTTTACCGTATCCATCTCTTTTGCTGTTGACACCCTCAGTATTCCAGTACATTATTTTTATCGGTCGTTGGTTTGTTTGACATGAAGCTCTATTCCCTTGTCTTCTCGCGGCAATTGAGAAGGATCTCCAGTAATTGGAGTTGTGACCTTTCGAGGTATAAGGTCTGGCACCATCCCTGCCAGAACGTCCGTCACAGGGCAGGCACCATAACTATTTTTGCTTATAAACATGTTCCCATTGTGCTATTTACGTGGCATTCTAATTAATTGTACATCTTTTGGCTGGCTGCCTCCATCTTCATCACCCTGCTTACTTGGGCAGGACTGTGATCCTGCTCGAGTGGGACTGCCCGACCAGTCTTAGTTTTCAGCCCCTGATAGTTGAACTTTGCCCCGATTACAATAATTCTAAAAGATATCTAACAACATACTAACTATACCCTTTTTTATTCTTCTAATACTTCTAAATGTCATATATTTTCTAATATATATTAGATATAAATATATTTCAAGAATTTAAGAAATGACGCAGTTGCACTCAGGGAGACCCATGGGTGCTCGTCCCTTTTAGTATTTAGAATTAGTGAAAAATATGTATGCTTATCTTTCCAGTACCACAATGATGTTTTCATACTCCTAATTCGACACAACATTTAACCATCTCTACTTGTTCCACGCGTGATCCCGAATACCTAAGTCTCTGTAATACTGATTCGCCCACTGAATTTCATTTTGCAATATGCGATCAAATATTCATTTACAGATCTCACCTTTTTTCCATATTCAAAGTACAAATCACAAGTGCTAGTATAGTCAGAATGTCAGCTCTCTCGTTTCAGCATTGTTCAGCCTGACCTGACAGGATGATCCATACGAGTTCCTGAAGGACAGAGGTATTTGTATGCTGCCCATTCATGACGCAGCCAACCGCTTTGGGCCGTCCGAAGCATTGACTGAAATTCGGACACAATAATAGTCCTGTTCAGCGTAGATTCTGAGGGCAACCCTAAGATTTCTATTGAAGCCTCCACCTCTAGTCTCTTACTGGAGGTTGTTGTCATATGAACTCCGCTTTGTTCGTCAATGACCTTTCCTCCAACTAGCAGAGAAGCCCCATCCGGACTTCTCTCCAGACCGGATAGACCCATCAGAGTATATGACTGCATCCGTGTTCCCTGCATTGTCCTCTATCAGTTGATGTGTCTCAAGGTGTGCCTTTCTGTTACCCCAATCTCTGCATTCCATACCTAGGTTGATGTCACCCTTCTGGTACGCTGCCGTGTTCTTATTCGTGTAAATCGATTCTTCTCCTCTGATTATTGTCTGAACTACTGTCACTTGCCTAATTTTCCTCCGCTTGTGTCATCCTGGACGGATATCCCTATCTTTATTCTCCTTCCCTTGCCGTCGGTAATCTCTTCCTGTGTAATGTGCGTCTATTATCAGATGTTACATATAAGTACGTCGGGGCCATGGTATGTCTGGAATTTATTGACAAAATTCCAGAGTATGTATATGAGTTTCCCTAGTGCAGCCCAGAACAATTCGCATTTACCTCATTTTAGATACGTTCCAATCACTCGCATTATGTTTTCGACATGGTAAATATGCACAGACTATAATCAATCACTGCGAGTACTAGCTGATTGTAGAGACAACAATCAATCACTGCGAGTATTTTTGAGTACTAGCTGATTGTACAGAAGACAATCAATCACTGCGATTACTAGCTGATTGTGCAGACTACAATCAATCACTGCAAGTACTAGCTGATTTTACAGACTACAATCAATCACTGCAAGTACTAGCTGATTGTACAGACTACAATCAATTACTGCGAGTACTAGCCGATTGTACAGGAGTACAAGTAGCAGCTGCTTTATATGCGCAGATGTCATAGTTTTGAGAGTCCCTCTTGCATCTCTGCATGGTGTTCTCCACATGAAACCTGTATGACAGTTGTCGATCGAATGTTACCCCGAGATACTCCAGCCTGTCGTGTCTATCAATATTATATCCATTAATGGCAACAGTACGGATGTCAGCTTTCACTATGTTATTCAATGACATTAGCTTTGATTTAGTCTACCGTAACACTGCAAAAGACATCTAACGAAATCATAGTTATATCCTTTTCATGACAATAGTTATAAAATATATTTATCGAGACCTTAAATAAGCCATGTTTCCTGACAACACCTCTAAAAAACATGTATTAACACCTTAAAAATACACTGTTTTGTGACAACAGCTCTAAACATATCAATCATCATCATAATTATACTTCGTTCATGTGATAATTGTTGAAAGATATCTAACATTATTATAATTAGACCACGTTTTCAGGACATCAGCAATTACATGGAAAGAAATCATATATCTCTCCTACTGACCGCATATCGCTAACATCACAACTAACCAAATGAAACAGCTGTTACAAACATTTACAATGCCATAAAATAGCGTGCATTGATCAGATTCTCTGACCTCTCACTCTATGCCAGCAGTGCTCAATAACACAAGTCGATAACATGCAACTAAACACCATTTCAATTCATCAAATGACATGTCGAGTGGCGTAGGTGATCATGTTTCTCCATAGATTTCTGTGTCTTGTCCTATTAAGTTCATTGTGACATTCCACATGCCATCATGACAACCCATCCAGCAACGTCTCACTTTGTCTTCTTCTGTCTCTTCTCACTTAATCTTTCCGGTTGTTAGTAAAAATGCAAGTTATTTTATTATCAACACGCCATATACATATTGGCTTTGTGAATTTAATTTTTATTATAAAGGCTCTCTTTTACTCAAACACTTTACGGCAAGATTAATTTCTTATCTATCTTTAGTCGAAAACTTCACGCCTACATTATTTTCTGTGTGTATCTCTTTACTCCATCGTTTCACGCCTAAATTAGATTTATTACGTTTCTCTTTACTACAACACCTCACGCCTACATTAGTTGTATAATGTTTCTCTTAGTACCAAAATTTTGCGCCTACATTAGTTGTGCAATATTGCAATGTTTCTCTTTACCCCAGCACTTCACGCCTTCATTAAAGTTCTTAGACGACCACGGAATTTTCTACATACTTCTCCAGCAGTAACAGGATAGTATTCTCCAGCTCCCTGTGAGAATTTTCATTTATTTGTCATGCTTCACAACCTCACACACGAAATGAGTCGGTATGATACCGTAGTACATATGTATTCATAATTTTCCATTTCACCTTCATATCTTTCTTGTAAAACTTCGTTTTCCTGTGTGGTTTTTTTTCCATATCTGTTTGATGTACGGTTCTTGAAAGTATAACAATTTCTTATGTTTCGTATCTCTGTTTTCGACGAACACGGCTGTGTTGGGCCATTGGCGCAAAAAATAACCACAGCGTATTCCCATTCTCTGGACTTCATCCTGCTGGAAAACTGGTAGGATTATGGTCCTGCTACAACAGAGATTCAGCAGGAGTTTGAGAATTATCACTGAAGAAGAAGAAATATCTTTGTTTTCATATACGTTTTTTGGAAGTGTAAGAGTTTCTTATGTTTAATATTTCGGTTTGATGCACGATTCTTGGAATTATCTAATATATTTTTGGTAAACTTTCTTCCTCAAACTCCCACTAGATTTCTATTATAGACAGTGTTCCCACTAGTTTTCTATTATAGACAGTGTTCGCACTAGATTTCTATTATAGACAGTGATCCCACTAGATTTCTATTATAGACAGTGTTCCCACTAGATTTCTATTATAGACAGTGTTCCCACTAGATTTCTATTATAGACAGTGTTCCCACTAGAATTCTATTATAGACAGTGTTCCCACTAGAATTCTATTATAGACAGTGTTCCCACTAGATTTCTATTATAGACAGTGTTCCCACTAGATTTTCCAGCAGGATATAATTCAGCGATCGGAAATGTGTTGTGTCGCAGTTTTATTTGCACCAATGACCGATACATCACATAAGGATGTCAAATGTGTGTGTGATTATCTATGGCGTAGTTCAGGGTAGTAAATACCAATTTGGTAAGATTGTAGATACCACTTTGCTAAGATTGTAGATACCACTTTGCTAAGATTGTAGATACCACTTTGGTAAGATTGTAGATACCACTTTGCTAAGATTGTAGATACCACTTTGGTAAGATTGTAGATACCACTTTGGTAAGATTGTAGATACCACTTTGCTAAGATTGTATATACCACTTTGCTAAGATTGTAGATACCACTTTGCTAAGATTGTAGATACCACTTTGGTAAGGTTGTTGATACAACTTTGCTAAGATTGTAGATACCACTTTCCTAAGATTGTAGATACCACTTTGCTAAGATTGTAGAAACCATTTTGCTAAGATTGTAGATACCACTTTGTTATGATTGTAGATACCACTTTGCTAAGATTGTAGATACCACTTTGGCAAGGTTGTTGATACAATTTTGGAGAGGTGTGTATTTATTTTGCATAAATAATCTACAAAAATCTAACCACCATAAACTTCTGAGATATGTTATGATCTGTATTTGGGTACTATAGAGAGAAGAGTTTGCCCTCTCATTTGCGTGTTTCCCAGTACTTCTTATGCGTTCGTTCATAAACTTCGGCATCTTAGAAAGATATAGTCCGGCGAACGAAATGCATAGTGCCATGTTTTAATTTTGCTGCGTAATGTGCGCCTTTCGGCCATACACATCCATCTTCATCATAGCTTCTGATGACTTATACCCGTATGGGATGGGATAGCCAACACCATCCCATAACCTCCTTATTCGCTCTTACGACATGAATGAAAGATAAACAGCGTTGTTATTCTTTGCTCCCATTTCTGGTCCTCACGGCACAGATCCTCTTAGTACTAAATGGCATGTGCAATTGTCCTAAGGAGAGGAAGAAATGGTTTAAACACTGCATACCTCCCCACCTTACCTGTCTACCTGGAGTGGTGTTCCACACAGTTGCACTGTGACTACGAGATTACCTGTTAAAATCTGACCGAGATGTCTGCTATAAAATGTACGTTGAATTGGAGGTCTGGTAATTATTTCTTGCGCTACAGTGTTCGTTGCTTATGTGGAATTCTAGGAATTTAGAGAGATGTAATACAAAAACCGATGACAATGAAGTAAATCCTCTAAACTTTTATTGCATTGATATAACTAGCGTCATAACTATGCGAGTGTTTCTTACAACAGTATTTACTTCATTGACGTTACCATCGTTGATATTCCGTTACAAAAATATATATTAACTTCATTAACGTCACCATCGGTAATGTTCAGTCACAAACACAACCACTGACTTCATTGACGTTACCATCGTTGATTTTCTGTCACAAACAAAATCATTCATTTCAGGGATGTCATCATCGTTGATGCTCTTTCACAAACACAAGCATTAACTTCTACCATCAATCTCATAGATTAAGCAGGGAGGCAACTAACTACCACAGTAACAGATAATAAAATGTTTTTTATTTTATTTTGTCTATCATTAGTATTTCTTAATGAAGGTATATAAGACCGAAACGTTGAGCTTTTTTCTCTGTATACATATTTTGCTAAATAGTATTATTGTTTTTTGTTATTGATATATCTTTCATTACCTATATTTGTAATACCGCAGTGTCTATGAAACATTATGTTTACAATACATTTTGATGAAGTTTTAGTTTTTGTAGTTCTTGTTGTGGTATCCAGCACAAATATTTTGATGAGTTTTAGTTTTTGTAGTTCTTGTTGGGGTATCCAGCACAAATATTTTGATGAAGTTTTAGTTTGTGTAGTTCTTGTTGGGGTATCCAGCACAAATATTTTGATGAAGTTTTAGTTTTTGTAGTTCATGTTGGGGTATCCAGCACAAATATTTTGATGAAGTTTTAGTTTGTGTAGTTCTTGTTGGGGTATCCAGCACAAATATTTTGATGAAGTTTTAGTTTGTGTAGTTCTTTTTGGGGTATCCAGTACAAATATTTTGATGAAGACTTAGTTTGTGTAGTTCTTGTTGGGGTATCCAGCACAAATATTTTGATGAAGTTTTAGTTTTTGTAGTTCTTGTTGGGGTATCCAGCACAAATATTTTGATGAAGGTTTAGTTTTTGTAGTTCTTGTTGGGGTATCCAGTACAAATATTTTGATGACGTTTTAGTTTGTGTAGTTCTTGTTGGGGTATCCAGCACAAATATTTTGATGAAGTTTTAGTTTGTGTAGTTCTTGTTGGGGTATCCAGCACAAATATTTTGATGAAGTTTTAGTTTGTGTAGTTCTTGTTGGGGTATCCAGCACAAATATTTTGATGAAGTTATAGTTTTTGTAGTTCTTGTTGGGGTATCCAGCACAAATATTTTGATGAAGTTTTAGTTTGTGTAGTTCTTGTTGGGGTATCCAGCACAAATATTTTGATGAAGTTTTAGTTTTTGTAGTTCTTGTTGGGGTATCCAGCACAAATATTTTGATGAAGTTTTAGTTTGTGTAGTTCTTGTAGGGGTATCCAGCACAAATATTTTGATGAAGTTTTAGTTTGTGTAGTTCTTGTTGGGGTATCCAGCACAAATATTTTGATGAAGTTTTAGTTTGTGTAGTTCTTGTTGGGGTATCCAGCACAAATATTTTGATGAAGTTTTAGTTTGTGTAGTTCTTGTAGGGGTATCCAGCACAAATATTTTGATGAAGTTTTAGTTTGTGTAGTTCTTGTTGGGGTATCCAGCACAAATATTTTGATGAAGTTTTAGTTTGTGTAGTTCTTGTTGGGGTATCCAGCACAAATATTTTGATGAAGTTTTAGTTTATGTAGTTCTTGTTGGGGTATCCAGCACAAATATTTTGATGAAGTTTTAGTTTTTGTAGTTCTTGTTGGGGTATCCAGCACAAATATTTTGATGAAGTTTTAGTTTGTGTAGTTCTTGTTGGGGTATCCAGCACAAATATTTTGATGAAGTTTTAGTTTGTGTAGTTCTTGTTGGGGTATCCAACACAAATATTTTGATGAAGTTTTAGTTTTTGTAGTTCTTGTTGGGGTATCCAGCACAAATATTTTGATGAAGTTTTAGTTTGTGTAGTTCTTGTTGGGGTATCCAGCACAAATATTTTGATGAAGTTTTAGTTTGTGTAGTTCTTGTTGGGGTATCCAACACAAATATTTTGATGAAGTTTTAGTTTTTGTAGTTCTTGTTGGGGTATCCAGCACAAATATTTTGATGAAGTTTTAGTTTGTGTAGTTCTTGTTGGGGTATCCAGCACAAATATTTTGATGAAGTTTTAGTTTGTGTAGTTCTTGTTGGGGTATCCAGCACAAATATTTTGATGAAGTTTTAGTTTTTGTAGTTCTTGTTGGGGTATCCAGCACAAATATTTTGATGAAGTTTTAGTTTGTGTAGTTCTTGTTGGGGTATCCAGCACAAATATTTTGATGAAGTTTTAGTTTGTGTAGTTCTTGTTGGGGTATCCAGCACAAATATTTTGATGAAGTTTTAGTTTTTGTAGTTCTTGTTGGGGTATCCAGCACAAATATTTTGATGAAGTTTTAGTTTTTATAGTTCTTGTTGGGGTATCCAGCACAAATATTTTGATGAAGTTTTAGTTTGTGTAGTTCTTGTTGGGGTATCCAGCACAAATATTTTGATGAAGTTTTAGTTTTTGTAGTTCTTGTTGGGGTATCCAGCACAAATATTTTGATGAAGTTTTAGTTTTTGTAGTTCTTGTTGGGGTATCCAGTACAAATATTTTGCTGTTCTAACATATTGAATATGAAGATGAAGTAAGCCATTTAGGTGTGAGCAGGTAGATCTTGGCAGTACAGCTTTTCTGGGAACAGCACAGGTCCTCCTCATTTTAATAATGTAGATTACACCCGAACTTCTAGCAGGTTTGTTGTATCTAAGATAGACATGATTTTGTTGAGAGGGTAGTTGGTTATGGGTGCATGTTAGTTCCCGAAAAGTCATTCCAGTGTGGCAATATCCACAGGATTATTCTGCTAGAAGCGCAGTATTTACTTCTTAGCCAACTAGCTTATCATTCTTCCGTCAACTCTGTCGCCCCCATCTGTTACGGCACACATCATTCCCCACATCTCTGAAATATTGGAATCTAGATTTTCTCTTTTTAGATGTTTTTCTTTCGTCCATGTGGCAAAATGGACCTAAGTTCTAGTTCGGGAAAATAAATTGCATCTTTGTCCATTTGTTGCAGAAGACTCATAGATGAAGTGCATGCCAGAAGCACCATAATCGCAGGTTGACTACACTCCATTCCGGGAAAAATAATTTATTCGTAAATCCCTGCTACTTTCAGACAATAAAAATTATATGAAAGCATGTGTAGCCTCAGTTACTCAACTGAGAACCTTTGCTTTTGTCTGAAAGGTTATGGGCTGTTAAGAACTTCCTGCTCATAGCTAAAGTGATTCAGTATCATCATCATGTTTATCTCTTGATTAGTATATATTTTCTGGGGCATTATTATTTCTCTCCAGGTGTGATGGCTCTACAACAGGTCACACTAGTAAGCCTACTGACCTTCGATTGATCCCCGCTTTTTATTTACAGAATATGTTACACGATAAGTTATTAATGAAACCATAGGAACAGTCGGATTTTCTGTTAGGTCGTACATACTTTAAATATGGTCTTGACAAACGTATTTTTTCTGTTATTTGATTGGTAATTACCTAATAAACGTGTCTGGTTTGTTCAGTTGCAGAATCAGATGAACAAGAAACTCGAATAACGGCAAAGCTATAATAGTATTTTACAATGGCTAAAAGACTGTAATCATATAGGCAAAACTCGTAAAATGGGTTATGTAATTTTCGTAATCTCTAGAAACACACAAGATGACATAGAAATCGATTTTTCGATTAAAAGACCTGTATCGATAACACATACATAACTCACTCGCGTAAAGAACGGCACTATCAGCTGTCAAATATAGAGCTAAAAGTGATAATCGGTCTTAATATGCGCATGAGAACAAGTATATTCACTAATTGGGATTGATATCTATAACTTAATGTGTAGATATTCTACTATTGTGTCTTATTTTTCTGTGTATTGTATTACGTGTAGCTATCCTGTTATTTTGTGTTATTTTTCTGTGTTTTGTTTTGCAAAAATTCCATTGTGGATAGGCAGTTTCCTGTTTCTCTCTCCTCATCTCTATTCTTCTAGTTTCTACAGTTCCATTTATTATTCATGCTCTTCCAAACTTCCAGCATGTCTCCTTTTTTTCTGTTCCTTGGCCGTTAATTGTTGTTATTTGATCTGTTATTTTCGGATATTTTAGTGGTCTGTTATTTAATAGGTTATGTCATCAGTTATTTCATCCGCCATTTGATCGGTTATTTTATCTGTTATTTGATATATTATTTGATCTGTTATTCTATCGTTATTTGATGTAATTTGATCAATTATTTCTTTGGTTATTTCGTCAGTTTTTTTTACCTGTTGTTTGATAGTTATTTGATCTGTTTGTTATCTGTATTTTCATCGGTTATTTGATCTGGTATGAAATGTTATTTGATCGGTTATTTGATTATTTTATCTATTTTTTATCGTAATTTGATGTGTTATTTGATCAGTTGTTATGATATTGGATTGTTATTTACAATCGGTTATTACATTTTTTTATCTGTTATTTTGTCTTTTATTTGATCGTAATTTGATCTGCTATTTGATTATTTCATATTTATTTAATTGTAGTTTGCAGCTCTTCACTAGACGTATGTTATTTTTTTATAAAATTATTTTCTCAAAACGCTTATGTCTATTTGATACACTAAAGACATTCCAAACAGGTGGATTGAATACTGTAGAGAATTGTGCGAAGATTCACACATAGAGACAGACTCAAAAACAGCTAGATACTGATAATGTGAACCAGAATCAATCATAGAAGAAGTGCGAAAATATTTACTCACTGCGCAAAACTGAAATCCAATAAGTAAAGTTTAGAGCAGGATCTGAAGTTGTGCTAATCACTGGAAACAAACATAATAATACACACAAATCGATGCTTCGACCAAAAAGCCTTTATCAAAATTACACACATATATACATCAAGAAAAGACTAGCAATAACGATACAACAGACGTTCACTGGCCCAGGAAAATGTGAGAAGTACGTTATTCTATTAAAAACTTAACAAATAGCAAGTCACCACGGTGCAACGAATAGTTTGCTGAATTTATACAATTTACAAGTTGGAGGTGATCCCAATGTAAACGTATATCATGCTCTATGTGTAAAAATCTAAAGAAGTAAAATTTGATCAAAAGAGTTAAACAGATCAGAATATCAGAATATATACACGTTCCGACGAAGGGAAATTAGAAACTATGTCGAAATTACAGAACAAATGTACTGATCAGTCATCTCTTCGTGATACTTCTCCGGGTAATCATAAAAGGAATACAACAGCATAACGACAGAGCCACCCATTTCAGTTTCGGGTTGTTATCTGTCACCGGAATTCCTATCTCTTAATATAGTTCAAGCAGGTTTTAGACAGAACAAGGTACTGTGGATCACATCTTCAAAAAGAGAAATATGATAGAAAATATCATACGAATAGTACCAGAAGAACCACATTATGAACAATTTGAACTTCTTAATATCGGAGGATATGAGATCCCAGAAATTAAGTATATGCAGATGACACCAGCCTAATATCACAAAGCCGTACAGGATTAGAACACATGATTATATCACTTAAACATCATAGCGAGGCACACAATCCTTCTATCACTGCCAAAAAAGACAAAAATAATGCATATTAGCAGAGATGATCTCATACAACGAATAGTTGCTGACAAAGAACAACTATAAAATGTCAGCAGCTTTGAATATCACGGGTCAACCATCTACACCACAGGAGACTGCTCAGCAGAAATTTAAAAAAGAGATTAACAATGGCGTTACAAAAATATCACAGAGGAAAGATTATATGGCAAATGGCAAATAAAAACAAATACCTTACAACTATTAATAAGCTATATTTTTCTAGTGGAAACAAATGGTCTGTGAGACGTGGACAATGACATCTGCAATATGGAAAATAAAATATCGACATTCGAACTGAAATGCAATAGAAAAGTCCTAAAAATAGCTTGGACAGAAAGACGAACCAACATAGACATCTGCAGAGATCTGAGGATAGAAGAAAACTAAATTATTTTTTTTTAAACCCAAACTAACATATTTCGGACATATAAAGAGGCATAATGGTGTAGACAAATTATTCATCGAGGGAGAAGTTTCATAAAGATAACAAGATGCACACCAAGACTGCGATGGACACAGAATATCGAAGACCCTTTGAATGTGACATTGGACGAGGCTTAGCCGCTTGCACAGAACCCAGAGACTTACAGAGTAGCAGTGCGGACAAAAGTCTGTAAAAGACATATATATATATTATGGATGGATGGATGAATGAATGGATAGATGGATGGATGGATGAATGAATGAATGCATGGATGAATGGATGAATGGGTGGATGGATGAATGGATAGATGTGACATTTCAGTGATAACAAAAATGCACGACGGAACTGTAGGAATATTTGCTTAGCACAATAAAACTGTAAGGATGTTTACTTGCAGGAAAACACTGTAGGGATGTTTGCTTGGCACAATACACCTGTATGGGTGTTTGCTTACAACAATACAATCGTAGGGATGTTTGCTTACAACAGCTAAACTGTATGGATATGTGCTTACTACAATAAAACCGTAGGGATGTTTACTTAGTAGAAAAAAAATTTATGGATGTTTCTTTAGCACAGCAAAACTATAGGATCTTTCAATACCACAATAAAACTGTAGGGATGTGTGATTAGCAAGACAAAATTAATGGGTTGTTTGCTAAACAACAAAACTTTAGGGGTATTTTCTTAGCGGACCAAAACTGTAGGAGTCTTCTTTACCGGACAAATCGACCAGAATATATATATATATATATAATTGTTATTTGTCTTTGTTGATAGCATATATTCAAGATGGCACAGTCTATTTAGAATGTGTCGGATGCAAGATTTTCTATGCAATATTTTCTGCTTAGTAGATTGTCATTTCTTTCTAAACTATATAAATGCATAATCTCCTGCAGCGTAATATGAACTCGGGTACTCTGGTCAATAAGAGCATATAATACAAGAATATCCGGGCGTGAAGCCAAAGGTAGACCACGAAAACAGTGGATAGAAAACATCAAGATAGCCTTGAACAAACATGGACTAAATGCAACCTCGGCGACACATCTGGCCTTGGAACGACAACTCAAGCTCCCACCCCTACGCTTAACGGCAAGTTTGAATGCAATCAACAATCATTCACCTGGGGAAAGACAATAGACACGCGATGTGTACTTCTCCTATAAACCCCTACAATGCCCGTTATCAACATATTGTAGCTACGTTGTGTGTTCAGGTATCTCTCTTTCAGTGTTTAAAATGTTGTATTTGTATCAGGAAGTGTTGTTTAAATTCATACTTTCTCCCAGCAAGCCCTCTAATATCTAGAGTTGTCAATTTCCTTCAATGTTACAAATGAAAAAATATGACATTCATACAACGTTGGATAGGAATGTATTTTGTAAATGTCAGATCACTGAGTTCTGAAACTGCTAATTTTTATTAAGAAAATTGGATTTGAATTTTTGATGATATTGTGCGAGCATATGTGTTTGATCTAGCGCATTGATCTTGTTTACCTTGATAATGCCTTCAGTGCGTTTTCCTTGTTTGAAAACAGAAGTAGGCGGATAAGAGCATGCCTCATTACACTCGAGATAATCTTTTGTATGTGTTCAGCCCAATTCCTTCTTGAGAATAGTTCTGCGCGTTGATTTCACACAGGGTCACTCATCCTAGATCATTCGATTGATCATTAGTGAGAGTGAGCATAATTTATGTCGCTAGCCAATGAAAAGTACAAGGAAAGCAGGATCAGAGAAGATGCGTGACATCTTGATTCTTTTTTATTAGAAACTGGCTTCACAGCACGCGGGTCATTCCCATAAGTGCTCCGCCCTCAGCTCCAGCAGCCGTCATAGTGTATGTAGACTCAGTTCCGGTCAGGTGTTGATTGTGTGATCTTCAGGACTTTCCAAAAAATTTACATTTCCTTCCCTCGCCTCTAGATACTCCCATTTCTAACATTCTCTGAATGTGTACATTCTCAACCTCATGGACATCATCTGCATCTTGAAATGAATTTATGACTGCCTTTATTAAGTCTGCTTTATCTCTTCTCAGAAATGAACCGTCTATCGCCGCATTGCCTGCCAATAAGTCGGCTCTTTCGTTTCCTCTGACATCAGCATGATCAGGGCAGTATATCCATGTAATGCTCTGGACAACTGAGTTGTTCAATAAGTCACACCATTCTGTTCTTAGCATGAACTTTTCTATCTTGCGCAACATGCTTTGAGAGTCTGTGAGTATTACCAAGTGTGTTGATGTATCAGTTATCAACCAATTAAGAGCTGATGTAACTCCCTCTATCTCCATCCTCATGTTCGATGTGACAGTAGAATATGCTGAAGATTTCTCAACCACCTTCACGCCGTTTCTGTTGGCAACAAAACCCCAACCGCTTTTATTTGTGTTTCTGTTAACGGAGCCATTTGTGTATATGATTATGTCTTGTGGTTGTGAGTGTAGTTGAGTGAGTTCGTGCACTGCATCCTGAGCCCTGACTTCCGTCCATTTTCGACACGCTTTATCTCGTTGTATTATTACTTTAGTCAGTGATTTCTTCTCAGTGTCTACGTCCACACATTCGTGACTTGTTTGAGATCTGGAATCAGCACTAATAAGATACAGTTCTGTATGATCAATAGACCCAGATCAACATTGCCTGATCCAGTCAAGATAAATGAATGTTTGGGAACATCGCAGGAATATTTTGTGGAATGATTTGACTCAACATAGGAAAATAACATACCTTTGACAATAGATATTGCTATGTCCCGCTTATTTCACGTGAAAGAATCAATATTTATTGTTCTATACTTTGCTGAATGTTTGTACTAACTCGAAAATTTTACATACCCATACAATGTGTGTATTCTCGCAGCTATGTTTCCATTGACTGATATATGTTCTATGATAGAGAAGGACAAATAATGTACTCAATCGATTTAGCTAAATTAACATTTTTTTTAATTCATCATCATTGTTGCGATAATCTGCAGTATGTTGTATAGTTCACTTTGACCTACGGAATAAGATAGACAACTCCATTCCCAAAGCCTCTTATTAACCTCTTAAATTATACATGAAAGACCATCGCTTTACTATCCATATGGGAGATTAATTTATAAACACCAAAAATGTACACATAAGAATAAGCTGTATATTCCAAGATGTTCTCACCCTCTTTCTCTCTCTGTCTATCTCGCTCTATATATATATATATGTTTACAGATGTTGCATATCCTATTCAGGACTTAGTTATCTATTGTTTATTGTCTGTCCCCCAGGTGAATGATAATTGATATTATCCACACATACCGTTACGGGTAGGGGTGGGAGCGTAAGTTGTAGTTCCAAGGTCAGATGTGTCGCCTTGGTTGCATTAACGCTATGTTTATTCAATGTTTATCATTTGACGTTTTATATCCACCGTTTTCTAAGTCTAGCTTTGGCTTTTTTTAAAATATTTCATTGTTATATGCTTTTATTGGTATTTAGTTTGGGTTTAGTCTAATCGAACCAGTTTACTTTCTGTCGCTCGATATGTTTAATATACAATATTATACCAACTCTTTTCCTAATTTCTTCATTTCTTATTTTATCTAGTTTAGTAACCATTGCAGTTTTTCTCATATATACTTCATTTCACAGTAACAATTTTCATCTGATGCGAAGCTGTTAAAGACCATGTTTGAAATTGGTAGCAGAGTGTTGGTATGAAATTGTAGATATTATCTCAGTTTTGATTTCCATCTTGATGTTTGGGTGAAGAAGTAATGGTGAACGTTGGTAGGTCACTGTGTTTGCTTACTGGCACCTTGTTTCTATTTCTCTATCTAGTCTTATATTTTCGTTAACAAAAAATGCTTCCTAGATATTTAAATTCTTCAGCTTATTTCACTTTGGTGTTATTTATTGTCATATCCATTAGTGTTGCAGAATTGCTAATTTTTCATAACTTCTGTTTTTTGTACTTTAATTTCCATGTTGTACTTCTTAAATGCTAATAGCAATGCATTGATGTGGTTTTACAAATTTTCCTCATCTTTGTACATTAGACTTTGATCATCGGGAAATAGTCCTTTCGTTGGTTTCATTGTGTAAAGTCCTCATCAGGTTTATTTGCAATGTTTTTCTCGTTGCTGATGTGAGCTTCACGTATTATTCGGTTCATGTATATGTTGAAAAGTAGAGGTAAAAGCACGCATCCTTGTCTTGTTTCTTAGATCTTGTTTCGAAAGGTCTAGTCATTACATCTGGTGTTCCTACTGAGCTTAGGCATCTTTGGTATATGGCATATTACCTAACAGTAGTCCTCTTAAGTTATAATTACTTAGTTATTATAAGTATAGTTATTTAAAATTATGATGATGATAAATAATGAATTAGTCATCAACCCAGCATTATTTGACTGGTGTGAGTCTCTAGGAAATAAACATACGTTCAGGAGGTTGCCATTGCTTGCTGAGCGATACGTATGCACAAAAACCTGATGCAGTATTGGACCTGATACCTTAAGCGTTCGAGAAGCTTTTTTGTAGCTCCTCGCGACGTGATCGAAATATATATATTTATATATATATATATATATATATATATATATATATATATATATATATATATATATATATATATATATATATATATATATATATATATATATATATATATATATATAGTATAATAATAATAGTAACGTAAAATAAACAGAGAATAAAAATATTTGATTGGCATTTTTTCCGAAAATTTAAAACTAGACAGAGAAATAAAAACAGTGTGTCAGAAAGAAAACACTGTAAATTACCACCTTCTACAACTATTTCTTCACCAAAAGATCAAGATGGAAAATTTTTTTAATTAATAATATCTACAAATATTATAATAACACTCTGCTACAAATGTCAGTCATGTTCATTAACAGTCTCGCAGCAAAGAAAATCGTTACATGTGAAATGAAGTGTCTATGAAACACGGCAATGGTTGCTAAACAGATAACATAAGAAATGAAGAAAGGAGGACAAGAGGACAAGAGTAGTATAATGCCATGAATTGTTTACATCGAAAAACAGCAAGTAAAATCGTTCTGTCACTTTTTATGAGAATAAAGTAAAAAGAAATAACAATAATGGCATATAACAAAAGAATATACGGAGATAAAATCAAATGTCATCATCTGGTGCCATGCCGACTGGCGTAGACGGTCATGGCTCTTCACAGCTCTCTGTCCACAGTATTATGTATCAAAATTGTTGTTGTTTCCCTGCCGTGTCCGGTTGTCAAACTGTCTAATATTTTCTCACGTTATCTCCCTCTGTCTCCGTTGCCATCAATTTTGCCTGTTGTGACTATTTTCTCCAAATCTGCCTGTCTCATGAAGTTGTAAAAAAAAAAAAATTGTTTTTCTTATATTATTGATTAAGGTCCGATTCGCATTTGACTCTTTCAACACCACTACATTAGTTTCTCTGGCAGTCCATGGTATTCTCAGCATTCTTCTATGGAACCACATCTCTATTGCCTCTAATTTCACACTTTCTAGTTTGTTTATTGTCCAAGACTCGCACCCATATGTTAGTATAGGGGTTATATAGCACTTCAGAATTCTCTTTCTCACCTCTAATGACAAGATCATATTACACAGTATATTTTTCATTTTTCTGAATGTTGTTTTTACCTGTCGTATTCTGCTTCTTATTTCTGCTGAACTTCTTCCATCTGCTGTAAACGATGTACCTAAATATTTGAATTGATGGACCTGTTTTAATACTATATCATTCACTTTGATCTTACAAGGTGTGTTCCTTTTTTTGAAATAACCATTACTTCTGTTTTCTTGATATTTAGGAAGAGGCCGTTCTCTTTACTTTCTGTGACTACTACATTAATTAAATCATGAAGGTCTTCCTCACTTTTTGCAATCTGAACAGTGTCATCCGCATATCTCAAATTATTTATCTTATATCCTCCCACTGATATTCCTGGGATATCTACTATTGCACACAATATGTTTTCACTGTATAAAAAGAACAGGTCTGGTGAAAGCACACATCCCTGTCTGACTCTTGTTTTATTTGTTGAAAAGGGCCAAATTGATTTCCTACTCTTATTGCTGCTGTTTGTTGCCAGTACATGTTCTTGATTATTCTTAAATCCTTACTGTCAATGTTTAAATTCTCTAGCATGTGTATAACTTCGCTATGTTTATCTTTATCAAATGAAGTCAAATGTAGACCACGAAAACTGCTGAAAAGAAAACATTGTGTCCAGTCCTCGAACAAACATGGACTTGACACAACATAGGGACACATCTGGCCTTGAAACACAAACTGAGGCTTCTACCCCCTACGCTTAACGGCAAGTGTGTATAATATAAACCATCAACCAAACATATACGCACTAGATACTCCAATCCATATGACGTACGGTCGACATCAAAGCAAATTTAAATGAGTATATAGTGACTTTATAAATATATATATATATATATATATATATATATATATATATAGAGAGAGAGAGAGAGAGAGAGAGAAGGGAGTGGGAAACTTTACATTTCGGCCCATGTGATGGAGAGATTAGTGGGATAGTCTTACAAATAAATTCCACTTGCTGGAATATCATCTTGGATGAAAGAGTATACTTAATCCATCTTACATACAATAATCAAGGATGAAAGCAGATGCTGATATTAATTTACGCAATGATTTACTCATCAAAGTTGTATGAATCTTTATTTTACACGTGTACTGTATGCATTTTTCTGTTTGTAATTAGCTTCCCGCAGCATCACACAGTAATGACTTTCTGGTGTTAACTGTCATACAGGTGCAATCAAGTCAGAGTATCTGGTGCAGCAGCATTGACCGAAATATAAACAGAGAAAGTTATCTTATGTAACAATCATTGATAATTTTTCAAGATAAATAATTGTTATAGCTAAAAATGAAAACGTTGCACGCAAGACTTGAATTGCTTTCACGTCCAATAGTTAACAGTTTCGAAATGCCAATGGTAGAAAGGTTAGTATGTCAAACACACAATCTCAACCCTCTTGAACTTGCTGGTGGTTCAAAGCGCAGATGAGCCGTGCGCTCATATTACACTGGCTATAAAAGTGAATGTAAAACTGGTGCATACACAATTTAAAAACATTGAAACGTAGTGATCTATATTGGGTACACTTCAGTTAGAAAACCAGTGATCTATACTGGATACTCTTCAATTAGGAAAGTAGTGATCTATATAGGGTACTATTCAATTAGGAAAGAAGTGATCTATACGGGTACGCTTCAATTAGGAACGCGGTGTTCTTTACTGGGTACGCTTCAGTTAGAAAATCAGTGATCTATACTGGGTACGCTTCAGTTAGAAAATCAGTGATCTATACTGGGTACGCTTCAGTTAGAAAATCAGTGATCTATATTGGGTACGCTTCAGTTAGAAAAGCAGTGATCTATACTGGGTACGCTTCAGAGAAAATCAGTGATCTATACTGGGTACGCTTCAGTTAGAAAATCAGTGATCTATACTGTGTACTCTTCAATTAGGAATGTAGTGATCTATATTGGGTAATCTTAAATTAGAAAATCAGTGATCTATACTTTGTACGCTTCAATTAGGAAAGTAGTGATCTATACTGGGTACTTTCAGTTACTGCGTTCATTCTCAAACTTCTACAGGTTAGCTGGATGTAGTCCGGAGAATGGAGTACGTTGAGTCATGGTTTAAAAATTTACTGCGATATCTGCGCCTTTCGGAAAGAAATGCACGACATCTGCATGGATTCTGGATCACTTCGACCCTATATTCCGCCATCTAATTCCATCATGACTCTCTGTTCTCATTTCTTTGTGTGGAGAATCGTAATCCTGCCAAGTCTTTAATATTATTAATCCATACGGTCTTTTGTTCTATTATTCTTTCACCCTCAACGTTTCCTTGAAAGAAAGTTTTGGAATGTGAGTTGTGCCTGCTCATTACAAGTTATGGCATTGGGTCAAAGTGCATGAGTCCAAGGGCTGCTGTATCAGCAACCAACCAAAAAGAAACAACCAACCAGCAAAAAAACAAACAAACAAACAAAAAAAACCAATAAAACAACCACATACGTTGTTTGTTGGTGCTGTACTATAGGATAAATAATCGAGACTGCGCGAATTACAAATCTAAAAAAGCAGTGGAAACTATACAACAACAAAAAACAGGATTTCCATAACAACTGTACATTAATTGGTTTCGTCCCTCCCTTCATTGTTACAATTCATGTATATTATACACTTTAAAGATAAGCCAATACTTTCACGATAATAATTATACTTTTGTTTTTCGTTTACAACCTTGAAAGGACAACCTTGACGGTGGAAATCAAAATTCAAATTCGAAATTAAAGTCATACCAACACGTGTTATCAACGTTAGAGAGAGACATGACTAAAAAACAACTGACAAATCTACTACATGTGAAATGAGATGTCTAATACAAGCAGAAAACTGGACACGAAGAGATCATTTGAGAAATGAAGATATAAGAGATTTTATAGTGTTTTAGGATATGTTTTCAAATATATTGAAAAACAAAGACTAAAAAAGCTTAGCAAAGTAATGAGAATAAACCCATTTTGATCAGCAGCAAGATGATACAACTTGATAATGTAAACAACAAGAGACATAGAAAGGCAAGAACAAGAAGTGATCGCAGGAAATACCAATATCCCCCCCCCCCTCATAATCTACGGGCTTGGGTCTATGCAACATTATCTGTGACTTCATCAGCATTGTTTGTATGCTAACATATTTAGAGCTCATCAGTACCTCATTACCTCGCATTTAGTCACACCTATGGATGCTGAGTAGTTGACAGAGGCGGCTCAGGTGAAAATGAACGTGTCTGCTAGTTTATCTTCTACACATTGTCGACGTTTGGCAAGCATAAAGAAACTATATTATCTTTGTCCGCGGATATGCTGGCGTGGAGGGAAACGAACAGGGAACGACCATTTAGCTCGCCTCGCCACTATAATAGGTGGTCAGCATATGGATTGAGCGGCTATACCCTTTGCTCTTCGTGAGTCCGAACAATCAAACGTTTTGATATCTTCTTCTTCATTTGCGTTTGCTCTCTTATAACCACGACGAATATATTGTGTGATTTCCGCCGGGGAAAGTGAGGTACGTTGTACTGCAAGTTTCACACTAAAACTGTGATATTTGCACCTCGGTTGGCTCACTCTGTGGTCTGGACGCTCGAGGTTCAGCACATTCGTTTTCGTCATGCCTTTACTTTGGGTAGTAGTCTTCCCTAGTCCGTGACAACCTGCTTATCTGTCAACGGGCATGCGCGTTTGTAGTGACTGTTCACCGAGACGATTGTCGTTCACGTTTATCTCGCACGAAGTGTTCCGCCGTCTGTGAACTTACCTCGTGTAATTAGACGTTCTGTGCCTGTGCCCATTGGGTACTGAACCTTTTCTTATCCTCGAGCCTAATTCCGGATGATGAAGAACTCGACGGAGGAGTTGGACCCTGGCACTTTCGCCTTCTTAGCTGAGGTGCCGTTCACCGACATCGTGAACCCATCGCCCAACTTCGAGTCTCACACCATGCGTTTGGGAGCAAGGCGTTCTCAAGCTGAGCGACCATGTCCCTTATGCGCTCACACTCCTCGAGTTTGTTTCCGGTATAAGAAGCTCGCTAGTAGAGTTGAGCCAGGGCAGTCTTCGTTATCCCGTTTGTTCCTGAACCCATCGGGGTACGGAACCCTCTTTGTGATGAGCCACATCACTTCCAAAAATAGACATGATCTCACCTTGGCTACGTCAGTGCATACTTCCAGATATTGATATTATCTCACCTCGGCTACGTCAGTGCATACTTCCAGATATTGATATTATCTCACCTCGGCTACATCAGTGCATACTTCCAGATATTGATATTATCTCACCTCGGCTACGTCAGTGCATACTTCCAGATATTGATATTATCTCACCTCGGCTACGTCAGTGCATACTTCCAGATATTGGTATTATCTCACCTCGGCTACATCAGTGCATACTTCCAGATATTGATATTATCTCACCTCGGCTACATCAGTGCATACTTCCAGATATTGATATTATCTCACCTCGGCTACATCAGTGCATACTTCCAGATATTGATATTATCTCACCTCGGCTACGTCAGTGCATACTTCCAGATATTGATATTATCTCACCTCGGCTACATCAGTGCATACTTCCAGATATTGATATTATCTCACCTCGGCTACGTCAGTGCATACTTCCAGATATTGATATTATCTCACCTCGGCTACATCAGTGCATACTTCCAGATATTGATATTATCTCACCTCGGCTACATCAGTGCATACTTCCAGATATTGATACTATCTCACCTCGGCTACATCAGTGCATACTTCCAGATATTGATACTATCTCACCTCGGCTACATCAGTGCATACTTCCAGATATTGATATTATCTCACCTCGGCTACATCAGTGCATACTTCCAGTTATTGATACTATCTCACCTCGGCTACGTCAGTGCATACTTCCAGATATTGATACTATCTCACCTCGGCTACGTCAGTGCATACTTCCAGATATTGATACTATCTCACCTCGGCTACATCAGTGCATACTTCCAGATATTGATATTATCTCACCTCGGCTACATCAGTGCATACTTCCAGATATTGACATGATCTCACCTTGGCTACATCAGTGAATACTTCCAGATATTGATACTATCTCACCTCGGCTACGTCAGTGCATACGCTCATTAAACGATATAGGTGGCCAAATATAAACAAATGTTACTCATATAATTTACACGTAAACACTCACACATAAATACATACCATCGCTTATAATCAAACAATCCCACCCACACAATCCAATGATTCTTGGATCCTGATATATTCTCTGTGACCTTAACGCAAACAAAGGAGTTAGTGTTCGTAAATCATTTAAACATTGAGTGGCAGCACTGCACAGGCAATTAGCCATAGTTATGTGCTCCTGGAAATTGTCTGCATGTCAACCCGGTACCAGAAAACACATTATTATTAAAATGTGCACTTAATAACAAGAACACAGAGGTGATTCAAAAGACAATAAAAACCAGACATACATTATATATAATATATTTATATATAGGCTTACGGTGTTTGAGACATTGTGTTTATAGAACATTGTGTTTGTATGACATTATGTTTGTAGACCATAGTATGTTTTTTTGCTAAAGACGTATTTGTCTAGTCATTGGCGCAAATAAAACGGAGATACAACGAATTTCCACTTTTTGAACAACATCCTTCTGGAAATCTAGTAGGGTTACAAGGGAGATCTAGTTGGTGTTAAAGAATTAGTGCAGAATAAGAAAAAGGAGAAGACCATTGTATTTAAAATATTATTGATATTTAAGGCATCAATTGCGCATTTAATCTAATTCTAATTATTGTGATTATTGTATGTAAGATCGATTAAATTTACTTTTTCAACCATGATTATTTTATATAAGATCAATTAAGGCCAAGCTAATTAGGTATATAATTACCCACAAAATGCAGTATGCAACATATGGGTATGGGCCACAGTAACACAAGTGACAAAGTAAGTATAGTAAACAGGTAAATATGTGTTACATATACCTACCCCTACTGATAAAAATTTGAAGAAAACAACTAAATAAGAAAATAAATACGAAAATAGTTGAAGTTTCGATCATAAGATGTTCGTCCGAACAGACATAATAATAAAACGGCAAATAATATCCCAACAAATATTGTTATGTCTGTTCGAAATTAGATCTTATGATCGAAACATCTACTGTTTTGGTCTCTATTATTTGTATTATAATTAGTATCTTCATATTTATATTAATAGTGGTATGTATATGTAACACATATTCACTTGTTAAATATAACTACTTTGTTAAATATAACTACTTTGTTGCTTGTGTTACTGTGGTCAATACCCATTTATTGGATTATTTCTGCACTTTTTTTGGTGATTATAATCTACTTAGATTTGCCACACACTTTGTCCGGATCCGATCGCGTCTGTATCCGGCCACAGATAATTGTGCATCCAGACCGTTCAGAAAGCAATGAACCTATAAAATTACTAAACCCGAAAAATTCTGGGTTGATTGCTACATCCTGAATCAAACATGGTATCTTCCTTGTGTTGCCGGGGCCTGAAATGAGAGCAAAGAATAGCAACAGTTTACCTGCCACGCATGTCGTAAAAGGCGACTACGGTGGTTATGGGATGGAGTTGGCTGTCCATCCCATATAGGGTCAGAGAACCAAAGCCATGCTGAAGTCAGATGTGTCAGGTCGAAAGGCGCAGAAATCGCAGCAATGCTGTAAACCATGACACAACTCATTCTGTTCTCCGAACTTCATCTTGCTAATCTGCTGGAGTTTGAGAACTAACACAGAAGAAGAAGAAATATGGTATCAATGTTACTATCTAGATAGTGTCTATCTCACAGTATTACTATCAATAGAACCTTAGTAAGTATGAAGGGAAAAGTAAAAATTATAAAGACTTTGAAGTAATTATTTTGATGCTAGAATACATATTTTGTATTCCACACAAGAATATATAAACACACTAATAATATACAACGTAAAACAAACCTGCAGAAGATTTTCTAATGAATAAGTTTCAGGCAAGTAAAAATATCATACAAAAATAACGTTGAAGAAGTAACACATTCCAACTCGTCGCTGATTTATCAGCCGTGTAGGGTTTAAGTATAAGATACACAAGCTATAGCTTAGGGCCCCCATTTTCCTGAGCAATTATCATGTATACCTACATATATTGCAACATTATTTGTTCCAATGCCGCAAGTCCGGAAAACGTAGGGCCTTCATCATCATCAAGTGCCATCTCCGCAACGAAAGTTGTCTGCAACAGACATTAAACATCACCTGTCACTTGTCTTGGTGGTCCACTCTACTATACTGTAACCTGTCCATCTTGTGATGTTACTCTCCCACTTGTATCTCTGCCTACCTCTTGTTCGCTTCCCGTTGATTATACCTTCAAGTAAGGTCTTCAATAAGGTGTCATGTCTTTTAATGTGTCCAAAATATATTATTTGCCTGATCTTTATTTCTCTTAGTAATTCTTTCTTAATATTAAATATTTTTGAAACTCTGTGTTTGTTTTCTTCTCCTTCCAAGATGTTCTTCCTATTCTTCTATATACCCACATCTCAAAGGCATGAATTCTGTCTTCTAATTGTTTATTTAATGTCCATGTTTCTGAGCTGTACATCAATATAGAATAGATATGGCAGTTTATAATTCTCATTTTCAACTTGTTTATAATTTGTTTAGAAGTTACTATTTTCCTCATGTCATAGCTATTCTTATTCCCCTTTTAACTTCTGTTTCATCTGCTGTCATTTGTGACTATGTCCAAGATATTGATATGAATTTACTTGTAGTTTCTCTCCATGTATTCTTATGTTTAGCTCTTGTTCTTCTGTGTCTTTATCAAGTCTACATCCGGTCATATTTATCAGTCTCTTCGTATATCTATTATGCTTCTCAATTTGACCGGCTATTCTACTCTTTACAAAGATCTTACGCTGTCTTACGAGCAAACATGGTCCACATTTTTTGAATATCTGAGAAGATGAGATTCTTCAGTGTATACATTATTTTTGATCCATCCATTGAAGTGCCTTTTGGCACTTTGATCATGATCGCCAGTGTATCAGATCGCACGTTATCCTCATCACCAGCATGTTCCGACATTAATACAAAGGTACTCTTTCATGACGAAATATTGTGTCAATAAATTCACCTATTGACAAATAGTCAAGCAAAATGAATTAAACAGGTTACTAAAACACTTACCTTGCCTATTAATAAAAATATATAAAAAAGTATATATTAAAAAAAACATACAATAAACAGGACTATTCTCCACGTATCGGCTCAAATTGAACCTTTTTCAAGAGACAAACAACAGAAAACAACACAATAAAAACAAAATAGATGACTAGATTTCATCAAGCCCCCGTCTCCATAACGCAGGGATGGCAACGCATCTAGTAAAAGAGAATATGCGTGCATTCATTATAAACAAACCGAAAGTGGGAAATTAGAGGCACTATAGATGTAGTTGGGATGTTTATAATGAGTGCAAGAATAATAAAAGAAAAAGATAAGAAAAATACCCCTTTTGTCACTTTATCAGACAGACAGGTTTTAAGAACATAGTCATAACAGGCAAGACTGAAGGGAACAGAGACAGATGGGGACGTGAGAAAATATTCGTTTGACAACCTAGCAAGGCTTGGAAACAACGATCCTGATAACAATACTGTGAACAGAGAACCATGGTCACCTACGCCAACCAGAATGGCATATGATAATGATAGATGAGTAATGATGAGGTTGTGTGGTGGTGGGGTTAGTGGGTTTGGGGAAGGAAGGATACAAGAAGAATCATCATTTGAAAACGCATGGAATGAATGTGAAACCAAATATAGACATAAACATATATATAAAACCAAACCTAAACATACATAGAAATGTATACACACACCAAGAGTTGAGAAATAAATATATAACAAAATGGACACAGATGTGTGAAGGATACCCACACAAAATGCTCAGGCATGTAAATGTATATACACATAGGAAAGGGTTCACACCAGAATAGGCATACATATTGACACAGAATGGAGATACGTGCATTAACATAAAGAAGCGCTCACATAAATATATATATATATATACATAAATATGAACATGCCTCCACATAAACACTTTCTCACATAAATAAAAACAATAACATGAACATTCGCACACATAGAAACATATACATATATTAATGTAAATATAAACGTTCGTTCACATAAAGATAATGCTATAACAACTGCATATGTATACATACAAATGTGTGGCCCAAAGTAATTGTGTGGATACATAGAACCATGTAAAACGAAATGCATATACAAATAACTATACATGTGTGGGCACTCATCGAAGAGACAACTGCAATAACAACGAGGAAATAAAAATCTAAATATGTAAATGATTTAACAATAAGAAAATGGCATTCAAATGTACAATTGATGGACTAGAGTACAAAATAATCACATATTGACATACAAACACGAAAGAAGACATAAAGGAAATATATAGAAGTACAACAAACACAAAAATAATTACTCACGAAAGTGTACAAAGACAAATAATTACAAGAATCAGTGCAATACGGGAGTAGAGGGTATAAAGAAAAGGTGGGTAATTCAAACAAAACGGTGATTAATGTTCATTCCGTGTGGTTGTAAGACCCCTTATGACAAATGAGACGATATTCCAAGGACTGACGTTGCCGGTCACCGGTATAACAACGTAACAAACCGGTTACAGAGACATCAGAGCAACCATGATGTGACGGGCTGTTAAAATGATTAGCCACTGGGGAGTCACGATGATTCTTGATATCTCTCAAATGTTCGGTGAATCTATCTACTAAACGTCTACCAGTCTCACCAATAAAGTATATTTTATCAAGTATATTCTCCCCAGTGGCTAATCATTATATGTTTACAATAATACGTTTATATTTACATTAATATATGTATATGTTTCTATGTGTGCGAATGTTCATGTTATTGTTTTTATTTATGTGAGAAAGTGTTTATGTGGATGCATGTTCATATTTATGTATATATATATATATATATATATATATATATATATATATATATATATATATATATATATATATATATATATATATGTATATTTATGTGAGCGCTTGTTTATGTTAATGCACCTATCTCCATTCTGTGTCAATATGTATGCCTATTCTGGTGTGAGCCCTTTCCTATGTGTGGATACATTTACATGCCTGTGCATTTTGTGTGGGTATCCTTCACACATCTGTGTCCATTTTGTTATATATTTATTTCTTAGCTCTTGGTGTGTGTATACATTTCTATGTATGTTTAGGTTTGGTTTTATATATATGTTTATGTCTATATTTGGTTTCACATTCATTCCATGCGTTTTCAAATGATGATTATTCTTGTATCCTTCCTTCCCCAAACCCACTCACCCCACCACCACACAACCTCATCATTACTCATCTATCATTATCATATACCATTCTGGTTGGCGTAGATGACCATGGTTCTCTGTTCACAGTATTGTTATCAGGATAGTTGTTTCCAAGCCTTGCTAGGTTCTCAAACGAATATTTTCTCACGTCCCCATCTGTCTCTGTTCCCTTCAGTCTTGCCTGTTGTGACTATGTTCTTAAAACCTTCATGTCTGATAAATTGACAAAAAGGGTATTTTTCTTATCTTTTTCTTTTATTATTCTTGCACTCATCTATAGTGCCTCTAATTTCCTACTTTCGGTTTTTTTATAATGAATGCACGCATTTTCTCTTTTACTAGATGCGTTGCCATCCCTGCGTTATGGAGACGGGGCTTGATAAAATCTAGTCATCTATTTTGTTTTTATTGTGTAGTTTTCTGTTGTTTGTCTCTTGAAAAAGGTTCAATTTGAGCCGATACGTGGAAAATTGTCCTGTTTAGTTTTATTGTATGTTTTTTTATATATCCTTTTTTATATATTTTTATTAATAGGCAAGGTAAGTGTTTTAGTAACCTGTTTAATTCATTTTGCTTGACTATTTGTTCATTAGGTTACTGCGGCACCATCCACTTTGTCGGACACCCTCTGACCATTTGGTTATTTATATTCACCTATTCACAGCGGACGAGGGAGGATTCATTTCTATGGAACATGTTTATTGAGTCGCTAAGTGAACGTGCGTGAGGAATAGTCATATCGCATCACCGATAACAGTGTCTCTGTCACATATTTTTTATGTCCGTAGTAAGACTGTTCGTGGTTTCAATGAAGCACCGCTTAACTCTTTGACAGTTTGCCCACCGCACCGTGCAGAAAAATCCCAAGCAGTGTAGATCCTTACATCATGCTATGCAGTGTTATAGTCAATTGCGGTGTGGCAAGCGGCATCTGAAATTTTAGTTAATGGTTCAAAGAATAGGACCAATGTACTTTTTCCATGTATTTTGTAGGAGAGGACTAAGGAAGTTTGGGTATATAGGTAAAAAAAAAACATCAATTGAAGAAACAGTCATTGTCACTGCATGGTTTGTCTCTTAATTTCTTACTTTTGTCGTCCTTGTTTACCAGCGGATTTACTGGTTAACAAGTGAGTGCAATTGGCTGAGGAAGCCAGCCCCTAAAGAAAATCCGAAGACAGACCTTAAGGCAGTTGATGATGCATTAAACCATCTTCTAACATCTCCTACAGTTATGTTTATTTCCAAGCATATTAGCATTGCCTTTCTCTTGAAGCTAACTAGCAGTGTCGACAAAGGATTTGTTAAAATGGGCAAGACATTTACTCAAGAAACATGCACCGCATGCAATCATGTGTGAAACGCGTGGAATATACGTCGGGGCAATTTAACCAAGTTGAGGGCCTTATAGTCCAATTCAAATTGTACCGTCCAGCCTCCTGACAGTTTGCAAAGAAACAAAATGTTATCATCATCGTCAATAAGTACCTTGATGGCTGCATCCACAGATAACGAATTTATTCCTTGCAACTTCTGTTAATGTTATGACCACATATAAAGTACTACATAATGTAGGTGGAGTATGTATCCACTCCTTATGATTTTTGGAGGTAGGGACACATAATTGTCTGATATCTTCTGACTGTCACAAATACTATCTGTCCCTTTTGAGCTCGAAGGATTCATCATATTGAGGTATAGATGTAATGGATGAAGTATATTGGTAATGATTTTCAGATATGCCCAAGCTATCCACACTAACCACACTAACCACACTAACCACACCAACGAAGTGAAAAATAAAATAGCAGCATTTGAAATAAAATGTTACAGAAAAATTTTCATAATATCATGGACCAAAAAGATCACCAATGTAGCCATCCTGATAGAAATGAATGTAAAAGAAAACTGGCAAAATAGCATGAATCTTTCCAGAGAACTACGATATTTTAGCCATAACAAACGGTATGACGGCCTAGAGAAACCCATAATGGGGGTGGGGGGATGATGCCAGGAAGATGAACAAGAGGCAGACCAAGAATAAGTTGTACGCAGGACATCAAAGACCATCTGAACATGACAGTAATAGATGTAGGAAGACTAGCTCAAGATAGATAGAAGTTTGAAAGGCTGTGATGATTGCTATATCCTGTTCAAGATATGCTAACTGATGATGATTCACAACATGGTTTTGTCAGTTATGTTTGGGAAGTTTAGAAGAAATGTCATCGCCACACAGGGTGTATCCTTATTGCATCCCAAAATAATGAGCATGCTCTCGTTCTAAATCTTATCCAGTCTGGTAATTTGTGTATCACTGTTGTGAGTATCGCAAATTCTTATTCTATACTCAACAGAACAAGTTCCAAATATATCAGGGTGAGTCGATGTAGAATGTCACATGCTGCCCTATGTCTAATGCGGTTTCATCCATAAACCCATTAGCCCATAACATATGAGGATCGTAGGGGTTGTACGTTGGATGTAGCAACATACAGAGTCCTTAATCAATGTATATCTTCAGCGATACGGATGAGTGAGGAAAAATTCCGATGTATCCAATTTTTTATGTTGTTTGTCCACGATTTTTGTTTCCGTCCACTTCTTCGTCCATCTGCGACTGTTCTTCTTCTTTTTCTTCTGCGTTCGTTCTCAAACTCCTGCAGATTAGCAGGATGTAGTCTGGAGAACGGAATGCGTTGTGTCATGGTTTACAGCATTGCTGCGATATCTGCGCCTTTCGGCCTAACACATCCGAATTCAGCATGGCTTTTGGTCACTGACCCTATATGGGATGGGACAGCCAACTCCATCCCATAACCTCCTTAGTCACCTTTCACGACATGCGTGGAAGGTAAACAGTGTTGCTATTCTTTGCTCCCCTTTCAGGCCCCGGCAACACACGGGCGTGCGACTGTTCTCAGTAGTATCGTTTTTGACAAAGAATCATGTCGATATACATGTCCAAACCATGCTAGTTTCGTCGTTTTGCTCTTGAAAGTACTAGTTGTTTCGCGATTGCTAAAGCCGATAAACCTTTGCGGACATTGGTTATGGCACTATCAAAATGTTCTTTGGAGTAAAGTCTGCGATCAAATCTCACTTGAACATAATACAATGTAGGTATTCGACAAATCTCTATCTCAGTGTATTTGACTGTTAGGTTCCTGTTTTTGGTGGTGCGAGAAGCATTCTTCTGGTTGAACATCGCGCCAGACTCCAAAATATCAGAATTCCAAGTGGTCTAGTTCTTATTGTTATGGTATGTCGGTTCACTCACAGTCTATAAACAAGAATATCATGTACAAAAAGATAATATTCTGTCATTGTCGGTCAATTTCTGTTTCGTAATCATTACTCTGTAGACATTGACTGTAAACAGAGAAGAACTCTATCACGATCATCGATAAATAGTCCTAGACTCCGAGGACCACATACCACATCGTAGTATTACTATTCTTTCGTACAACTCTGCTGGTATAACTTTTCTTTCGTACAACACTACTGGTATCACTTTTCTTTCGTACACCGCTGCTGGTATCACTTTCTTTCGTACACCGCTGCTGGTATCACTTTTCTTTCGTACAACGCTGCTGGTATCCATCCAACAAGAAAGGGGTCCACCGTAGTAGAATGATCAAGTTCAAGAGCTTTATACGGAATCCTTCTTCTTCAGCGTACACTATCAAACTCCTGCTGAATTTCTTTTCTAGCAGGAAAATCGTCCTACTAGATTTCCAGCAGGATGTAGGCCAGAGAATTGAAATACGTTGTGTCGCCTATTTATTTGCACCAATAGCCCGACACATCCGTCTTCGGCGGAAATACGGAATCCTATTATATGTATTCTTATTATCATTGACAGCAGAGAACGTCTCCAGACTAACTGAGAATCAGGAAGAAGTATGAAGTATTTAGCAGAACTATAAAAGAATCAGAGGTCGCATTCTCACAAGGCACCATACAAAATATCAAAACAAAACAGCGATTGCAGTCTCACTGGATACTATCAAAAATTTACAAATACAAAACAAGGGTACAATAATGAAGCTACCAAGTATACATACTTAAAAGCTCCAAACCAGGGATATAAAAAGTACGACTAGCGGGACAAATCAGCCATTCCTAGCTATATTCACTAGTCCATCAGAGAGAATTAAAATTACTAAATGTAATGCTCAGAAAATAATACTTGAAATTTCTAAGAAAATTTATTTCCCCTATCACATCAGAATGTTCTCCACCATCCCGCCGGAACAAAAAAAACCCATCATATTTTCCCTATCACACCAGAATGTGCTCCAGCAGCTCGACGTCCCAAACAACCCATCTTATTTCTCCCATCACACAGGAATGTGCTCAGCTGGTCCGACGACGCATTAAGGTTTCCAACAGCAAGCTATGAGCTATCAAACATTTACTTATTAGCTCTTCAAATTGTGTAGAGCCTCTAAAAGCATCACATAGACCCATTATGCCAATAATCCGATAAATGTTCATTTATTTTAAAATAACATATTATGACAAGATACGGTACGTACAGAAAGAGTTAATGATTCTTAAGCAACAAAAGACCATTGCCACCATATTTGTTCACTTATAAATCAGCCGATGCTATACCACTTCCATTTTGCATCGCTCAAACACGGCCATCGACTTTGAATTGGTGTCAGTCTTATAAATCGATACTTCATGTAATGTCATTTATCGTAGAACCGGAATCCAATACCAGAATCCTGCAGCTAAGCAGAGGTGTCACCGAGTTGAGTAACAGCAGGTACATGATAGGGTTTCTGATTGAAGTGTCTATCTCTAACAAGAAAACTGTTATTTTGTATCCAAGTCACCCGGTGCACCTAATTTGTTGGACCCAGTATCTCTATAGATTGCATATTTTGTTTCGCTGTTTTATGTGAGCATTGGAAGAGTAACTTCTTTCGTTTGTGGTTTTTAAATACTCGGGGAATTTCGAATCCACACGCAGTAGGCCTATGTATTTCCATGTGCAGGGCCTCGGATCTGACATCGGTAAATGAATATGAGTATTCTCAAGGAGATAGGACGACTGACCGATGTAACAAATGATCATGAATCTGAAACTATGAATAGACTGCGGGAATATCGGTCCTGCTTCCTATAATTACCGAGGAAGCAAACGATGTTAAGTAATTTCTTGAAACGTGGTATAATGCTATATGTCATAGAATATAATGTAAATGGGGTTTTCTATACTATACAGACATGTTTATTTGTGTGTTATTTGGTGCGTGGAAGACAATGTGCATGTTTATCTATATTACGTGTCCTTTACATAACCGTTTCCTCACTGCTATTATGTGAGCCTTTCGGTTCTGGACAAGCTGTTATTGGTTGGTTGGCTGCTGATCCAGCTGTCCATGGGTACATGTTCTTTGACCCAATACCATTGTGTGATATATGCATGTGTTTGTGAGCTGTTGTTTTGTTCCACATAAGGCGCTTCATTTATCTGGCCCTGAAGGGAGATGGAGTGAGTGTCCATTAAAGTCACCAGAAAGTATTGTTTGAGAAATTTTGTTGTAAATTGCATGTTGTCTGAGGCGGGCTGTATATGTTATAGATTGTGTATTTTCCTCCAGTGTTCCCGATTGTCACTTTCTGCATGTCTGTAGGATGGATTGCTAGCTGGGTGACATGTCCTTGAATGTCATTCCTGATAAAGAAATTATGCCATTGCAGGTGGTACACTTACAGACATAACTGGTATATCCTGACAGATATGGGTCAGTGTCTTCTGTATAGTCTATGTAAGAGGGCCACATTTATCTTGTGTGTAGTAAATTAGCAAGCTCTCGATATTTATTTCTTATACCACAGATGTTCAGTTGTAGAATGATATGCGAAGACTTTTATGATAATCTTGGCTCTGCTGGTTCTCCCTCCAAGGTTGTCTGGGTTTAATGTTTTGGTGCATGTGTAGGGGTTGTTGCTTTGATGTGTATTGTGCATGCCGGCGTTTGTGTTGTATTTTATTGCGCTCCAGTAGTTAATTTCTCAGCCAGAGCAGCCTGGTTACCCACTACCTGACTCGACCTTGATAACCAGGGGGACGTTCAATCTCGTTTGTAAATAATATTTGTTGTACTGGCAATATATTTCAGGGAAGTTTGTGGATTTTCGGTCAGCCCAGGGCCAGAGTCAGATAATAACTATCACACCACCAGGAAGACAGGCTTCTACATATGCACTGCTGTAACCAAAATAGGGTTCACTGTGCTCATTCCCCGCCACTAATTGACTACTGGTTATGTCGGACTATGCTATTGCTCTAGGCATGCAGCCAAATGTTCAAGTCAGAAAGATTGTCACGTCCTGAGTCACTGTTAATCTATGATGGACCTCAGCCATAGGAAAAACATAGCGCTGTCTGCTTCCTCCTTTCCATTGCTGCGCAGTACATCTGTGGCTCCATCCCAACCACAGAGGGTGCATACATTTAAAAAGAATAACAAAACATAAAACATATTTCAACAACAAAATAAAAGTATGAGAAGCATGATTGTATAGATAACGTGCCATGAAGCTTCTATAAGATTATATTTTACCTCACTATAAACGACACGACATCTAATAAAGTTTTCTGTTGTATGCATGGTTTGTCTAATGGGCAATTGGTGACACAAACAGACGCAAACCATGCGAGGGCAAGCTCCTCAGCTTCTTTTAGTGACATGTTTAGAAGGTATTCGATGTTATTTGTGTATCGTAGTCTCGGTCTGTCTCTTGTTCTCATACCTGGAACTTTTCCTTCCATAATTAATCTCTCTAAACCATTTATATGTCTTTATATGTCTTAAATATGTAAGATTAAGTTTTGTGATAGTTTTAGGAGCATGTCTTAATCTATTTTAAGGTCTTTGAGGACGTCTGCATTGATTCGTCTCTCTGTCCATTATATTCTTAAGACCCTTCTACAACTTTTCATTTCGAATGTCGATATTTTTTCTTTTCCATTACAGATGTCATTGTCTACGTTCACAACTATATGTTGCTACTGCAAGGATGTAGTTTCTTACGTAATAGTTGTAGCTTTGATTTTCTGTTTATCTCAACATGGGTGTTGTTATTGTTGTTAAATCACGAATTTTAATCTCGAAGCTTAGTAGATTCTCTTTAAGGACGATTGTCTTTTGGGTGTATTTTAGGATAGATTTATTTCAGTTGTGGAATAGGATGTGGCGATTTTAGTGCACGCGGTAGATAGGAAATTAATGAAGATAGGAAGAACAAAAAGATAAAGATAGCTCATTCTACAGATAATAGAGCCTTAACCAACCCTAACTCTAGTAGTCTAATCTATATATGAAATAAAAGACTTAACCAGGTGGCACAATTCATATACCTAGGAAGTAATATAACATTAGGCGGCAAGAGCAGCAAAGAAATACACAATAGATGTAGAAAAACATACCAAGCCCTAGGGCAAACGACGCCAATCTTCAGAAACAAAAATGTAGATTTAAACACCAAAATAACACTATTCAAAACGATTATTATACCAACGCTGTGCTACCGAAACCAAACATGGATAATGACAGCATAAGACAAACGTAAACTTGTGACAGCTGAAATGGCATGCTTACGCAGAATCCTAGGAATATCGCTGGGAGACAGAATGAGGAATGAGGACATTCGATAAAAACCGGGACCACCCCAATCTTGGAATACATTAAGAGACAACAGATCAAATGGTTTGCACACATCAGCAGACTTCAATCAGACAGTATACCACAGCAATCTATTCCACACAGATACAGTGAAGGCAGACCTAGAGGCCGACCACGAAAACGATGGACCACTGAAATAAAGGAGGCGACAAATTCCACATACTCAGCACACAAGAGGGCTGCCTCCAGAAAACTCTTATACCCACACTTAGGAAATCGCTGCATAACAGTATACGTTCCGTTCTCCGGACGACATCGTGTTAATCTACTGGAGTTTGAGAGCGAACACAGACGAAGAAGAATAAACTACTAGAGTTAGGGTTGGTTTAGGGTTAGGGTTGGGCTCTATTATCTGTAGAATGAGCTATTTAGAACGACGAATTAATTATTGAAAATTATTGTCACAGACATATTTCTGTCACACAGACTTTTTTTTTAAAGGAACCAATATTCCCTCTGAATAGACGGCGCTTTCAATAGGCGCTGCATTAAGCCGAAAACTGAAGTCTCCTGGGTATTAAAGAAATCTCAGAGAAACATACCCACTGCACATAGGAAGTAAGAGCTAATCATTCACAATTTCTGGGGTTCGAAAACAACTACAAAGGGACTACACATTACGTTCTATTGTTGGCACATACAATCATACTATATTTAGAGTATGCGTACAAGCTTATTTACAAACTTGACAAAACTTGCACAATTTTAGCATGGAAATACACATCAATAAACAAAATAATGGCAGAGATGACAACATGACTTATGTTAACATCTAGGTCAATGGACAGAAACTAGAAGTTGATATTATCTGAGATATCCTATATAAGATAGAATCTGATATGAGCAGAGATGAACTACCAACAACATAATGACCAGATATGAACTACCCTGCTCTGAAACTATCTGCTTACAATAAAGTTGTGCTGCAGTGGATCCCTGCACACTGTCGTAATGCAGGAAATGAAGCAAATGACAGACTGGCAAAAGCAGCTGCAAAATAAAATAACAATTCCAGCATTATCCAGAATATCACTGACTGAAGAAAAACTATCATCAAAAGAACATCCAAACATACATGGAGTCAGAGAACAGGCAGTAACTCTCCATAGTATCCCATTCTAACTCTATGGAGGTCACAGCAAACCACAATTTTTAGACTCCGCACAGGACAATTCAGACTACAAGCACTTCTCCACATAGCAAGGCTGTACAAACTGTCCAATGCCCATGTTAAAAGGGTCCCCAGACTCCAGAACACATTCTGTAGACTCTTCGATGACGGGAGAATTAAAATTTGCCCCCAAGAGACAGATCTGAAGGTAAAGCTGTGGGGCAGCCGTGAGAACCTCCTGCTGACGACTGAATTCATCGAGGCGTCCCACCTTCCTGTATAGACTTATGAGCATAGGAAACGTATCGCAGAAAAAGAAGAATAAATAGCATCGGCTGCAATGTCCAGATTAAATACCGTTTGAAAAAGCAGATTAAGTATACCCATGAAAATAAACCTACATAAATATCAAATAATACCTATTCTTTGGTACGATTGTGAGAGTTGGACAATTACAGCAGAAATGGATAGGAGAATAAGGACTTTTAAAATGTTACAGACGAATATTATTTATCCATTACACAGTACATGAAACCGATATAAACGTGAGAAGCAAAAATAAATACTCTTGCAGGACAACAAGAACATCTCATGGCAGTTGTGAAGCGTCGCAAACTTGTGTGATTTGACAATGAGATAGGGGCACGATTCCCTTTCGAAAACTTTCTTTCGAAGCACTTTTATTACAGATTCATATCGTTTTTATAGAAGTCTTAGTTACTACAGATCTGTAGAGTTTTTATAGAAGCTTTATTTATTACAGATCCATATAGTTTTATGGAAACCTTATTTACTACAGATCCGTATAGTTTTATGAAAACCTTATTTATTACACATCCATATACGAGTAGTTTTATGAAAACCTTATTTACTACAGATCCATATAGTTTTATGGAAACTTATTTTTATAATAGATTCATATAGTTTTTGTGGAAGACTAATTTATTACATATCCATATAGCGTTGTGTCATGTTCGTCAATATTCATACACCATCTGTGTTTGACAAGGAACAAGAGATCTACTGCACAGCACTGACGAGAGAAATACTACCTGCACATTTCCCTCTGGCTGAGGCCCATCATAAAGTGTAATGACGCAGGACGTGACAAATCTGTTATTGATTTGTGCGTTTCATGATATGCCTGTGGCCATAGAAAATTTCTGCATAACCTAGAGAATGGACGGTGTGGTACGTTCACAGCTGTGTTTTCGTCCATCACAGGTGATGATGACCATTTTTACATCCACTTTTGAAAAGTCAGTTAGAACTATGACCATGCATAATAGTTCTTAGATGGCTAATGAGCCCTATTCGAGCTGTAAATGTTCCTGGACAGTTCGGACATGGAATGACGACTGTAGGCGTATTTTGGTCTATCCGTGACTTTCTAGCTACTCTCCGCTGTCGGGCTGCAGAGTTTCTCCTCTTTTCACAAGATAATGCGCTCTTTTTGACTGTAGAACGCCATGTATATCTATTTTGTGCAACTTCTTCCCATGTGTCTTTGTCTATTTTAAACGCTTTCAGTGAGGTCTTTAACAAGTCCTTGTAGCCCTTCTTTTTGCCGCCTTGAGATCGTGTACCCTTCTCCAGCTCACCATAGAAAAGTATCTTTGGCAGGCGATAGTCTGGCATAGGTACCACATGACCTACCCAACGAATCCAATTTTCAACGCTAACACTATCGTGGCTTCAGTTGTTAGAAGTAGTGCATAGATACAAATCTATCTTCCAGGTATTGTAACATTTATTCTCTGAATCCGATCCCTTGTATGTAGAAAATCCCTACGCCATTAATAAATGCTATGGATTACTTTACTTATTATTACTATGTAGAAAATCTCCATATTTTTCCAGTATAAATTTACTCGCACCAGTATTGACATTAAGTTAAACAGCAGGATCACGCGAATCTCTTGATCAGCAACCAACCAGTATTTTTTCAATGGTCTGATATAGTGCATTTCAACCTTGGTAATTAAGAGATTGATATATTCATAATGATAGGAGAAACAAACGGAGATTGGTAGTGATTAGAGAAACAAATGGATTCAAATAATTACAACGTATCATGATGGTAAAGATGTTTGTCAGAAAAAGAGTAATTAGCAAATATCAAACATAATGTTTAGTTCTGGTTTGGAACCAGTGTTCCCCTATTTCATCGTTTCTTGTGGATATGTTTATCAGTTTATGTTTTTATTGTTTATTGTTATCATTTATTAATTTCAATATAAATTTATTTAGGGTTAGTGTTAGCTATGTAAAATATAACAAACCCTAACCTCTAATCCTAAAAAACAAATACTAAAAAAATTATTGATTAATTGTTGATATAATATTTATATTATTTATTCAAAAATAAGCAAGGAGACACGTATTTCAAACCAAAACCGAATATTGTTCACATAAACAGAAAATTATTAATATCATCAATAGAAAAAAATGGTCCACGTTTTGGTATGTTTATTTAGTCAGAAAAAAAGAAAACAAAAAGGTTGAAAATTGCCTAGTGGATTGACTTTATTATACTCGTATTAGACAATATATCATACGTCCCTATCAACGAAGCCACACTCCGCCCACAAAAGTACCACTAAGAGCTCGAAACTCCGTAGCTTCAAGCGATAATCATCAGGGATCTACGAGAACATTAATTTTGCAAATAATAAATCATGAGTTGTATCTGTGATCTCTTGAAGACATAATAAATAGTAAAATACTTGACATATAGGCGTATGCTGTACAGCGTAACGACGTAAACATGTTTGGTTTGGACATGTAACAAGACACAGCTTTTTTTCTAAAATTAGTTTGCAAAGAACAATAGAGGGCGGAATGAGGAAAGAAGAACAGAGACAATCCTGTACTGGATAACATCAGGAAATGTCTCTGGCAATGATTTTACTAAAACCCTCTGAATGGCTGAGGATTGAGATGTTTGAAGAGCGTCTTGAACTGATGCCCTCTGTGTGACACACCTACGGCTTTAACTGGTTATGGGACCAAACTCTTGTTGAATCTTGGGCCACTAGTACATCAAAAAATGACTTTTCAGCTATCGAACTCCCTAGTCCGAAGAGATGGAATTACTAGGAGTGCTTACTATCAACTCTGCCAACACGCCGAGAAGAGTGGGAAAGTGAGCCAGTCAAGTTTATAACTTCCATTGAAGTTTATAATTCCCAGGAAGCGTCTCAATCACAGAAAAACTACAGAAGTCCACACTCTGATTAGTGAGATTTCCTAGGACAGGAATATCATTGTCTATACTGAGAGTTTAGTGGTACGGCATGTGCGCACAGCTTGGACAGGAACATTATTCTATATACTGATGGTTCAGTTGTGCTGCACATGCGCAGTGCTTGCACATTCGCGATTCAATGCAGAGAAGAGCATATTAGGAATGAACGTTGTGCTTTCTGTACAACCACTTGTAGTATGGCAATGAAGTTGGTGGCGGTGATCAGACAAATGACATCTCTGGAGTCTTGGAGTGCTACATGTGTATGTTTTCTGATTGATTCAATGAATATGCTTTGAAAGATTCAGATGGTCTATATTCGCTGTCAGTAGGTAGAGAAAATTATGAAGTATGTGTTGAAATAGCTACCTTCTTTTTTGTACGCGAAAACTTGGGTATTACTGAAATTGAAAGAACAGATAGACTTCATTCTTGATTAGAAACCATAAGTGCTCCTCCCTCTGTTCCAGCAGCCATCTGACTCGATGTTGTTTCAACATCATTAATGCTGCCGAAACAGACGTCGACATCAGGGCACAACTCTGGCTTTTGCGACAGGTTTCTTTGTAGTCCCGCCACCCACGCCGTGCCCATAATTAGTTCAAGCATAACGTCGGCTACAGTCAGTCAGTAACAGTTACAACATGCTGAAGTAACAGTCAGTTACAACATGCTGAAGTAACAGTCAGTTACAACATGCTGAATTAAAAGTCAGTTACAACATGCTGAATTAAAAGTCAGTTACAATATGCTGAATTAAAAGTCAGTTACAATATGATGAAATAACAGTCAGTTAAAATATGCTGAATTAAAAGTCAGTTACAACATGCTGAATTAAAAGTCAGTTACAATATGCTGAATTAAAAGTCAGTTACAATATGCTGAATTAAAAGTCAGTTACAATATGCTGAAGTAACAGTCAGTTACAACATGCTGAAGTAACAGTCAGTTACAATATGCGGTCAGTTACAACATGTTGAAGTATCAGTCAGTTACAATATGCTGAAATAACAGTCAGTTAAAATATGCTGAATTAAAAGTCAGTTACAATATGCTGAAGTAACAGTCAGTTACAACATGCTGAAGTAACAGTCAGTTACAATATGCGGTCAGTTACAACATGTTGAAGTATCAGTCAGTTACAATATGCTGAAATAACAGTCAGTTAAAATATGCTGAATTAAAAGTCAGTTACAATATGCTGAATTAAAAGTCAGTTACAATATGCTGAAGTAACAGTCAGTTACAATATGATGAAATAACAGTCAGTTACAATATGCTGAAGTAACAGTCAGTTCCAATATGCTGAAGGATGTACTGAATATGAGATTGGAACACTTACGAACTTGTTCAGATTGCCATGATGATGATGATGATGATGATACTCATGATCCGACGACTAACTATTCATCTTAATCTTGCCTGCTATTTGTCCAAACTTCTGCTGCGATTACGTTATTCAATATAATTTGTCTTTTTTCTGTACATTACACATACGCATTAGAAGGGGCGTGGGAAAGCAAATATATGCAGGGAGTGTCCCCTGCAAAACACACTAACGACATCAACAGAAACACACGACGTCTCAACTAAAAAGTCTTAATCAGGACAAAAACAAACGAGAAATGAAATTTAAAGAGAATCATACTTTCCCTCACTACTCTGTGTTGTACCTAAGCTCACATCTTTAGTTGATTAGGTTGTTCCCTACCACTGATGATTTATCATTTTAAGCAATGCTTGAGGGTGGCTTTGTTCTATGAAATCGGACAAACAACTCCACCCCCCTCCCCCAACTTCCAAAGCTGCGTCTTGCAGCTTCTTACAATGTTAATATTCTATTTCTATCTTAGGAACAGGCAATACAAGAGGATACTTTAATTTAATTTTACATTGAATGAATTATTAGGAGAAATGGTGATAAAATAACCTATATCTGAAATTTGAATTAGTTTTCTCACGCTGAAGAAACCTATAACTAAAGTGAACTGACGTTGAATGGAGCATATCTATCCACAAGAGGTATGCCTACATTCAATTTTAACAGAAATAATAATTTCGCTACGCAAGAGGTAGGCAGATAGACAGGAGTGAAGAAAACATCACGAGATGGACATAATACATTCTTGCATAGTGCACCACCAAGGCAAGAGACGAATGATGTTGGTTAGTTGGAAGCTTATTTCCGCTAACCTTCGTTGCGGAGACAACACTTGATGATGATAAATAATACTCGAATTACCCACGCCCACTCTGAGTACGAGGCTTTCTCTGAAAATATTAAACATCTCTGAGATGTAGAATATTCTCGGTATGAAAGCATCGAACACATCCTAGATGTATAGTCTTCTTATCGGTATAAAAGCATCACACAACTCTGAGATATTTCTCGGTATGAAAGCTCGGAAGAATCTTGCCAATGCACAATAAGAGAAAACAATTATATTTCTCATGTCTCCTTCGATATATGCACACACTCTATTTCTTATGTTATCCGTGATCGAAACACACATACTTTTGATAATATTACAATGGAGTTTTATCAATTTCGCTTTCCTGGACTCATCACTAATTTTTCAATTAATCGGAGTTATTTCACTTGTATTTGTACCTAGTCCTTCTCTACAACTGTCCGGGGAGGGGGCGCTAATCCTCCTAAGCAGTAACTTCTCTTAGCTGATGCGATTGATAGCTGGTCAATCTACGTATATTTTGTGTCTCCAGCCAATGGAAATCACGGAAGAGTAGAATCAGCCAAGATACGTGCTCCATATGGGATCAGTGCTCAAGACTATTCTGGGAAAGGATTTGATTTGTGCGCACTAAACTACAACATGAAATTGTAATATTCGAAATGCAATTGGACACACATGTAAAATATTCGATTCACTATTAAGCTATGTATTGCAATTTCCACACGAGAATACCCGTAGTCTGTAAACATAAATACAACCGGTGAAAGAGAAGGATTAGGAGGCAGCGAGAGAGTATCTGTATTTTAGTATCAATCAGATCAGTCTCATCAAGTTTGCGTGCTACAGAAAACTTTCTACATCGGAATGGCATATCTAGCTCTCAATGGACACTCGGTGAGACCAGTGGTTATCAGCATTGATCTGTCTCTCGCGAAAATGGTCACGGTGATATAAAGTGTGTTATATATAGGTTATAGCAAATACTATAATGAAGCAAACTATATAGAAAAAAAACTGTTTTGTTTTTGCAACTGTGTCACTCTCTATTTTGTCGGACAACCTCTGACGGTTTTTTATTTATACAGTTTGTATAACAGTCAGAAACGCAAACATTACCGAGGGAAATATTCCATTTCTTTCTTTACTGGTGTTCGGTTTGTTTCGACCTCTGGGAATCGAGAGAAATATAGTTATTGTATCATTGCGTGCAATTAGTAGGTTTCTCCAGGTTTATTTTATGCTCAGAAAATGAGTTTTCACCGACGTGTAATATTTCTAGAGGTCTCCAGCTTAGATTGGTTAAAACACAATTGTATAGATAAACTGATGTAGTAACATGATACAGGAGGAAAGCATCACTATATAGATGTAGCATCTACGAGAATGTATAGTTTGTTTCTTATAGATAAACCACTAGTCTGTGGACAAATTAATGTTTCATGTATAGTTTGTTTCTTATAGATAAACCACTAGTCTGTGGACAAATTAATGTTTCATGTATAGTTTGTTTCTTATAGATAAACCACTAGTCGGTGGACAAATTAATATTTTATGAAGTGGATGTAAAGAGTTTCAAAATTCACGTCGCCTCCTGGAGATTCGTCATTCAGAATCCTATAGTCTGATGCAGTAAAATCGGAAAAGTTTCTCGCATCACTGAGAAAACAAAGTTGCAGAAGAACAAAGAACAAGTGCAGTGTGAAAGGACAAAACAAACACAGATGTCCAATTGGCTATACCTACCCAACTTTGGTAGTGTTTGGATTGGGCATCATATCATCTACAAGTAATATATATTTGTTAATTGAGGTGAGTAAATGAGTTCTTAGATGTTATAGAAAAAGAATTCTGATGTATGGAAGTAAATCTTAATAATTATCTATAGAATACAAAAATTGTGAAAAAGGAAGTAGAGATGTGATTTTATAGAATAATAGTGAGAATATACACAATGTGTCGATAGCAAAGTGTGATGAAGATATTAAGAAAGAGGTTCATTAAAAAATATAACAGCTCCTTGGCATCAGAAGAAAACAGTCCACATATTTGGACACGGCGAGAAGAGACAAAAATGGAGCATTGTAACAACAGACACGTTGAAGAACAAGAAGAGTAGGGGGAAAATAAAAAGATGCTAGATATCTTGGCATTGTGACATGGGAGAACATCGATATTCGAAATGATTGACAGCTAACGACACAGAAGACTGTGGACATAAATGATAACCAACCCCACAAGCTTGGATTAAAGAAATAGAATGCGTAGTCGTCATATTGGCATCCTCTAGACTCTAACGATACATTATTATAATTAAGTGTAAATTATTTTGTACTTGAGTTTTAGTTGTCTATTATATGTTTTGAAAATGTATTTACTGTTTATTTTCTTACTTATTTCCTAGTGATGTCTTCCTAAAACCAAAGTCTTGTGTCCTGGATAAGTTGTAATTGGGCTTCACTTGGGGAATAGTTCGTTTTAAAAAAATATGTATATGCCCCATAGAAGGGAGGGGGGGGGGTTAATCAGACTTATAGAAAGGCTTTGGTGGGGTGTTGTACAAACAGGTTGGAAAATAGTGCACAAGAGCATAGGTTCTCAAACATTTTCAGGCAACCTCCACTTTGCAAGAAATAAATGTTGTAACACCCCCATTATATCAGTTTTCCATGTTCAAGGCGTTTGATATTTTCGACGTATATAGTAACTAATAATATATTACTGCGCATGCTATTAAATTATTGATAAAGTAGTGGACAATATGTGCTTCATCTAGAGCACAGTTATTGCTATGCCGCTTTTGTTGAAACATAGCGCATATGTAAAGATTGTAAAGTGTATGCTCGAATAACATTCTGCAGCATCGTGCAGTGATTTAAATATATAAATTCGGAAAACATATTAAGAGACTCTATTACATTAATAAGAAATTTGTACAAATTAAAACACAATTAAATAGCCTACATTACAAAATATGTATCCAAATCACGGAAATAATTAATTTGTAAATATATATTATTAATTTCTTCTATAAGTAGCAACAGCCCCCTAGACTACCTGAACGCCCCAAATTGCATCTGAAACCACCATTACCCACACCTCTTTAGATGGCTTCAATACGCAAGGGGGTGGTGTGGTACCGACCACTTTGGGAACATATGCACTAGAGAGACGACATTCGACAAATCTGAGAATATTGTCATCATCGCATGCGATAGACGTATTATGATTATGTATGTAAACACATCTGGCTTGTCTACGTGTTTATGAGGCGTGTATGTAAAAATCGTGTTTACAACGTGAGCATATGACATTTACTATGTATACTATCGAGACATACGTATTTCACCATTGCAAACACGTGCAGATATTACTGTACAGGTGCATCGGCGCGTGAGATCTAACGTACCTGCATACAGGTGTGTGTATGAGTGTGGTAGAGAATTCATGCATGAGTGCCTTCGGAAATGAACCTCGGCACGTGGACTTTGATATTATCCTGCTGTCGTTCTCATTAAAGATAGAGATGCATTCATTGTTGCTATGACAACCATTGTGTATTAATTTTCTTCACACTCGGGACAGGACGGTTTTTTTAAACGTTGACACTGAGATACACTCACTTATGGTATGTGTTTCTGCAGCCAAACTGAAATGTCAAATTGAAGCAATGATATTGATCTCCGTCAACTATGCCTGTTCAGTGTACAATCACTAACAGAAATCAGTTAAATGAGAACCGGTTATAAGAAACTATTCTTTAGAATGTGTTCTTCTTCTTCTTCTTCAGCGTTCATTATCAAACTCCCGCTGGACCTCTCTTGTAGCAGGACCATAGTCCTATTAGATTTCCAGCAGGATGTAGTCCAGAGAATGGAAATGCGTTGTGTCGCCGTTTTATTTGCGGCAATGGTCCGACACGTCCGTCTTCGGCGAGAGAATGTGTTCAACAAAGAACTATTCATTTTGACGACGTTTACTTTAAATTATCAATATTGTTTATAAAGTTGATTTAAAATTATGTACTCGGTAACAGACGGTTAGTAAAATCGAGATTATAAGACCCACATGATTGCCATTATTGTACTCTATTCCATATGTGAGATTGGGCAAAATCTATATCCATAAACCTTTACGTCGTAGGGGTACCACACAGGATGTATGAACACAAACTTTTCCAGCGATTTCTGTCTTAAACTTAGGATAAATGTCAACCTATTTAGTTGTTTCTGTCTGTCCATGATTTCCTTTACTCTCGTCTGCTTCTAGGGAAGTCAGAATCGTAACTGCCGTTCACTAGGAGGATATATATTTTAGTGGCGTTCTGTCGATCTAATCACTTAGATGGAGCAAACCGGGCGCCATTTCGTTATTTACTTTATTTTCTTTCTGCTGTCTATAAATTACGCTATCGCCCATGCTGCTAGTATATAAATTATATGGAAGTAGTGAGCAGGGCGTGGAAGGCTGAAAATATTTTGACAATTTTTGACACTGTGATGGAAACGTTTGGCAAATTGGACGTTAATAATACTGTTTTATGCACTAATTAAATTGTTTGTAAAACAAACTAAATGCGCAGAGAGAACAACAGAAAGATAATAGGTATCACATCATGCATCGAATATATATAGAAACAACAGATAAAATGGATTGGATATTTTGTGAGGATGGACGATCAACTTCCGATAAGAATTTATAACAAGATGGAATCAAGATACAGAACCAAGGGTAGATCAAGGAACAGATGGATAGACAACATCAAGAACATCCTGAATAAACATGACTACACCTCAACCAGAGCAACACACCTGGCTATGGATTGCAGATTACAACTTCTTCACAAACCCCTACGCTCAATGACAAATGTGGAAGGTACAACACCACCATGCACGGATATACAATAAATTGTTTTCATTTCAAATATCTATCTGTAAATATGAAACACAACATGCATTTCTGTCGTACTTTTTTGTACAAAAACAATGGGGGGGGGGATTAAATTACCTTGACACAATTAAGAAGAGGGCCCCTGAATTCTTAATAGTTGTTGACAAGCAGGTAGGGTTTGATGACCTCATTTATGGGCAACCTCCTTGATGTCATAGAAAACTGTCATTTAATTTTTTTACCAGTCACCAAGATATTCTTTACTAGTCAAAAAGCTTTCTTTACCAGTCACCAATGCTGTCTTTACCAGTCACAAGACTTTCCTTACCAGTCACAAGACTTTCATTACCAATCACAACCTAGACTTTTTAATGAAGCTTTATCTATACCATTTTTGCTGCTCATATAGTTACCTTTCTGTCGCTGCCCCTCCCTTTCATTTCACAATTTATCTCCGTGTCTCTCCTGAAAGTCTTCATGCCCCACGTAGAGCACCCCTAGTCTACTCCATCTTGTAAGAGATGGACGATACACAGTAGATTTTTTGAAGTCATATTTGCCGGATTCAAAGCAGCAGAAATCACAATAAAGATATAAATCATGACGAAATACATTCCGTTCTCTGGACTACATCCTGCTAGTTAGCAGGAGTTTTAGAACGAGTGTACAAGGTCGAACCTGAACAAGACCCTCAGGTAAAACAGTATCAATTTAGAATCTCTTACACGGAACCATGTATGTTGCTTCAATCCTATACTTTTGTGTATGCAAAATGTCAATGCAAGTCAGCTGTTTCAGGATACAAATACACCAGTGACATTTGTTATGTACGTCTACATTATGAAAACTATGACATCATAACTGATTCATGATATTGACATTCAGCTGTCGAAAATTCAAATGACATCACTATCTATATTAATAGTGAAGTGTTCGTATGGTGAGAGCAGAATTGAGATAAACTTTAAAACTTCCTTGTAAGAACTAGTAACTTCTCTGAATAGAGCAGATGTTATGATATTTATCATTGATTCGAGCTATCCAGGACGTTAGCAGCAACTGAGGGTTAGCCAGTTCTGATAGCATTCGCTTATACTATACCATTATCCCATTAGGTAGACACGGAAATTGGCATAATTCTACTGTACGCCCACTGAATTATTCTTTTCCCTTTTCTTTATGTTGCCTTTCTTCAAGTATTTCTAGTTTTTAAGAACTGACGCCATTACACTCCAAACGATGATGTAAGTGTTTAATCTCTTTTAGCAGATGGTAAAAAGTATGTATGCTTATCGTTCCCGTTGCGTGTTGATTATTCATGCGCCTAACTCGAACCCATAGTCAAAGATCACTGCTTGATTCCAAATTACTTCAGTCTCTGTAATACTGATTCTTGTAATAAATTTTAATTATCTAATAGACGATCAAGTATTCCATTAAAAATCTTACATCTGTCCATATACAATGTGCTCACAACAGGTGCTCTTGTAGCCAGCGTGTTATCTCGTTCCTTTCCGCTCACTCCAGCATTACCCGAACAGCAGATCCATTTGGCTTTCGAAAATTTATTCTAAGAGCTTCATTTCAAGACGAGACTGTCAATCACAACGCAGCATGTATTTTTTTGTGCGTTCGTTCTCACATTCTTACCGAATCTATTTTTTTTAGGGCAATGTTCCGAGCAGATTTCCAGCAGAATATAGTACCCTTTTTCTCACATTCTTACCGAATTTATTTTTTGTTAGGGCAATGTTCCTAGCAGATTTCCAGCAGAATATAGTACCCTTTCACGAGGTACTCCTATTTCAAACACAGTTTGCTATGGAATCCGGGATCTGCCTAATAGAGGAAGACATTTGCATGTCATTCTTTGGGATGGAGATGTCCGCAGGAAACAGCGAAAACCACAATGTCAAAGTCATACAAAATCTACAATACGAGCTCTGGTGTCAACTATGTTACCAAGACCTTTCTTTCTTTTGTTATGCCAATGTTCCTACTAGATTTCCAGCAGGATATAGTCCAAAGAATGAGGATGCATTGTATCGTCTTTTTTTTCTGTACATCTGACTTCGGCGTTATGTAGTTCTTGTTTTAAACCATCAACCTTACACTAACTTACACTAGTAGATTATAAATGCTATATTTATACCAGAATGATGCGTACAATTTCGCGCATAGAAAATCTTGGAGATCATTGTGGAAGGTTACCTCAACAATGAGGTCCATCACTTTTGATGGTCATATGTTCCGATATATCAAAAAATACTTACATCCATGGGAGTATACGGAAAATGTAAGGTCTGGTCTCGACGACCTGCTTACAATCAAGGACTTCGTGATGCGCTGCACAATAGCCTCTCAAGTCCAGGTGCAGCTTATTGCTGTGGAGGCTACTCTCCGGCTGCTACCAAGCCTCTTGCATTCAAAGGCATCATGCACAGACGCGCCTATAGTATCACCTTCAGGAGGTACTCCTGTTTCAGTGCTTGCTATGGGAGCGACCAAATGTTTTGCGGTATACCAAGTCTTCTCCTTCTTTCTCTTTTCTTGTATACCAAAATTTCTTGTCTAATCTCGACTCCCTCACCAAGGATCCTGAATGGTGACCATCTCTACCCTGAGTGGATCCGAAACCTGCCTAATGTCCCAGCTGCAGCGAGAATGTCTTGAAAACTGACATTACACCAAGTCAGAACATGTCCTAATCTTGAGATATTGGAAGCAGGGTCAAGGAAACGCATAGGGAATCTGAAAACTCGAAGATATGGAGAATCGATCGTGGATGCATATTATGCAAGACGTGACAAGGTCACATCAAATACTCGGCCACAGAATGAAGGATTAAGATCTTCCTCTTGAGCTCTTGTGACCAGCAGGAAATGTATCTCTTTGAATCTCACCTGAATTCCACACAGCAAAGACTTTTCATGGACATTTCATGAGGGTAATTGACCACACGGCCATTTTCAGATACAGGAATACACACTTTGGGATGGAAATTTCTGCAGCAAACATCCAAAAATGACAATGGCAGTCAAGCAAAATCTACAATACAAAATTGGGCGTCGTCTCGGTTAACAAGGCCCGCGCAGGAGAGATCACTCACCTGCTCCTTGGGACAAGTCAGTGAGGGAGAACCTAAACATCCTACATATAAACATAGCAGGTATACAAAACAAGATATCATAAGTAATAAAAACAATAAATGAACACAACATACAAGTAGTCCTCCTTCCGGATAAAATACCACCACTGAAAGAAATCAACATCACGGGCTACACACAGCACAAATGTCTGAAACTTTAGAGCATTATGACAGAGCATTATGACACTAATTAGAAATTATATCCAGGCAAAAGTAACCAACATTTCTGAAGGAGACATATAGGCTAGAGAATAAAAGTGTGATACAAAAACACCTTGCACACACTGTCCCAGCACAAGCAAATATCCACAGTAAGGTGAAATATCAAAGAGAATCGGTGCTTTCGAAATGAGACACTACAGAAGAATTGTATGTATACCATGGACAACTACAAAGACAAATCAGGAAATGTTAAATTCAATAAACGTCGAAGAGGGCTGGCTCCTTAACAACATCCTAAGAAGAAATTATTTTTGTGTGTTTGGTAATCATATAAAGAGATTTAAGAGCATGGAAAGGTTAATATCTGAAGGCAGAGTTAACGGCAACAGGGGAAGAATGCGCCCAGGACGGCGGCGTTGCGGTGATATATCAGGTTACTTAAAAATGTCTCTAGCTGCAACTGGTCAACTCGCCCAGAATGACGGAGTGTTCACAGAATCCATAAGTAAGACCACGTTCTGGAAAGAATATGTCATATGATGAGCAAGGAGAACCAACATAGCGTGCGACTTTAATGCACATGAGGACAAGAGATTAAAAACATGTGCAACAGTTCCAATCTAGCTATATTAGAGACGTTAGTCTCTACCAACACTCTTACACTAGGCACACAATTCGACCAGCCGACCCGATTTGACATTTGTTTCATCTGATATAGCAGAGAACAGCACCTTCAGCGTAGCAGGATGTTGACAATCACCACCGACCAATCTTAACAACTATCTCCACGCCACAGATGGCACAGATCGCGGTACAGCCATTTTGGAACTTTAAGAAAGCCGACTGTGCCAGGTACTGCCACGTTATTGATGCTGGGTTCAGTGAAATCATCAAAACAGCCAACATGAACGTTACATATAGAAGAATCGGCACTAAAATTTGTAGCAGCAGCAACAAAATAGCAACACCATGTGACACTTTAACTGGTTGAAGCCGTCAAAGAAAGACCAGAAAGAAGACTGAAACTCTCTCTACCACCTAAAACAAAATAGAATACAACAGATGAACAGCAAGAAAAGTAAGATACATCACACAGGAAAGCAAACGACAGACCTGGAGAGAAACATGTAGCAAACTAATCTAAAAAGAGAAGAAATAAAGCATGGAAACTCTTACATAATCTTGAGGGAAAATACAAAAAGACCAATTCAACATTCGTAGTAGATGGTTGTGGTAACGAAATAACAGCACCCATCAAGAAAGCATATACATTCAACTATTTCTATGCAAATTTTAACAAGTCACAGCAAATACTTACAAAAGTACAACACCTAAGAAAGATTATAACAATATTGCTGCATCTAATGACCTATTCAGCATACAAGAACTGAACAGGGCAATACGTAAACTTGCTAGAAGAAAAAAAGCTCCATGACCACATCACATTAAAAATGACATGATATGTAAGCTGGGACCAAATGCAAAAGCAATACTCGTATGGTTTATTAATAGAAGGTGGAAGGAGGGATTTGTGCCATCAGCATGGCTCACATCAACCATCAACTCCAATCTGCAGAAAGGAATACCGACAGGAACACCAAGACGCTATAGTCACCACATGTATATGCAAGCTGGTTGGGAGAATGATTAACAACAGACTATACTGATGGTTGGAAGACCATGACTGTCTAGATAATAACCAGACAGGCTTCGGACGCACATCTCGCACAGATAACCATCTTTTCGAATTCACACAAAATATGATCGATGATTTCCAAGAAGGAAAAAGCACATTTGCAGTGTTGATTGACCTTGAGCAAGCCTATGCCAAGCTTTGGAGAAAGGGACTTTTGCAGAAGATGAACAGAATGGGAGTCGATGGGAAGATGTTTAAATGGATACGGGCCTTCCTTACAAACAGAACAAATGCCACCAGCTATGCTGGTACACTATCCCGAAAAAAATACTCGAGGAGGGACCACGTCAAGGCTCCCCTCTAAGAAGCACATGTCGTTCCTTATTTTCATTGATGATTTAGCGAACCATCTCGAGTATAAACAACAATGTTTGCTGACGACCTTGCCATCTGGGCAACTGATAAATATCCTATCCTGGCAAACGCAAAGATCAACAGAGCTGTCCTCATAATCTCATTATACTGTAAATTGTGGAAACTAAAAATCAATACACAGAAAATTGGTTCCACTATTTTCTCACGAAGTCACAAAACAGCCAACAGATTTGTAAACATCGAAATTAGTGGGGGAGATATTAACAATGGAATAAACCCCTGTATACCTTATTTATATATATAGACATAGTTATGTGAAATCATGTATTTAGTGAAATGACGTGAGCAAAGGACAATGACAATATAAACAAACTCTACAGGAGAAACCAATCCATAACTTTCAGTTTTGAATAGGACATGCAAGGATCAATAGACATTTAAGCCGTATCAAACCCCAGCAACTGCGCACTTGTAAATACTACTCTCATCCCAATGAAACAGTGGAACACCTCCTTACTGACTGTCCTTAATTTAATAGGACCAAACTGCCAGAAGCAAACTTCTACAGACAGTCTCAACAGTCACAAGCTTACTGTACGGATCACTAAATCAACTTCAGAGGACCTACACAATTTTAAGAATGGCATTGTGCTGACAAGAGTAGAATTATTCATCGTCGTTTGGATAACGATAACAACAACTTGCGTCCATTGTTGAAATGAATGTTTCTTACTTTCTCACCACGGAAGACAACAGCTGTTTTTATTGAGTGTGATACCTGGACACTGACCAAAGAACGTGAGATAACGGGCGTATCCTTCTGCGCTGGTTCTCAAAAGCCAGCAGATTAACAGAATAGTTCGCATTACAGAATGTGTTGTGGCATAGTTTACAACTTTGTTGCTAAATATTCGCCTTGCAGTCTGGTACATTGAAAACAGCATGACTTCTAGCGTGACGTGAATGGGATGTGACAATCAACACCCCTATCTTCCTTTGTTGCCTCTTACGACATGCTTGGAAAGTAAACATGATTGTTATACTCTGCTCCCCTTTCAAGCCCAGAGAACATTCTCATCTAGATGCATATAAAACTCGCATGACCGAGGTGTTAGACCATTTTCTCACAAACGTTAGGTCCAGAGTTCGGCTCTGGGTAAGCACATCGTTGTTTTTTTCTATCCATAAATCACATTTTTTCGAGTTCTTGTGACACAAAAAATGTTCAGTTAGCTCACGGTAAAATTAGGTTTACTTCCAAAGCTGTCATCTAAGCTTGTGGCGTACAATGAGTTAGAATATTTTTTTTTAAAGAGTAGTGCTAATGGGGTAAAACAAGGAGAAAGTAAGTAATTAAACACCGAGATTTTAAAAGAATATTGGCCTAATGGAAACCAAAAACATGAGCTGCTGTTGTACGTGACAGGTTAATAACAGTTTTTGCTGGAAACTACGTTAAACTAATCAGGATTGAGGAGAAAAAAATACATTTCAATGATGTTTTAAATCTAAGAATTTTGTTCTTAATTTAAGATGAATACAATTTCTAATTTGATGAAAATTATGAAAAAAGATTCAAGAAAGTATCAGAATATAACTAGTTTCAGTTGTTGATTACTTTTTGTCTGAACCTATTTCATACTAATATGCTTTTCTCTGTGATGAGACGGTAAAGGTAGGTCCCATGGTCGCAACATGCCGTTGGGAATGAAGATAACTCTTCATGTACAAAGCCGCAGCAACTATTGAGTGGGATTGGTCAGTTCTCTTTCTTGTTGTCTTTACCTCCCCTAAGTGGTGCGTCAGGTACTCATTTGCAGTTGAGTCACAGGAGGAGTGATCGTATCAAGCAAGAAATCACAACCCGGATTATTTATTTGTCCGGGCGTGGTGATAAGGTGGTAAGTTAGATTTAATGATTGTGATTATGATGACGACGATGGTAGTTGTTTGTTTGTTTTTCGTTCGCTCTATTGTAACCATCACGGATATCCGTGCGATTTCCGCCGGGAGCGTGATTACGTTGTGCCACCGTTATGCGCCTTGTAGGCTTAGCACATCCGATTTCGGCATGCCTTGACAATTCGGGTGGGCTACCCTTAGCCTGTGACAGCCTCTATATCTGTCTCCAGGTACGCGTAGTGGAGACTCTTCGCCCAGACGATTTTTATGCTCTCGTCTGACTCGAACGAGGTGTTCCACTGTCTATGAACTTGCCTCGTGTAATTGGACGTGCTGTGCCTGTGCCCATTGGGTACTGAACCGTTTCTCATCCGTGAGCCTGGTTCCTTAAGGGGAAGAACTCAACAGAGGTGTTGGACCCTGGCTCTTTCGCCCTCTTAGCCGAGGTGTCATTCACCGACATCGTGTACCCCTTGTCCAAGTTCGAGTCTCACACCACGCGTTTGAGAGCAAGGCGTTCTCGGGCTGAGCGTCCTTGTCCCAATAGCGCCTGAGCCCATCAGGTACTGAACCCTTTCTCTCTTCAAGTGTATTTCCGGTGTAGGAAAACTTGACAGTAGAGTTGGGCCAGGGATAAATCGTTGTCCCTTTTGTGCCTGAGCCCATCGGGTACGGAACCCTTTCTCTCTGCAAGTGTACTTCCGGTATAGGAAACCTTGACAGTAGAGTTGGGCCAGGACTACCATCGTTGTCCTTTTCTTGCCTAAGCCCATCGGGTATCTCCATTAGGCTTATTTTCTTGCCTAAGCCCTTTTTTCCGGTTTAGGAAGGCTCGACATTAGAGTTGGGTTAGGTCTTCTTGCTTTACCAAACGCCAATGGGTGGGTCTGGGTCTCTGCCTGTAAGGAACTCTGGTAACTAGAAGCCCGTCTCGAGCTGACGGAGCTTGTAGTTCCCCTTTACTAGGGACTTTTCACTTTCTATTTGCAGTTCGCGCTGCCCTCTAGCGCTGTTCTGCCCTTTCATTGTTTCATTGTACTCTGTATGAAATATATTTGTCTCTCGCCATGCATTTACCTTTACGTGCATTTTACATTGGCCGCCCCTCCAATGTTCGGACTGGACTGACTAGCTTCACTGTATGTCGACAGTGTCGCTATATGTGGTGCTGCTGTTGGTGTCGGAGATATTGTCTGTCTCTTGTGCAGTCAAATCTCTTTCCATCTGCTACCTCCATATTCTCGGACACGATCCCCAAATGATTTGGCCAGAATCAGCTCGAGCTGCTGTATTTCTGTTTCCAGGGTGCACCGCGTGGAGGTACATTTGGGATCTTGGTTATCTGTTAACCCTGGGTCCGCCTAGAGCAATGCGTTCCCTTTGCACCCCGATGGTAGTTGTGATACTGATGATGATGTTAGTTGTGGTGGTCGCGATAGTGATGATATTGATGTTGATGCTGATTGTGGTGGCGACGTGGCGGGATTTGTGGTGATGTTAATAATGATGGTAATGGTGATGATGTTTGTGGTAGAATGTATTTTTGCCATCACGGTAGAAATGATGGAAATTATACGGGTCGTGATGGTAAAAGATAATTATTTATTGGTAGAGGTAGTGATGAGAACGTGAACGTTATAACAAATAACGTACAAACAACATAAACCAATCTTCTGATGATTGATAATGTTGAGTTTTGTGATGATAATGGTGATAACATATTAATATCGAAACACAGATTTCATTCATGTAATCGTCATGCATGTTCGACCTTTATTCCCACTTCCTTTGCCTAGCATATTCTCAGCTTCAGCGTGTAATTATCATTCTTATCACCCACCCACGTAAAGTCATGTAACAGATACTGCCCAGTAGGCTACCACAAAAAAACAAAGGAATTTCTAGCCGAAGAAAAAGATGGCTTCAGAGAAAAATAATAGAAGCATTAGTGAACACACTTTTAGCATGTGAGTATTGATTGAAAATTATCAATCAACAACTTCGAATAAACAAGATGCCAGCGATCTCTATGTACAAGGAGAGCGCTACAATAACATACATTGAATGTGATACAAACAAGGATAAACAATAAATTGTACTTTTCGTTAAAAATGTAACAAATACATACATACAATGATGAACATAAATGATACAAATACAGACGTCGTTGATCGTTGCGGGCATTGTTGATTTTCTTTAAATATATCCATTTTATTTCAATTAGTGTTGTGTTTTAATGTTTCCTGGCATAAGCCGATTGGCCACAACGTAGAATAAAGTTTCTGTTTTAGAATTTGTTTTTATCATTTACATTTATGATTGCTCTAATTTTTTTTAATTAGATTTCTACAAAAATTAACATAGTATTACTTATTACTTTTGGTAACACTATCGGTCAATAGTGAGAATTAGATGATTCTTTGGTTGATCTTGCAAAAACGTTTTGTCATTTTTGCCAGTTTAAAAAAAAATAAAACTCTGATATATAATGAATTAGAGGCTACAGAAATGTGGTTTCTGAGAAGAATGATGAAAATACCATGGACAGCTAAGGAAACTAATGCAAAGGTTCTCATTGATGCTGACGTAAAAATATCAACAATATCAAACATTAGAGTCAGACAATCAAGGTTTCTAGGGCATGCGCTGAGACGAAAAGGATACAAAAGGGTTCAAAAGTCGTTACGGGTTGACTTCAATTTATTCAATTTTCCATATGTACTCTGTCACTCTTAACGAAGCGGCACGCCGCCTGTCGATAGTACTACCCATAGCACGTAACTCCGTAGCTTCAAACAATAATCCACAGGGATCTCCGAAAACTTCCACCTTGTAAACAAGACGACACGAGCCGGATTCGAACCCATGACCTCTTGAACACAAGGCGAACAGCTTAACTACTACGTTAGGGAGATCCCCATGTGCTGAGTGATGAGACGAACACAGCTTGAACACTTAATAACCACTGGAAAGATCAAGGGGAAAAGAGATAGGGGACGACAAAGAGAAAAGTTACTAGATGGACTTGTATTGTGGCACGGTAGAAGCTCATCAAACCGAGCTTATTGACAACACAAAAGACAGTCGTGGAGAAATATGATCGCCTACGCCATTCGGCGTGGCATTGATTGATTGATATAATGAGAGTTCAATATTGATACCAAAATAATGTTCTCAATGCATCACTATATAACAGCGGCGCACAACAATGTTAGGTTGGTGGGTCGAATTGGGCATGTTTTGTGAGATATGGGTCAAAAGCTATTTTGAATCCACAGCTCTCCATCTCCAGCATTATGTATCAAGATAGCGTTGTTTCCCTGCCGTGCCAGGTTGTCAAACTATCTAATATTTTCTCACGTTGTTGCCCTCTGTCTCTGTTGCCTTCAATCGTGTCTGTTGTGACTATGTTCTCCAAACTTCCGTTTTAATGAAGTGTCCAAAAAATGAAGATTGTCTTTTTCTTAAGTTCCTATAGTCATTGTAAATCAGTCCGGCGTACAGTAAAATTGCATTGGTGGGCCATATTTTTCCCACTTAGAGGTGAACAATCGTTTTAGATCCGTGGGCGAGATTAGACATGCTTTTTGTGGGGGGGGGGGGGAGACAATCTTTTCAATTATATCTTTTGTAGTTCTAAGCAGTATTTTCTGAGCTGAAGGACTAGTAAAATAATACTTTAAAACTGGCAGGCCCGATAAATGACTTTGCGAGCTAGTCCGGCTGGAAATATGTCTCACAACTTGTCAAAACTTGCCACAGAAATATTCAACATATACCTAGCTTATGTCAGAAACAATGATTTCATCAGAAAAAAGGACAATAACTCAAGGTTAATAGCCAAATCAAGCGCAATGATCTCATCAAATAAGAGTGCAATGAATCAAGGTTACTGGGTAGTAACCAATCAAGGTTACTGGGTATATACCAATCACAATAATCTGATTAAAGAAAAGGGCAATAACTCTATGGTAATTTTTCTAACTTCATTACGTTTTCACTTTCATTGTCATCATCAAACGATGTTTCAACAATGATGGTTGACTGCAAAATACCTTAAATATTCTCTGTCTTTTACATTCGTGGTGCACTTTGCTAATATGTATCCTGTTCATCTCGTGATGTGTTCCTCCCACTTGTATGTTTACCTCTTGATGGCATCCTTCAAGTGAGATCTTCAACATGGTGTCATGTCTTTTAAAATTTCCAAAATATTTTATTTGTTCTATTTGTTTGTTATTTCCTTGTATATGCCCTGTTGTCAGAACCTCGTTCGTTTTCTTTTCTTTCTATATTCTCCCAATGTTTCTGTATATCCACATCTCAAAGGCATCAATTCTTTCTTCTAGCTGTTTCTTCACTATTTATTGAAGACACAATTGGTTTAGGGAAAAAACACAAATTTGTACCGTACGGGGATACTTTAGCCCTTGTGCAAAGATGGACATAAACTGTAAAAAATAATGGAGACCACATTGAGAAATACATTTTTGAAATACAGACTTCAGAATACATTTTAATTTGAGTTTCATCTATTTTGGTGACTCTTTAACTAAATTATAAATTAGGATGAATTACTTTTTCACCATTCAAATGACAGTTCATATCGCCAACATCTTATATAGATTTCTGAAACTTAGAATATACAACTTTCATCTTGTTATGTCGGAGTATGTACGATTTACAACTGCTTATGTCGGAGTATATACGGTTTCCACATGGTTATGTGTGAGTATGTACGGTTTTCATCTGGTTATATGTGAGTATGTACGGTTTCCACCTGGTTATGTGTGAGTATGTACGGTTTCCACCTGGTTATGTGTGAGTATGTACGGTTTCGGGAGCCGCGTTAGCGCAGTGGTTAGCGCACTGGCTTCGCATATGAGTGGTCATGGGTTCATTCCCCAGCTGAGCGGAAATGTTTTCAGATCGCAACGGCTCCCAGGTCGACCCAGCCTCAAATGGGTACCGGATTAATCCGGGAAGTAAAGACTGCGAGGGAGAGGAGATGGCTACCGCCCTCATTTGCAGAGCCTGTGAAATGTGTGATCGCTAACATCTCACACCCCTACGGCATTAATACATGCTATGGGTTACTTTACTTTTTTTTTATGTACGGTTTTCATCTGGTTATGTGTGAGTATGTGCGGTTTCCACCTGGTTATGTGTGAGTATGTACGGTTTCCACCTGGTTATGTGTGAGTATGTACAGTTTCCACCTGGTTATGTGTGAGTATGTACGGTTTTCATCTGGTTATGTGTGAGTATGTGCGGTTTCCACCTGGTTATGTGTGAGTATGTACGGTTTCCACCTGGTTATGTGTGAGTATGTACGGTTTTCATCTGGTTATGTGTGAGTATGTGCGGTTTCCACCTTGTTATGTGTGAGTATGTACGGTTTCCACCTGGTTATGTGTGAGTATGTACGGTTTCCACCTGGTTATGTGTGAGTATGTACAGTTTCCACCTGGTTATGTGTGAGTATGTACGGTTTTCATCTGGTTATGTGTGAGTATGTGCGGTTTCCACCTGGTTATGTGTGAGTATGTGCGGTTTCCACCTGGTTATGTGTGAGTATGTACGGTTTCCACCTGGTTATGTGTGAGTATGTACGGTTTCCACCTGGTTATGTGTGAGTATGTACGGTTTTCATCTGGTTATGTGTGAGTATGTACGGTTTCCACCTGGTTATGTGTGAGTATGTACGGTTTTCATCTGGTTATGTGTGAGTATGTACGGTTTCCACCTGGTTATGTGTGAGTATGTACGGTTTTCATCTGGTTATGTGTGAGTATGTACAGTTTCCACCTGGTTATGTGTGAGTATGTACGGTTTTCATCTGGTTATGTGTGAGTATGTACGGTTTCCACCTGGTTATGTGTGAGTATGTGCGGTTTCCACCTGGTTATGTGTGAGTATGTACGGTTTCCACCTGGTTATGTGTGAGTATGTACGGTTTCCACCTGGTTATGTGTGAGTATGTACGGTTTTCATCTGGTTATGTGTGAGTATGTACGGTTTCCACCTGGTTATGTGTGAGTATGTACGGTTTCCACCTGGTTATGTGTGAGTATGTACGGTTTCCACCTGGTTATGTGTGAGTATGTACGGTTTTCATCTGGTTATGTGTGAGTATGTGCGGTTTCCACCTTGTTATGTGTGAGTATGTACGGTTTCCACCTGGTTATGTGTGAGTATGTACGGTTTCCACCTGGTTATGTGTGAGTATGTACGGTTTTCATCTGGTTATGTGTGAGTATGTGCGGTTTTCACCTGGTTATGTCTGGGTATGTGCGGTTTCTATCCAGTTTTCTTTGAATTGAAAACTTAAACGTACATACGCAAAGCAGATTTGTTTGTCATTTGTGAATTTTCTTACGCGTAATCTCAAACATTGCATCTCAAAATGGAAGAAACAAATGTAGCTGTGTGATTAATCTGTCGAAATCAATCACATTAAAAACATACTATTGATCATACTATTGGTCACTTCGAACGTATTGGTAATTTTTCACACAATCATAGATTCAAACACACCTTTATGCCGATGACGAACAGACACTTAGATATTTGCACACATTATTCACACTGTCCAGCTGATAATAAACGATTGTGATGGAAACACCATTAGAGCATAAAAAGTAAACATTAAATGAGATTCCCCCCCCCCTCCCCAAATTGTAGACGTAATTTACGGACCGACCCTTGACTCGACATTCCTGAACGTAGAATAACTTAAAAGTGCTGTCTACAACTCAGAATGATGGACATCATTCAGGATAGTTTGAGAATTATCTACCGTATTAGTTACCCCAAAGTCACTGTTGTTAGAAACCACTAGTACAAAAACTTGGCATTTGTTGGTAGTTATTGTGCCAATTTTTGTCCAGATAGTTTGGTTACACATTTCCATAATTATACTTGAATGGATACATTCTCTATTTGATTGCAGCACATTATGTACTTATATTGCACATAATTGTTGATGTTTATGCACTATATCTATATGCCACATCTTTCATTACTTTCATGTGAATGAACCGCTGTATAACAAGCATAGAGTACGTGCTCATACACATATACCCGTACCTAATGTACATAAGTATATTGTGTAAACATCGATTTTATTACAGTATTATTCCTAAAAGTTGTTTTCAATCGCCAGCTGAATCGTTCTTGTATCAATAGTTAGACTTATAATATGGTGTAGTCCAGATAAAGGAGATGCGTTGTGTCGCATTTTATTTGCGCCAATGCCCCGACACATCTGACTTCCGCAGTTACGCTAATATGTTTTACAGTAGGACAAACTATCACATAACGGTAGCATTATAAGGTACAGAAATAGGCAAAATCTACGTTTCAGCTAATATGCCTATATTAATTATAAAATACTGAGCCCAGTGGCAAACGCATAGAGTCATTGTAAATCAGTGCGGCGAGAGAGTAAAATTGCATTGGCGGGCCATATTTTAGTTATTGGCTGGCCTATTAAAACAATTAGTACAGCTATGAATACTTTAGCACGCTGAGTAATTAGTTGAAATAAGCAACACTAAATATCATTTCTCTAAAGTACGAAAGTAATTACCTACTTTTTGTAAATGTCCGCTTGATAATTACATAACTATTTTGTAAGAACTATTTTTTAAACATTTAACAATTGCATTTACCTGAAAGGTTTCATATGTGTTGAAGACTAACTTCCTTGTACACGGGTTCCCCATATGTACTCCGTCCCTCTCAAAGAGGCGGCATGCAGCCTATTGATTGAAAGTTTCAATATAGCACGTAACTCAATAACGTTAATCAATAATCCCCAGGGATCTCTGGAAAAATCCACTTTATAAATAACACGGTGCTGTCGGGATTCAAACACACGACCTCTTGAAAACAAAGCCGAATGCCATAACCACTATTCCAAGGAGACTCCCTGTCCTATTTTCATTCATACTCGCATGTGACCTGAATTACGGAAGTCCCTACATTTTCAGCTTGTTGTGTTATCTCCGATACTTTGATGATTTATCTTTATGTTTTTTGTTACTTGTTTTACTACACAATCACTGCAATTCATCACGAATCATTTTACATTTGTACTTTATTTTTACACTGGAAAGTGTCAGTAACAGTACACAGAAACCGCAGACCAGCGAGACTTGTATGTCATTGTTATGTTGCTCCAGTCCGTAGATAAGGGGGGTGTTCCTGAGTTAAGAGTTTGGGATGTTCAAACCTTCATCCATTGGAAATTTTACTTATTGACGGGCCTATGAAAGAAATAAGTTCAGCTGTGAACACGTTAGCACACTGAGTAATTAGTTGAAATAATCAGCACTACATTTCTTTACCCACTGCTTAATTATGATAGTTCAAGAGTCCAACTTCTTTCATTACCCGCTGCTTAATTGTGTTCTAGAGTCCAACTTCTTTCATTACTTACTGCTTAATTATGATAGTTCTAGAGTCCAACTCCTTTCTTTACCTGCTGCTTAATTTTAACCAAACAATATTTACCTGTGTAAGAACTAAACTCAAAAACAAACATCAGTTAAAACATTAAAGAAACTCGTAGCAACTTCCAAAAGGGAATCAATAAATGCTAAATTTCACTGAACGATTTGATTATATTTTTCACGTCGCACATAAGACCATTAATAAATTAAAACAGAAATACCTATTTCTCGGTTGACTGCTTTTACAAATCGGCTCTGGGTTTTATTTCATTCATTTGCTTCATTGAATTGACCACTGCCTATGTAAGGGTTGTAACTTTCCGGGTGACAACACAGCCGTTAGGAAGACAACAAGTAGTTTGCCTAGCAACCATGGATAATTAAATTTCAATTCTTAATCTTGCTATTGAATATACCATTTTCTCTGTATATCGCTCTGTGTCTCTTTCTGTCTTTTTTTCAGAATCTTAAACATGTATCTGTTTTAATCTGTTTAATCACGAGTTCCTTGATCTGTCCAATTATTTCTATTTCTATATATCGTTCTTCAACTGCCATATCTGATACACTTTATATATATATATATAAGGACTTAGCAGTAGGACTCGTCTAAACGCAAATCATTTTAGTTTATAGGTATTTTGATTATAATTTAAATTGAACATAAAAGAATAAATTATTGTCCAATGAACAATAATATTCTTTATTATGTCAAATTGCTTAGCACTATCTGTTCACTGCATCTATCAATGATACGCAATAAGTGTCTGAAGCGGTTGATATTTATCAGCCTATTGGAAAATCTTGTGTCCTGCGAGTCAGTTTCTGTTGTAAAATACAATAAGACAAATTCACAACATGTGGCATGCTAGGTAATTAGCCATGCAATTTTCATTTTGTTTTTAAGCACAGAAATGTTGTGATTATTAAGAGTATACATATGTTTCCTTAAATAAACTAGAGGTTGAGAAAAGTTAAATTTCGATTGCCACTATAATTTGACAGTGATTCAACCTGAGAAATATGGAAAAGGAAAAGTTTGATATTGCAGATTCCCTCACAAGATAGTGTATTTTTTATTTAGATACTTTACAGCTTATGTGATACAAGAGAATTTGGTGAAGTTGAAATCTTGAGAAGAATTAGACGATATTGTACAATCACTAAAAAGTAGAAAGACATCAGGAATAGAAAATATTTCTGCAGAGATCATAAAACACGGTGGTATATAAACAATAAATATGAGAACACTTTTTCAACGAATATGGCAAACAAAACGTGACCTACAGAATGGACACAATCACTAGTTACAACACTGCCAAAGAAAGAGAATTAAAAATTGTTCAGAAATTATAGAAATATTAGTCTCATTTCAATACAATTCAATCAAAGTGACGCTGAGGATACTGTTACACAAATTGAAATAAAGATTAGAAGAAATAAGAACAAACAGTTTTTTGTAAAAACAGAAGTTCTATAGAACAAATGTTCAATATCAGAATACTTATTAAATACCTATAATGCCAGCATGAAATTTATCACAACTTTATTGAAGTCACTAAGGCATTTGAATCGAACATGGCAAGATGTAATATGAAAAATTGTGAGAAATTTTAATTTTGATAGAAATATATAGAGATAATTGAAGCACCATGTAAAGTAGACACTAGTTCTGTTCTAATTGATGGTGATATTACAGTCTTTATTTTCAAAACAACTGCAGGGATGCAACATGGCTGCATAATATCAACAGGATTATTTAATATATTATTGGAACACATCTTGCAACAGACACTACAGGACCATCAAACAATAATTTTAATCGGTGGCCGCCATCTTTCCAATTTACGGTTTGCTGATAACATTGACCTCATGGCTGGCAGTGAAAAGGAAATATTGAAGAACTTCTAAACTTGAGAAAACGTGCAAAACCTATTGTATGGAAATAAACACTGAGGAAAATAAAATAATGGCAAACAGAAATGAAAACCTCGCATGTGGCTGCGTCTGTGTGTCTCACCAATGGCTCATTGGACAAACCACCCATGCAACAGAAAACCTTAGTAGATGGCATGCTGTTATATTGAGGTTATCTTCTTATAGAAGCTTCATGGCACGTCATCAATACAATTATGCTTCTAGTGCTTTTATTGTTATTGCACTGTATATATATATATATATATATATATATATATATATATATATATATATATATATATATGCACCCTCTGTGGTTGGGAGAGAGCCAGAGATGTACTTCACAGCATTGTGGAGGAGGAAACTAGCAGCACTGTTTTCCTATGACTGAGGCCCATCATAGACGCACAGTGACTCAGGACGTGACAATCATTTTGCCTTGAACATTTGGTTGCATGCCCGGAGCAATAGAGAAGTTCGGCATAACCATTAGTCAATCAGTGGCGGGGAATGGGCACAGCGAACCCTATCTTGGTTGCAGTGGCTCGGAGCAGTGCATAGGTGTTGAAACCTACCTTCCTGATGATGTAATAGTTATTCTCTGGCTCTGGCCCAGGGTTGGAAGAGAATCCACAGACTCCCCAGCAATAGAATGCCATTTTAATGGCATTGGGTCAAAGGGAATGAGCCCATGGACCGCTGGATCAGCAACCAACCAACCAACCAAATGAAAACCAGACTCTCGTTAACATATGGGTGAATGGACAGAAAGTAGAAGATGATTTCTTGAAATACTAAGGATTTTATATGAGCAGTGATGGAAGCACTACCAAAGAAATAAAGACTAGACTTGAAATATCCTTGGCTGTAATGTCCAAATTAAATACCATATGAAAGAGCTCAATAGGTACAGCAGTTAAGATAATACTATCTAAATCTCTAATAATACTTATCTTTTCGTACGTATGTGAGAGTTAGTCAATTACAGTGGAAATGAGAGGAGAATACATACTTTTGAACATAAATGTTAGAGACGAATATTGCGCATACATTATACAGAACATAAAACCAACGTATACATCAGAAGCAAAATAAATTATCTCAGTATAACAAGAATATCTCATGGCAGTGGTGAAGCGTAGTAAACTTGTGTGATTTGGGTACGTGACGAGACACGACTTCCTATGCAAAACTATCCTACATGGGGAAGTTGGGGATTAAAATAGAAGAGGGGACAAAAAAGTATAGACTTTGAATATTAAATATTGGACTGGATTAAGAGTTTTCAACACTTAAACTAGGAACTGAGAACAGGAGCCATTCTGAACTTTGTATATTGATGTTTCCATAGTAGCACGCTTAGAACCCTGAAGGGTTATTGGTTTGATGAGGATGATGGGTGTATTAGGTCCAACAGGGTAAAACAGCAGGAATAGACACTTTCATGGAGACGTCATCAAAGAAAAACAAGCAGTTTTGCTGATAAATCTTTATGAGCTATTACTTCATTACTAGAGAAAGGTGAAGTTCTCCAAGACATGCAAGATTTAGCTATGATTGAAGTGTATAAGAACAAATGTGACAATGGTTATTGTAATAAATATAGAAAAAATATCATTTTTAAGTGTGGTTAGGGCGGCTGTTCGCAAGTGTCATTTTGAAGGAGCTGAATAATAGAGCTGAACTCATGTCTAGTCACATTGTGAATTCCGATTTGCTAGATCTACCATAGATTCACTCTGTTTTCACCCTTGAGACAGCTTCATGAAAAATGTAGAGAGCAAGGATGTATGCAGCGTTTGTCGACTTGACAAAAGATGTCGACACTGGTAGCAGGTCTTATAATACTCGAGGCCATTGGATGTTCTCCAAGGATCTTACATCTAATTTCATGAAAATATGAAGGCGGCAACCTAATTTGATGGATGTATAAGTGTTACCCTATTGATGTGAAAGTTAGAAAACAATCCCAGCAATAGATCAAATAATTAAACAGTCTCGAAAACAAATGTCTCCGAAAACTTCCGACAGAGAGTGGAGCGATTTTGTTTCAAATATTGACCTAAGAGATAAAACACATCAAGAATACATAACAAATGTCATACATAAACGTAGATGGGACGACTTGGGACATGTCATAAGACTAGTTGAAATTATATTAAATCAACATGCACTCATGTGGACACCGGACGGGAAAGTAAAACAGTGGAAGATCTAAAATTACTCTAAAACACACTATACTTAAAGAAGGGGATACAGGGGCTGCAAACTAATACAAGAACTAAAATTGCAGACAGTAGATCGCAACGGATGGAGAATCAAATTATTGTTGTAACACTTTTGTTGCAACACTATTTGATATTTTCAATCTGTCGTTTTATGCCTTTGAAAACTCCACAGGTGACATCTTTATTTGCACGACATCCGGCTTAACCTATGTTAAACTTCTATGTTTACGTTAGCCCGTCTTATAGTGAAAACTAAGACAACTGAGATTCTTCTAAGGGAACATCTATACGCTGGCAGTACAGTCGTAATTGCCAATAATGAGTCCATTCTGCAAGATATTATTAACAACTTGACAAGAGAATGTAACTTGTTCTCGCTATCAATAAATATCAAGAAAATTATGTTGTCAAAATATTGATACAGTACGAAACATGACACTGAACAATCTGCATCTTCAGTCAATACATAGCATCAACTACCTGTGATATACAATAACTACAAATATCTCCCTTGACGGAGAAATGAGTCTTCAAATACAAAACGCAGCCGCCACTTTTAGTCAAATGTCAAGATGTGTCTGGAACAACAATAAATGAACAACGGAAACAAAGATATCGATCTAACAGCAAGTGTAAGTGTTCTCCTGTATGGGTCTGAAACAGCAGGCCACCATACTGCACAACAAGAGAGTTGATTGAACATTGTCCAATTGCGATGTCTCCGTAAAAAATGTGTATATCAAGTTCCAGGATAAGGTTACCAACAATGAGATCCCACAGAGTTCCAGACTTCCAATAATGTTTTTCCCACTTACTCACGGAAGGCGTCTGTGGTCTCGTGCATATCAAAACGATGTACAACAGCCGTATCCCAAAACAAATAATGTACAGGAAACTCTGACAGAGAACTTGAAGAAGTAGACCACAGTTGTCATAGAAAGATGTATGGAAATCATCAATGATTGAGTTTAGCATCGATACTTACAGTTCGATATAGTTAGCAGAAGATGGTATCATACGGAGAGTAATTCTGCTTAGCAGAAGAACGAAGACTTGCAACAATCCAGCGATGACATTTACCCTTTCTTATTCTGCAACAAAGTAAATCAATCATAGATCTGTGGATTTAACCATCAAAAAACGTTTGCGGCTCCTGTTGGATTAACCCTGTATGGGACATGCTTGCTTCAAACTGTATATCAAGACGAATGATGCCATACATATATAGTTCACTACAGGAATTTACATATTATACGTTTTGAAAACCACACGGGTTGACCATTGTCAATGCGACCCAAACGGTCAGACAACTCCAACTTTCCTCCAACTTTAACTGCACAAGTGGAGATAACAATAGATATATATTTTGTTTATATTCGACGGCATTTTACTATTCACGAATTGTACATTCTTTTCCAATGTGTTTATTTCGTATCATTTATAATAGTTCCTTTCCTCCAACTTTTCTATTTGCCACCAGTTCCATTGTGACAAATTACAGTATTCATTATTATAGCTAACATATTTTCATCGTTCACTCGGGATCACACACTTGAGGTTAGGCGATTATGGAGGCTGCATCGAATGCAATGAGGCACACGAGTAACAAATAAACCTCCCATTGCGACTATGAAAATTGAATGAATCGCTCAAACTTGGATCCCAGTAGAGTTATGTCAACCGTGGGTAATTTTTGGATAATAGTGATCTGCGGCAATTGCTGACAAAAATCGATCCGGCTGCGTAGGTTAACCCAGTTTTAGCTATGCAATCCTTGAGCGGTAACATGAAACTTTGCAGTTTGTAAACATCGTCTGAATGTTATGATTAACATTGGTGTCAATTTATGAAGTTAAGATGTAAACATTATATGATAAATACACAATGAGTTATCAAGTTTATGAAGTTAAGATGTAAACATTCTATGAGAAAATACACAATGAGTTATCAAGTTTATGAAGTTAAGATGTAAACATTCTATGAGAAAATACACAATGAGTTATCAAGTTTATGAAGTTAAGATCTAAACATTCTATGAGAAAATACACAATGAGTTATCAAGTTTATGAAGTTAAGATGTAAACATTCTATGAGAAAATACACAATGAGTTATCAAGTTTATGAAGTTAAGATCTAAACATTCTATGATAAATACACAATGAGTTATCAAGTTTATGAAGTTAAGATGTAAACATTCTATGATAAATACACAATGAGTTATCAAGTTTATGAAGTTAAGATGTAAACATTCTATGATAAATACACAATGAGTTATTAAGTTTATGAAGAATGTATTTCGATTTTCCAATGTGTCATTAATGAAAGTTGATTAACTGATGATCCAAATGTGACCATTGAATATAGAAGACTTGCTTGCCCATTGACAGTCACCTTCTAAAAGTGGCGTATTTGACTTTTTTCCAGCGATTTTCATTGATCGCTTTGTGCATACTTTATGTCGACAGCCAATGAAAATTACGGGATAAGTCACATACGTCACTATAGAAGGATTATTCCCAATAAGCCAAAAGATCGTATATAAGTCATTTGTCATGTTAAGGGCATTAAGAATTATATCATTTTACCCACTGCTGTTGTGAGATCTGTATATTTCAAGTAACTGTTGTTTTGTTCGATGTACACTTGTCTATTTGTTTGATTATAGAAGGAACAAAACTAACGCATTCACATTCGCGTGTAACCACGCTTCTTCTTATAAAACATTCACAAAGCATTTCTTGCTCCTTGTAATCATGTTTCTCCTTGTAACCACACTTCTCCTTGTAACCACGCATCTCCTTGCAGCAACGCTTTTCCACGTAACACATTCGCATATCATTCCTTGCTCCTTGTACAGATTCAGAGAATGGTAGAAATGGGAGTGACTATAGACGATGGGAGAAAGTGCTCCCTCTCCGGAAAGATCAGAAGAACGCGTAATCAACAAATGACAGGAACACTGATCTTATACACTTATAGATGTATAATTTAGATAATTTGGCTGACGGAACGGCAAGCCAAGCATATATGGGAATACCCCCAGTGCTGTGACGCTTGTTCCTAATCAAGAATCAGTGCTTCTTGTAACTATATTTCTCATATTGCCATTCTTTGCTGCCCTTTCAGACTACGACAACACACGTACTACCTGAGCTATAATGGACAGTGTTCAGATATTTATATTTTAATAACACATCAGCATTCGTCCGTGTACATCTACGACTGGTGAGTATGGTTCAACATTCTGCAGTGATCTGCTGGTGCGTGTACAACTACGACTGGTGATTATGGTTCAAGCACCTGCAGTGTTCTGCCGGTGCCAATGAAGTTTATGCATCACATCGAATTTGTCTGTAACGTTCATGTATTTCTCTCATGATAAAGTTATTATTGATTAATATTTTGGCTTTAATGTAGGATAGTTAAATGTAAAATGGTTAGGTCACCTTATTAGAATGAACCTAAACCATATACCAAGAGCAGATAACAAAAGAATGTCCGGACATAAAGCCAAAGTAGAGCAATAAAACGGTGGATAGAAAACATAAAGATAAACCTTAACAAACATGGGCTTAATGCGATCAGGCGGGACATTGGATCTTGGAGCGGCAACGGATGCTTCCACCTCTACCCTACAGTAGAGTGGATACTATCAACCATCATTCACCAGGGAATAAACAATAGACAGTAGTAGGATAGTTGGCTATATTGTTCCATATTTGGCACCAAATCTAGACAGATTTGACAACTGTGCCAGGAGTTGCCAAAGCATGGTTGATTTGCCAATAGTGGAGCATTGATGATTATAAATGACGCATTAAACACCAGTGATAATAAATTTTTTTATTAAAGTCTAATCGTATAAAACGTGGGTAGTTTATCAATTTTAAGGTACCCATACACCATTAAATTTAACATGAACATTGGATTTCTCTCTCCAGCCTTATCAACTATTACACTAACTATTGTTTAAGTTTTACAATCTCTTGTTTCAAGATCAAATATTCAGGGAAATCGCATATGTGCACAAATTACAAGGAAACTCACTTCTTTGTGCTGTCGACGATACGGGTGTGCTATTAACATATCGGTATTTGAGTCCAATGTCAGGAATGGTGTTACAACTATATTCATATGAACATACTGTAAAAGAGCGATATTTTGATACATGTATCGATTGCTGCATTTGAACTACAGTGTTGAAAAATAGTTGCTGAAATTTCGAACAAATTCGAACTGGAGTGGTAAATTCAAGATTTTAACTACAGTGTTTAAACTTAATTGCAGAATTGGAACTAGAGTGTGAATAAATTGCAGCTATTGAAATAGTGTGAACAAATTGCAGCATTTAAACTAGAGTGTGACAAATATTGTGCATTTGTACTAGAGTGTGAACATTTTGCCGCATTGAATGTGAAAATTTTGCTACATTGAAATATAGTTTCAAAAAGATGCAGCGTTTGAACTAGAGTGAGAAAAAGATTGCCGCATGTGAACTAAGGTGAAAGAATTGTCACATTTAACTAGAGTGAGAAAAAGATTGCCGCATGTGAACTAAGGTGAAAGAATTGTCAGATTTAACTAGAGTGAGAAAAAGATTGCCGCATGTGAACTAAGGTGAAAGAATTGTCACATTTAACTAGAGTGAGAAAAAGATTGCCGCATGTGAACTAAGGTGAAAGAATTGTCACATTTAACTAGAGTGAGAAAAAGATTGCCGCATGTGAACTAAGGTGAAAGAATTGTCACATTTAACTAGAGTGAGAAAAAGATTGCCGCATGTGAACTAAGGTGAAAGAATTGTCACATTTAACTAGAGTGAGAAAAAGATTGCCGCATGTGAACTAAGGTGAAAGAATTGTCACATTTAACTAGAGTGAGAAAAAGATTGCCGCATGTGAACTAAGGTGAAAGAATTGTCACATTTAACTAGAGTGAGAAAAAGATTGCCGCATGTGAACTAAGGTGAAAGAATTGTCACATTTAACTAGAGTGAGAAAAAGATTGCCGCATGTGAACTAAGGTGAAAGAATTGTCACATTTAACTAGAGTGAGAAAAAGATTGCCGCATGTGAACTAAGGTGAAAGAATTGTCACATTTAACTAGAGTGAGAAAAAGATTGCCGCATGTGAACTAAGGTGAAAGAATTGACACATTTAACTAGAGTGAGAAAAAGATTGCCGCATGTGAACTAAGGTGAAAGAATTGTCACATTTAACTAGAGTGAGAAAAAGATTGCCGCATGTGAACTAAGGTGAAAGAATTGTCACATTTAACTAGAGTGAGAAAAAGATTGCCGCATGTGAACTAAGGTGAAAGAATTGTCACATTTAACTAGAGTTAGAAAAAGATTGCCGCATGTGAACTAAGGTGAAAGAATTGTCACATTTAACTAGAGTGAGAAAAAGATTGCCGCATGTGAACTAAGGTGAAAGAATTGTCACATTTAACTAGAGTGAGAAAAAGATTGCCGCATGTGAACTAAGGTGAAAGAATTGTCACATTTAACTAGAGTGAGAAAAAGATTGCCGCATGTGAACTAAGGTGAAAGAATTGTCACATTTAACTAGAGTGAGAAAAAGATTGCCGCATGTGAACTAAGGTGAAAGAATTGTCACATTTAACTAGAGTGAGAAAAAGATTGCCGCATGTGAACTAAGGTGAAAGAATTGTCAGATTTAACTAGAGTGAGAAAAAGATTGCCGCATGTGAACTAAGGTGAAAGAATTGTCACATTTAACTAGAGTGAGAAAAAGATTGCCGCATGTGAACTAAGGTGAAAGAATTGTCACATTTAACTAGAGTGAGAAAAAGATTGCCGCATGTGAACTAAGGTGAAAGAATTGTCACATTTAACTAGAGTGAGAAAAAGATTGCCGCATGTGAACTAAGGTGAAAGAATTGTCACATTTAACTAGAGTGAGAAAAAGATTGCCGCATGTGAACTAAGGTGAAAGAATTGTCACATTTAACTAGAGTGAGAAAAAGATTGCCGCATGTGAACTAAGGTGAAAGAATTGTCACATTTAACTAGAGTGAGAAAAAGATTGCCGCATGTGAACTAAGGTGAAAGAATTGTCACATTTAACTAGAGTGAGAAAAAGATTGCCGCATGTGAACTAAGGTGAAAGAATTGTCACATTTAACTAGAGTGAGAAAAAGATTGCCGCATGTGAACTAAGGTGAAAGAATTGTCACATTTAACTAGAGTGAGAAAAAGATTGCCGCATGTGAACTAAGGTGAAAGAATTGTCACATTTAACTAGAGTGAGAAAAAGATTGCCGCATGTGAACTAAGGTGAAAGAATTGTCACATTTAACTAGAGTGAGAAAAAGATTGCCGCATGTGAACTAAGGTGAAAGAATTGTCACATTTAACTAGAGTGAGAAAAAGATTGCCGCATGTGAACTAAGGTGAAAGAATTGTCACATTTAACTAGAGTGAGAAAAAGATTGCCGCATGTGAACTAAGGTGAAAGAATTGTCACATTTAACTAGAGTGAGAAAAAGATTGCCGCATGTGAACTAAGGTGAAAGAATTGTCACATTTAACTAGAGTGAGAAAAAGATTGCCGCATGTGAACTAAGGTGAAAGAATTGTCAGATTTAACTAGAGTGAGAAAAAGATTGCCGCATGTGAACTAAGGTGAAAGAATTGTCACATTTAACTAGAGTGAGAAAAAGATTGCCGCATGTGAACTAAGGTGAAAGAATTGTCACATTTAACTAGAGTGAGAAAAAGATTGCCGCATGTGAACTAAGGTGAAAGAATTGTCACATTTAACTAGAGTGAGAAAAAGATTGCCGCATGTGAACTAAGGTGAAAGAATTGTCACATTTAACTAGAGTGAGAAAAAGATTGCCGCATGTGAACTAAGGTGAAAGAATTGTCACATTTAACTAGAGTGAGAAAAAGATTGCCGCATGTGAACTAAGGTGAAAGAATTGTCACATTTAACTAGAGTGAGAAAAAGATTGCCGCATGTGAACTAAGGTGAAAGAATTGTCACATTTAACTAGAGTGAGAAAAAGATTGCCGCATGTGAACTAAGGTGAAAGAATTGTCACATTTAACTAGAGTGAGAAAAAGATTGCCGCATGTGAACTAAGGTGAAAGAATTGTCACATTTAACTAGAGTGTGACAACAATCATGCATATGAACTCATGTGTGACAATATTGACCTATTTCACGTGAAATGTTGGCTTTCACTGATTTATACCTATCTAATTTCTTTCTCTTTTCCTCTTTCTCTCTCTCTCTCTCTCTATCTCTCTCATTGTTTCTCATCCGTTATTTATTTATTTTTGTACCATTGTGACTGCGAAAAATTAGACTTCATTTGCACGTCTATACTTTATGTTATATTCACTAACAGTGTTATATAATTTATCGTATACTATTTTCTTCATCAGAAAATATCGGAACTTCTGATGCCTCTGTATTAATATCAAACCTACTGATATCTTTGAATTAATAAATCAATCACGTACCATATTAAGTGGCATAGGCGATCACGATTTGCCCACAAGTGTCTCGTGTGTTATTAACAAATTAAATTAGTGTCATTTTATCAATCTAAAATGGCAACATATTCAGTAACCTCTCTCTCTCTCTCTCTCTCTCTCTCTCTCTCTCTCTCCTTTGTCATTATCATGTAACATGTTTAGACGACCATCATTCTGTGCAGATCTCAGATCAAGGTACTTTCATCACAAACCAAGACTTCATTACACATTAATCTCACACCAAGCAAGGTACTATGATCTCAAACCAAGACGTTATTACAGGTTAATCTTAGATCTAGGTACCGCAATCTCAAGCCAAGAAGACTATATTAAACAATTAATCTCAGGCCTATGTGCTATGATCTCCAACCAAGACAACATTAAACAATTAATCTCATATCTAGGTACTATGATCTCCAACCAAGACTACATTAAACAATTAATCGCATGCCTAGGTACTATGATCTCAAACCAAGACTACATTAAACAATTAATCTCAGGCCTAGGTACTATGATCTCAAACCAAAACTACATTAAACAATTAATCTCAGATCTAGGTACTATGATCTTAAGTCAAGACTTCATTACAGATTAATCTCAGAAGTTCAGTAAGGTATGTTCTAAAGACTTTTCCTGTCTTGGCTCCAAAAATGGAGCAAAGCATATCGGTACTTTTACCTGACATGCATGTTATACGAGGCAACTAAGGACGGTATGGGTGGAGTTAGTTGTGCCATCCGATGATGGGTTAAAGAGACGCAGAAGCCATGCTGGTGGTCGAATATGTCTGATTGAAAAATTTACATATCACAGCCTAGTTATAAACCATTACACATTCTGTCCTACGGAATATTTCCTGCTAATCTGCAGGATTTTGAGAACTAACGTAGAAGTATTAGAAAGCAAGTTACAAACGTGGATAAACCCACTTCATCGTATAGAAAACAAGCCACAAATATGGGTAAACCCACTTCCTCTTATAGAAAGCAAGCCACACTTCCTCTTAATAGTTTTTCATAAAAAAAGGTTACCAAAAGTCCCGGAATATTGACATTTATTTGATTAGAAAATTCCCACATCTCTACAACCCATCTACGGCTCTGCCATCACTCAATATAAAATCTAATCGCCAATCAATGGGATAATGTTATGCGCTTTATCACTAAAACGGTTGATCTTATGCAGTGGTTCTCTGTGTGGGTCACATGGAGTTCACGGAGACTTAAAGGAAGTCCATGGCGAATTTTGTTTTAATTGGTGGTCCACGTAAAGGCAGCCAATTGAGCGATAACCAACAAGGAAAAGAATTAAAACGATAAAGCTTAAAAAGACTTGGTTGCATATTATGAGTCAATTATAATTTTTTTTTCTTTTAAAAAACACCAGCGATGCTCTCCCAAATATGGCATTGTTCACAAACTATTGAGATCCGCTGATCTAATGTCATGATCAACCACTTTGCTCATTTTTTTTCTCTGATCACGAAAACACTTCAACTAAACATTTCAGAATAATAGTACACACTTCATCATTTATTGATTGACACGTGACCTACATTATCAAATGAACTTGTATTTGTTTTTAAATTTATTAGACCAGGACATTGAACTCTTCAAGCATTTCAATCTAGATTTAATACCAACTAAATCAATGTTTCTCAAACTTGGTCCTACCATCAGATTATGTAGTGAGGCAACGGGAGTTCGAACCGTTGGCCACGGTTATGGGACTATATAATCACTAGACTTCTTAGTACCAAAAAAAAAAAAAAAGAAATAACTTACCAAAACGAAGAGATTACCTTTTATCTTTAGTACCCGCTTGATATAAAGAGCTGCAAATATTGCTGTTTTCGCTAAATATAAATTTAAAGCTTGATTATTAATAGAATATTATTAATATCTAATTATTCGTATTAATAGAATATTATTAATATCTAATTATTCGTATTAATAGAATAGCGTAAGCTTATCTTCCTTACTGTACTTATAAATTAGATATAGTGCGTTCGTCAACAGTTGAACACTGATATTGTTTATTATCTCCGTAATTACTAAGTGTATGGTCTACATATTTTGACTGAGTGGATTATTTCATAAACACGTTAAAGATGTATGACTAAGTATTATCTGGACTTTACGGATTTATCGCAGCAGTCGCTACGAATTTTTTTTTAAGGTAGCAATTATTTTGTGGCAAAGAAATTTTACAGTAATTATTCGTTTACGCGTATCGTTCATTTGTTGTTACATGGGTAAAAATTAAGTATTTCGAATGTAATAATTTTTTTTCGTAGTATTAACTATTTAATGTATTAATACATTAAATGTAACGACATGTACAGGTAACAGTTAAACGTTTATGCAATTGTAGTATTATTTACATTCTTGTTAATTTAAAATACACGTAAACATACAATGTACTTACCGTAGTCATCATCATCATCTTCGTTCTAATATTAACATTGTAAGTAATAGTGATGGCATTCTGGAATCTTAGACCAAACAATTTTCTGAGTTCATGTTAAAATGTGGAGAAATTAAAAAATGTCCACACTTTAACACTATCAGTCACAACCTTATGTTCCCACCTCTTCTTCTTACACCTACTTTTCTCGGCAAGATTGTTTCAGAGAGAAATTCATTTCTCATCAAAGGGCTAAATCACACATGCTTACTACGTTTAACGTTTGTCAAGATGGGCTTGTTGTCCAGCAAGGGTATATATTATATATCGCATGTATTTACAATGATAGATATGTTTCTTCGGTTGTGTTGTTTTTCATATTTGTCGACAATTGTTTTAATGTTATCTGTTGTTGTTCTTGTTATCAATATCAAAATACTGATACGTATTTAAACTCTTGTCGCAACGATGTCATCCAATGTTATCTAATGTTATCTCAATTCTTCTTTTTTCTTGGTCTTCCCCTGGCCTTGTTTATAGTTATTCGTATTTTTCTATTCATAATTCTATGAATCCTAAAGATCAATAATTGTATTTGGTTGAGTGAAACGTAACCCATCTTTCTGTTAATATTCTTCTTCCACTATCAATATACCGTCTTCACATTTTATCTAGAATTCTTTGTCAACGGCGGAGATATAGTATATGCAATTTTCTGAAACTCATTAAGTTTGAAGGTTTTATTTCTCTTTGTAACTGGCCCCTTAATTTTAGCGCAAACAAATTATATGTGATTTAAATGTAATTTGTATGGTTGTAAACTTAGACATCTATGTCCATGCTCTTCTATAATTTTATCGATGTGGAAAGTCTTTGCTCTGTGTGCTTTTTTTATCAGCAACAGTAACTCCGGTTCAAATGCGTTTCAGTAAATGGAATATGTTCTTGTTTAAGGAACATTTATATCTCGTTCTTAGTAGATGAAGATGTATGGATCTTATATTTACATGCAACAACATATATGGTAGGAAGTGGTGTCCATAACCAGAGGGTATATCTAATGATGAAAGTACAGTTTTCTATATCCACTGTCAAAACATATGAACATTCATCTCAGCATGGTAGTTTCGGTTATCCGCAGAATGTGAAATGAAAATGACACCACAATTTTAAAAAACGTCAAATATGCGATTCACCTTTGAGGAAACTGGAGTTTAGCTATTACTTTAACATGTAACAATGAAATCTCTATATAAACGCCTAAATATTTCGCACTCATGAAAAAAGTGAGTTACGTACAAACATTGTCGATTTGATGCGCACGAAGTACAAACAGTTGCATTTCACAGCAATATAATTCCATCATTGATGACGTCTTCCCATTGTATTGTGCTTTTAATTGGCCAGCATATTTATACATTGCCTAATAGCCAATAAAGAATTGGAGAGGGAAAAAATAACAATATTTAAATAATACGCATTTCCCTTCATTGACAGAAAATATGGTAAATTATACCGCAAACCCGTCTACTTTTACGGCTATCAACAAACAAGTATTATTGTCTTAAAAATGACATTTGTAACGACTGCTGCGATAATTCGTCCATTCTAGATAATAATTAATCAAAAATATTTAATGTACTTATGAAATAATCCACTTATACAAAATATAACAATCATAAGCTTAGTAATTACGGAGATAATAGAGAATATCGGTGTTCAACTATTGATGAACGCACTATAGTTAAGTTTCTGTATGATTGTTTCTGTTCTATTTAAAACTACATTATCTCTACAATTCATTAGCCCCTCTGGGGTTTGAGTATAATCCATATAGGCGATACCGCCCACTTGAGACTCCCTAAACGTTGTGCAAAATTACATGCTTTCATATTTACCAACCGTATATCATATGCTATCATTTCAATGCTGTCCAGTATTGAATGAGGGAGGGGAGTAGGGGAGGAAGGTAATGGGTGGGTACTTGTGTTGAGATCAATAGCCAGGTCAAAAATTCAATCAATAGCCAGGTCAAAAATTCAATCAATAGCCAGGTCAAAAATTCAATCAATAGCTTAGGGAACAAGAGTACACAATTACATCATTATCAAGTGCTGTTTCCGCAAAAAAATTTGACTGCAACGAGCCTCCAATATTTCCCGTCTTGCTTTAGTGGTGCACTTTGCTAGACTGTCCATTTGTGATATTTCTCTCCAATCTGTATCTCTGCATACGTCTTGCTTGCCTCTCCTCCACTCTACCCTAAAAGTAATGTCTTCAGCAAAGTGTAAAGTCTTTTAGAATGTCAGAAATAGTTTATTTGTTTGATCTTTATTTCCTTTAATAATATGTAATTACTGAGCAGCAAAACTGAAATCAAACAGTAACTCTAGGAGCAGAGTAAGAAAGTTTTGCTAATCACTCAAAACACACATAATAATACACGAAAATCAACGTTTCGACCGAAAGGTTTTTATCAGGATTAAAATTAAAGAAAAATTTAAACATTCAACAGAAAACGGACAGAAATAATTATAGACCTTCACATTGGTATGTGTACTACTGTTATTTGTGGGGTGATGACTATCAGAAATCTACCGTTATGTGTGGTGTAGTGACTCATAAAACGACCGTTATGTGTGGTGTAGTGACTCAGAAAACGACCGTTATGTGTGGTGTAGTGACTCAGAAAACGAACGTTATGTGTGGTGTAGTGACTCAGAAAACGACCGTTATGTAAGATGAAATAACTATCAGAAAACTACTGGTATGTATGGTGGGATAACTATCAGAAAACTACCGTTATGTATGGTGGGATAACTATCAGAAAACTAACGTTATGTATGGTGGGATAACTATCAGAAAAATACCGTTATGTATGGTGGGATAACTATCAGAAAAATACCGTTATGTATGGTGGGATAACTATCAGAAAACTACCGTTATGTATGGTTGGATAAATATCAGAAAACTACCGTTATGTATGGTGGGATAACTATAAGAAAACTACCGATATGTATGGTGGGATAACTATCAGAAAACTACCGTTATGTATGGTGGGATAACTATCAGAGAACTACCATTATGTATGGTGGGATAACTATCAGATGTACTGTGTGATAACTATCAGAAAACTACCGGTATCTACGGTGTGATAACTATCAGAAAACTACTGGTATGTATTGCGTGATGTCTGTCAGACAACAGTCAGTACAGAAAACAAAATGTCGAATATCTGTTCTGATTTGCTGGTTGTGAGCTGAAAAACAAAACAAATAATGTCATTTCATGATGGCAATCAATGTTGAGTGACGTAAACACTGGTGGAGATCGCTCATATGCTTCTCACATAGCGCGTGTACGTGTGTGAGAGGATGCAGCTGTCCCTGTTGTCACATTTACAGTTAACGTTGCAAACCGTGACACCCACCATCTCAATGGCATTTTAGCTGCGCACTTTGACGTGTCTGACCTGTAGACACATATTCTCTAGAGGGCTACATTGACAATCGGTTGCTCAGTGATAAAAAAAATCACGGAGTTCTGAAACCTGAGCTGTAATAGAGTTCCATATTTTATTGTTTTAGAGAATGTCTGCCCTCAATATTGACCGCTACCTCGCTCATAAAAATGACGAATGATTGTTTTTTTTTTAAATATCACTAAGCAATTTTATAAAGAGCAGGAAACATAGTCATTAAACCTACACAAAAATATCTTTATTAATGTCGACTCATTAGATAAATGCATTCATGAAGTGAACATTGTTCCTTTAGTTTGTGTAGTAAATTGTCCTTGTTTAAGTCCAGGAGTGTTTATTATGAGTACTATATGAGGATAGAATTCACTGGAGAACTCTGTGTGCTGAAGCATCCAATGTGGTACCGCTATGACACTGAAGGGTTACGGGTTGATTTATTGATTGATTTATTGATTTATTGATTGATTGATTGATTGATTGATTGATTGATTGATTGATTGATTGATTGATTGATTGATTGATTGATTGATTGATTGATTGATTGATTGATTGATTGATTATGAGTATATTCTCGTCCAGTCGCATGGGGCAACCGGGATCTGAACCGAGACCGTAAACAGTAAAGATCTCTGTATAGAAAGTAAACAAGTCTTCATACGTAACGTTTTTGATTATTTTGGTGCTTTCGTTGTCCACTATGTATATACTTAAAGCATATGCCACAAAAGAATGGAAATAATAACAAAACAGCCTTTTATATCATGTTTACTTTCTGTACATAGGTATCTGCTGGAGCCAGGTCATGCCTGGTCTTATAGTTCACGGTGAAAACAGCAGATACACTGTTTGTTTTTTCTCCTAGGCATGGAGTGGTAGGCGATTAAGGAAAGTTAGGAAGTAAGGGGACACACTGTTTTCTTCTTCTTCTGCGTTCGTTCTTAAACTCCTGCAGATCAGCAGGATGTAGTCCAGAAAACGGAATGCGTTGTGTCACGGTTTACAAAATTGATGCGATATCTGCGCCTTTCGGCCTGACACATCCGACTTCAGCATGGCTTTGGGGCACTGACCCTATATAGGATGGGACAGCCAACTCCATCCCATAACCTCTTTAGTCGCCTCGTACGACATGCATGGAAGGTAAACAGTGTTGCTATTCTTTGCTCCCCTTTCGGCCCCCACTGCACACGGGCAATAACAAACTTCTACATTTGAAAACAAATCATAGTTGTCACAGCATGTCTAGTCTCGATTTATGACTTGTGGATTCTTGTCTAGTGGTCCAAGTGTATGATGAAGAGCTGTCAGCCAGCATAGTTGCACCTTTGTCCTTTTGTAGTAGAATCATAGGTGACTTTTGAATGCTAGAAGTGGATCAACAGATCTGACAGAGGAGTGGTGAACTAGTTGGCCAGAAGTATATTCTCCGCTCCAGTCATCAGAGGTATATTCTCCGCTCCTAGCATCAGTGGTATATTCTCCGCTCCTAGTAACAGAGGTATATTCTCCGCTCCTGACATCAGAGGTATATTCTCCACTCCTGACATCAGAGGTGTATTCTCCGCTCCTGACATCAGAGGTATATTCTCCGCTCCCAGCATCAGAGGTATATTCTCCGCTCCTAGCATCAGAGGTATATTCTCCGCTCCTGACATCAGAGGTATATTCTCCGCTCCTGACATCAGAGGTATATTCTCCGCTCCTGACATCAGAAGTATATTCTCCGCTCCTAGCATCAGAGATATATTCTCCACTCCTGACAACAGAGGTATAGTCTCCGCTCCTAGCATCAGAGGTATATTCTACGCTCCTGACATCAGAGGTATAGTCTCCGCTCCTAGCATCAGGGGTATATTCTCCGCTCCTGACATCAGAGGTATATTCTCCGCTCCTAGCATCAGAGGTATATTCTCCGTTCCTATCATCAGAGGTATATTCTCCGCTCCTATCATCAGAGGTATATTCTCTGCTCCGGGCATCAGGGGTATATTCTCCGCTCCTAGCATCAGAGGTATATTCTCCGCTCCTAGCATCAGAGGTATATTCTCCGTTCCTATCATCAGAGGTATATTCTCCGCTCCTATCATCAGAGGTATATTCTCTGCTCCGGGCATCAGAGGTATATTCTCCGCTCCTAGCATCAGAGGTATATTCTCCGCTCCTAGCATCAGAGGTATATTCTCCGTTCCTATCATCAGAGGTATATTCTCCGCTCCTATCATCAGAGGTATATTCTCCGCTCCTGACATCAGAAGTATATTCTCCGCTCCTAGCATCAGAGATATATTCTCCACTCCTGACAACAGAGGTATAGTCTCCGCTCCTAGCATCAGAGGTATATTCTACGCTCCTGACATCAGAGGTATATTCTCCGCTCCTAGCATCAGAGGTATATTCTCCGCTCCAGGCATCAGAGCTATATTCTCCGCTCCTAGCATCAGAGGTATATTCTCCGCTCCTATCATCAGAGGTATATTCTCCGCTCCTATCATCAGAGGTATATTCTCTGCTCCGGGCATCAGGGGTATATTCTCCGCTCCTAGCATCAGAGGTATATTCTCCGCTCCAGGCATCAGAGGTATATGCAGCGCTCCTGGCAGGATGTGATGATCATGGGATACTGCGGTACTGAAATGCCTCTCTTCTGGGAATAATCATGCATTCATAAACTCCACTACCCTTAAAGACAATCATGCTTCTGACACAATATTACACGAGTTTGAGAATCACCTAAGTTAGTCAACGTATGCGTACATGTGCTTTTATAAGATAGCATATGAGCTGTCAAGAGCTAACTATTTAACGGATTTACTACAACATCATCATTGTCGTCAAATAGATAGCGCAGAAATGAACTATTTTCGCAACCCGGCTAGTCTCCGAGTTCAACTCCCATCCCCTTCTTCCCCTCCCCAAGTTACATACATTAAATTCGTTTCGTTTGTAGCAACCTTATATTGCTTTTAGCTTTAACAATCAGGGGCTACCGATTTCGCTCCGGGCAACATATATCAAAGGTTATTCATTTAGTAGAGCGTATCATTCTGCGTTCACTCATTACATATTCAATGACACACGTGTTCATCTGTATAATAAATATGATGGATGTGTTTCTGTATATGTGTTACATTGTGTGTGTATATTTGCTTTGATGATCTTGAAATACATCGATGTTTATGTTTCCTTTGTAGAAACTTCAGGACTTTTTTCGTACACAAGACTCCAACTCTCAGCGTTATGATGTGCTTTGAGAAGATAACTCTAACCGTTATGATATGCTTTGAGAAGATAACTCTAACCGTTACGATATGCTTTGAGAAGATAACTCTCACCGTTATGATGTGCTTTGAGAAGATAACTCTCACCGTTATGATGTGCTTTGAGAAGATAACTCTCACCGTTATGATGTGCTTTGAGAAGATAACTCTAACCGTTATAATGTGCTTTGAGAAGATAACTCTCACTGTTATGATATGCTTTGAGAAGATATATACACACATCTCAAAGGCATTAATTCTGTCTTTTAATTGTTGATTAAGTGTCCATGTTTCTGACCCATACATTAATATATAATAGATGTAGGATTTTATACTTCTCATTTTTAACTTGTTTAGATGTTACTATTTTCCTCATGTCATTGAAGGTACTTTTAGCCATTCCTATTCTCCTTTTAACTTCTGTTTCACATCTGCCGTCATTTGTGGCTATGTATTGTGTCCAAGATATTGATAATGTTTTACTTGTTGTAGTTTCTCTCCATGTATGTTTATGTTTAGCTCTTGTACTTCTGTGTCTTTGCTGATTATCATGGTTTTTATATTTATATCCAGTCCATATTCTTTAAAAAGAATATATTTCTAGTCTAGAAAAGTCCATATTCCTAGAAGATCACTACATTCAAAAAATGCTGGGTTGATGGCTACGTCCTGAATAGGATATACAACCTATTTTTTTAATGTTAGGGCCTAAATAAGATTTGCGTAATTATTGGCAGTGTGTTACAAACACATCTGCTAAAGGAGTTTGTGAAGCTTCGTGTTGTCATTCAAACCCTTTTTTGTAAAAGGGATGGGGGGTCAATGTAAATCATGAAATTTACACTTAGCAACATGTAATGGGTAAACCTGCACAAACAAATGTGGATAATTGCACATCCCACAAAAATGTAATAATATGGTTTTAAAAATAATAAATTGCTTATTACGCCCAACAACACACCCTGACGACAAGGCCGTAGATAGGAGGGGGATGTTGACACAACCTCCCAGAAAAACAGAATATGAATTTGAGCAGGCTACTGATGATTGACACAGCCAAAAAGGGTAGCCAAAAAACGGACTTTTTTTTTTTAATTACTCCTCGGAATTCCGTGTGTTTTTTCATGCTAAATTATGGTTTTTCATTACTTTTTGTATGGTTTTTAGTTTCAACTGGTTGACACTATGACACCGACTAAATGAGAATCCGTAAAATACAAGAATAGTCATTGTTTGGGAATAGCGACGGTTATAAGACATATTCTTTATAATAAAAGAATATAAATTATTCAAAAGCTATACGAGATCATTTGTATAGAATACAGGAAGACAGATTGCCCAGGATAAAGAGGGTTAAGAAATCAAATCAGTTGAATTCAAGAAGAGAGATAATATTTACCCCCATGTCAATACGCCCTACTGCATTGATTGGAATCTGAAAGAAGAAATAGCAGTTAACCTGAATCAGGATTACAAATGTACATGCCGTGCGTGATGCTAAAAGTACCACTCTCTGTATTTGCATTTATTAATCGATCTCTGAGTTACGTTTATTTATTTCTCGTGTAATACAAGTGACATCATTCATGCAATTTATAAAGAAGGAAATTCAGGTCCAGTTTTATGTGAGTGTTTGTAAAATTTTTGTGAGAGAATTTTGTACATTTGGTAAAAAACTCTAAAATCCTTGTTGAGGTCCCAAATGAGAGCAAAGAATAATAATACTCTCACCATTTTTACTTGTCGTCTAAGGCAACTAAGGAGGTTTGGGGTTGGAGTTGGCTGTCCAGCTCCATGGAAAAGGATAAATGTGACAGAAACCATATGCTGAAATCGGGTGTTTCAGGCGGAAAGAGGCAACATATTAGCAGCTAAAATGTGAACAATGACAACGTATTCGATTCCTAGAACTATGTTCTGTCGATTCCCAGAACTATGTCTTGTCCATTCCCACAACAATGTCTTGTCGATTCCTTGAACTATGTCTTGCTAATCTGCAGAAGTTTGAGAACTGGTGTTTAGGAAAAAATACCAATGTTATAATTAGTTTCTATGTCTCTGTTTCAAATTTGTAGATTTCATATACGACATTTGCTCACCGAAGAGTGCTTTGAAATCATGTTTACCGTCTGACTTTAAAGTATTTCCTTGGTATGGTGGTTAGAACATTTAATTTGTACTTAAGAAACATCAGGTTGAATAGGATGCCTTGACGTTATGTTTACACGAGCCGTATCAAAGGTCCCAGGAGATTATCACTTGAAGCTTCGTGTAGTAAGCGATACTCTGCATTCGGTAGCATTCTCTAGTGATAGGAGTACATATGAGAAAATATCTATACAATGACGTTATTACTCTTAATTTGCATTTTGAGCCTATTTGTGTCTGGGTCTATATGAACCCAGACCAAATACTAATAAAATAATATTATAAAACAATATCCGGATATAAAGCCAAAGGATTACCATAATACGGTGGATAGAGAAACATAAATATAACCTTGAACCAAACATTGATTCAGCGTACCCAAGGCTATAAATCTGTCATTGGAACGACAACTTAGGCTCCCACCCCGAAGTTAACGGCAAGTGTGGATACTATCAATCATCATTTCCTTGGGGAAAAAGAATAGACATTTGTGTATGAGTTTAGTTTAACTAGATACTTGCTTGCCTCCCTGCAAATAATACATTTTTCTCTTTATCAATTCTATTACAGTTTATTGAACACATTTTTTATTCATTTCTACACCCTTGTCAACAACAGTCAAGAATTCAGGGACTTTCCCCCTGCTTCATTATGTCAAAAGATGTACCCATCCAACAATTTAAAAAGTATTTGAATAAAATGGTGATGAAATAATCCCTTTGGTTACAAGCAGGTAGCTCTTAACAGTTCATTGCCTTTGTGACAAAATTATAGGTCATCCTCAGTTGAGTAACCGAGGAGACACAACAATTGAGTAACCGAGGAGACACAACAGTTGAGTAATCTAGGAGACACAACAGTTGAGTAATCTAGGAGACACAACATTTGAGTAACCGAGGAGGCAAAATAGTTGAGTAACTGACGAGACACAACAATTGAGTAACCGAGGAGATACAACAGTTGAGTAACAGAGGAGACACAACAGTTTAATATCTGAGAAGACACTAAAACGCATAATGTATCTTGTCTCAAAGGCATGGTTATGTTAAGGTGTGTTTATGGATGCCTGACTAATCCCCGAATGGGGGTATTCCAGTGAGGCAGTATCTCAGAATCACCGCGTCCTGCCAGGAGTACAACATATAAGTCTGGGACAATGAGTTCATCATTCTTCAGTCAGATCTGTTTTTTCATCTCCAGTGATGGCACATCTAGCATTCCTGCCATCTATAAGTCTGCCACAAAAAGACAAATCTGAAATGTTTACTGACCTGCATCTCTTCGCCATCTGACCATTTGACAGAAGACAAAAGTAAGAAATTCAAACAAGCATGCGATGACAATGATGTATTCACAGATGCGATTTTCGCCCATCCCCCAACTTTCCTTAGTCACCTCCTACGAAACGCGTGGAAAGAACACAGTGACTATATTCACTCGACCCCTGAACTAAAAGTCCATGTCCTTGTTGCAAAACAGGAAAAATGACGACTAAAATTAAAACACAGTTTGTTTAACCAAATGCAAAACAAAAATTAATTATAAATAAAATTCGCGATATTTTTTCCCATTTTTAGAAAAAATTGTCAAACTTTTTCAGACTCCCTTCCATCTCTCCTAATCGTTGACGCTATTTATAGACAGGCCCTTTGATTAATCCGCGACCAGAAGTGGCCCTTGTTTTGTTGTTGTAATCATAGTACTGTTCACTATCAGACCAGTTATATCGACTTTGTTCATGTATTCTCTGATCTCTCCTTCCATTTAAAATGCCAACAATCTGCCATCTTTTGTATTTACTCTCTTTATTGTGTGTTATTTTCAATTCATCATTTCGAAATGCTTAATGTTGTTTTATTTGCTAGACTCGCACATTGTTATATTTGCTAGATTCACTGTTTGTTACATATTGTTTTATTAACATTTCTTAACTTATGTATGCTTGCTGGAATCATAGTTGTGTACAGTAGATAGCAATCTCTTAACATATTTATGCTTGCTGGAATCATAGTTTCCTACTCTCATTTCATCAGTCCCTTATCAATTCATCAGTCCATTATCAAGTAATTAGTTCATCATCAGTTCACCATCAATTAATCTATTCACCATAACGAAAATAATAGACAAGATAGCGTATCTCAATGGTATATTTTCTAATATAAAAAAGCTGAACTTAACTTCATAGCCAAGAAACAACAATATTTAGTGTTTGTAACAAGGTAAAATCTTTGAAAATGAAACAAGCTCTGACTTATATCACTGGAAGAAAATAAATAGTAAAATTTGGTTCAGCCGTATTCAAATTTTGCTGTGGAAGGAGACAATTTCTACTCACGTAGCTCATTTTTGGAAATTATTAGAGTTTACCTGAATATTTTGTTAACATCTTTTGTAAAGTGGTAATCCAAGCAGGCAGATTACACGAGGCAAAATATGTGAATTCACAACTTATTTCCTCAACAGATACAGCCCTTTCTCATGAAAAAATATAGTTACTGAAATATTATCAGATAAATTACTGGACAATACTTTAAATTATATGTGTTTAAAAATTCCGGATAATAATTTAAAATATGTTCAATCTAATTGTGTGGAAAAAAAACGTGAAATTGTTTTATCTTATATCTTTGTAAAACTTCATTTTCAACTATGGCTGTGCTTCAAATCCAAAGTTTTACTGCCCCCATTTTGTCTTCACTTTAGTTTAATCCATAATTAATAAGTTCTTTCTTTAATTTCCGCTTTATACCCCTTTATGCCTTGCAGCTTCAGTGGTAAAAGAGTTCTCTAGAGATGGCTTTGTTGTGTGTTTCATATATGTTTGTTTTCGTTGACTCTTTTATTTCTGTAGTTCATCGTTTGCAAGGTCTGCAGCTACCCATCGTGTCTGTATAGTAATACTTTTTTTAGAGACACTCTCTGATAGTAGTCTGGAAGCATGTGAAAACCACTTAATCTGTTCTCTTCTGATGTAATCCAGGATTGGCATTGTGTTTACTAGTCTTCTGATGTTTTCGTTGCTGGTTCTGTTTTTTATTGTTATTTCGAGGATTCTATGTAAACAAGTCATTTCTATTTCACAAGTTGTTTTTTTATTTTGTTGTTAGTGTCCACGTTTACCATTGTTAGCATAGCCTTGGTATGATGATCGTTTTATACAGTGCTATTTTTTGTTTGTGTTCATGCTGACATATTTGGTTTTTTTTAATAGGAGACATAGTCTCACGATCCGGCATGCTATGCTGCATATATTTTAGATTAATAAGTTGATGGGCAGAAAACAGTAGTAAAACCTCCCTGAAATTAACCTCCCTGAAAGTTGTAATGACTAGGTTTACAGATAAAGAAAACTGTTTAAATTTTACAACACATTATTATTGATGTGTTAATTAAAGTGTTTCATTATAAAATTTCAAGCATTAATTAGTCTTGGAACTAGTGTACAGAATTGTGATATTCATACTCGTACATTTGGTTCATTAAATAACATATTTTGCTGTGTAAATATTTCGTGTGTGTATCAGATAATACGAGTGTTTCCACCAGTTGAGATTCTGTTTTGACTTCCATTGCTTAGCTCACTTCTAATTTGAGTTGTAATATTGGAATAATTGTTTCCTTTTTTGTTGAAATCAACATAATTAATTTGGATAGCTGTACTAATATTGTTTATAATTTGTCGCTGTTGCCATTATTTATGTTGTTTTAATGTGTACACTTTATTTGTAAAAATGTTACGGTATTTATGAGTATATAATATTTGTTAGGACTGTGTGCTCTTTTTAAAAAAAATTACTTTATCGGACTCCGTCTCACAAAGGTTGAGAATCACTGATTTAATTGATTGTGTCAACAACGAGCTTGATTGGTTTATTGATTAACTGATTGATTTGGTCGTCAAACTATACATTTGTTCATGTGTTGCAGAGACACGAAATATAAACAAATGAGTTATATTATGACATATATGAATCATAATAGCCGACTAAGGAGGGTTGGTTGTGGTTTTGGCCACACAAACTCACAGAAGATAAAATTTACCATCACAGAAATAAGATGTGTTGGGTCTTTTGTGAAATAAAACGATGACACAAAGCATTGCCGTTCTCTGAGCTACATCTTCTATGAACCTACCATTACCATTGTCTTCCTACAAGAGAGACCTAACCGGCGTTTGAGAACGCATGCGAACAAACAACAAATTAACCATAAAATCCTTGTTGACTAGAAAAAAAAATCAATATACAAATAATGCAATAGAAGTCAATCATGACACATTTCTACTGCAAAGTATTATAGTGTAAATAGGCATAAGAAATTGTGTTTATTGTTATTGACTGAAATAAGATATAGAGACTAATGGATCAAATATACGAATAAAGCAGAGATTACGGGTCTTAGATATTAATATGAAGCAAACCTTAATTAGCAGAAAATCAAAAAGGAACAAACAGTAAATATTAAAATACATAGAGATAGATTTGTTCGTTCGGTGAACTGTCTCCGTCAAACTTAATTTTTTGTACAGGCTAATATTTTTTTGTTATTTATTATTTTTGGGCAGTTGCAATCAGTTTTCCATTTACAGTAGAAATCCGATTATCCGAATTAATTGGGGAACGGGTCAATTTGGATAATCGAAAATTCGTATAATTGGATATACCTCAGGAATGAAGCAAAACAATGCACATACATACAATCATATATTGAAATGAAAGAAATTTTACTGACTAAAGTACAATTATATGTAAGCAACTATGTATCGCAATTAATCTACATAGCAACGGCACGTGTGCACTGCCTCGGGACCTCTCTACAGCGTCCGTTAACGATCTCTCAAATTATTTCACCCAAATTCGATTCGGATAACTGAGGATTCTGTTAATTGGGATTAAGATAATCTAATGTACGCAGGCTTTTTCGTTTGTCCTTTCTCTCTATTATTTCAATCTTAAGTCTCGGGAGTTCTGAGAAAGATTATGACTTTCGTAATTATCCTAAAGATACGAAACTTTTAACGTTATAAAATGTTCTCCCTTTCTCAGCAGCACTGGATTTCTATTTTGTCTTATATTCAAACTTGTGATGCTAATTTTTTCTTAATTCTGACACTCACAATAGCTATAGTCAATCACTTTCGCATGACATGTACATTCAAGATGCACACTTTCTTATTTCTTTCAACAAATGCCCCCAACTATTTATTTTAACATTTTGTCCATGTCATCATCTTTCATTCCTTCCATAGTTTACCACTGATACCAGCTTCTTTCAAATTTATGCTCGTGATAACAACTTCCATATTTATACACCGGCGACTCCAACTACTATAACATTTAAACACGCGACAATAACTGCTATAACATTTACAAACGAGACAATAACTTTCATTCATTCGATATTTACACTAGCGATTGCAACTATTTCATTTACACACGTGACAACATCCTTATTCATTCAATTCTTTTTACATTTACATCAATCCCTGCCATATTTACATCAACCATCTCAATTTCTTTGATATTTATAATTTCTACAAGATGTGTATTTTTACATGTATACCGTCCATATCATTTTCCCTTCTAATGTTTACTTGGTTTAAAGGCTGACTTTAATTTAGCTGGGTTGGGTGGGTGTCTGGTGTCTGAATTGTGGACAAGTCTTTATAGTGACGAGCCAGCAAATGCCGATCCTAATACTGTAACGAAGATATGCTCTAGTGTGCAACGTTGCGCTCATTATGCATTCAAAAAACGGATTATTTGACATTCGAAAAGCCTTTTTTGCATTAATAAGTAGCAGCTGGCGTAAGTATGGGTGATTTGGTTTTCAGTGGCCTCGATTTTTTGTTAGTTTCCTTTTATGAAGAGCCCAACTTATCGACTTGCTTCTCCAAGATGTTATATATATATATATATATATATATTTAAACACCATTTATCTGATACATATATATATATATATAGTGTGTATTATAGTGAATGAAAATTTGATGATGCTGATGATGATGGAAATTATGATGATGATGAAGACGCAGTTGTGTTGGTGGTGATGCAGTTCTTGGCGCTGATGGTGGAAGTGGGGCGATGGTAGTAGTAATGATGGTAGCAATGGTGATGGTGACAATGATGATAATAATGAAATAACCCCTTTAGCTCGGATTAGGTCATATAGGCAGACCATAGCTTTTCTGATAATAATGTTAGTTTTCTCAGTTGCATGATTATAATGGGGAGGGGGGGGGGGGTAGTTATGGAACCATATTTCGTCTCTGAAGGAAAGAATTTCAATGCAGCAAGATCGCTGAATCGTACGTCCTGACAGAATCATAACAAGATCCAATGATCGTCCCGTCCTGACAGAATCATAACAAGATCCAATGATCGTCTCATCCTGACAGAAGCATGGCAAGATCTCAGGATCGTCCCGTCTTGATAGGAGTATAACAGGATCTCAGAATCGTTCCGTCCTGACAGAAGCATGGCAAGATCCCAGAATCGTCCCGTCCTGACAGAAGCATGGCAAGATCCCAGGATCGTCCCATCCTGACAGAAGCATGGCAAGATTCCAGGATCATTCCTTCCTGACAAAAGCATGGCAAGATCCCAGTATCGTCCCGTCTTGACATGAGCATGACACGATCCCAGAATCGTCCCGTCCTGACATAATCATAACAAGATCCAATGATCGTCCAATTCTGACAGAAGTATAGCAAGATCCCAGGATCGTTCCTTCCTGACAGAAGCATGGCAAGATCACAGGATCGACCCGTATTGATAGGAGCATAATAAGATCCCAGAATTGTCCCGTTCTGACTGGAGCATAACAAGATCCCAGGATCGTCCCGTCCTGACTGGAGCATAACAAGATCCCAAGATTGTCCCTTCCTGACAAAATCATAGCAAGATCCAATAATCGTCCCGTCCTGATAGTGTTCTAAAGTTGGGAAGATTCATCTCTGCAAGAAGGGAGAACACTTCACAAACTAAGGGCATCTCAGTAGATAGTGAGAACCCTTCACAGACTTTAGGAGATTGATAATGTGAAATACCACGACAGGTTGCGTGACCAGCCCATATGATTCATATGAAAATATTATCACACTACCTGCAGCAGGGCTACAATAACCATTACAGAGGATGCTGGCGCACACATGCAAAGACGGACTGGCGAGTCAATATGCATTGTTCTTCGTACGCTGTCGTGACAACAAGCGACCAGGTAGACAGCCAAACAAAGTATTAATGTACAAACATATGTTTATTTAATGGCTTGTTTACACCTTACTGTCTAATGGAAAAAAATGACGCGGGTGAGAACAAATGAGAGTATGTGAGATTGTATGAAGTATTCTGATTGGTGGGCAGTTGCTGCAAAGTTGGAGATAACTTGGCAATTTGCGATTGGAGGGGATTCTATTTTGGAGATTCGGAGAGTTAGGAGCGACTAGGTAAGCCGCAAACGTGTCGGCTATGTGCCGCATAGCGTAGCACGGGAAAGGATTCCCGTATAGCTAAAGTTTAATTAGAAATGTTAGTATAAATGGTTACTAACTAAAGTTTTTAGGAGTTGTTAATCGCTCAAAGTTGGGAGACAATGTAAGTCTCAAAGTAAGCCAGGGTTCAAGCTGGGTAATGGATACCTAGAGCAGACAGTTTCAAGAAGTTGAACCGATATTGGGAACCTAAATTTCCAGGACGTCTAAGTAGCATCACACAAGTCGCGGGACTTGAACTCATAAATTTTTCATCCTCCACTGACAGATAGGATCCAACGATTGCCATTACGATCGTCAGACGTCTGTTTAGAATAGACACGAATTTTGATATATGGGTCTTGGGGTGTAAATTCTAGCCGCTTACCATCATGGGCGGGAGTCCGAAAGTTAGATAGAGAAGACTCTTAGCTTGCAGAACAGGACGAATGAATGTATTAGCGATAAACCAGTATATGAAAAAACGTTTGATATACCTCAGACGCTGTACATTCGGATAATAGATGTTGCCACACTGGTCAATTATCCACGACATAGGCTGTCCATAGATGATAAAGTACGTCCACACATTTGGAATGGAGAGGCTCTGAAAATGTTTGATAATTGCTGACAAGGAAGATAGGTGATTCATGAAAAGTTGACGTCAACAGTGGTACATTTTATACAAATATTTAAAATAATATTTTAAAACACATTATATAAATACATTTATAAACATACAATTCGTAGAAGAATAATGATCAACCAGCATAAGACCGGTAATGTCAGCATAAGTGTACTGGCGGATACACTCATGAAGAGATCGGAGCAACTATGGACGTGTCCAGTTTGCAGTGATGATGATCCGACCACTAACTAACTAAACATACAATTAGTGTAAACTTTCTTTGTATATTGTTCTGTCTTGACAGTATATTATCAATTGTTTCAATGTTCTAACTGATTTTATTTGAGCTTTCTTCATGTAAAATTAAAAGCATTTTCGCACGACATTTATTCTGTTTTAATCTATTCTGCGTCTATTTCTTGTAAGCAAAACAAGAAAATTTAGCTTAATTTGCACAGAACATCCTGACATCAGCAACCGATTAATCTGACTTTGAAATTGCACTATTTGAGTCTGTTGCTCATTAGAAAATTCCATAAACATGTAGTTATGGCATAGAAAATGCAGTAAACATGTAGTTATGGCATAGAAAATGCAGTAAACATGTAGTTATTGCATAGAAAATGCAGTAAACATGTAGTTATGGCAAAGAAAAATCATGGTATCTTCTTATTTTTCATCGTTCATTTTCGAACTCCCACTGCATCTCTCTCTTGACCAACGTCCAACTAGATTTTCAGCAGGATGTAGTCCAGAAAATGGAATTGTTCTGTGTTGTCCTTTTATTTGCGCCAATGATCCAACAGAACCGTCATCGACGGCAAAAATATGGTTTCATATCTGTACAAGTTCTTTTAATACTACAAATTTTTAAAGAGTAATGATTGACAAATCTTGATTAGTGATTGGAAACCAGCATGTGGCACACGGGCCACTCAAGAGTATGCAGACTCAATGTCATAGTCAGATAATGAATTTTGTCATTTCCGGATCTTTCCAGAAAGCACATATAACTTTACACTTCTAACAGTAAAGTTAACGGGAGCAAGAAATTAGTAACATAATGCTTAAATTTTGTACAGCTCGTAAAATTGTCTCTATACTGGAGCGGAGAGCTCTTTGATGGGGTGTCGAATAATAGACTATGCTTCTTGAACCAAGATGTAAATTTTCTGTACCATAACTGGATCGTGGTAAAGGAAGTTGAGTTACTACAGACTTATCAGACATGCTCCTAGCTTTCTAGCCAGTGAGTTACCAGTCTAATGAAGTCTTCAGCCTCGAAACGTAGCGATGATCCCATTTCTCAGCATTCTCAGGGAATGCATCGTAGTACCCTGTTCAAGTATATGCGTCTACCAGGGAATGTGTCATAGTGCCATGTTCAGGTGTCTGGGTCTGTTTTTTGTTTGTTTGAGACTCCCAGGAATTACAAGCGATTAGCTCTTACTTCCAGTGTGCAGCTAGGACGTTTATGAACTTTCTTTCATACCCAGAAGACTTCACCTTTCGGATTGCTGCAATGCCTATTGGAGGAGCCTTCTATTCAGGGTGGGAGGGGGATTTTGTATCATAGTATCATGTTCAGGTGTTTGGGTCTACCAGGGCAAGCATAACAGTATCCTGTTCAGTGTCTGTGTGTACCAGGGCATGCATCATTAGTACTTTGTTCAGGTGTCTGAGTCGACTAGGACATGTATCAGAGTACCGTGTTCATGTGTTTGGGTCTACTACATGAGTTTTGTGTAAATAGCAAGAGACCACAAACCCCCATTTTGCCATCTTGTTGCGGTATTCCTGACATTCTGGTGACGAGTGAACGTGAACCCATCTCGCTTGGTTGTAGTGGAACATGAACCCAGGTTGATTGGTGTCATAGAAAAGCACATGTTCACCTTAATAGATTATGTTGGAATATGAAATAGATAATTAAGCATCACGAGTGCTGCCGAGGTCCGAAAGAGGAGCAAATAATAGCAACAATGTTACCTGCCATGCATGTCGAATGAGATGTTGACAAAAGAGAATATGTAGAGTGACTGTCCCTTCACAAAGCGATCGAGACGCAATGCTGAAGACGGATGTATTGGGCCGAAATATGACGATACCGCGGCCAAGCTATAAACTATGACATATGGCATTTCGTTCTCTGGACTAAATCCTGCTAATCTGCAGGAACGAGGAAGAAGAAAAAGATAATGTAATTATTTTATTCCGTTCAGTTTGCTTTCCTCCTCCATTTCTGTAAAAACGGTGAGAGAGCCTAATTTTTTTCATAAATTTAAATTTTAAACGTGAAGTCTCTTAATTCAGAAATTTAAACGGGTATCTCCTAATTCCAGACAGGGAGAGGAAGGGATTACAAAGTGGTAAAAATAAATTGACATACTTTATATGCAACTAAAAACAAATACTAAAATAAAGTTATAAAGTTATTTTGTGTGTTTAATAAACGCCTCCCATACCAAAAAGGTATATACGGCCTGTGAACAACTTAACATGCAACTGTAAAGAAGAATGTTTGAGAGATGTTTACTGGAAGAGTAGACTCTATACAGTCATATCAACTACTAGAAGTATAATGTAGTTTGTTTGTCTAGGTAACTGGTAAGACCCGCAGACTATATGAGGAGTGAAAATGTGGACGAGATTCTAATCGCCAGTCATAATTTCTAAGAAATTCAAGTTGGGTATCACGAGTGTAAATGTGAAAGGGATTGTTATCTCTAGTCTCAACATCGAGGAAACTAGAGTTGGATATCACGAGTATAAATGTTAATTAATTATAAATGAAGCTGGTGGGTGATATAGTTATCAAACTATATGAAAGTCTAGACCATGATGGATGTTGTAAAAGATATATATATATATATATATATATATATATATATATATATATATATATATATATATATATATATATATATATATATATATATATATATATATATATATATATAATGCAAGTGTGACGAACAAGACTTAGATGAAGAAGTTGGCCATGGGATATCAAAGGCAATATGAAAATGATGTTCGCAGACATGGGAAAATAACCTCAAGTATAGAAGTATTGCGAAGCTTTGATGACTGCTACTTCCTGTCCATGATATGCTACCTGATGATAAATGATAATGACGTGAGAAGATAACATAAATAACGTTTGAATCAAGAATTGATATGTGCAACAAAACAACCATATCTCAACCGATTTTTTATTTCTTTTCTTCTTATATTAATTCGCCATATGGTTTACATATTGACTGTAGTGTCCCATTCATTCAATAGATAGATTATTCTGGATAAATCTGATTAAAACTGACATTTAATGTAAGTTCAATGGGGAGAGAAAGGGGAGATGGAGTAAAAGTGGATGATAGGGAAGCGGAGGTGATAGAGACGCCAGTGGGAGAAAAGTGGCATGGGAGAGAGTAGGAAAGAAATGGAGAGGGAGGGGGTATAAGGGGATGGGAGGGAAAGAGATGTAGAAAGCGGGAGTGGAAAGGAATGGGAAGGATGAAAGAATGAGAGGCAGTGCGAGTATGGGGAAGGGAGAAAGGAGAGGGGGTGTGAGATAGGATAGGAAGGAGAATGGGGAATGGAGGGAGGGCATATGGGAAAGAGATAGCCGTGATAGCGGAATGCGAGATGGAGGACCGAGGGAGATGAATCGTTGATAAATATGAGATGTTAAAGTTTGCGGTTGGTGTATAGGATCCGATTTTTAGCGCCTGGAATGGAGACAAAATGCTTTTGTAGTATCTTAGAGCTCCGAGTTGTTTTTAGTATCTTAGAGTTCCGAGTTGTTTTTAGTCACTTAAGAGTTCCGAGTTGTTTTTAGTCACTTAAGAGTTCCGAGTTGTTTTTAGTCACTTAAGAGCTCCGAGTTGTTTTTAGTATCTTAGAGTTCCGAGTTGTTTTTAGTCACTTAAGAGTTCCGAGTTGTTTTTAATATCTTAGAGTTCCGAGTTGTTTTTAGTATCTTAGAGTTCCGAGTTGTTTTTAGTCACTTAAGAGCTCCGAGTTGTTTTTAGTATCTTAGAGTTCCGAGTTGTTTTTAGTCACTTAAGAGTTCCGAGTTGTTTTTAATATCTTAGAGTTCCGAGTTGTTTTTAGTCACTTAAGAGCTCCGAGTTGTTTTTAGTATCTTAGAGTTCCGAGTTGTTTTTAGTCACTTAAGAGTTCCGAGTTGTTTTTAATATCTTAGAGTTCCGAGTTGTTTTTAGTCACTTAAGAGCTCCGAGTTGTGTTTAGTATCTTAGAGTTCCGAGATGTTTTAGTCACTTAAGAGTTCCGAGGTATTTTCAGCTTGTTACCAGTTATAATACTTGCAGCTTGTTACCTGTGAATATAGTAATATCAGCTTGTTATCTGTGGATATAGTAATATCAATTTGTTACCTGTGAATATAGTAATATCAGCTTGTTACCTGTGGATATAGTAATATCAATTTGTTACCTGTGAATATAGTAATATCAGCTTGTTACCTGTGAATATAGTAATATCAGCTTGTTACCTGTGGATATAGTAATATCAATTTGTTGCTAGTGAATATAGTACTATCAGATTGTTGCTAGTGATAGTACTTGCAGCTTGTTACCAGTGCCAGTGAATGTAGTACTTTCTGCTTGAATATTCAAGTTCAGCTGTCGTGTAATATTTGTTTCACTCGTGTTATAGCAAAACTTTTTATTTTCTGAGATTTATAATCAACATGAGACAACGTAATTTGCATTTGTATATTTTCACCTACTTTCTATGGTGAGAAAACTTTCCAAGAAGCTCGCTATCCTAGCACATGTTCCTCCAGAATAATTCCATGAGCTGCTTCCAAATAGCGTCACTTAGCGTTGCCGATGCGAGTGTCATTGCTCAGCTTGTGCATACTTTGTCATCAGCAAATACGAACACTGGAAAAGTCCAATCAGCTAAGATAATTGACTCTGTTTTGAATCTAAAAGCAGGACCATTTAGAAGAAGGACTTGATCCAAGTAATAGTGAATACAGATATGTCAATTAATTGTTGAATTACTACTATAAGAATTTATGCCTAAATCTATCTTTCAATTAATTTTTATTTTTATTTTATCAATCTCTTAATCGTTAGGAGGCATGTTATTATGACCTTGTTCCTTCTTTCACGCGGTTATGTGCAGGTTCGCGTGCTTAGGTAGAATTAGTTGTAAAACTAAGTAATCACTGCTAAGGTAGAATTGATTGTAGAATTAAGCAGTCCTTGTTTATGTAGAATTATTTGTAAAATTAAGCAATAATTGCTTAGGTAGAGTTTGCTTAGAATTAAGCAATTACTGCTTAGATAAGTTAGTTGTAGAATTAAGCAATCATGCTTAGGTAGAATTATTTGTAGAATGAAGCTTTCAATGCTTATGCAGACTTAAGTTAGAAGGGAGTAATCACTGTTAGATAGAGTTACTTGTAGAGTGAAGCAATCACTGCTGTTGTGCATTGATATTTGATTTACGTTTGTGTTATTTGTTTTGTATTGTATCGCTCAGTATTTTAAGTGTTTCTGCATCTTTGCTCAATTATGACTTTATTGTGCTTCGGTCATCAGCAGCAATTTTCCAACCATTATGACCAATAGAACAGGACTTTCATTGAGACCCAATAATTTCTTGGCATCTTAGAAGTGGTCAATCTCTAACTCTTTTCCATTAAAAAAATGTTATAATCGCCTAAAACTATAATCTACAAGTTGAAAATGATTTTCACTTGTGAGAAATGTTTTAGTAATATTGTTGATTGCTTCACAGTTACCTGGACAGCCAACTCCAACCCTACCCTCTTTAGTCGCCTCTTACGATATGCATGGAAGGTAAACAGCGTGGTATTTGTTTATTATATTGCTGACCTTGACAACGAACGGGCGTGGCATTTATCAGACCTGTAGATAAGATGGATTCAACTCTTCCGCTTTCCCTCCGAATCTTACTCTTATGAAAACTTACTTTTATGAATTATTACTTCTAACACTATGAACTTAGACAAAAGTATTGTAAATCACCCCCCCCCCTTTTTTTTTTCTTTAACGATGATCTGCAAAAACGTCTTCAAAAACCGAATTACCAGGGGAATTGCATTAAAGATTGGGCGAATTATCTTTTTAGGTAACCCCTACGATCTATACGATTTTAGTGCATCCAGGTAATTTACAGAAAGAAAGTTGAAACATATTTTGCTTTTTAACTGCATATTGAGCATAAGTATCAGATTTGTTTTAAATAAATGCATTCAACAGTCAATACAGTTGATTATTAAGGTACAGTATAAATCCGATTAATGTAATACCAACTAACTGAATCTTAATTATAAGAATCGAATTTGGGTGAATTAATTTAAGAGCAAGAGTGTTAGCGGACGCGATAGAAAAGTTCGGGGCAGTGGGCACGTACCGTTACTATAGTATGTAACTGGAGTTATTAACAGTAGCGATGTAATGAGTCATTGCCGTCTTCTGCTGTGCAGATAGCCATTATTTTTGTCAGTTTGATTTGGGTTCTATTCAGTTTGCACTGTTTGCTCTATTCAGTTTGCACTGTTTGCTCTATTCAGTTTGCACTATGTTTACTGTTTAGTGTTAGTTTTTGTGGGTTTTTTTCATTGCTGGATTAAGCGCAACGAGTACAAACCGTAAACGTGTTATTTTGTCACTTAGTGATAAAGTGGAAATTATTAATCAGTTAAATAAATGTGTGCATGGAAAGCAGTAACAGAGAGGTTTGGTGTGGGAGAGGCTACGATTTATGATATTAAAAATAACAGTGAAAATGTGTACGTCGTCTTGTTTATAATGTGGTTATTTTCTGAGAATACTTGGGGTTATCAGTTGAAGCTACGGAGTTACGTGCTATTAATGATACTCTCGGCACTCTTCGTGCCGCTTCGGTTAGGGGGACTGAATATATATAATTATCCGAATACAATTAGGCCAATCCTCTACTCCTTTTCAACCTTGAAACAGGGTTTTCATACACAACCCTTTCAACCGTTCCTAACCCTAAAATCGTGGATAGTAACACTATCTATTTCGGTTTGTACTACATACAAAGTTTCATACAAAGTTTGAATTGTAAAGGGAAGTCACGATTATTGGTGGTCTCGAACACGTCTTAGGTCCCTTGGCGCACGCAGTACATGTCACTACGAGAGTACCATCGTGCTCGCTAGCACTGGATTGAGAACCACTACTGTAACTGATACACAATGTTCTGACATAGTTCATGACAATATTTAGAGTGATGGATATTCCGCTGAGGTATGTATCTGTTCCGTCTCATGTCAATTGTGCCAGATAATCAAACATGTTTAGAAATTTATAAGCTTGTAATATAATGTTTTTGTTCGTGCAAAATATTTTTAGCAATCCATTTTTTTTAATTTTTTTTTTTTACAAATATAAGACCGTCACACACAGGCGCAAAATTAAACATTGCATCAGCAACTCTTACCTGGCTATTTTTTTGTGCGCTGTTGATGAGGTCTTCAATCGTAACAAAGAGATTAGAAAAAACATGACTGTTAGTGGAAGCGTAAATTATTTTATCATGGTCCATACAAATTGACTTGCTTCATTATATGTGTTGTTGCACTTGGCAACAGCTATATTGTTGTTGTTGTTACTATGGTCTACGTTGTCGTCGTTGTTATTATTATTATTATTATTATTATTATTATTATTATTATTATTGATGTTGCTTCTGCTGTTCTCGTCTTAGTCATCGTCGACACCGCTTTTGTTGTTCCTGTTGTTGTATTACTCTTGTTAATGCTGCTATTGTTGTTAATATTGTTGCTATTGGTGCAGTTGCTGATGTTGTTATTACTATTGCCGTTGTTATTGTTACTATTTTTGTTGTTATAGCTGTTGTTGTTTTAGTTTCTGTTCACGTTATTATTATTGGTTTATGCTGCTGTTGTTTTAACTCTTGGATACCTAACTTCACCGTTTATTGTTTGACACTCACAACAAAACAGCGACTGACACCAATACCAGGTTGAACACAAACAACAAATTCCTATCACAATTATTTAAACGTACCTATTGACTTTATTTACACAAGCAATTATTCCCGTTCCCCATAAATAAAATCATCAAGGAAATGTTCCATCACCCACTTCTCTGAAAGATGAATACAGTTCACTGGTGTCACAGATCAGCCAGTTCCGGCTTGCCACATCCTGTAACAAATAAGCCGGATCCGATACAACAGTTCATAACTCCAGCATTGGCCAGTAGTGTACTCATTTAGAACTCACCCTGTAGTGATTCTCTCACTTAATGTCACGTTGATGTATCCTGGTAGATTTGCAATGTTGATTTGAAACGGCAATCCTATGTTATCCTTCGGGGAAAAAATTATTACAATAGAGTTCAATTAGATGGCATTAACTTAGATGTCATTAATTGTCATGACATTCAATTTAATGACATCATACGTGACCGAATAATATACAGAAGACCTGTTCGCTGAATTATACTTGGAGTCGCTTGCCAGAAATAGTCAAGACTAACCAATAGATTTCATGGAATGGGCCCCTCTAGGTATGTTGTGATATCCTGCATAATATCCTGATCGTGCTCGTAGTGTAAATGAATATCAAGGTATTGTATATCTTGTCAGGTAATTTAGTTAGATACAAGTAATTTAAATTATGAATCACCTTCGTAGCAAATGATGTTGTCACATGGGGATTGCCTGCCTAGCTAATGGTTGACGAGAACATGTTGGGATTGCCTGCCTAGCTAAGGGTTGACGAGAACATGTTGGGATTGCCTGCCTAGCTAATGGTTGACGAGAACATGTTGGGATTGCCTGCCTAGCTAAGGGTTGACGAGAACATATTGGGATTGCCTGCCTAGCTAATGGTTGACGAGAACATGTTGGGATTGCCTACCTAGCTAATGGTTGACGAGAACATGTTGGGATTGCCTGCCTAGCTAATGGTTGACGAGAACATGTTGGGATTGCCTGCCTAGCTAATGGTTGACGAGAACATGTTGGGATTGCCTGCCTAGCTAATGGTTGACGGGAACATGTTTGACTGTCATCTACAACACTTTAATAATAATAAAGCCCCTATCTCGTCCTGGTCTTACAGGTGGCACATTTAAAATATCAGCACAAAAATAGACACAATCTAATTTAAATCGATACTCTAATGGTATTATATCAGTGTTCGGAATTTTACTCGGTGGCCCCAACTCCTTCTCCAAAACTTCCCTTATCACCAAGCAGAAATAAAATAACTGTCATATTTTAACGCCATTTTATTATCAGCACTTACTCATTATCTGTAACACTATTCCTTGACCTTCCTCTAATATAGGCCTTGACTTAGTGCATGTTTCCTGGTGATACGATGATCCGCGGAAGTACATCTTCGTAAGTCACTAGTAACTCGAAATTTGAATCACCAGTGTCAGCGGACGATTGACTGAGAACAAAACACTACCTCGGCTACCGTTGCTATAAATCAAGCTACAATACATTAATATATGGTTTGTCTGGTTATTTAGACACTGCGTTACGATGTCAATTGTCAATTTAGGATAGATATATATATATATACACCCTGTTTATCAAGTCACAGTATGTCAACTTACTTTCGAAACATCAAGTTACAGCACAACATGTTACGATACAACAAGCTGCACATCATCAGTCGACAGTACATCAAATTGCAACATGTAAAGTGACAGTCCATAACATACGTTCCATCAACTTGCGATGCATCATGTTCTTCGTTTTACTCTGCATCCAGTAACATTACATTAAGTTACCGTACATTAAATTACAATACAGCAATTTAAGTACACCCAGATATAATACATCAACAGTGCATTCACACGTTACACATTAAGTAATAGTACCTCAAGTAACATTACGTTAAGTTACATTTCATCAACTTACAAAACATCAAATTGTCTCACTTCGTGTTACCACAAATCGAAGCATATCTGAACATATTTTATGACAGACGAGAAATTCCAGAAGTCAGACCATTTCTTGTATTGATTAAGACCAGAGACTGAATAGAAATAAGATGTGAACAGTGCATGAATATAGTCATGGGAAAGAATCGCTATAAAAAGCCCCTAATGAGACGAGACGGAAAGAGAGCAAGTAATGTTATATGAAGTATGGTCAAAGTTCCTATTTATTATGGGCTTAAGTGCCTCTGGTATGAAGCAAGGATAGCCCTAAAAGGGAAATAAAAGAATGGATAAAAAAAATTATACCATCAGCAGAGTGATTCAATGTGGAATGAGGAAAAATCACATTTAACACTGTATCTCACAATAATGCATAAAATGGCAATACTTTTCTTTCTGTGATCGCTCTATCATAGCCACTTTAATTTATCTTTAGGTATTAGGTACTAGATATGTTGATTAACCTCTTCGCACACCGGATTCGTCCATAGGTGCTCAGATTTCTTCTTCAGTAAATCTCTCAATGTATAACGGCTGATGGTTCCGATTCTATGTTTATTCACCGCTCTTATTGGAAATCTTTATCAAGTGTTCTCTACGCCACGCTCATCCTCGAGTTTTCGTTGTGATGACCGCATTTTAGCTCTCTCTAATAACTCCACCCATCCCCTATGTATATCACCTGTTTCGACTTCCTGAATCATATTTTTTGAGGCACTGAGTATACACGCATGGGAATAGGCTTGCGATTCCAGCCAGCTAAGTGCCTGTTTTACGGCAAATACTTTTTTTGTTATACTGCTTTTTGTTGCGGTAAAGTCTCTTTTGACTTCGTGTACTCTTCTTTCTTATCATCTGGCAGTAAAGACCCATGCGCATCGGTGGACGACCAACCCGTCCGTGTAAATCGCAAGTGTCATCGGCATGTTCAGAGATGAGTGCCTTGACCTCAGCATCCACACTCACGGGGCTGTGTTCACTGCACTCTCTGTTGAGTGTAATGACCGTCTTGGCTACGGTCTTGAAAGACCGTAGGAATAGGTATCCATACCTCGCCAGGATGTATGCCTTCTGGGGAGCAAATCTGTTTAACGGTATACTCGGCAGTACACATCCACGATTTTCACTCTTGAGCCTGCTTTCCTTCACACGAGGAAGTTCACTGTGTAGTGGGTGATATATGTCAGAACTCACTCTGATGTGTGCACGGGCATGCCACATATCAATTCTGTGAGATATGCTCGGAAAATCAAGGAGACATTTCAAACTCACAGTGCATTTAAGGCTTTTTATTATGTCGGTGGTCACGACTGGTCCTATTTTTAATTTATTAGTCGCTTTATGTATTCTGTCTCACTCGTGGCGCCTGTGTGTTCCCGGAGTCCGAAAGGAGAGCACAGAATAGCGTAATTCAGTGTTACCTGAATGACATGCCCTAAGAGGAGCCTAAGAAGGTTTCAATCCCAGTCGGCTGTCCCATGCGATAGGGGATTGAAGAGACTCAGAACCCATTTTGAAGTTGGATGTGTCAGACCGAAACTGCATATATTTCACCAATGCTACAAATCATGACACACCACATTCCAATCTCTGGACTATATTCTGCTAGTGTGTATGAGCTTGAGAGCGAAAGTAGAATAAAAACTTTACACAAATGTATCCCGACATTGGAAAACATCGATCACAGGACAGCCACCTGGTATGATCAGTTGTCAGGCCCAAATAACACGTAGTAGGCTGTGAACAAAAATAGCGTGAAACAATGCATGATTCATTGTTTATTAACAAAAATTGAGTAAGAATTTCACGTGGCTGACTAGGAAAGTAATTGTACCAACGAGTTTAAACGCAATTTGAAAAAAAACCACCGGAATATTGGTCAAATCTGGCCTTCTAATATTATTTTTGTTTTGCATATTAACAAGGAAAATGTAAAGAAAATTGCTGCATACAGTGGTCCCTTAACCAACAATATATACATTAACACTCTAACACAGTCAATCTGTACCGAACAGTGTTAAACGATGATATATTATTACCTTTTTTTCTTTTGAAAACGCGCACAAAATGAATAAATGTTAGGGGAGACGCTGTCATGTACATATTTTGAGGATTAATATGTGAGCCACAAATGTTTTAACTGTGATCAGACCACAAGTTATTATTTTTATTTTACACACGCAGCAGTAAAGGATCCGACTAAATTTGAAACTTCAAGATCAAAAGGAATATTGCTATGTCTTTCTACTGGTTGCTATGACTCCCATCCCTTTGGAACAACCTTGAACTTGACTTGCAGACTCAAAAATAAGGATTCCCACTATGATTTAAAATATAGTCTAATTGTATCTAATTATAGGTTATCATCATCAGGTTATGCTGACTTCCTAATCTTTATTACGTGTAAAAATCATTTGATTAACGTAATATTATATATCGCAAGGTCATTTTTGTCGCAAATACATTTTTATCGAAACGTCGAAGTTATGTATAGTTCAATGAAAAACTATTTAACCCTTTTTATATTTTGTGTTAACATTTCTTTACCATAAAATCCCCGTGTTACCGCAGCCTCCCACGAGCTCAATTTTTAACACACTTTAGACAAGACACATGTCAATAGGAGAACAATCAATCAAGTGTCATGACGACTGGCGTGGTCAATCATGTGTATGCACAACTCTGTCTCATATATTGTTAATAAGTTCAGTAGGTGTCATTCATTCTCTCGTGCCACAATAACAATCCATCCAGCAATTTCTCTCTTTACATTGCTCTCTCTCTGTCTCTCTCTCTCTGTCTCTCTCTCTGTCTCTCTCTCTCTCTCTTTTCTCCCATTGATCTTTATTGTGATAACAAAATGTTCAAGCTTTACTTTTATCATCACATTCCCTACACATCTAGACTATCTGCTTCACATTTTCGCTATAATTTGTCCAGAAATGTTGGGTCTTCTGCATTTCTTTTTGGCTGTCCATGGACTTTGCATCATTCTTCTCAAAACACACAGTGCAGTTGGCTAAAGCTCGGCTTGAGTTCATTTGTTTACAGTCCATGCTTCATGTCCATACAGAAGAATTGGCTCGATATACCATGCTAAGTCTCAAAATGACACATGTATTGATAGTACTTACATAAAACACAAATACAATGTATATTTGCTTTACATGAACGCACATACTATCCGACTATATGGTACAGGTATACAAAATTAAAAGCAAGATAATTTCAATATTTCATTGTCTTTTTCAAGAAATCACATCAATTTTCTTAATACTTTATTGCACAGAATGTTACTCATTTTTTGACATGCTAATTTGGCATGTGTCATCCTGCTCGTTATCTCATTGGATAACCGGTCATCTGACATTTAAATGGCACAAAGATGCTTGATTTTATCCACTTTATTTTATGTTGTGTCATTGATTATAATACCTGCAACATGCAAGTTATACTAAACAAAAACTCTTGGATACTAATATACTTTGAACAATATAAACAAAGATTCTTAAAAGAATTTGAAAAGCTATCAATAACTACCATGTCAATTGAAGAATAATGGAAAATATTCCAGAAAACCGTTGTGTAAATATAGGGAGAAACTTGTGGATACATGAAACATAAAGGTATAAAAAAAAAAAGAAAGTAACACCATGGTAGAAGGAGGAAGCCAAAGGCGCCATAAGAGAAACAAAAAAATAAAAAAAGGATGCAAGCAAAGTGCAAGAAGATTATATCGAATTCAGGTCAGCTAAATTAATAACAAAGAAAATCATTAAATTGCTAAAACTTAAGCTTGACAATAATATGGCGAATCATTAAGTACAGATTACAAAAATAGCAGCAACGAAATTCTACACGCAAATTAAGAATATGAGAAACACGGAATATAAAGTTGAGCCAACCGAAATAATACATGATGAAAATTGAAAGACAGTCAATGGCCAGATACGCATCGTGGAAAGGTGGTAACAGTGTTTTAACGAATTACTTATTCTAAAAGATGGAGGGTACGACAACATATAAAAAAATATAACGGAAGAGTTAGAACCAACATATTGCTAGCAGAAATAGAAAAAGCCATAAAAACGGATTAATTAAACAAAGCCCCCATGGCACGATAACATAAAAGTCTAATTAATCAAAGAAGCGGTAGATAAGAATGGAAATACGCTGTAATAATACCCATCTGGAAGAAAGAAGGCAGCAAAAGAGATTGTAAAAATTACAAAGGTATTTCACTTCTAACAACAGAATTCTAGAAAGAAGAGTACGAGTATTCATAGAACCACAGCTTAGCAATACTCAAATGGGATTCCGTAAGAACAAAAGTTATACATATGCCATTTTTACACTCACAACTAGCAGAAAAAATAACTGAAAACAAAGAATTGTATATCGCGTTTGTCGACCAAAAAAAACTTTCAACATAATAGACAGGCAACAACTTTGGAAAATGCTATCAAAATATGGGGTTTCACAACATCTAATCATCTTGTGTAGAAGCAGTTATACATTCAGTCAATGTGCAGTAAGAACGAGTGTTGGGCTTTCAGATAAATTTCACATACACTCTGGCGTGCGACAAGGATGTGTTCTATCTCCCTTGTTATCACATATATTGATTGCATATGTAAAATTGCCAACACTATTGAAGAAGGCAACCTAAACTACCCCTTGAGCGAACTTCTTTTTTGAAGAAGATCAGCAACAAAATAACAACAAAGGAACAATGATAACAACATATAAGTAGACTCCACACAATATGTGGGGACATCTACATGAAGATATGAAGATTAACACAGAAAAAACTGAGGTAATATCAATCACAAAAACATACAGAAACCCCCATATTCTAATCGATGATCAAAAATTAAACAGGTGAAGAAAATATAGGAATTCAAATCAAGATCTTGGAAGCATCGTATCATCGAATTTGAAAAACACTAAACAAATCCAACATAGATGGAAAATAGCATACCGGGTCTTGGGGCAAATATCTCCTATTTTCAAAAACAAATATGTGAACATGAACACCAAAACTGCACTATATAAAACGAGTCATACCATCACTATGCTACCAATGTAAAACGTGGACACTAACAACAGAATCCAAAAGAAAGTTTTCTACAATAGAAATTATCTGTCTACGCAGAACTCTCGGAGGATAAGAAACATAATCAGGAGCAAAAATATCAGAAGACTAACAAACAGAATACCACATCTGGATTACATCAAAAGATAACAGATTAAGTGGTTTTCGCATGCTTCCAGACTACAGTCAGACTGCGCCCCTCAAAAAGTATTACTTGGGGGATACAGAGCAAGGGGCAGACCTTGCAAACGATGGATTACAGAAATAAAAGAGTCAACGAAAACAAACATATATGAAGCACCCAAAATTCCATCTCCAGAGAACTCTTCTACGTCTGACGCTCCAAGGCATAAAGAAACACGAAAAGAATATCAAAAATCGAAAACTATAAATGAAAAAGAAAGAAAGACAGAAAGAAAGAAAGAATATATTAATACTGCATCTTGACGGTGTATATTTCTTTGAAACAACCATTACTTCGGTTTTTTTTCTTGTGTAGAGTGAGGTTGTTTGTTTTTTTTTTGTTTTTTTTTTACTACAAGGGTGACACACAAAAAACGGTCATCACCAAAAAACGAATAACTTCCAAAGTTTTATTTAGATCCACAGAAAACCTTAGCTACATTAGGTCTAGCCTGTGTATCAGACATCTTCAAAGTTTCAAGTCTGTACAACAAAAACTCGTTGTTTCACTGGCGCTCCAAAATGTTCTCTGAAATGAACAAAATCACTGGCACATGATCACTCGCTTCCTCATGTTTTCAGGTGTAAGCTTGCATTTAATCTGTATCTTGTAAGGATACAGGTGAAGATCTGCGTTCAAAAGTCTCCGCACGGACTCCCGATTGATTCCAAGCTCCTGACTTTGCCGTCGCACAGACTTGCTTGGGCTGTGGACAACAAAGTCTCTGACTGCAGCAATGTAGTATGTTGTCCTTGATGATTTCGGTCGTCCAGCGTGTGATTATATGCACAGTCCCATGGGTTCTGAACTTGTTGACCCATCTGTAGATCATTGAGTCGACATAAAATTCTCGAAATCTGAACCGTTCTTTGAATTGCATTTGAGCTGCGTGGATAGACTTCAATCGAAAATATGCCTCAATTATAAATGTCTTTTCCTCAGTAGTCCATGGCATCTCGAAGGTCGAATTTGGTAGACTCTTAAAACATCAATTTTTCTTGATAAATCTGAAAAATAAAAGGAATTTATTATTTATTTCAAAAGTTATTCAAGTTTAGATGATGATTGTTTTTTGTGTCACCCTATACCATGCCTAACAGGGCTTGAAGTTCTTGTTGGTTCCCTGCATTCAACATTGTATCATCATCATTTCTCATGATATATTCAGATTGCAACCTCCAACTGCTATTCCTGGCATGTTTTGTATATTTTACAGAATGTCTTCTGTATACAGGAAGAAAAGATCTGGTGATATTGCATATCCTTGTCTGGCGCCCATTTCTATTGTTCGGAATTCTCCTACACTACTTTCAACCCTCTTCGCAGCGTTTTTTTCCAGTACATATTTATTAATATCGTTAGATATTTCCTATCAACATTGAGTTGTTTTAACATTTGTATCATTTCTGAATGAATCACCCTGTCAAATGTTTTATTGTAATCTATGAAGCAGGATATAGCAAGGTTTGTATAAATATGGAATATTTTATCTCCTCTTTCGTTTTAGTGGAAATAGCAAGGTTGTTCTGAATTGATGCATGTTGATCGATAATTTTGTTTGTCGTAGTTCACATTTGTTTCAGTTTTTCACTCAAGTTTTTTTTTTTAAGTTTCTGTAATCATGCTGCGATGTATTTCAATTCTGCACTAGTTTTATTTAGTTTGATTGTTTATCTAGACACTGTTTACTAATGTGAAACAAATGGGCTGAAACGTAGTGTGCCCTCATTAATAAATCACAAACGGAAAGCTATTTTAGAATGAAATTTTTTTTAACAAGCTAAGAAACAACCTACAGTTGAATACAAGATCTTACATACCCAATCTCATTGGAAACTAAAGGCGACCAGACTGTTGTTGGTACAAAACAAATATATGTCTACCATCGTATTCCACATTATGCATTAATGGCGTGGGAGCGGGAAACTTTACTTTTATTTTACTATTTATATTCGTAGATTTTTTTCTAAGGATAAACCGCACTGTAGTACAAGAATATAAAACAAAGACATCAGTCTAAACAAGAAGAACACAGAAGTGATGGTTGACTCACAGATTTATACACACCACCAAGATACAGTATTAATATCAACGATGCAGAATTAAATCGAATGGATAAAGCCAAGTGTGCCTTCCCACCATCAAATGCTCGGCGCTCCAATGAGATGAGAGCAGGAAAGCTCAACAAAATCAACATTTCAAAAATTATAAACATTCTATGCAATTAAGTATTAGCAATCATCACCATCAAGTGCCGTGTCGAATGGCGTTGGCAATCATATCTCTCCATGTACATCGATCTGCATATATGTCATCATCTCTGTTGGTGTCGTCAATCGAAGTCATATAGTTAAACTGTCAAATATCTTTTCTCTGGGTCTTCCCCTATATCTTTTTCCTTATATCTTTCCTGTTGTCACTATATTCTAAAGTGTCTCTTCTTTTAGCATATACTAGTAATGAATACATGAATTCAACTGCTACGATATTATTTTCAACCAATTCTTCTTTATAGATGTGAAGCATGGACAGTAAATAACGGAAACTGTGATCTAAAGCAATTGAGATGTGGGTTTGATAAGAATGGTGCAAATCCCATGGACAGCCAAGAAGCTAATGTAAAACTCCTCATAGATGATGGAGTAGAAAGACAATTGTTATCCAAACATTAGAAGCAGACAGTCAAGATTTTTAGGACATATGAATAGTGAAGCACAATTTCAACATTTAGTAACCACCGGAAGGATCAAGGGGGGGGGCGGAGAAAGAGGAAGACAAAGAGATAAATTGCGGGATATATTGTCACTGTGGCAAGAAAGAATGTCACTAAATGAACTACATTATTAAAAACACAAGAGACGGAAAGTTATGGAGAAACATGGTCTCCTACGCCACTCGTCATGACTATCCATTGATTGAAAGCTACAGCAGTTTACTCACCCCTGACAGTCTACAATATACGACGTACTGGCTAATGGTAAATCAAGCCTTCTTAGTGACTCATGTCGATTTTCTTGTGATTTTCATTGTGACTGTGATTATACTTTCTGTCACAAACAAAAAAAAATCAATGAAATAATCAAATGATTCACTTTAGAAGGCTTAATTTCCTGTTAGACAATAGGTCTTACACTGTCATGACTCATCCCATCAATAAAGAATTATGGCGGTTTCTGCAGGATACTTGACATCCTGGTATTCTTCACTTCATTATCCGTCATAACATTAATGTCCTTAAAATCTATATTTCTTCTTCTTCAGTGTTCATTCTCAAACTCCCACTGGATCTCTCTTGTAGCAGAACAATGGTCCTACTAGATTTCCAGTAGGTTGTAGTCCAGAAAATGGAAATGCATTGTATCACCGTTTTATTGGCACCAATGGTCCGACACATCCGTCTTCGGTGGAAAAAAACTATATTTAAATAGAGGGGAACTAAAATTCACAGAGCGTCAAATCAGGTGAACATGAAAGGTGTGGTATGAGCTCACATCTCAAGCTCAGAAGAATATGATATCTGTTCTCTGAGTTAGCACGCCACTCGCCTTGAACACAATTTAATTAATCCAGTTGATTGTTAAGTATGCCCTGCTTTCTTACAAGTCTATGTGGGTTGAGGTATGTTGCTGCATGATTCAATGCTCACTTTGAATCATCCGTCAACTTTCTGCTAATGTTTCTCATCAATAGGAGAAATTAGTCACGCCACTCAAAAGTTCATCTATAATTCTGTTTTGCCAGTATCCTATTCAGGGAGTATTACTGCTAATCTAAGTACTTGGGTTGCTGATTCGGCCATCCACCGACAAGTTGGTTGGTTTGAGACTGTTGTCTGTAAAGATATCTGTACATAGAGTAAACAAGTCTTCATTGGTATTTTTTTGTGTATTATTGTTGTGCTTCCGTCGGTCACTATTTATATCCTTGGAGTCGCATACCAAAAAAGCTACGGCCAACCAACAAACTTCTCCAAATATCAGTCTTTCAATTAATGCTTACTTTCTGTAAACAGGTCTTAACTGGTACCCGGTAATGGTTGGTAGCCGATACAGGGTTAATGTATCGACGAACAGCTTCATCACTATAAACTACTTGTAAACAACAATAAATGTCATTAGAGTTCACTCTTCAGTTGGTAAAGAATTGTAATTACTACAGCTTTGTTTTAAATGCGCTGTTATTGCTGCACTCCATGACATTGGCTGCCAACAATAAGCTAAGTGTAGGAGAGTCATCGAAATTCAGGTATGTTTGTAGTGTGAAAATTAGCTAACAGATAGCAGCAACGTCGAGATGTTTAGGGTACGTCCATTTATTACGTTAACAAATGGATGGAGGGTGTCTAAAACATTTTGACTGTTGTTAACGTATGGGAGAGGTGTTGACAAAAATTGACGTCAACAATACTAGGTTTTACACAATACGTAAATTGTTTTCCTCTAAAAATGTGAATCAAAGTATGTAGAATGTTGGGTTGTTATTATAATTTTTTGTTTTTTTCATTTTTTTAATAAAAGAATTTGATGGGGGGGGGGGGGGGATACTAACAATTATCGGACATAATTGATAATGATAATAACGTGGGTATTAAAGATAGCTCATAAAAACCGCCCCCACTGCACAAAGGAAGTAAGAGCTAATTGCTCGTAATTTATGGGGCTCCCAAACAAACAAACAAGCAAACGAGACATCAGTAATATCATCACTTCTTTATGCATGTGAACCATGGGCAGTATATGCCAGACACGCTAAAAGACTCAATAATTTTCACCACATCTGGATTAGTAAGATATTCAACATCTATTGGTGGTATAAAATATCCAACAGTGAAGGTACTGATAAAATCTAAGTCTGATGTTTGTTTGTTTATTTGCGAACCCCAGGAATTGCGAGAGATTAGCTCTTACTTCCTATGTACAGTTAGGTGGTTATTCTTATCTTATTTCATACCCAAGAGACTCCAGCTTTCGGCTTAGTGTAATGCCTTGAATTATCCTTCTTCTCAGCGGGGGTCTAGAATTGTATAGATGACATGCTACAAAGCTTCCATAAGAGAGCCTCAATGTAACGGAATATCATATATTAAGGTTTTCTGTTGCATGGGTGGTTTGTCTAGTGAGCGATTGGTGAGACCCACAGACGCAACTGCATGCGTATCTAAGTCTGTAAACATACACATGATGACGACGCAGACACCCTGGGCAGGCACATGATCCACATGAAAATTCATCGTCTACCAAAAAAGCTGTTACATGGAGGGCTTCAAACTGTCTCCAACACGGCCGGAGGGAAGAAGAAACGTCTTAAAGACACTCTTAAGACATCACTGACTCAATTCAGGACACAAACTCATGAGAGAATCTTGCACAAGACATAACCGACTGGCGTCGCAAAATCGGGAATGGTGCAGCAGCTGCAGAGAACCTCAGACATCAAGCTGCGCAACAAATACGCGCTAGAAGAAAGGCAAGAGCTGCTCAATGTACCACAGACTCCTCCTACACATGTCCAGAGTGTAGTAGATAATTGCAGGCAGGCATTGGATTCATTAATCGCAATCTGACAAACCGCAGACATCATCATTCCAGTTAACCTGATTGATCACAAACTTCGACCGATGAAAAACACATTATTATTATTATTATTATTAAATATATATATATATATATCCAAAATTGTTTATATATATATATATATATCAACATTTTTATGACCTGCTGACCCCCCCCCCCCCCTTCCCCAGCTGAATGCTAAAATAGTTCACTATCTCAGAGACTCTGGTTAACGTATATCTCATATAAATATCCCACTATCTTAGCCCCCCCCCTTTTCCCGGAATTCTGTATTAGAGGTCTCTTTCTTATTCTCTTTATGTCTCTATATTTGTATCTTTCTCTCTCTGTATCTCTCTGTATCTCTCTGTATCTCTCTCTCTCTATCCACTGTTCATATGTAGTTTTTATAAAGACTATATTTGTACAATCGATTTTTTGTATGAAATTGTATGGCGATGATCGAGAAGACAAATGTCACTGCGAGCGTATGAGATTAATATCACTGCAACTGTCAATAAATAAAGAGAACGTCAGTCAAGAAATTAAATGAACCAATCAATACATTCATTCTGCTTAAATCTATATATTCCTAAAGGGTTATCTAGTCTTGCCGATGTTATCTTTAGAAGTTACTGAACAAAGTCATTTCGGTGGTCGACGGGCAAATTGCTTGTGGTATGAACACGAACCATGCTCATTGTTCTGACGTCGTCTATTGTCTTTCGCCAGATTGTTGATGGCATTCACACTTGCCGTTAATCGTAGGGGTGGGAGCTTAGCTGTTGTTCCAAGGCCACATGTGTCGCCGAGGTTGCATTTAGTCCATGTTTGTTCAGGGTTATCTTGATGTTTTCTATCCACCGTTTTCTTGTTCCACATTTGGCCTTACGCCCGGATATTCTTGTATTATATGCTCTTATTGGTATTTGGTTTGGCTTCATTCTCATAATGTGACCGAACCATTTTACTTGCTGTCTCTCAATATGTTCAATACATGATATTATACCAACTCTTTTCCTAATTTCATCATTTCTTTTTTTATCTAATTTGGTAACCATTGCAGCTTTTCTCAGACACGTGACGATTGTTCACATATGATGATTTTTCTTTGCTGCAAAGCTGTTAAAGACCATGTTTGACATTGGTAGCACAGTGTTGGTATAAAAATTGTAGATATTCTTTGTCTTTTAATTTCCATCTTGATCTTTAGATGAAGAAGTAATGGTGAAAGTCGGTAAGTCACAGTGTTTGCTTTTTGAAGCACATTGTTTATATTTCTCTGTCTAGTCTTCCATCTTCGGAAAAAATGCTGCCTAGATATTTAAATTCTTTGGCTTGTTTCACTTTGGTGTTATCTATTGCTATATTCATTGGTGTTGAAGACTTACTCATTTTCATAACTTATGTTTTTTGTACATTAATTTTCATGTTGTACTTCTGACATGCTAACAACAATGCATTGATATGCTTTTGCAAAGTTCCTCATCTTTGTATATTAAACTTTGATCATCGGCAAATAATATTTCATTGATTTCATTATTAAGTTCCTCATCAGGTTTATTTGCAATATTTTCCTCTTTGTTGATGTGAGCTTCTTTTATTATTCTGTCAATGTATATGTTGAAAAGTAGGGATGAAAGTACGCATCCTTGTCTTACTCCAGATCTTATTTCAAAAGGTTCAGTTGTTCATTGTTCTGTTGTTCTTAAGGAACTTTGGCATTTTTGATATATCGCTTTTATATTATCTAACAGTTGTCCTCTGATGTTATACATTTCTATGGTTTCCCATAGAATGTTTCTATCTACTCTGTCGAATGCATTTTCCTGGTCTACAAATACTGTGTTTAAATCTTGATTGTATTCGATTGATTTTTCAATCAGTTTTCTCCGTGTGAAAAATGCGTCTTTACAGTTGCTCACCTTCTGATGCCAAATTGAGAGGGACTCAGCTGTGGTTCTGCAATGTATCACATTCTCTGTTCTATTATTTTTGCGTAGATTTTACCTGTGTGACTTAATAAGGAGATGTTAATAAGGAGATGCCTCTATATGATTTACACTCTCTCTTATTACCTTTGTTTTTCCATAGTGGAACAATTACTAATTTTTGCCAGTCGTCTGGTACTTTGACCTTGCTGTTGTGAATAGTCTGGCTAATCACTGGACCCATGTGTTTCAACACGCTTTTATATCTTTGCTTGGTATACCACCCTCTCCTGGTGATTTATTACTTGGCCTATGTTTTAAGGCTTCTTCTATTTCTCGATTTATTATATTTGGTTCTGTGGCTTCTATATCTTTTTGAGCGTTGGTGGGTCTATATTCTGTTATTTTTTTTGTTGTATAATTCCTGGAAGTATTATTTCCATCTTGCTTTCCTATTCATGCTTTTCACTAATGGTTTGCCATTTTTATCATTGATGAATGCTATGGGATTATAGCTCTTTTCTCTTACTCGCATAGATTTAATACTTTTGAACAATTCTCTTTGGATTGTTTTACATATGTCAGTTAAATGTTCTCCATACTTGTTCTATGAATTAACTTTTGCTTCTTTGATTACAATCTTGACATTCTTTCTAGCAAGTCGATGTTCTGACGTTACTATTGATTATGTCGATGAAGACTACTAGTGCAACTCAAGTGGAAAGCCTCTGTGTGTTATATAGAACATGCAGTTTTAACGAACATTTGGAAATCAGAAACAATAAATAAATATACCAAACTACAATGAAAAGCTGACATGGTTACTATTTATTATTAAATAATTAGATAAAAAATTAAATGAAGAAATTAGGAAAATAGTTGTTATAATATCATGTATTGAACATATTGAAAGACAGCAAGTAAAATAGTTAGTCATGTTATGAGAATGAACCCAAACCAAATACCAATAAGAGCATATAACGAAAGATTCTCTGGGCGTAAAGCCAAAGGTTAGACCAAGAAAACGGTTGATGGAAAACATCAAACACCTTGAACAAACATGAACTAAATACAACCACGGCGACACATCTGACATTGAAACGACAGCTTAAGCTCCCATCCCTACTCTTAACGAGAAGTGTGAATACGATCAAACATCATTCACCTGGGGACAGACAATAGACGTTAGACCAAACTCAACTGACTAATTTCAATGTAATATCTGCATTACCATATGGTCCCACAAGCTGGGCAGTAATAAATTCACTGAAGAAAAAGTTAACAGCAATATAAAATAAATGTCTTTGAAACCTCTTAAATATTGGCTGGAAATAATTCATATCATACTAGCAAATAAGAGAAGACACCAACTAGCAATAAGTTTCTACAACAAAAAAGAAGAGAACTTATATCAGGTATGTGCTTAAAATTCATGAAAATAGACTTCATTAAAAGCATTAAAATGGGTGCCAGAGAACACAATAAACTCGTTCGCAGAACAGCCATGAAATGGTATGACTAATGGGCTTATCACATATGCACGAACTATATACAGTAGCATCATGTCACTCAAACTGGAGAACACAAGTTTCTACACTATGTATCATTTTCATATGTTGAAGGTTGCTATATGTAGATGTGGGGGGGGGGGTGAGGGGAGTGCGCGTGTACAAATAAATGACTTATTGTAATCATGACGCAGCGGTAGGATTTAAGTGACATGGGTGGATCCCATGAGATAAAGAGTTAAATAGTGCAGAAGATCGGCTTCATTATATTCGAGTTTCCCATTCGTAGTTTGTACTTATTAACATAGAAACATTCCGTCTCATGATAGTATCTTTAAGAGCATATAGCTCCGAAACTCTTAAAATCTTCAGTAAATTCACAGAAATTAAATGTGTGAATATAACATCCAGAACAATAAATAAATTAACAGTAATTAATTAACAATATTCAAGACACAGATAATAAAATAACAGTACAAACTAACCAATAATCATTGAAGAACAAAAACTAAACAGTAACCAGTCAAAACTTTCATCAACACTTAGTATGCTCACAAATTCAATAATATAAAACGATAAACATCAAGTTAAATAACAAATTGCCAAATTAGGGAACACAGCAACGCTTTGGCAAACTGTTTTTATCAAAGAGCATTCAAACAGAGATATAAATTACAGTATAGCACAAAGAGCGATTTAAATACGTATAACAACAATCAACGAGGTAACCAAAATTGTGTTAGCGAATGATGATGATGATGTTCCTCTTTAGCAAGCGAAGATGTGCATGGCATGAAAAATATTAAATGTGATGAAGGGAAAAAAACCACATTAAAATTGGTAATTAACTAATTTGGTTTGTGAGTTCGTAGATGCCCGATGAGTCCGATTCGTGCACGGAAAATTCTATTGCAGGAGTGCTGAAGGATCTGGGTAGAAGAATTTTCGGATTTGTCCTTCCGCTTCTTGCGCTTGTGGATTGCCCGCAGTGTTCTTTCTTTTTCAAATTGCGTGATGCCAGGAGTGATCTGGGTGTGCCAGGCTGAGCGATCAAGTGCTGTAGTCTCCCAGGAGCTAGGATCGATGTTGCAGTACTTGAGAGAGCTTTTTAGGTTAGCGAATACACAAATAGAATGTAGTCGACAAAAGTGAACAGACTAACAAAACTTCATTTAATTAATTAATTAATATTTAGTCAAAAGAGTAACTAATATTGGGTAAAACATTTATAAACAGTCTGTACAACAAATTAAACAACTTACATTTAATACTAAAAGTATACACATTTTTTTCATAAAAAAATATAATTATCTATTCGCTAAACCCTTTGTTGCTTTTCAGCGTCAGGGCTAGGAGAGTTTTCTGGAGAGAAAATTAGAAATTGGAGATTCTAATTATACCTACTAGTTATTACTGAAGTCACAACTGTGAACAATGTCAAATAAAAATACCAGACGTGGAGCTATGATTTTACGCGCTTGAAACCTAGGGATCGATTTCTCTTCCCAGAAAAGGTAGGGACCAAAATTACAGCAAATTTCATTAGCGCAGAGAAGGTAAAGAAAAGGAAAATCTAATCGGTGTTTTTTTCTAGCAAGAAGGTACAGGACGTCGTAGCCAGTATAAGATTACAAAAAATGTAAAGAAATCCTTCCAGATAGGTTCTACCGGAGCAGAGTAAATAGAATCCCAGTGGGTGATCGCGAATCCACTGGCGATACTACGGATTACCAATCTAGCAAAACAAGATTTAGAAAGGGAGTTAACACGAAAGATATCTGAGTAGTTGGTAGTAATTAATTCCCCTTTCTGTGGGGTAAGACTCTTGTAATAATGGAGGAGAATCCACCTTGGTTGTATCCGGACGTATGTCCATCATTAAAATAGTAATGGTGGAATATCAGGTTATTATCCTACACGGAGTTAGTAGATATATTTTAATAAGACACGTTATGTTCATGAATATGAGTCCACTTTGAATATATCAGAACGTATTACTATTTATAATAGATAGGAGAGGTAGAGGTTCAGGTATTTCTGCCACGGTGACCTCCAAGTAAAGATGATTTTTTTAAAGGACGATCTCTCAACAGGAGAAGCGCGCGTACAAACATGTAGATTCGGAGGTGAGGGTGTAGGATTCAAACTACTTCCCTTTAAAATAAACACAGAATAGGCCTATGACATCTGGTAATATAAACTAATACAATGAGTGAACACACCACCGTCTCCACTATCTTTTTATCCCTCCCACCTTACCCTCTAAAAAGAGCTAAAAAATCACACCAAGAACGAAGTGTGTACCAGAGTGTCCTGGTACTTGGTTCTGTTTTTAGAAAGGCATAGAGAGTTTGTGAGGAGATAGATATGGTGCGCAGAAAAAGATGACGTCAGAAACGACGTCAGAAGGAAAAGGCAAGAAGACAGAGCAAGATGGCAGCCGAGAAACAAGAAAGGCCGTTATATTGACACACGATGAGAATGGCAAAGCTGGGTCACCCTTTGATCCTCTTCATTATGTCAGGAAACCACAAATCATCCTACGATTACTTAGTTTGATTTTTGCAATTGATGTGTTTGATTGTATCTCATCAGTCATGGCATGATCATAAGTGCATCATGAACAATGCTATCAATGCATGTGGCTATGGCACAGGCATTGGAGTTCTAGCATTTCTCATCTGTCTGGAGTTTTTAATTATTGATGCAATATTGTTTGAGAAATTGAGCGGCTGCAATATTTTATGATTAAATATGGTGTGAATTGTTACACGGCGTTACGGTATCATTTACAAGAAGATTATTATTGTTACACGGCGTTACGGTATCATTTACAAGAAGATTATTATTGTTACACGGCGTTATGGTCTCATTTACAAGATTGGGATCATAAACAAGTTTATTATTACTATTACAAGTGAACAACATTTTAATTCCGGCTCTGCGTGTTCATACTAAGGCTGGTACTATTATATAATATAACAGGAAGGTCATTCAGAAAATTATGTCTCATCCTTGGCTTACACAAAAGATATGTTTCATTTATCTATTATCTAACCATCTACTGTAAGGCGACAGAAATATGTAACACTGAATACCATATTGAGAATGTTAGGGCGACAGAAATAAAAAAAAAACTGAATACCATATTGAGAATCTATTGGATATAGGAATACGTAAAACTATGCACTAGCCCCTGAGCTCACAAATTACTGCTTGGAATTGCGCAAGACTAAAACATAATATCTTTGTCCCATTTGAACACGAACATTCCAAATTTGTACGCAGGCCCAAAAAATAGGTATAATATCCAGGTTTGGATGATGTCAACAAAATTCTCTCCCCAAGGCCAGATAAATCTAATAATCTATATGAAACAACAGCTCAAAAGCACATGCAAATAGCACACACTGTCTTTTGGTTCAAAGGGCATTAGACCTGTACCGCTGAATCAGTAACTAACCAATTAAAATAGTCACCCATTTCTTCTCTAAAGCGTGGTATACTACGTCACTTTTTTTCTTCATAGTGGAGTTCTCATAAAATGCAATCTTCATAGTGGAGTTCTGATATAATGGAAATCTTCATAGTGGGTTCTCATACAACAAACATTTTCATAGTTAGGTGCTCATACAATGGAAATACTCATAATTGAGTTTTCATACAATGTAAATCTTCATAGTGGAGTTATACAACGGAAATCTTTATAGTGGAGTTTTCATACAATGTAAATACTCATAGTGGAGTTCTCATTCAATGTAAATACTCATAGTAGAGTTCTCATACAATGTAAATACTCATAGTGGAGTTCTCATACAATGTAAATACTCATAGTGGAGTTCTCATACAATGTAAATACTCATAGTGAAGTTCTCATACAATGTAAATACTCATAGTGAAGTTCTCATACAATGTAAATACTCATAGTGAAGTTCTCATACAATGTAAATACTCATAATGAGGTTGTCATTCAATAGAAATCATCTGTCTGATCAATAACTATTTACCAAGTCCGATATTTGTCGTGTATGTATATATACATACAGCGGTTTGTTTTAGTTTCACCAGCTTCCAAACAATCTGTTTCCAGCTTGGACAACGATGAGATGCTTTTAGAATATTGATACTTGATATCTGGACATGTTAAACAGCGAACGAGAATAAGAAGATGAATCTTGATTATCTGCTGACCCTTATTGCACAGAACGAGAATAAGAAGATGAATCTTCATTATCTGCTGACCCTTATTGCACAGAACGAGAATAAGAAGATGAATCTTGATTATCTGCTGACTCTTATTGCACAGAACGAGAATAAGAAGATGAATCTTGATTATCTGCTGACCCTTATTGCACGAGAGCAATCTAAATCTTTTTTTATACCCCTCTGAGTGATAACTTTTTTTTCATTTTCTGAAATTCTTCTAAAATGCTCAATATTAACATTTTAAGTAGTGATTTCAATTAATTATTTCCCTACCATGTTTGACTTCACCTTTAGTACAAAATACCTAATGAAGCATTCCTTCATACCTGGCACTCAAAATAAGTAGTTTTTCAATGTCTTAATATCTTTCTCTTCTATTATCCTCCTACTGTGACAGACTCAGCAATAATAGCGTCATTAGACACATATTTTTTGCTATTTTAGTAGTGTTCTGATATAACAAGATTATAATAAAGTAAAGGTATGTCAGTTTTCAGCTGAAAATTTGATAGTTCTCAATAGGTGCTCTGTCATTAATGGGACTGCACTTGCTGAGCAAATATAATATTGTTATGATATATAGAAATATGTGGATGAGGTTGTGGCATTTTAATATATTATAACGTGTAGTCTTTTTATACCCCGTTCTCCAGTCGGAGTCAGGCGCAGATATGAATTTCTTCAATGAACTGTGTGGTGATCATCAAGATCCGTGATATAGTAGTAGAGCTTGTCTGTCAGACCTATTGCTGATGACCAGAGTTTTCTGTGTTTTAGTATAGTGGGCAGTTCTGTAAATATGTTATGTCTTTGGTATATGTTGGCAACAGAAGTCGGATTGAGATCATGTATTCTATATGTTGGAAACAACATTTGAAATGAGACAATGTCTTCTCTATGTTGGATACAACATTCGATTGAGACAAAATCCTCTCTATGTTGGTAACAACATTCAAAACGAGACCGTGTTTTTTATATGTTGAAAACAACCTTAGCAATAAGACCGTGTCTTCTATATGTTGGCAACAGCCTACAAAATGTGATCTTGTCTTCTATATGTTAATAACAACCTTCTATTTATACCATGAACGATTGAAGCATGTCGTCAAAAAAACATTGATATTAAACTAGTGTTCAATTTTTAGAAATCACTCAGTAACACATCCAATTGCCAGTATAGTGTGAGCTATAGACTATCGAACCACAAGTGAAATCGATCTAACTGAGTTTGTGAGACATACTCACAAGCGACTATACTATCGAACCAAGTATTAGAATAATATTTGAGATACATTTATTGTATATAGAGTGTGACCAGAAAAGAAATATTGTAAATATGTTAGAATAATGCTACTACCATTTATGTATATTCTTTCTATTTTACCTTGAGTGCATAGTCTTCATAAAAATTTTGGATGTTAAAATAAATAGAAAGAAAATTTATAATAGTTAGTTTTCTTACTTCTTACAAATGTTGTTAGTGACACCAAATATATGTGATCAGCGTATTATATATTCAATATATATATACACAAACGGCGAATGCATGTTGTTATATGTATACTATTGATACGTGGAGGCTTATGTAATCAATCAAAAATGTTTATTTAGTTACAGTTTAGAAATAATTCCAAAAATGAATGTTTACAACCACCGTTTGCCGTGACGTGACAATTACTGTAGAATCTGAAGATCCGTGAATGAATACACAAAATGAAAGAAGCAATGAAGTTATGGTTCATTAAGTCGTAAAACTAAAATAACCGTGCGAGGCTCCAGCGTTAATACGACAATATATTTAACTGAATTAATTAAGCAGATCCTGAAGATGTGTAGCGTTAATTCACGCTAGAATTAACTTACTATCATTTTTTCCACTAATTTCTTTGTAATGTTTTTAAAAAGTGTTCCAAGAAATGAACCCAGCCAAATCAGAAAACTAATCTTTCGTGTATTCTAAATGTGAATGTTCTCTGCAGAGTTGCCATATTGGACATTTTATACTAGTTTCTCAAATTCTGCCTTTTTTTAAAGGCTACAGGCCATGAAATTTATTTGGGCTTTTATTTTTATTTCTAAACAATTCTAGTTTTCCATATTTTTTTCTTTAAGTTTGGCTATAAATTGTGTTAGACGTACGTAAAACACAGGTTTATATATCGCTTCAATGAGACACGACAGACTATAGCTAAAACTAGTAGGTAATGGGTAATGATGGGTAATGATGAGCACACAAGAAATCATAAAAATTGCAATACACAAATCACATTCAACGTTTCAACCAAAAGGTCTTTATCAAGACACAAACAAAACATCAAGAGACGACAAATGGAAAAATTATCACAACATCCAACGGAAATTTGGAAATGAGATGCCGGAAGGTCAGAAAGTACATAAAAAACGTAAATATATGTGGAAACGAAACGAACAAAAAGATGAGTAAATGGCGGAACAAAAAGAATAAAGACAAAGACAACAACAACCCAGTACTAGACATAAGAGTGGTGGGAATTGAGTCCAAAAGGCTAAAGTCTAATTGTTGTTACGTTTCACGCAGTTACCTTGTATTGATTGTCTATAAATTGTGTAGGGGTTCTTTTCTGGATATATACTATACTATCTATTTCACTCATGTTTAAATATAGAAGTGCTAATGACTAAAAAGTGGATGATAAAATGTATAATTTTTCTATACACAATAATTGTAAGTACTTCAAATCTAGAGAAATGCAGAATCTCACATGAATATTAAAATACCTAAAATTAATTTAACAATAACATTATTACGTTGTTATTGTGAAATGAATTAAATGTTGATAATTGGGCAGACGAAATTCAAGTGTATAAAAAGTAGCTTAATGGCTTTCAATAAGAATATTTGCACAAAAACTGGTGATAACAAATAAAGTCAAGTACTGTTGTCACTGATTACTAATATCACTAATAAGTAGCACAAATAATGTTGATGAGAAATAAAAATCAAAAGAATAAGAACTACTTCCACGCTACGGTACAATAGAAAATAATAATACAAATATGATGCAGTTGTGAATTAATAGATACTTAGCGCATTTATCGCTACAGATGATGTTGCTATTTCGGAGGTGGATTGTTTGAAACTAGAAAATAGTGGGGAAGCTACTAACTAATGAGTTACTGTTATTGCAGAGATGTATCTTTCTGACAATTTGTGCTTGTTTTTAGTAGTTTATACACATTTTTATTTTATTTTGCAATTTTTGCCATATTGTTACCAACAATTTGGCCATAAACAGTTCGAACCATCTGGCTAACCTGTTTGTTTTATAACTTTTATTGAATAGTAATTTTTCAGTAATTTACACCTCATTTCCTTAGTTTTCAGAATCGACGTTGGTGTAACTCGGGGCAAACCAATAGATGTTCGCTCTTTTCCAGCACATCACAAAGAGTAGGCTATGTATGCTGATGATTCCGGTAGCTCTCCGATTATACACACCTTAGACGCCACCTCCCCCCTTTAAGTGCGGTTGTTTCTGTGTCTGAAATGGGAGCAAAGGATAGCAGTACGTTTACGTTCCACATATGTGGCGAGGCAACTCAGGAAGTTTATGAAGTGGAGTAAGCCCTCATATCTCCTATAGAGTCAAAGTAAATCACAAGCCATGTTGAAATCGAATCTGTCAGGCCGAAAGACACGGATATCGCAGCAAAGCTGTAAGCCATGATATAAGGCATTCCGTTCTCCGGACGAAGTTCTACTAGTCTGCCTCAATTTCAATGTTCATGCTGAAGGATGTTGCCATGTAAACTCTATTCTGCTCCAAAGCAGTTCTCCCCCCTCCCCACCTTTGGCAATAAAGCCGTACCCTAACATTTTACCAAGAATCACAGAACCTTCAGTGTATAAAACGACATTATCTTCTGCTGGGATATTATCACAGAGCAACTGTTGTTTTTCAGCATCCATGTTCTGTAGTATCTGCCCACTACTTTGAATCCACTTTCCCATTCTACCAAGTTTTGCGCTGCCACCTCAGGACAATAATAACTTGATCACAGTTGCCCATGTCCCCCACCGTATTTCTCCTCGCTTCTCCTCTAAGAAATCAGTTGTAACCAGTGCAACAGTTACTTCTTCTTGTGCCATCCATGACCTGCCCCTCTGAAATCAAGAACCCTTGAGATCTGTAATATTTCTGTGAGGTGGTTACTTTTTGTCACTAACGAATGACATGTATGTCTTGGATTAGGTCAATGAAACTCGCAATTTGCACGATACTAAGCCTAGCATATATCCCATTACCACTATCGACGTATCTCTATTGCATCCCAGGACTACTCGCATTCCTACATTCTATATGTGCGCCGATTGCTGACATTGTATGTTAGCAGCGTTAGAAGCACCATGCCGTAGCTAGCTACTGACAGGACCAATTGGTTAAAGAGTCCGGCAAGCATCACTTTACTAGATGTGCACAGCAGAGGCAATTGTTATATGCGTTGTCAGGCCACGTTTACTTCTCTGTATCTCATGATCAGCATGACATATATATGACAGACTTTCGTCGGATGTCACCAGCCCCCCCCCCCCCAAATGTTTCCTTTTTTCGCCCCTTAGAATGTCTTAAATATTAAAGGTGATATTTGATGCATTCGCCTGTTGGTGGGTACCTTAGAATGTCTTAAGTATTAAAGGTGATATTTGATGCATTTGCCTGTTGGTGGGTACCTTATAATGTCTTAAACATAAAAGGTGATATTTGATGCATTCGCCTGTTGGTGGGTACCTTAAAATGTCTTAAACATTAAAGGTGATATATGATGCATTCGCCTGTTGGTGGGCCCGTATTTTCCTACAATATTGTGAGGCTATAAGAAATATAATCTACGATCCATGGCAAGGATGGATGTGACTCACAAGACCAGTCCGTGCCACAAAGACTCTTCCAAAGTATGTACAATGAATCATAGCCCCGACTTATACCATCGTGTGATGTTGTGTGTCTTCATAGACGTTCAGCCATTCAACTAACTGCTATCATTTCTTCTTTAACTTTATACCATCTAAAATCTTTCTATTGCATGCAACATGACCCAGCGCAACCTGCTCCCGTGAATCCGTATCAATACCTAAAAAACGACATCTTAAGTGTACAATCAATATGCACCAAATCATTTGTCTAATGTCTTCATTGTACGTGAACATTATGTATTTTTGTTATTCTATATCTCCACAAAAAAGACAACAGCAAAGTCACAGTGTACAATATAGAGCACAAGTTCAGACTGGACCTCTGGACTCCAACAGTAAACAAATGTTCACGTCTTCCTTTCATAATGTTTTAAACATTTATTATGAGTTCTATCTATAACCGTGACCAATCAACAATGTAGGGTATATGGGTTAATTGAAAAACAGCCTACTAAAGTGACTCATTATACTGTTCCTGTAACTCTCATTAGCTGTCAACACAAATTATATACAATGCGAGTAATGACAATCGCGGTAAAAGTCACTTTAAAATGCTGTGTTCTAATGAGCCTGCAAATCTTATATTGACGACTGGTCGAGGTATTTGTCACTAATGAGTTAGGTATTTAGAGCGATTCTTGCCACGGTCATGAAAATGAAAGATGAAAATGAAAGATCATCTAGATATACCAGTATACGGTCTTGCTACGGTGTCACAAAGATGATCTAGATATACCAGTATGAGGTCTTGCTACGGTGTCACAAAGATGATCTGGATATACCAGTATAAGGTCTTGCTACGGTGCCACAAAGAATGGACTGTTACCACGAAGAACCGAAATTTCCCTTACTACAAATAACAAATCATTTTCCTGAAACGCCATGCGTGTTTATCCGTTTCTGTTGTTAATTGTACAGTCAAGCTTCAGTAATCATCCTTCTAAAGTGAGTTGTTTTACTCTAGCCGGGGACTTTCCACAAATTACGTCTACTTTTTTTGGGGTGTTCACCAATTTCTATCTCCTCTTTTCAAGAATCCAGAGACACCACACACTGGTTAATTGTATCCACACACAATATTTACCCCCCCCCCCCCCATTTCTTTTCCCCCTTTGTCGAAAAATTGCTAAATAACGACATATTCTTTTCAAAATCTTTCATATTCACAAACTTTTACTGGTGTATAAACACGGTTTTTTTGACGTCTGCTTTTTTAACCTTCTTTCTCCTCACTGTCAATAAGTGTCAAACTTTTTCAGACTCCCCCCCCCCCTTCCCTCTGCTAATTGTTGACGAAATTTATGGACAGCCATTTTCCCGTAAATTTTTTTCGCTTTGTGAATACTTTTTGTTGACAGCAAAAGAAAATCACACCAAATGCGTCAACGTTATACGGAAAAAAATCACAATGTATCCTACACGTCCTACATTGTGGATGGTCACGATATAACTCTCACTAATTTTAGGCATTTAGAGTGCCCCATGCCACGGTCATCTAGATATATAAGATCATGCTACGGCGTCCCAAAACAGTTGGTTGTTACCAAAAATAACCGGGATTTTCCTTACAGGAAATAACCAATAATTCTCCAGACATGTAATTATGCGTTGAACTCACACAGTGTCACACGCATTTGTTTAATTCTTGCATTCGCCTTTCTTTTACAACAACTGATTTCCACGAGCATTTTTCTAGTGTTAGATCCCTTTAACATTAACCAAATATAAATGTAAACCAAGCCCTAAGATGAGGGTTTATTTGGGTTCATCCAAGCCCGTAGATAAAGGGGGAAATTGGGGGGGTCAACCAAGCTCGTAGATAAGGGATGAATTTGGTGGTTCAACCAATCCCGTAGATAAAGAATAAAGTTGGGTTTAAACCAAACTTGTAGATAAGGTTTGAATTTGGGGTTCTGCGAAGTCCTTAGATAAGTGATGAGGGGTGAATTTGGGTGCTCAACCAAGCCCGTAGATAAGGGGTGAATTTGGGTGTTCAACCAAGTCAGTCGATAATGGGTGAATATGGGGGTTCAACGCACCCACCGATTTAGAAAATCAGAACAGAAATTCAGTACGCATGAGATATACAAAATTAGTTAAACACTTCTAAACCCCCACCCTCCTTTCCTTAACGGTATTCCCCAAAAAAATATTATTAAAATGATAGGATTGTCAACAAAAATAAGGAAATGATTTTTATTGCATTTATTTTTTGGCAACCCTCCTACCTAAACTATATTTCATCATATATTATTTACATATAAGTACTTTACGCAACCATCAGACACTGAACACATCCCCGGTATACGCAACCTTCACACACTGAAAACCTCTCCGGTATACGCAATCTTCAGACACTGAACACCTCGCCCGTATACGCATCGGGTTCAGACACTGAACATCTCTCCGGTTAACGCAACCATCAGACAATGAACACCTCTCCGGTATACGTAACCTTCAGACACTAAACACTTCTCCAGTAAAGTGTTTCAAATGATACCAACAAGAGATGACTGTTATTTGTACATGTTTGACAACACTAAGTTCATCCATACAGCTATCAGGATACACTACGTTCATCCACTCCATCCGTTCAGCTGTTAGGATACACTAAGTTCTTCCACTCCATCCATAGAGCTGTTAGGATACACTAAGTTCATTCACTCCATCCATAGAGCTGTTAGGATACACTAAGTTCATATATACAGCTGTTAGGATACACTAAGTTCTTCCACTCCATCCATAGAGCTGTTAGGATACACTAAGTTCATATATACAGCTGTTAGCATACACTACGTTCATCCACTCCATCCATACAGCTGTTAGGATACACTACGTTCATCCACTCCAGCATACAGCTGTTAGGATACACTAAGTTAATCCACTCCATTCATACAGCTGTTAGATTACACTAGGTTCTTTCACTCCATCCATACGGATGTTAGGATACACTAAGTTCATCCACTACATCCATACAGCTGTTAGGATACACTAAATTCATGCACTACACCATACAGCGGTTATGACACACTACGTTCTTCACTCCATCCATAGAGCTGTAAGGATACACTAAGTTCTTCCACTCCATCCATGCAGCTATTAGGGTACACTACGTTCATCCACTCCATCCATACAGCGCTTAGGATACACTAAGTTCTTTCACTCCATCCATACAGCTGTTAGGATACACTACGTTCATCCACTCCATCCATACAGCTGTTAGGATACACTACGTTCATCCACTCCATCCATACAGCTGTTAGGATACACTACGTTCATCCACTCCATCCATACAGCTGTTAGGATACACTAAGTTAATCCACTCCATCCATACAGCTGTTAGGATACACTAAGTTCATTCACTCCATCCTTACAGCTGTTAGGATACACTAAGTTCATCCACTCAATCCATACAGCTGTTAGGATATTCTTGCGTTCATTCATTCCTAGTCCTGTAAATTATTGCCCGAGCCATCTCTGTATGCTGACGTTTTCTATCTCTCGCACCATTGATGGCTTCGGTCAATTGAAATAAAAACGAAGTGGTGGTGATGGTGGTAGGCTCCAGAAATTGCTGGGGGCTAAAATAGATCAGCGGAAACCGCTATCTTTTATCCGGTTCCAGTTGTCCTGTCTATGACTGACGTCAGTTGAATCTAGTTACAGTCAGAGAAGAACGATGAGAGCACACAAACATGATTGTGTTGATGCTTCTAGCATCTATCTTGAATTACTGTGTGAATGTTTCTATTATCTATCTTTAACTATTGTGTGATGTTTTATCATATATCTTAAATTACTGTCTAATATTTCTATTATATATATATTAAATTATTGTGTGATAATTTTATCATATATCTTAAATTACGGTCTGATGTTTCATATCATTTATCGCAAATTACTGTGTGATGTTTCCTATCATCTATCTTAAATGGCTGTGTAATGTTTTTATCATATATCTTTTTTTATGGTGTGCTGTTTCCATTATCTATCTGATATTGTTTTGTGATTTTCTTGAATAACATAACGAACAGTAGAAAATCAATGTCCTCCCTATACACGATATGTTGATTTCTGATTAATTATTAAGAGACAGAAGTTCAGCGGAACAACTGGCACGTCCACATATAAACATTCTGTTAACACTGTACCAAGGGTTTTCAATTAGAAGATCCCTGTGACTCACCAGAAGGACCGAGTTATTACTAGGGGACTAAGAAGAACAAAATGCATAATTAGAGAGACATTGATCTCTGTGAATGGGCATCGAACTGGTAATTCTCTGACATTTTTGTCTTTGGTATATTGTATATACCAAAATTATATATTTATATATTGCTTTTTAAATATTTAAAATCTGAATGATATAATCTCCAGTTTATCTTTTTATTTTTTTATAATGACATCTCAGCCAAAGATTTAATGGATTGTTATACAGTACTACATAAACAATGTGGGGCATATCCGTATATAGGCATCTATTGTGCTCAGACTTTCGGTAGCATCAAGATGGCTACGAATACACGCATGCATTTTTTGCTGAAATATGTTTTTTAGTATTATATAAAATAAAGTAATTCTACAGGAGGTTCCTTAAAAAAGAGGTTTCAGAATAGTATAAGAAGACACTATACAACCGAGATCCCCGATAGTAGAAGTCTTCTGCACATAATTAATTAGGACTTCATTCGTTACGCTTTTGACTATTGTCGTCATTTTCGTTGGTATTATTTATATCTGTGTAGGCTCATGCCAAAAAAAAGTCAAGGCAACTTCAAATATATAAATAGTGAAGAACGATATCACGACAATAATCAAATGCGTAACGAATTAAATAGTTAATTATGTGCAGAGGTGTTTTAAGTAATGTCGATGGTCACGATATCAGAAGACACTATTTACAACCGTCCAAGTATAAAAATATCGGTTCAATGGTCACGGGAACTAAAACATGCGTCCAAGCAACACAATTAAATATATTCATCAAACAGTCAGGAGTCACTTTGACAATGTCGTTGTTGTACGCAAACATAAAATATATAGTAGGGGTCAATCACGACCTAAAACAATCTGCTCTATCAATCAATGAATCAATAAAGTGCAATGCCGAGTGGCGTAGGCGTTCATGTTTCTCCACAACTCTCTGTCTAATGTGTTTGTTAATAAGTTCAATTGGTGATATCTTTTTGTGACACAGTGACAACCAATTCATAAATTTCTCTCTTAATCTTCATCTGTCTCTTCTCCTTTTGATCTTTCATGTTGTAACTAAACAATACTATAAAAAAAAACAATTATTATACCAATGCTGCGTTACCAATGCCAAACATGAACAACGACAGCACAAGACAATGGTACACTTGTGATAGCTGAAATGGTATGCTTACGCAGAATCCTAGGAATATCGCTTAGAGACTGTGAGAAATTAAGACATTAGACAAAGAACCGGTACCACTCCAATCTTGGATTTTATTAAGAGACGACAGATACAATGGTTTTTTCACACTTCAACAGACTACCACCAGACAGCATACCACAGCAAGCTATTCTACACAGATACAGTAAAGGCAGACCTAGAGGCCGACCATGAAAAAGATGGACCACCGAAAAAAAGAGACGACAAACTAAATCCGTTCAGTCTAGAAAATAATTAATCATAAATCTTTAACGTGGTTATAAAATAATCCACTCATGCAAAACATGAAGCCAAAACGCTTAGTAATTACGGAGATAATAGACAATATCGGTGTCCAACTATTGATGATTGTATTATAGATCGCCCGTGTGTTGCCGGGGCCCAAAAGGGGAGCAAAGAATATCAACACTATTTACCTTCCACGGTTGTCGTAAAATGCGACTAAGGAGGTTATGGGATGGAGTTGGCTGTCCCATCCCATATAGGGTCCGTGACCCAAAGCCTTGCTGAAGTCGGATGTGTCAGGCTGAAAGGCGCAGATATCACAGCAATGATGTAAACTATCACACATCGCATTCCGTCCTCCGGACTACATCCTGCTATGCAGGAGTTTGAGAACGAACGCAGAAGAAGAAAAAGAAGAAGTATTATAGATGTTTAACAATTGACCCCATAAGAAGAAGCAGCAGTCACAATTTTTTTTAATTTTATTTTGGGGGGGGTGTAACAAATCGTATTTTTACGGTAATAAGCATTACTGTATTTTTATTATATATATATATATATATATCATAGATCAACACATTTTTAGAAGAAAAAGGGATTGTGGATGAAATCTGGAGTAAACACAGATAAATGGAATTCAAATGAAGGTCGGCATACAGTATATACCGAGAACTGAAATAAACAAGAGAGACTACGTGATTGAATAGTGTATTTAATCACTGACATAGTAGAGTCCCGATGAAAGTTAATAATAGATTATATCTAAATGTGTATGTTACAACGGTATCATTTCTTTCTTCACCATTATGTTTTTTCTGTACCTCGGACGTCTGGGTACTCTTTCAGAGTTCCGCGTAGTCCTTTTTCACTTCGTTGTTTATTTATATGAAGCATTTTTTTTATTATTTTATTTCCTAGAAATGTCTAGTTCCTTTATTTATCGAGTATTCCCTAGTCTCTGATCACATGAGATTCCAAAAGTAACTGTATGTGTTTGTGACAAATATTGGAGAAAATTGGGGTTCTGGAATAGATCGAGAACTGGACTGGCATTAGAAAAAATATACGTTTTATATACTCACAGGATCAGATAGCTTAGTTAGAGCAGGGTTGTCCACGAAAGTAGAATACTTGTTTGTTTGTGTATGTGCTTGTTTGTATGTATATATGTTTTCTTGTATGTTTGTTTGTATATCTGTTTGCTTATATGTATGTTTGTTTCTATATGTGTTTGTTTGTATGCATGTATCTATGCAGGGCCGGCCCTAACAATTGAGGGGCCCAATGCGAAACGGATTGCGCGGGGCCCAGTCTGGGTAGGGAAGAGAATAATAAAATAAATTATAATATGAATTTATGGGTCTATGAAGTGCGGGGCCCACTGCGGCCGCATAGGTTGCAATGGCCTAAGACCGGCCCTATATGTATGTATGTATGTATGTATGTATGTATGTATGTGTGTGTGTGTGTCTGTGTGTACTGTGTGTGTGTATATGTATTTATATATATTTGTTTCTTTATTTCTTTGTTTATTTCTTTGTATGTAAATTTCTTTGTGTGTTTGTATATGTGTTTGTTTGTATTTGTGTTTGTATGTTTGTTTGTATGCATATATGTATGTATGTTTCTTTGTTTGTATGCATATATGTATGTATGTATGTTTCTTTGTTTGTATGCTTATATGTGTGTTTGTTTGTATGTATGTTTCTTTGTATATGTGTTTCTCACTATGTATGTTTGTTTGCCTATATATTTGTTAAGTGAATGTGTAGTGATAGTGCCTATACACGTGTATGTCTAGTGATAGTGGCTATACAGGGGCTGTCTGTAATAGATGTTTGATTGGTTCGTTGCTGATCCAGCGGTCCATGGTCTCATGCGCTTTGACCCAATGCCATTTTGTGATATATGCATGTGTTTGTGAACTGTTGTTTTGTTTCATATAAGGTGTTCCATTTATCTGGCCTTATAGGGAGAAGCATTTTCCTGACGTTATCCAGCGATGAACATTCAAAAAAGTAGTTGTCAACAGTTTCATAGGGATGAGTGCACAGCCGGCACCCCGAAGTGTGTTGTGGTTGTATTCTGTTCATGTGTTTGTTAAGCTGTATATGGTGTGTGTGAAGTCGGTAGATGATACTCTTTGTATCGTCTTTCCTTCCCAGGAAGTTGATGTTGTCTGTAGTAGTTAAACCATTCATTTTGTGCTCAAGATGTCACGGTTTCGAATTCCTCTCTCAACTTTTGTGTTTACATGTGTATTTTACTGGAGATGAGATTTGTTGTTAGGGCCCTAAAGAGGAGCATTGAAAAGCGACACTGTTACCTACCAAACATGTCGCAATAGTCAAATAAGGAGGTTTGTGGAAATTAAGTTTGCTGTCCCATCGCATAGAGGGTGAAAGTTAAACATAGACCATGCACAAGTTTGATGTGTCGAACAAGCACATTACATTCCCTGGACAAGTTAAACATAGACCATGCAACAGATGGATGTGTCGAACAACACATTACATTCCCTGGACAAGTTAAACATAGACCATGCAACAGATGGATGTGTCGAACAAGCACATTACATTCTCTAGACTATATTTTGTTAATCAGCAGAAGTTTGAGAAGGAGCATAGAAGACGAAGACAAAGAAGAACTCCATATGTGTAATGTATAGCAACGTTTGGATTACCTTTAGCTGCACTGAACAAGGAAACAACAATGTCCAGAATATTATTTATTTTTAATCAGCTGGATCTTACATAGAGTTGTGTTTTGGTTTAGTATTTTATTAATAGATACACTGTATTCATTTTTTAATATCTAAAAAGTTTCTGAAATTAGAACTTTGGGCAGAGCACTTCCACGCTGCCCTCAATCAACAATCGACTGTACGTACAAAGTGACGCTATAACATGTTCAAATAAATAGCAAGCGCGTCATCCCACCGACATGGATGTAGTAATGAAAGTCACGAAGTAACTGTCGAACGCAAAAGCATCTAGTGCTGACTCATCGTCAGCAACATGCTTCAAGGAAGAAGGTGACATGATGATGCAGAAACTCAATATCTGTTCCAATCAATCTGGACCACAGTACTTGTTCCACACTAAATCTAAGAAGCTAATATCGTCCACATGTTTAAGCGCACGGGCAATAGCCAGTTCTGTGACGACCACAAGGAAGTCTCTCTCCTCTACATTTTGATTTTACACATGGCGCCAAACAAGGCTACGTGCTGGCTTCAACATATATACAACATGATGAGAACTGCCTTGCTCATGGACAGTCTCTATGGTTGTGCAAAAGATGAAATAAACATTAAATATAGGATAGATGGAAAACTTTAATCTTAGACTACAAGATTCCACCAAGGTAAACAAGATAGCCATCACATATCTGCTGTTTTTGATGACCACTGTGCACATACTGTCAGCTCCGAGGAGGATAGCAAAGCCATAAGTGACTCATTTTTTTCAGCTAATGATATGTTTGACCTGACCTTCAATACCAAGAAAACGAAGGTAGGGTAAACCATCTCCCAGTGAACAGTAACAAGTGCCAGTCATCAGGAACAATAATAATTGCCTGCTGTCAGGCAACAGCTTCACTTACCTGGATTATATTCTCTCCAGAGTTAATGGCATTGATGCCCAAGTTATCAACAGAATTTCTAAAGCGACTGTTTTGGACTGTTTAATTTACCTAATTGCTCGACAATGTGTGAGATGAAAGAGAATTGGTCTCACCACAAATTAAAAATCTATCGCGTCTATGTGCTGACCACCTCTCTATATGTGCTGATACCTAGACAGTGTACAGCAGACACACCAGAATGTTAAATCATTTTCGCACATGATGTATCCGCAGACTTCTCATAATAAAGTAGTTGATATTAAAGTTCTCCTTATAGCCAATATTCCAATCATTCATACAATGTTGAAGAAGGCTCAACTAAGATGGGCGGGACATATTGTACGCATGCCTGTCAGGCGCATCCCAAAACAGCTGACGTAAGATGAGCTCCATAACAGAAAAAGGACACTAATGGACAGAAGAAACACTTCAAAGACTCTCTCGGTGTCCCGAAAGAGCTTCAATATTGACGCCAGATTCTGGTAGTCTGTCGCTCTGTATTGCCCAGCGTGGAACAGCATCACTAGCAAAGGTTCTCGCATCGCATAAAAGCATCAAACCTCAGAGACATAGAGAGAACGCACTTCCCGAAAAGACACAACAACAAACATATTCCCAACCCTGATCATACGTGTCACACATGAGACAAGGGATTCTATATCAAGATTTGACTTTTCAGTCATTTTTCGCACACATCAGAGAGATGCAGTAACACAAGTCTGAAATCGTTGTTATCATCGCCTGCGATGGACGACTAGTATTATTAATTGTACTGATGTTCTGAAGAAGAATACCCCGCTCGTTGCTGTGATTTATGGCTGACAAGACAGAATGTTATAACATTCGCATGGAAACTTAAATTCTATTATTCGTCTTCGAAATGATTTTCCGTCAGTATTACACGTGCATGAGGTCAAAGGTTACGTGAATTGGTTCACTAAACACGCGCATGAGTTCAAGAGTTACTTGAATTGGTTCACTAAACACGTGCATAAAATCAGAGGTTACTTGAATTGGTTCACTAGACACGCGCATGAGTTTACGGGTTACTTGAATCGGTTTACTAAACACGTGCATGAAATCAGTGGTTACTTGAATCGGTTCACTAAACAAGCGCATGAAATCATTGGTTATTTGAATTGGTTCATTAGACACGTGCATGAGGTCAGGGGTTACTTGAATTGGTTCACTAGACACGTGCATGAGGTCAGGGGTTACTTGAATTGGTTCACTAGACACGTGCATGAGGTCAGGGGTTACTTGAATTGGTTCATTAAACAAAACTCACAAATTTAGATACGAAATATTATCATCAAATAACGTTGCTATATTGACATCGGAACCTCTCTAGTATGCCCTTGCCAACACTCCACCCCTCTTCAAATATGTTTGAGGGTATAATCATAAATTTTGATTAAATTGTCTTCCATATGACACAAAGGTCCAAAAACATTTTGCGAAGACGGAAATGAGCAGATTTGGTGTGTAGTTGTCCGTCTACCTCAAGTCAAAGTGACTCAAAAGAGATGCTGAAGTCGGATACTTCATGCTAAAAGACGCACAGAGTGTAGCCTTATGTAAATAATGGCACAGCGTATTTCGTTCTCAGGACGACATGTAACTCACCAGCAGGAAATTGAGAACGAACGTTGAAGAAGAAAAGAAGATGAGAAACGTCTGTGTATAAGAAAATAAAATAAAATCGAACGATCAAGATAAGGAAATACGCCAAAATTAAAATAATTTTTTAAATCACGATCAAGATTATCTGTTTTGAAAAAAGTATGATAACGAAAATGGAAAGAATGAAAGATAATCACTGACAAAAATATAAAAACACAGAAGAAATAAATATATACATAGATAACGCTGTTTGTTGGGATTTGTGATCGATAATAAAATGTATGTTTGGGTTGGAGTATCTGCGGCTGACAAGACATAGAGGATTTTCATAAATATATACCTGTGTAGAGACTGTGTTTTGATGTTGTTTATTGCAATGCCCTATTCCGAACATGACGATCAACTCAGAATTTTTGGGCTGAAGTTATTTTCTTAGGGTGAAATTGACCAAGAAATAACTTAACAAGAAACAACTTAACAAGAAACATGGTAATGAAATTTGACGAACCACTAGAAGCTGGCAGGAAAATACACGGAAATTAAAATTGCAACACAACACAGCCCACAACGAGTAAAGAACGGCACTGTCTGTGATCACGAGATATAACAAAGCTGTGAATGTACTCGGTTGTGGTTTAACCATATTTTTAAAATGTATTTTATGTAAAACATCCGCATGTAAAAATATTTCATGTAAAATATTCGCATGTAAAATATTTCATGTCGAATATCTGAATGTAAAATATTCCATGCGCTGTGTCCCATTTTACATGTCCGCTGGGATATCTACGCATTTTGGCCTAACACTTCATATTGCATAATGTCTTCTGGATTACAATGACAAATTGAATGGGACAGCCAAATCTCCACTACCAAAACTCATTAGCAGCATTATGTCAGAAAACTGAATTGTACTTATGTCCGAAAACTGAATAGTATATGTGCTTAAGTCAGAAAACTAAATTATACTTACCTAGTACTTAAGTCATAAAACTGAATAGTATCTGTACTGAAGTCAGAAAACTAAATGATACTTACATAGTACTTAAGTCAGAAAGGTTAATGATACTTAACATAGTGTCACACTAAGTTAGAAAACTGAATGAAGTTAGAAAACGACTTAGTATTTATGTCACAAAGCTGGGTGGTGCTTACTTAGTATTTATATCGGAATACTGAATGTTACTTAAGTAATAATTATGCCATAATTCTGGATGTTACTTAAGTAGTACAAATATCAGAATGTTGAATGTTACCTAAGTAATACTTATGTCAAAATGCTGAATGTTACTTATGTAGTACTTATGTCAGAAAGTTGAATAATGCTTACTTAATACTTATGTCAGAAAGTTGAATAATGCTTACTTAGTAATTATGTCAGAAAACTGGATGGAATCCAACAACCATGGCTTACACTGACTTACGACCGTGGGAAATATGAGAACAATTATAATTATAAAACAATGGGAATAAATATTGGCCAATAGGAAATCCAGCCTTATAGAATGGCTCATTTGATTGATTTTCATTAGCTCCCTTGATTTTCATGATCTGTCACACAAAGTATATTATCATAGTAAAAAATCAAATTATGGGAGTAATCAAATTATTCATTAAAAATTGTTATTTTCCAGTTAACATATAGGTCTTAGTATGTCGCTGGTCATGCACTGAGTGCACGATTATTGATCCCATTAACTTTGTATTTGCACCCGTTACATCTAGGTCAAAACTACATATGGAGGCCTATCACTGATACAAGTACATTAGTTCTATTTCACAAATGTTATATTTCCTTATATGAACTTATAGAATACGCTAGCTCTATAAATATCGTAAGAAGTGAGGCGCAGCCAGAATCGCACATCGTTAGCACATCTCTTCCAGGTCAATGATTTCTTCCCGACAATATTAGATACTCGTTGGCTCACTGACTTGAAATCAAATGTTGGCATATAACGCTTGATTTAACAGATCCGATCAGGACGTTCTTGTATTGATATTTTGTTTATTTTCAGAAACTCTGCACATTTCTGTTTGGAATAGCGACTACATTAAAACATAGTATCGATACGTAAATGAACAATCAAATATGTATATATATATATATATATATATATATATATATATATATATATATATATATATATATATATATATATATATATATATATATATATATATATATATTAGAGTAGATACTTTTCCGTTTATCCAAACGATAGTATTTAGTATTGTGCTATAAGAAATATAATGTACGATCAATTGCGATGATGAGTGACTCACAAGCAAAAATATAGTCTTTAGTTTTCTTCTCTCGTGAATAAATATAGAGATGTTTGAGAGATGAATATTTCCATGTGAATGTATCAACTACCTAAATAAAATAACACAATAAACAATAAAGTGTTTTGCTCTTTCTTTATGTGCGCGAGTCGTACACTTGGTGAGCTGTATCTTCTAAATGCGTGTGTTCTTCTTCTTCTTCTGCGTTCGTTCTAAAACTCCTGCAGATTAGCAGTATGTAGTCCAGAGACCGGAATGCGTTGTGTTATGGTTTACAGAATTGCTGCGATATCTGTACCTTTCGGCCTGACACATTCGACTTCAGCATGACTTTGGATCACTGACCCTATATGGGATGGGACAGCCAACTCCATCCTATAACCTCCTTAGTCGCCTTTTGCGACATGCGTAGAAGGTAAACAGTGTTGCTATTCTTTGCTCCCCTTTCGGGCCCCGGCACACTCGTGCGGTATTGCGTGTGTTGCTGCACAAGTTAGAGAAAATATTGCTGACACCACCATCTGAACCCCATAGAGTCTTACACAGTATGTATAAGGAATCAGATGCCAATTTGTACCATCGTGTGCTGTTGTGTCGCTATTAGAATTTTCCGTGATTTTCATTGGTTTACTTTGTGTATTTTTTTTAAAACAATAATTAATGGCAATCATGGGAAATATCAAACAGCGTCACTTTAGAATTATGACTTCTGTTATGTCTATATGACTAGACTATATTGACGAGGGATTCGCTTCAGCATTCAATTCTTCTTTTGCGTTCAGCATCTGTGGTCATGCTATACCGTCAGGCTTTTCGTCAAGACGAGGTCCACCGTCTTCTCCAGGTCAGAGCGGCTGTCCCATTGCTTTTGCCTCAAGTCCGTATCCTCTAGCCAGGTCTGCTGCCTCTGCTCTTTGTATGTTGGGCAGTCCTGAAATATGTTTTCTGGGTTCTGAGTTCCGGATCCACATGGACATTCATCTGTGTATGAGATCCTTAACCGGTAAAGGTGAACCAACAGGCTGCAGTGGCCTGTTCTAAGGCGAAATATTGTGGTCTCAGCATTCAATACGGTGCATAGTCTGGATTTGTAGACCGATTTGATTTCTAGTCAAAAATTATACCATCCGCATTATCATTAAACCCATAATCCTACAGGGTCGTAGTGTACCGTTCTGAATGAAATCTTCTTTGTAAAAATTCCGCCATGCCTCTCTGTTCTCAGTTTCTTGTATAAAGTGTGAAGAATATTAATCCTGCCCAGACTTAAATATTATCACTCCACACTTTATTGCAAGAACCTCTTCTTTTTCCACCTTCAACTGCTCGATATGCTTCGTGTATCAGATGGTGGTGTCAGCAATATTTTCTCTAACTTGTGCAGCAACATCTATTTATATATATATATATATAAATAGGGAGCCGCGTTAGCGCAGTGGTTTACTTTACACTGGCTTCGCATATGAGTGGTCCTGGGTTCATTCCCCAGTTGAGGCGGAAATGTTTTCAGATCGCAACGGCTCCCAGGTCGACCCAGCCTTAAATGGGTACCGGATTAATCAGGGAAGTAAAGACTGCGAGGGAGAGGAGATGGCTACCGCCCTCATTTGCAGAGCCTGTGAAATGTGAGATCGCTAACATCTCACACCCGTACGGCATTAATAAATGCTATGGGTTACTTTACTTTACTATATATATATATATATATATATATATATATATATATATATATATATATATATATATATATATACTGAAGGGTATAGTCTAAGGTAGAGACTTAGGCAATTTTTCCTCATTAGTCCCCATCCCTTAAGATAGAAATCGATGGAAGACTGCGTAATGATGCGATCCAGACATGTTTAATCTTATGGATGTAGATGGACGGTACATAGAATAGAAACCAGGGATTTGTGATGATGCAGTGGTTCATGGTAATGAGACCCATGGGTCTCTTTGATGGTTGCACTACGAAACATATCTCGTGAATAATTAATAAAGTTAATAAAGACAGAGAGAATAAATATTCACACACGCCAGTAACTAATACATGATTCTTCTTTCTTATTATACCGTTCAGTTCCTTGTGGAGCATATCGCTTCAACTACTGCTCTCAAAGGAATAAATATTCTCTCTAAAATTAACTTGCGCTCCATATTTAGCAGAGTATCGTAATCTGCAAACCCTGCTGCAAACTAGCAACTCATTATCAATGATGATGGTGTTCTAGAAGTCGTGGTCGCTGTGTGCACAGCCCCCTCTATGTTGTCGGAGCCAGAAAGGGGAGCAAAAAATTACAACACAGTGATTTGCCACTGTCGCACATCTAAATTTTCAGATGTAGTACACAACAGACAAAATATTAAATATATATATATATTGAATATGAAATATATTGTTCGGTCGGGCATGTCCAACATTAGTATACCATTTTATATCACTGTCAACGTAAATTAAGGCTCAGTTCATCTTAGTTAACTCTTATGACATGTATGGTATATAAAATGTGATGGTAGAATTAAGTAAAGAAAATGTACAGCTTACTCCTAACGTTCTCCTCCTTTGTTACATTTTCTTTTATCAACCTTTTCTCCACATTTCTTCATGACTTGTTATTCATCTGATTCTAAGGTAGTCTCATCGTTATTTGTCCAATGTTTCTCTTTCTTATGAAGACTTTTAGTCGAAACGTTTTCTTGCTTCGTTTTTGTTTTTAGTAACACATTCATTTTACCAATTTACAATTAATACTCTTATGTGTCATCTGATACCGTAGTCCCCATAATTTTACCTTTTTGAGTTACCCCTGATATTCAAATAAACTTGATTCCCGATACTCCATAACAACATTTCTTCATTCTGCTCATTTTCTCTCTCTATCTTCCCTCTTATCAATCACCGTAACCTATATTTGATTGCCTAGGGAATTGACACAAAAATATATTTGTAATTAAATTTCTACTTTTGCTTCTTATTGAATTTACTCAAGACAAGATATTGATTATTTTTCTTCTGTCCTTCTACGGATAATTATATCCTTTAGTGTTTCAATGTATGCGTGTGTGTTCTTGATTCTTGATTAGGAACGTAATCACAAAACTGAGGAAAAAGGGAGGGGTATTCCCATAAGTGATCTGCTTACCATTCCACCAGCCATCTAAAGGTATATAAACTCAGTTTCCCAGTCAGTTGTTGAATGTCGGTTTTTTTTGATATTTCGAAAGATAACGTGCTTTTTTTCATCCCCTCTGGACATTACCCTTTCTACCAATCTTTGCCTGCATACATTGTCCTTTTCAACCTCTTCTTCGTCATTCGGTAGTGTATTTAAAGGTAAAGGTAGGTCCCATTGCAGCAACCTGCCATCGGAGATGAAGATAACTCTTCCTGTAATGAGCGGCAGCTATTATTAGACGGGGTGACCAGTTCCCTTCCTTGTTGTCTTCACCTCCCCTATCGCATGCGTCAGTTACCCATTCACAGCTAGATCGACTGGAGAAACTCTCGTATCAGGCGAGAAATCACAATCCAGATTAATAGTTTTTTTGCCCGGGCGTGGTATCGAACCCGGCACGCTTAGCCGGTGATAGTAGCAAACTCAATATCAACTAGAATACAGCGCTTCTCATAATGTATCTGTGACTACCCTAATTATCTCTGCTTCTTCTATTATAACTGTGCGATCCAGTATAGCTGTTTCCTCCAATACATCACCTCTTTCATCTGACTCCCACATGATCTGGACAGTAGATCCGTATCCAATAGCAGGTGAGTGAGTGAGTGAGTGAGTGAGTGAGTGAGTGAGTGAGTGAGTGAGTGAGTGAGTGAGTGAGTGAGTGAGTGAGTGAGTGAGTGAGTCAGTCAGTCAGTCAGTCAGTCAGTCAGTCAGTCAGTCAGTCAGTCAGTCTGTCTGTCTGTCTGTCTGTCTGTCTGTCAGTCAGTCAGTCAGTCAGTCAGTCAGTCATTCAGTCAGTCAGTCAGCCTGTCAGTCAGTTAATCAGTTAATCATTTATTCAGTGAGTCAATCAGCCAGTCAGGGATTCAGTAAGTCAATCAGGGAGTCAGTCATTCAGTCAATTAGCTCATTTCCTTATGTATATGTGTGTATTTTTAGTGCATTCGTGTAAGTGTAAGTGAATATGTATTTTATTGAGCACCAGGACTTTTCTAATTGAGCTAAAAGAACGTTTCTCTGATATGTGTGTAGATATGTGTTGTGTGTGTGTATTATCCTTTGATATGTGTTGTGTGTGTTTATTCCAGTGTAAACGAGAATACGCTTGCGACCGTGAATAGACCGTTAGTCATAGATGTCATATGAGAATTCTATTTGTCTGTCAATGTACATTTTGGTTATGTTCGTGTCATCTAATCCAACAATAAATCCTTTGGGAAATCTAGGGTGTTTACACATGATTATGTGCATGAGCTACGGAAAACAATATTTGTAAATAACAATATTATATATCTTTGTTTCAATTCTTGGTTATTTTTTAATATCATTTCATATGATTGCCATGTCTGTCATGTTCTCCATGATCATACTTCTCTATATGTTTCTAGGTTGAACATTTTCATTTCTCTGAATATTTGAGCAGTTTTACCTGTTTCCAACAAGGTTCTCACATTTTATGTTCCGGTTTTAAGTAGAATATTGGTAATGAGAAATCGATTTCGTAATATCATGTCGGCTTTGACTTATGTCATATTATATGTTCTCAGAGTCCCTTCTTTTTTCCACCATAAAATGTTCCGTGCGTCTGTAACTATTGTGATATTTTCATAGATGACATTAGTCTATTCCCTAGCTTTCTTTAGTGTATTCTTATGACATGAATGGAAGTAAACCAGTGATCTGTTTCGTTCACCCTGATACGAAAGTACAGTGTTTTGGTCGCCCCACGGCCAACATGAGCATATATTAAAATCGTTATACACAATGAGTATATATATATATATATATATATATATATATATATATATATATATATATGTATATATATATATATATATAAGAATGACAGTATTATGGTTTATCTTGTCATTCGGTAAAATATTGTCGTGACAGAGGGCTCATAAAATGTTGAAGAGGCGTAGAGGATTGACTTAGTTTTGCTCGGGTTATCCTATATGTTATCGGTTCCTCTTAACGAAGCGGCACGCCTACTGCCGATAGTACTAATCATAGGAAGTCATTTTGTGGTCACGTGATAATTCCAAGGTGTCACTGACACAACCCACTTTGTAAACAAGGCGTCGCGAGCGTGATTCGAACTCTCGATCTCTTCCTGAGTACAAAACGAACGACGTAACCATTATTCTATGGTGATCACTAAAAAGAGCTCGTCAGTGAACGCAACTAAATGTGTATACTTTAAATATTAATTAGGTTTCCTGTAATGTGTGATTGCAAATTTTGCTTTTCCTGTGAATGTGAAACCAGACGAAGTGAACTAGCTACTTCTATTACATTCCCGTTGGGCATCGTCACGAGATAATATCAGCCTCTGTAGGGAAACTTTACTATAATGTATTTCAAAATACGTGCTATTAAACTCTATATAAATCGCAATAATTCGTGTTCATAATTACATTATTTTGTGCATGTGATCTAACAGTGTACATATCCTCATGATTGTATAGTTAAAAATTATGCTGTTTATGCAATTTTATTACATCGGCAGCTTCCTTTCATTTGTTTAGATGTACGATCATTTCATATCAGAAACATTTACGATAATTTAAGTAATGAAGGATTTTTATGAGTCATCCGTATGTGGACAGTTTCGTAAAAACGTGTTCCAACAATTTATCTGGGACACACATTTATGAGCTAGTTTCCTTATTCTTCTTCTTCTTCCGCGTTCATTCTCAAACTCCCGCTAGATCTCTCTTGTAGCAGGACATTGGTCCTATTAGATTTCTAGCACGATGTAGTCCAGAGAATGTAAATGCGTTGTGTCGCCGTTTTATTTTCGCCACTGGTGGGGATAATATAGATCTACTAGTTTACAGTGTGATTCTGCTGAAGACTGATGTGTTGGGCCACTATCACATAGAAAGGCGACTCATTGATCTGTTCCAAGAGAAAACCAGCAGGAGTTTGAGAATGAATGCTCAAGAAGAAGACAGTGTGATTGTTTGTTTCATTGTTATAGTTAACACAAATAAGACATATTTAACATCACATCTGATGTTCATTTATAATTATTGGGACTGTACGTAAGCACTTTATGATTACTACGATGTACACAAACTTTCATGAATCTTAGTCATAAAGTTGTTATCTCAATTGTCAATCATGGCTAAATGATAAACATAATTTGAAATAAAGTACTATCTAAGAGTTCTGAGAACAACATGGACAGCAAGGAAAACAAACCAGGTGTTGAAAACATTTAACGTCCAGGAAGACTGGCTTCTGAACACCATATTAAAGAAAAAACAGTTTTTTCGGTAATATTAAGAGACACGACGGCATGGAAAGAGTGTTACTGACGCCGATGATAAAAAGAAACAGGGAAAAAGGCCAACCAAGACGCCGTTGGACAAAAGACTTTCAAGAATGTATGTTCATATCATTAAAAGAGGCGTGAACATTTTTGTTCTAGACCGCGGAGAATTCAAGAGATCCATAGAGAAGACTACGTTCTGATAAAAAATATGTCACTTGATGATGATGAGTATGAATAGTAAACGAACATGATATTTGCTAGTTCACATATTTTAGTGAGTTGCAAGGTTAAGTCCGGTTGACATAGAAATAAATCGTTAATTCAGATTGAAAAATATATCAGTAATTCAGATAAAGAAATGTGTCGTTAATTCATATTGATAAATACGAGTATGTTGTTTATTCAGATTGATAAATATATCATTAATTCAGATAGAGAAATAATTTGTTAATTAATATTGTTATAGAGAGGTATCGCTAATTCAGATAGAGAAATAATTTGTTAATTAATATTGTTATAGAGAGGTATCGCTAATTCAGATAGAGAAATAATTTGTTAATTAATATTGTTATAGAGAGGTATCGCTAATTCAGATAGAGAAATAATTTGTTAATTAATATTGTTATAGAGAGGTATCGCTAATTCAGATAGAGAAATAATTTGTTAATTAATATTGTTATAGAGAGGTATCGCTAATTCAGATAGAGAAATAATTTGTTAATTAATATTGTTATAGAGAGGTATCGCTAATTCAGATAGAGAAATAATTTGTTAATTAATATTGTTATAGAGAGGTATCGCTAATTCAGATTGATAGATATACTACTTTGTTAAGCCAATCTGTTAGAAAATGCTCGTCAGATACGTGAAGAAAACCAATAGTAAGTGGGGGGAGGGGGGATGAGTGTCCTCGCAAAAATTACGTCAATAATATTGGGCAATGTTGGACAGGGACCTCCCATCTCCTTCTTGTCAACAACTTTCAATAATTCATAATAATGGAGAAAGTAAAATCATGCACAGATGGGAAGAATATATTAAAAAACTGTACGAAGATAACAAAAATGATGCTAACTTATATTATAACAATGAAGGTTTTCTCCAAGTATTTTAAAGGCAGAGGTAAAGGAAGCTATACAACACTTGAAAAACAATAAATCATCGGGTCCGGATAAGATTACAAAGGAAGCATTACAAGCTCTTCGAGATTTTGGCATTGAAGTTATCATCAAAATGGTAAATGACATCTACAACAGTGGCTATATTCCACCTCATTTGCTACAATCAATTTTCATAGTCCTGTCAAAGAAACCTGGTGCAGTAGATTGCGAAGATCACAGAACAATCAGCCTCACGAGTCAGATGACCAAGACTCTACTGTACATAATAATGAGGCGTATAAGAGGAAAAATAAAATCAAAGAAAGTAGAAGTACAATTCGTAGTATACTCGTAGTGTATTCGTAGAAGGAAAAGGCACAAGAAAGGCCCTATATATAGTAAGAACATTAATGAATGAATAGAAGTACAACAAGACCTATATCTGTGCTTCATAGATTACAGCAAAGCATATGACAAAGATGAAACATTCAGAGATTATAAAACTTCTAAAATTCCTGACGTTGATGGGAAAGATATAAGAATAGTAAGAAATATGTTTAGGAAAAACAAATGGCTGCGATGAGAATTAACAACACTATATGAAAATTTCAAAAGATAGAAATGGGTGTTTTCTCTCTGTATACAGAATGCATTGTGCGAAATATAGAAGATATGCCAGGAATAAAAGTGGGAGGATACATTATAAATAACTTGAGATATGCTGACGACACAGTAGTGATCGCAGGAAGCGAACAGGAACTACAAGCTCTGTTAGATAAAGTAGTGAATGAAAGTGAAAACAAAGGCCTCAGTTTAAACAAGAAAAAAACAGAAATTATGGTTGTCTCGAAGAGACATACACCACCAAGATGCAACAGAATGATTAATGACACAAAATTAGCACAAAATGTAAGGTGAAATATCTTGACACACTGTTAATATCAGAAGGCAGATGCTCAAGTGAGATAAGGGAGTCAAACAGCACAAGCCGCATCACCATTCCAAAATATGAGAACCATTTTGTGCAATGGAACATTATGAATGCAGATCTGAATTCAAGTGCTGAGATGTTATATCGAACCAATTCACTTTTATGGATGTGAAGCATGGACTATAAACCCAAAAAAATCAAAATGAACTGGAGGCTATAGAGATGTGGTTTCTGAGAAGAATGATGAAAATCTTATGGACAGCTAAGAAAACTAATATAGATGTTCTCATTGATGCTGGCGAAAAAATATTAATCATATCAAACATTAGGGGCAGACAGTCAAGGTTTCTAGAGCATGTGTTGAGAAGAACACAGCTTGAACACTTAACCACTAAAAAGATCAAGGGGATAAAGGGACAGTAGACGACAAAGAGAGAAGTTACTAGCTGGACTAGTATTATGACACGCTAGAAGTTCACCAAACGAGCTTATTGACAACACAAGAGACAGAGAGTCGTGGAGAAACATGATCACCTACGCCATTCGGCATGGCACTTGATTGATTGAGACTTGTCTTGGGGTTTGTATGTCAGCTCCTCAATCTGCCTCTGTTAGTTCTTTTCATTATGTATATTCTGCATGTGGTCTCTTTCTCTCTCTCTCTCTCTCTCTCTCTCTCTCTCTCTCTCTTAGATATGTATCTTCAAATAAGTCTCTTGACCACTTTCATTTCTAGATAGACTGTGTTGTGTATTTTTTCTTTATTCGGGGTATTGTCCAGTGTGAAATTGATATATAAAAACACAAATATTGACGTTACCTTCAGTCAACTGCCCCCCCCCCTTTCTTTCCTTGTGTTGGAATTTGTTTTCGCTATCCAGCTGATGGATGACTATTCAATCTTAATCAATAAAAGGTAGTACTGCTAGTAGAACAGAATGAAAATAATACTCACGTGAAAGACAGGTAATGGATTTCTTTCTATTGGATAACGACTGACACTATCACTGTAGGATGCCTACATGAATTAATATACTATATTAATTCATGTAGGCATCCGATAGTGATAGTGTGTCAGTCGTTATCCAGTAGAATTCCGTTGCCTGTCTCCCACGTGAGTATTATATTCAATCCTAGTAGACCGAAGGCCAAGACCAAAACTGTTCGTGACCTCTTGTTTGCCGACGACTGTGCACTAAATACTACCAGTCTGAAAGACATGCAGGATAGTATGGACCTCTTTTCTTTGGCCTGTGATGCGTTTGGTCTCACCATCAGCACCGCGAAGACTATAGTAATTTATCAACCAACGCGAGGTGTCCCCTACACAGAACCAGTGATCACAGTAAAGGACAAAAACTTGATACTGCCAATAAGTTTGTATCTCGGCAGCACCCTATCGCAAACTGCGACAATTGACGAGGTTGTTACCCTGCGTATTACTCGTGCCAGTGCAGCATTTGTGAGCCTTCGTGCCAAAGTCTGGATCAGGCGTGGTCTATGTTTGACAACTACGTTAGACGTGTACCACGCAGTGGCTCTACCAACACTGCTTTATGCTGCGTCTTGCTGGACTGTCTATGCGAGACACGTTCAGCAGCTTAACTCTTTTCACCTTCGGTGCCTACGAAACCTCATGGGAGAACGTTGGCAGGATCGAGTACCAGACACGGAAACCTTTCAGAAATCCCGTATGCAAAGCATCCATGCCATGCTGACTAGGTCCCAACTCCGCTGGACTGGCCACATCGTCCGTATGCCTGACAAGCGCCTTCCAAAGAGATTATTCTATCGGGAGCTGTGCGAATGCAAACATTCAAGCGGAGGGCAGAAAAAGCGCTTCAATGATCACCTAAAAAACTCTCTCAAGTACTGAAGCATCGATCCTAGCTCCTGGGAGACTACAGCACTTGATCGCTCAGCCTTGCACACCCAGACCACTGCTGGCATCACGAAATTTGAAAAAGAAAGAACACTGTGGGCAATCCACAAGCGCAAGAAGCGGAAAGACAAATCCGTAAATTCTCCTACCCCGAACCTTCGCACTCCTGCATGCACTGCAATAAAACTTTCCATGCACGAATCGGATTCATCGGGCATCTACGAACTCACAAGTCAAATTACACAATTGCCAGTTTATTTTTATTATTATTATTTTTTCATCGCATTAATTTGTTTTTCATGCCATGCTCATCTTCGCTTGCTAAGGAGAAACATCATCATCATCTTCCATTGACAACAACTCTCAAACCTTTTTCCGACACCCCACCCCCCCCCCCCACCCCGGCCCTCTAATTGTTGACGTAATGTATGGATAAGTCAAGGTATATAAACGATTACTAAAGAAACATCTATGATGCCGACATGGGAACATTTCTTGAATGAGTTTGATCGATGTAATCGTATTGTAATCATTTCTCGATTCTGACTTGTTTGTTTGCACTCTGCCTATATTTACTGCCATCTTCTATCAAACTGACAGTTTGTGTTTTTGTTTAATCGCGCCAATACTACCTCCAAATCTGCAGGAAAATGTTATTGCAATGTCCATCTATAGATATACTCCAGCGTGCTGGTATCACAGAGAGTCAAACATCATGTCTGATGCGACTAATCATTGGTCACTTTTCCATATATTTTGTGGTTCGGCCAATTAAAATTGGAATCAGCCAAGCTAAGTGACGCTGTGTGTGACCAGCGCGAAATTCGAATTACCGATATTTGAAGACGGTTTTGGTTACGTTAACCTTTTACCATTATTTTTATTTCGCATTCTTATCAAATATTTGCCACATGTCCAGAAATGCTATCAGCTAAAACAAATTAAACTGTTCAGGGGGGTTCTGTATGATAATTTAGAACTAGAACATCAAAGACCCAGGTAGAACAAAGCAAAAGATAAACAAGAATCATTATTGATTAATAAAGCAGATTTACGTAACCATTGTTTCTGAAAATGCAAATATTTGCCCTCAGTAAGATCTAAAAATCGTTATGTCTTTGCTCTCAAACAGTCACTTAGTAATGATCGTTAGTGGACATCAGTGAGTGTCTGATTTCTGTTAGTCCTAGACATCACTCAGCCATGACAGTAATTCGATTTCAATATGAATAGGAAACGAGGTAAATTATATCTTTTATTACATATGTTTGTCCAGGATATGACTTTATTTTGGTCATAGTGTCAATCAATCAATCAATCAATCAAATTTCATGTTGAGTGGTGTAGGCGATCATGTTTTTCCACAATTCTCTAGCTTTTGTGTTGTTAATAAGTTCAGTTTGTGACATTCTCTTGTGCTACAGTGACAACCCAGCAATTTCTCTCTTTGTCTTCCTCTGTCTCTTCTTTCCTTGATCTTTTCGGTGATTGCTAAATGTTCAAGTTTTGCACATCTCATCACATGGTGTAAAAATCGTGCCTGTTTGATTCTAACATTTGCAATAATGTTTATTTTTACTCCAGCATTAACATCATTAGACTTCTCCATTAGTTTTTCTTGGCAATAGTGTAGCTGGAGTATAGTCACACATTCGGTTGTAGAATGTTGTAGCGAGGCATGTGTCTTAGAATGTTTAGCTGTTCTCTGTCCTAGAATGTTTATCTGGCATGTGTCGTTAAATGTTTATCTGGCCTGTGTTGTAAAATATTTAGCTGGTCTGTGCCCTAGAATGTCTAGCTGGCCTGTGTCATAAAATATTTAGCTGGTCTGTGTCTTAGAATGTTTATCTGGCCTGTATCGCAAACACAACTCGGTCCTGGTTTGAACACCGATAGTCCAAAATCTATTGGCGATGCAAATTTGGTGTATTAGTGATGCTTAAACGATTCTTCTTCTTCAGCGTTCGTTCTTAAACTCCTGCAGATTAGCAGGATGTAGTCCGGAGAACATGACGTTGTGTCATGGTTAACATCCTAACTGTAATATATGCGCCTTCCGTCCTGACACATCCGATTTCAGAATGGCTTCAGGGTATCTTTAGTCCTATATGAGATTACATAGCCAACTCCACTCCATAACCACATTATTCGCCTAATACGTCATGCATGGAGGGTAAACAGTGTTGCTATTCCATGCCTCCTTTCGGGAACGCCAACAACGGAAAATTTATGTTATAAACAGGCTTCGAAAAGTTATGTTATATGTGGCTTATGAAATGTATATTATAAACAGGATTCGAAAGTTATGTTATTAACATAATATTATTCAATTATTATTTCATTATAAGTATATTAAAAAAAAACGTTATTTCTTGTGTTGATTGTTTGGATTACTCTTGTCTTAATTGTGCAATTCCTGACTTTATTCAGTGCTGTATTTCATATCCAGTAGGCCCCAGTAGTAGTTCAGGAGATGGAATTATGTACTGTCTGTCTTTAGGTGGAGCATCTGGGTTTTCTGCCCCCTCCATATACAGTTCCAGCTGACATGCAGTGATATTGTTTTTAGCAAGTGTCAGAATTCCGCACTATCGTCTGTCCGTTCGGTCTGATCGATAGCACTGGTAGCCTCGATTTTAAAGGCTGTATCGCTGCTGATGTGTGTTTATTGGATACAGCAAACATTAACTTGTTCTTCACATGGGATATTTTCAAGCTTCAATTTTTTACTTTATCCATCTATTTTGCTGTTGGCATCCACAGAATTCCTGTGCATTATTTGTATTGGTCGTTGGTTTGTTTAGCTAGCAGCTTTATTCCCTTGTCTCTTGGCTCCTCGAGACAATTATGAAGGACTTCGAGTAATTGGGGTTGGGCCCTTTCGAGGTCTAGGGCTCGACACCGTCCCTGCCTGAACATCCGCCACAGGACAGACACTATAACTATTACTAGATATAGACATGTTCCCATTGTGTTTTGTACGTGGCATCCTGATTAATTGTGCGGCTTTTGGGCTGGTTCCTTCCGTCTTCAGCAACCTGCTTATTTGAACTTGTGATCTTGCTCTAGTGGGACTGACCGACCAGTCTTAGTTTCCAGCCCCTAATGGCTGAACTAAACCGTATCATCGCTTCAAGGTGTTGGCGTCAATGGGGACTTGGTGATAATGATACTTATTTATTATATTTTAATAACCGTAACATATTATATAACTTTTCTTGTAAATAATGAAAAATTACTTTAAGGCACATCAGTGTTCCCAGTTAGCACGAATACAATCCTATCTCCATAGATCATTCTGTCTCAGTCATATTCGATCAGCCTTGTGTATTGTTTTCAGTCAACGCACAAACAAGTACTGGTAAATGCCACATTTTAATTTCAATTGATATACCCATTTCGATCAATTTTGTTTCACATTCAGTAGTTTAAAGTTGAGAATGAAGAAATATCTTTTAGAAATGTACCATGTGATGCAGAATATTGAGAACCTACTTGGAAACGAGAATAATAAAATATAAGTGACTGCTATAACATTGTGACTCTCAGATGACCGGACTCGATATGCTCTAATGTCCTCGGGTCGTATATGTAATACGTTCTTTGTAAATTACATTATTGTTGGAACAATTATTACTGTACGAGTGTCACTCAAGTTGACATATAATCATTAGTTTATTACACAGTTTTCTCACCATTTTAGAGCATTACATCAGATCATACCAGGGCCATCTTGCTTTAGGAAGATCCAGTAGATCCATCCTGCTACAAGGAAGATCCAAATGAAATTTGAGAACGAACGGACACAACATTTCTCGAGCGACACAGAACTACACCTAAAGTAACAAACGGAATAATTTGATAAATCAAGACGTGTGACGTAAACATGGTTTTTTATGTCGCAACTAAATCTAAATACTGTTTTGCTGAGTATTCCTAACAAATAATCTCAAACTTGTAAAGATTCACCACATCGATAACATCACGTTATCTTTCAGTTGGCTTCGAGAAACCCCGATACTCGTGCTTAAAGTTTCAATTTTGCAATTACGAATTTCTTTTCTGAAGCACTGTATTTAATCTAAATTATTCGTAGCATTTTCGTGTATTTTTAACATATATGTTTTAGTAATCTGTAAATATGTCGAAGCTTTCAATTTATGCGTAGAGGTTTGGAAGAGAACGAATGAAAAATTATCTAGAGATAAATATCGATTATTTCTAGCGAAGTACAATATCAAGTATTGAAAATATGAGAATAATGCTAAATATAAAGTTTTAATAAATCATGAATTACGCTATGTCACCTCATAATTTAACTGTAGAAAAGACGTTCAAATATTTTATAGAACTGACATTATTGAACTCGAGTTCCCCCTTTCAATGAAGCGTAACGTCACCTGCTGAGAGTACCATTCAAATGACGTAACGCCGTAAATTCAAGCTGTATTCCCAAGGGATTTCCAGAAAAATGTCATTTCTAAGCAAGACATCACGAGCCGGATGTGAACCCGTAGCCTCTTGGGCACACTGCAAATGCCTTAACCACTTAGCAAATAGATTCCCTTTTAACTGTAACCATCTTCTGTAAGCTACAGGACTGTGGTACAGAAAAGGCATAAGTCTTATTTCTTTCTTTTCACTTTATATCCCTTTATGCCTTGCAGCGCCAGAGGTAGAAGAGCTCTCTGGAGATGAATTTTGGTGTGTGCTTCATATATGTTTGTTTTCCTTCACTCTTTTATTTCTATAATCCATCGTTTGCAACGTCTGCCCCTGGCTTTGTATCCATCGTGCCTGTATAGTAACGTTTTTTGAGGGGCACTGTCTAATGGCAGTCTGGAAGCATGCAAAAACCTCTTAATATGTTGTCTTCTAATATAATCCAGGATTGACACTGTCTTTGTTAGTCTTCTGATCTTCTCGTTTCTTATTCTGTCTCTTATTGCTACCCTAAGGACTCTACCTAGAAAAGTCATTTCTGTTGTAACAAGTTTTCTTTTGTATTCTTTTGATCCAACGCGGAAGTAAACAGAGAATTATTTATCATGAGGTTCGGCTATTGTTACCAATGATTATCATTAAGGTCTATGCCTATTGGAAAACAAAATCAGAGATCTCAAAAATTTACTATGGACAGTGTTTGCAATCAATTACACTCTCAAACCTCTTCCTTAACACATCACAGACTGTCTAGTCTTTTCTCTTTAATTTCACGGCACTTCATCAGACTTTCCTGTTTTTCTGTAGTATTTTTCATGACACTTCACCACTGCCTAGTCTTTTCTCTTTGTTTCCATGGCACTTCACCAGTGTTTAGAGACTTTTCTCTTCTATGACTCCACTGCCTCTCTCCTACGTAGTGGCACATGTCTTTCGCGATGTTTTATTTAACCTATACTTATAATGTTCTCGAAAATAGCTTTATTTTCTTTCTGCAGTCTTTAAGCTTTTGATGTGCAATCAATTAAAAAAAACTGTGATTCAGATTTAGAAATCGCTGTGAATTGAATAGCTTATCTGGTCAGATTGCCAGAAACTTGAACCACGAGTTGAACGAATTGCCAGAAACTAAGAGTCAAGTCGTGGTCAAATTTCTGGTTGGATTGCCAGAAACTGAGAGTCAAGTCGTGGTCAAATTTCTGGTTGGATTGCCAGAAACTAAGAGTCAAGTCGTGGTCAAATATCTGGTTGGATTGCCAGAAACTAAGAGTCAAGTCGTGGTCAAATTTCTGGTTGGATTGCCAGCAACTAAGAGTCAAGTCGTGGTCAAATTTCTGGTTGGATTGCCAGAAACTAAGAGTCAAGTCGTGGTCAAATTTCTGGTTGGATTGCCAGAAACTAAGAGTCAAGTCGTGGTTAAATTATTGGTTGGATTGCCAGAAACTAAGAGTCAAGTCGTGGTCAAATTTCTGGTTGGATTGCCAGAAACTAAGAGTCAAGTCGTGGTCAAATTTCTGGTTGGATTGCCAGAAACTGAGTTCAAATCGTACATATCACTTATCAATACTTTTTTAATTATTAACAGTCCTGCGCATGTGCTTGCGTCTGTGGGTCTCACCAATGGCCCACTAGACAAACCAACCATGCAACAGTCCTACACATGTGCTTGCGTCTGTGGGTCTCACCAATGGGCCACTAGACAAACCAACCATGCAACAGTCCTACGTATGTGCTTGCGTCTGTGGGTCTCACCAATGGCCCACTAGACAAGCCAACCATGCAACAGAAAAACTTAGTGGATGACATGCCGTTATATTGAGGTTATCTTCTTATAGAAACTTCATGGCACGTCATCTATACAATTATGCTTTTGTTTTGTTGTTGAAATGGGTTTCCAGTTTACTTGAATATATATGTTATATATATATATATATATATATATATATATATATATATATATATATATATATATATATATATATATATATATATATATATATATATATATATATATATATGAATATACTCTGTGGTTGTGAGGGAACCAGAGAAGTACTGTGCAGCACTTGGGAGGAGGAAACTGACCCATCATGGAGGCACAGTGACTCAGGACGTGACAATCCTTTTGACTTGAACATTTGGTTGCATGCCTAGAGCAATAGAGAGGTTCGGCATAACCAGCAGTCATTTGGTGGCGGGGAATGAGCACAGTGAACCCTATCTTGGTTACAGTGGCTGGGAGCAGTGCATAGGTTGAAAACTACCTTCCTGGGGGTGTGATAGTTATTATCTGACTCTGTCCCGTGGTGGGCCGAAAATTCACAGACTTCCCAGCAATATAATGCCATTTTAATGGCATTGGGTCAAAGGGAATGAGCCCATGGACCGCTAGATCAGTAACCAACCAACCAACCATTAACAATCCTCTAGTCTCCTATTTTTTATTAATTCTGGCAGTGCGTCCTATAATAGCATAGGTAGATTGAGGTAAAACTAATAGTAGTACATGCTGAATCCCGTAATGATCTAAGTATGTTGTGAAGGATGCTGCAGTACATGCTGAATCACGTAATGATCTACATATGTTGTGGAAGATGCGGTAGTACATAGTCGTTTCTGTTTTCTTTCTCTACCTGCAATGAGGACGAATGTGTAGACTTCAAGCTCTGACCATTACTTGATGTTGTTAATCAATGATTGTCTCTGTTCCCCATTGTTTGTTCCATCCTACAAAGTTCTTGTAAGATTGTTTTAGACAGGGAAAGGAGTCAAGTGACATTACTAGAGAGATATCAGCTTTCGTCTTTTTTACTATTTGTATAAATGTTTCTTGGAATCTTGCCTACATGTTTCATATTTATTTTATTTCGGACAAATTCCTTTGTTATATGATCTATGTAGAAAATTTGTAGTGTCTATCTATAGCGCATGTTCCCAATCTGTGGGTCGTGATCCTGAATTGGGGCTGAAAATGTTTTCTATGGGCAAAGGCGTAGTTAGTATATATGGTGCCTAGGACAAAACTAGCATTTAGGCGCCACCGGCTTTGCAGGGCGTGCATAAGCTTTAAAAAGTCATCACTTTATTTCCCTGAAAATGTTGCTAACAATTTTTCATATTTCTTTGTACTAAGTTGTCTAGGTGAGTGATTTTGGCACAACTTAAACTCGGGCACCCGAAGAGAAGACATTCCCAACCCCTTGCTACGCCTTTGTCTATGGGTTCGACCGCTGTATCAGTAAACTAAAAACAATATTGATTCTAACAACATTTTCAGATTTAGTCGGTGTCTTAAAGTTTAAATAATATAGTTTGTAAATATCGATTACTAACCCATACAATTATGAGTATTTGTATATTTTATGTTCCCAGTGGATACACTGAAGAGATCGATTCTGACATACATCAACGAGCGTGCTCCTAGACTATCTACGAGATAGAAGATCTATGCACAGAATTTAATTAGGACTTCATTCATTAAATTTTTTACTATTGTTGTGATTTTCGTTTGTCACTATTTATACACTCGGAATCACATGACTAAATTAGCCACGGCCGACTAATGAAATAATCAAAATGGACATTTCATGTCATGTTTATATTTTCTGTTGAAAGGTCTTATAGTAAATCGAAGGTCACGCCTAACAGGTTTAAATTAGCAGTTTTCGGGAAACTACCGCAAATTCTGACGCTTGTTAACAATTTACAACTTTCTTCATCGCATTAAGCATGCCACAAGTTAAATTTATATTTAAATCTATTATGCTGAAAATGTATATGCAATAGTTAGCAATGTTTTCTTGTACCTTAAAAAATTCTTTTTTTTTAATTTATCGGTTTCGTGAGTTACTTTGTTCCATAAATTCGGGTCTTGAATGAGCTGGTATTCCTAGTTTTGTTACTATTCTGATGCAGACACAAATTCTTTTGGCAGGTCATGTAGTGTGTATTCAGGATCACCATCTACTAAATATACCTGTTTATGGTGACGGGCATGTGCTCTCAAGATGGACAAAAGAAACATTACAGGAACTCGTTAAAGACCTCACTGAAAGTGGTGAGGAAGGGCATGTGCTCTCATATATATTAAATAGAACGCATTCCGTTCTCCGGACTAAATATGCAGGAGTGCGAGAACTCAGTCAGAAGGTGAAAACCACAAACTTTCATACATTGATGACTGTAAAGAATAGAAGTTGCTTTGTTTTGCTTTCGTTGTCAAAACCCTACCATATCTCTCTTATAGCAGAACATTCATCCAGCTACATTTCCAACAGCATGTGGTCCAGGGACCTAAAATGCGTTGTGTCTCTTCTTGTCAGACCTATTTACGAAAATGGCCCGACATGTCCGAATTCGTTGTTGAATAGAGGATTTCAAATTATATAAGATCACCAGGGAAATGCCTGTGGAAAAAAAACGGAAAACATTTCTGAGTAAGTATTACAGAAACTGTTCTATATATAGTTATGACACAGATTAAACAGATCCTTGGAAATTATTGTTATACAGATGTGTTGGGTTTTTTTTTTTTTTTTTTTTTTAACCGAATGGGATAAAGGAGAATATGGAGACCAGCCAGGAAATACCTGAAGAAAAGATTTGGATACATTTACAAAAAGATTTGAAAGGAAATGTAAAGAACTGGACGCAGGAGCTAAGGGTTGAATAAAATGGTGGAGGTTTGTTAATGACTTATGTTCTGCAGGACGTGAAAGGTTCATATATGAATACAGTTAGTGCAGTACGTGAAAGTGATTCACAAGACAAAAGTGTGTCAGGTTTGTACAAAAGAATTTAGTCAATGCAGTTTGTGAAACTGATTCACAAGATAAAAAGTGTGTCAGGCTGGCACAACAGAATAGAGTCAATGCAGTTCGTGAAACTGATTCACAAGATAAAAGTGTGTCAGGTTGGCACAACATGTTGAAATGTATAGTCAAGCGTTCAGACTACCAAAATAACTATTCAACATAAGATACTAGAAAATGGTAAGGAAGTATTGGTGGTCACAGGTAACTGACACAATAACACACAAATATTCGACCACTATTCGACAAAAAGGTTTTTATCGAGAACACAACATACGTATGGTTATACACGATGATTAAGAAATGACACTGTCCACGTTCACATATTAATCGTTAGATTTCTGTTTTTATTATGTAACCAGTGATTAGATATCTTCGTTACTGTTTTCCTAGTTTCGTGTGCAGTATTACAGTTTTGCCGCTGTCATTACATATTATCAAATAATTCGATATACATTAATCAAAGGAAGCTGTGTAGATTAAACAAATGGGAGGAAACAACAGAACACACATTAAAAATGTATGATGTAGAAATCTTATCAGGTGATGTTGTTGTAAGGATAACTTGAGCTCTACAAACCTCAAATGTACGCTTGAGATGGATTGATTGATTCTGACAATAAGTTCAGTCTGTGTTCTCCTGTGTGTTTTATCACAACTTGGGTGATGTACATCCCGGATTTGTTAGACAATTCTGTTCACAGTGTATCCCCTGAGAAAGAAAGACCAAAATTTGATCAGCAAGTCTCCTGACTGTCTCGGCACCTCGAGAAGAAGAGGTAGGAAATTTTCCGAAAGAGTAAAGAGGGAGATGTCAAGAAACTAACCTAAAATTAGTTTTGCTTTCGTTTATTTCTTGTGAGGCGGAATATCTCAATGACATCCAGCTAGATTGCTACACAAGTAATTCTCCTATTGATTCACAAGCTTGAGTAAAGAGTAACTTTTTAGTGGTACAATATCCTATAGCAGAGGTGAGCAATCTTTATGGGTAGTCGGACAGGCTTGAGCACAATTCCCGTGGGATGGGACAGCAAGTTTTATTTTAGTAAGAGTATTAGTCCTGTTACATACCAAAGTCTATTTTAATTTTATGATATCAGGAGCAATTCATACCGTAATTTAACAGCTTGGCGAGGTAACATAAATAGTGTGGCGGGCTGTATTTGACCCTTGGGCTGTACTCCGCCCATCTTTATTCTAAATAATCTTTGTGGTACAGATAGTAATAATGATGATATAAAGATAGAAATCAGGTTACTGTTATCATGATTGTTTATTATCGTGGAGGTTATTGCAATATTTATCATGACGAATTAACGTAAAAACGTTGATGTGATGGTGGTGATGGCAAACATGAAATTAATGATAATGGTGAGTACGATAATGAAAAGAATAATTGTGATGATAAAGAGGATTAAGAGAGTGTGAGTCATAACGAAGGAGGTAGCAGTGGCTGTAAAAATAATAGTTTATAATATTGGTGATTAGTATAATAGTGAAGATGATGGTGGTGGTAGTTGCAGTGGTGAAGATAGTGATGGTGGTGGTGGTGGCGATGGATATTATGGTGATGATGATAATGATGCTTATAATGATTATTATTATTTTATTATTATTGTTATTTTATTATTATTTTATTATTATTGTTATTTTATTATTATTTTATTATTATGGTATGGTGATGGTGACGATGATGTTATTGGAATGATGATGGTGATGATAATGGGGATTATCATGGTGATGATGGTGGTTGTCGTTGTAGTTATGGTCTTCTCATGTGACGCCTTCTCTTCTGAACGTTTTCTTCTTATGAAAACCCTTAGCCCTTCTTCGTCTTGGACCATGCGGTTTGCGGTTTCCAACGACGAATTCATGTTATCTTTAATGTCGTCAGCCCATCGTCTTATTGGTCTGTCATTTCTCCTCCGTCCAAGTGCTCTGCCATCCATTATTTGTCTTTCTAAACAGTTGTGTCTCATTATATGACGAAGCAGGTGTACAGTAGTTTTGTTTTTGTTATTGTGTTTAGTAGCCAACACGCTGGTATCTTCAATGTGTTTATAATATCTGAGCACAAGATGTTGGCACATGTTGAAATGTATAGTCAAGCGAAAGGATGTACATTCTCCCCATACCTGTTCAACATCTACTAATGAGGAATAATTTGAGAGAAGACATACATCACACTCTAACGTCACCTTAACTACTGCCTTTTTGATCTTAGTGAAGCTCTTCTATTAGATGAATCTGATATCTTTGGAAATCCATGTTGTTCATTATCTCCCTATAGTTTCTGATGTTGGACGCAGTGATAATGATAACTACAATGATGATGATGATGATGATGATGATGATGATGATGATGATGATGACACCTACTGTCTCAGTATCACACACAGTGTATAGCACTGCTATTAATACTCTTGCTTGTCTTTGCCTTATGTGTACGCAAACATGCACGAGTGTATGTATAACATCCAATTTCAAATGTATACAGTAAGTCTACTACAGAGAAATGAAATAAATGTCACGTGTGACACGCAGTAGAAGTGAAGGAATCGGCTTTTTATTGTGATGTATCGATCTCTAAATATTGTTCATGACATTCACCAACAGAAACTAATATCGACCCACCAACTCATTTCGGGCTAGTCCCCTTTTTAAGAAGTCCTGCGGCTGTTCTCAAAAAGCGTCACTTATATTGGCTGATGCGACTGATCATTGTTAACTATATGTATATTTTGTGTCGTGAGCAAATGAAAAAGCACGGAAAAGTCGTATCATTCATGATGTGACACTGTTTGGAATCCATGCAAGACTATCCCAAAGAAGGTTTGTTTCAGAGTTTACTAAACGTCACGTATTGCCGGCAGTACTTGCGATACTCAAACAAACAGTTCTCAAATTGTTCTCACATGGACACAATTGATCTCTGAATAAATTCCACTAAAAGATAAACGTACATAATAACTCGCACAGTTTTTAATATGTCGTCATGTACTTAACATGTATGAATAAAGAATGCCAGTACAAGCATTAAGATGGTACCACATGGCAAGAGCGAGAAAAAGGAAAACAAATAGAAACTTTTCGCAAAATAACGATCATAGACGCCATGACTATGGGTTTCAACAACATGCAAGAACTACATACAGCAGCTCACACTGGATAGCAATGATTTCTTCCATATGTACCGTAATCGACGCGTAAAAAGACTTAGCCAGTAGATAGAAAGTATAAACATGCAATCAGTATCATATTGAAAAGTTGTATGAATTCCTCTGTACGAAAACATTCTGAGCACGTAGTTTAAGAAGCCCTGTTCAAATTCTTTAAAGCAAAAAAAAACCGAGCGACACTCAGGCGTCGGGGATTAAGGCAATTAACCGTAGCGCCAGCTCTTTATACAGATCAAGATTCTCAATACGGATAAAAAGATCATACACAGAGGGAAAAGTAGTAAGAAGAAATCTTTAAGGAATGTTGACTTGGCTTGAAGCCACGGATTTGACTCGTCAATAGTCTCGACAAGCAAGAAGTAATGTTTAAACAATACAATTTATTTCGTTCATTGTATAGAACTTGACGGGGATAACGATATCGTAAGTTTCCCTTGCTCCATAATACTTTCAAACCATGTTGATAACGTAAGTTTCCCTTGCTCCATAATACTTTCAAACCATGTTGATAACGTAAGTTTCACTTGCTCTAATATACCTTCAAACAATACTGATATCGTAAGTTTCACTTGCTCTAATGTACCTTCATACCATGCTGATAACTTGTATTGTCACCTTTACTGGAATTCACTTACACGTATATACCTTTTTCTTTATAATAATAATAATAATAATAATAATAATAATAATAATAATGGGCGTCTCTGTTTATGTCGATAGGAGGCAATATACGGCAAAAAGAACAAGAATATTTGATTGCTATAAGGTTGGTAATCATAGTGTAAGTACGGGAACTAGTAACACCTTGAATGATTTATTCTACTCAATCTGGACAAACGAGCTTAGTTCCACAGGAAATGAAAGATGCTACTACATTCGACCTTTACAATGAAAGGGCAATCGTCGGTTCTATAACAACCACATTAATTTCTCTCATCTCGATCGCTGAGAAGATACTAAGCGGAGTTCTCCTCAACTGCCTAAACTGATCATCTAGAAACAAGAAACCCAGAGAGCCAGTGTGGTTTTGGAACAGGTCTCTGAACTGTCAATTTGCAGCTCGACAACTCCAGGAGAAATGTTAAGAACAAAAGTGCAATCTCTACATGACTTTCATAGATTTAACAAAAACCTTTGACACTTGTTAACTCAAATTGACTATAGAAGAGCATAGGGAAAATGTGGCTGTCCCGATAAATTTATCAAGAGCATCCAGCAGGTTCCCTAGGTTATGATGATCCTTATACTAAGGGATAGGGAGGGGTCAGAAGTTCAAGTTACAAATGGCAGCAAACATACCTGCGTAATGGCCCTAACACTTTTCATCAGGATGTTCACTGACCTGCTTATGGACAATCTCCGGTGTTGTGAAAATGATGGAATAATATTAGACGCCTACAGCACGATGAAAGAGATAGCCATCAGACATCTTCTGTTTGCTGATAACTGTCGACTCACTGCCAGATCCCAAAAAAAGATATGCCGTTACTGTGAGCATGTTTTCTGCAGTTTCTGATATGTTTGGCATGACTATCAACACCACCACAACGGAATTATTATTACTTCTTCTTCTTCTTCTTCTACAGCGTTCGCTCTCATATAACCACAACGAATATTTCGTGTGATTTCCGCCAGGGAGCGTGAAGTACGTTGTGCTGCAAGTTCCACAGTAAAACTGTGATTATTTGCACCCCGGTTGACCCCTTGTGGTCAGGACGTCCGAGGTCCAGCACATCCGTTTTCGTCATTCCTTTTTTTCTGGTTTGGTTCCTAGTCCGTGATAGCCTATGTATCTGTTGCCGGGCACGCTGGTGTGTAGTGCCTCTTCGCCAAGGCGCTTGTCGAGCGCATCTATCTGGCACGAGGTGCTCCACCGTCTATAAACCCATCTCGTGCAATTGGACGAACTCTGCCTGTGTCCATCGGGTACTGAACCTTTTCTCATCCGCGAGCCTGGTTCCGTATGAGGAAGAACTCGCCAGAAGAGTTGGACCCTGGCTCGTTCGCCCTCCTACCCGAGGCGTCGTTCATAGACATCGTGAACCCCTCGCACAAGTTTGAGTCTCACACCACGCGTTTGAGAGCAAAGCGTTCTCTAGCTGAGCGACCTTGTCCCAATAGCGCCTGAGCCCATCAGGTAATGAACCGTTTCTCTCTGCAAGTGTATTTCCTGAATAGGAAAGCTTGACAATAGAGTTGGGCCAGGGCTAAATCGTTGTCCCTTTTGTGCCTGAGCCCATCAGGTACTGAGCCCTTTCTCTCTGCAAGTGTATTTCCGGTATAGGAAATCTTGACAGTGGAGTTGGGCCAGGACTGTCATCGTTGTCCTCTTCTTGCCTAAGCCCATCGGGTTCGGAACCCTTTCTGTTCGCGAGCATATTTCCGGTATAGGAAGGCTCGACATTAGAGTTGGTTTATGTCTTCTTGCTTTTCCGAGCGCCCACGATTGAGTACATAATAAGTACAATGACATATATTTGTTTCTCTCCATGCAACCACCTTTATGTGCCTTTTACATTGGCCGCCCCTCCAATGATCTGACTGGACTAACAGGCGTCACTGTGTGTCGACAGTGTCGCTGTATGTGGTGATGCAAATGGTGTCGGAGATATTGTCTGTCTCTTTTGCAGTCAAATCTATTTCCATCTGCTTCTTCCACATTCTCGGACACGATCCCCAAATGATTTGGCCAGAATCAGCTCGAGCTGCTGTTTTCTGTTTCCAGGGTGCACCGCGAGGAGGTAAATTTGGGATCTTGGTTATCTGCTAACCCTGGGTCCGCCTAGAGCATTGCGTTCCCTTTGCACCCCATTATTATTACTAAGATGCAGTCATCAAGGTCAATAAGAATTATCTCCTACCAATCAACACTTGTCTCGGTAGTACTCATTCCAGATTGCACGACATTGATGCTGACGTTAATAACAGAACCATTATAGCAACTTTTGAACTTCGCAGATTGTGCGACAATGTGTGATAATGAAATGATATTAGCCTCAAGAAAAAAATGAGAAGTATATCGCGACATTGTGCTCACTACTTTATCATACGCTTGTGAGATCTGGACATTGTGCTCACTACTTTGTCATACGCATGTGAGACCTGGACATTGTGCTCACTACTTTGTTATACGCTTGTGAGACCTGGACATTTTGCTCACTACTTTGTCATACGCTTGTGAGACCTGGACATTGTGCTCACTACTTTGTTATACGCTTGTGAGACCTGGACATTTTGCTCACTACTTTGTCATACGCTTGTGAGATCTGGACATTTTGCTCACTACTTTGTCATACGCTTGTGAGATCTAGAGAGTGAACAGCAGACATGCCAGTGTGCTATATCACGTCTAGATGTGCGGTATCCTCGTTCTTATCATGGTTAAGTGACACGATACAGTACCTGATACTAAAGTCGTCATTAGATCTAATATCCCAAGCGTTGATATAATGCTGAAATTGGTCCAGCTGATTACGACGGACATATTATGTGCATGCTTGACAAACACATCCCAAAGCAGATAATGTATAGTGAACTTTTTAAGTGACAGAGACTGGCAAGTGCACAAGATAAACGCTTCAAATACACTCTGAAAGTATCCCCAACGTGCTTCAATATCGACACCATATCTTGAGAGTCAGTCGCTTAGAATCGTCCCCTGTGGGGCCGCACACCTCAAATGTGCTTGCATCACCAAGGGGCATCACATCTCGGAAGCTCAAATAAATCGACCTGCCTGAAAAGACAGAACAAACACACAGACACCGAATTCTGATCATACGTGACTCAAATATGATAGGGAGTTATATGCCGGGATTGGATTTTTCAGTCAATCCCTTACACACCACAGAGATGTAGCAACACAAGCCTGAAACTGTCACCATTGCTTGCGATGGACGGCTATATGCGGCTAGTCTCACATCTGAACACTAGATATAGGACAAAAAAGGAAAGTTGAAGCTACAGAGGAATGATAAATGCAAGTTGAAGCTACAGAGATATGTGACGAATGATAAATATCACAGGAAGATACAGAATGGGAAAGAACAATATATGTTGGACACCAGTGTTAGAATACATAAGTAGTTTAATATTATCAAGATTACTACAGGAATACGTGACACAGAAATTGTGGTATATATTCCTAGAAAATAAAAATCTTTGAAACATGTGTACATGGATTTCCACAGCATACGTTGTTGGCCAAGCGCAGATAACGTATTATTGTCATATGGTGTTTTATTGTGTATATTGCTATCTATCTATACACTATGGCCTTTTTTGCCGTGCGGCGTCAGGGGTGGAAGAGTTCTCTGGAGATGGCCTTCTTGTGTGCTTTTTTGTAAGCTTGTTCCTGTTGCTTCTTTGATTTCTGTGATCCATATTTTACATGGTCTGCCTGTGGCTTTATAGCCGTTACGTCTATGTGTCATGAACATTTGTATCATGCTATCTGTTGGTAGTCTGGAAGCGTGTGAAAACCACTTGATCTGTTTTATTTTGATGTGTTCCAATACTGGTATTGTTTTTGTTATCTGTCTGATGTTATCGTTTCTAATTATATCTCTTAATGCCACTTCGAGTATTCTTTGTAGACATGTCATTTCTGCTGTCACTGTTTTCTTTTGTCTTTAGCTGTCATTGTCCAGGTTTGACACTGATAACACAGTGATGGAATAATACTGGTCTTGTATAATGCAACTTTAGTGTCTATGCTTACATTTTTGTTCTTGAAAATACGTGTCATCTGTCCTAGAATCTAGTATGTTTTGTTGCATCTATGTGTAGATTGCAGATTTGTATAATTGTAGATTGCAACTTATGCAAGAAACGTGTGGTTTGAAGGAATGCATTCTATAAAAATTCTTTTCTGTAAATCAACTAGAATTTCTTTCGTGTGAATAGTTTCCATTAGTTTATCGTAACTCATAGATGATAGTGTATCATTACAATTAGCAAGTGTGTTTACAATGTCTAGCAGAACTAACACGGAAAATAATGACGTATACATATTATGAGTACTCACGTTTTTTCTAACTACGAAACCACAACTTATTCTACGTAAACCCGTTTAAGCATATTTTTCAAATCTGGTGTTATTTTTTTAGAAACATGTACCAAAATTGTTAGTGTGTTCCGATCAAGAAAATAAAGCTTGAGGTCGGTCGTTAATACAAATGATTGATCGATTTACATAGCACGCATTAATCATAACCAAATTATTAGGCACATATTATTATGATTCTACGTTTGCTCACAAACTCCTGCAGATTAGAAGGATGCAGTTGGGAGAACAAAATGCGGTATGTCATGGTTTACAGCTTAGCTGAGATATTCGCGCATCTCGGTCTGACACATCTGACTTCATCATTGCAATTGGGTCACTTTGATCCTGAGATGAGATAGCCAACTCCAACCCAAAACACTTTAGTCGTCTCGTACAATATGCATGAAAGGTAACATTGGTGTTATTCTTTACTCCTATTCCACATATGGGCGGGATTACTTTCACTACCTGAAGCTGAAAGGCAAAACAAGAGATTATGAAAGAAGAAAAGAATATCTTCAACATTGAACCACACATACAAGTCTCGATAGACTGATCATTATCAAACAGTGATATCAGTCAGTCTTATTAGCCCTCTGATATACCACGACCCCCAGTAATATTAAAAACCATTCACATGTTAGATATAGCACGACCCCCAGCAATATTAAAAACCATTCACATGTTAGATATAGCACGACCCCCAGCAATATTAAAAACCATTCACATGTTAGATATATCACGAACCACAGTAATGTTAAAAACCAGTCACATGTTAGATATAGAACGACCCCTAACAATACTAAAAACCAATCACATGTTAGATATATCACGAACCCCTAGAAATATTAAAAACTATTCACATGTTAGATATATCACGAATGCCAGTAATGTTAAAAACCAGTCATATGTTAGATATAGCACGACCCCTAACAATATTAAAAACCATTCACATGTTAGATATAGCACGACCCCCCAGTAATATTAAAAACCATTCACATGTTAGATATAGCACGACCCCCCAGTAATATTAAAAACCATTCACATGTTAGATATAGCACGACCCACCAGTAATATTAAAAACCATTCACATGTTAGACCATTCAAACAACAAAATTACACTTATATATAGCAACTAGCACAACTAAGTGTGCCCCTGGTACCTCAGCAAATACTGATTGGAACGTATTAGGACATTAGAAGTTCTAGAAGCTATGATTCTGACTATCATTTGCAAGTCTCTTATCTTTCCAGTCTGATCTGTCACATCTCCTAGCAAAATAGACTTTCTATTTTCATCCCCGGTTCCTCATTAGTGACACAGACTCCAGACTCTGTAAGACGATTACATTCAAGGTTACATCAGAATCTTGACTATATTTTATTATTTCAGTATTATTAGTAAAATGTGGAAGAAATGTCTCCAGGAAATGATAGACATTGTGATGAAAGAAAAGGCAAACCAGAGTCTTAAATTCATAGCTATTGCTTCTTCTTGCTGAGCAACAAATTAAAGATATGTGATTAATATCGTGCACATGTTGGCAGGAGCGGTCACCAAGTTTCTCTGCTTATAAATATCAGTACCACGTTTTGCTACAGTCCCTACCAATGACAGATTATAAGTGACCTTCACAATGATATTAATTCGTTTTAATTCATCATCTGTATATTCATGGCGTCCTGAGCTACGAATTACTATGTACAAGGATATACGACATATATACGATATACATCAAAGACAGCTATATAAGGATATACAACAGATTTGACACGTCAAGATGGTGGTTGATTGTACACAAACATTGCTGAAACTTCCTTTGCAGTAATTTGAGTTTTCTATAGGTTTTCAATCTGCAAAAATTCGTAGATGATTGAGTTTCTGCATATGATGATTCGTAGATGATTGATTGAGTTTCTTCGTCCCTCTCAACTATCTAAACATGGCCTGCCCTTTCCAATAGTAGCACACGTATCAAGAAGCTGTAGCTTCAAGCGATAATCTCCAGGGATTTCCTTAAATAAGACACCATGAGTCGGATTTGAAACCACGACCTCTTGAACACACGCAGAACAGCTTAACCACAACTCCACTGATATCCTCAAGCTATGCTAGTGACAAATTGTCAGACTGGCTCAACCATCCTTATAACAACAATTTTCACCAGTATAACTAGATAATGTATATACTATAAAGGAACTCCCTGAAATGTTAACTTACAACCGACGGTTATCATAATGTGCACAAGTTCATGTAATATATTCTTGTGTCTAGAGATACATGCCTTAACACACTTCTTACCAAATTCACACTAATTGCGTATAAACTCTCTACAAAATCTATACTTTCAATTCACACTAATTTCATATAATCTCCAATACAAGAGTGCTTCTTGCAATACAATTCAGTGCTACTAAAAATATGGTAAAAATAATTGTAATAAAATTAATGAGAACGAAAAACGTTAACGTTTCGATCTATGATGTTCGTCTAAACCAGTATTTTCCAACCAGGGGCCCAAGCTCCACGTGAGGTAAATTTGATTGTTCAGGGGGATAATTCAGGGGTAATTTTTCCCTAAATTTTAGGGAATAATTACTTTTATTAATATAGCAAAACATGTATATGTTACATGAAGGACGGGGAACATCAGAATTTTAGAAAGACGTGTGTGGCGTGGTTTTAAAAAAAATGAGAAACACATTTAAACGAATGTAAACGAATGTAATTTATAAGTAGAAAGTAGAGAAAAAAATGAATTTATAAATATTTGCTTTCTTGATACTATACGTTCGTTCAGACGAAGATATTAGATCAAAATAGTCTACCGTTTTCGCCCTTATTTATTTTATTATTATTATCATCATTTTACCCGTAATGGTGGATAGGCCTATTTGTAACACGGAGGCCATGTTTAATTATTCACAATTACTGCATTAGTTCTTGCCTTACCAGTGTCCATGCCTGATTGTTGGATCTTCTTTTACTTTTTAGAAATTATATTTCCCTCTACAAGTGACATATCAATTCTTTCAAATCCACTAATACAGTTTTTTTACTTCTATTTTTCAACAGGCTTTGGTATGACAACCCCTCGGACAGTGGCTGGAAAAGTGGCTCTTATTTTCTACGGCTTCTTTGGTTGTGCCGGTGCCATTTTATTCTTCAATTTATTCCTGGAAAGAATCATCACCTTCCTGGCTTACATTCTCAGGGCTATTCATGAACGAGGACAAAGAAGTAAAGGTTTGCCAGAACGAAGGCGTCGATCAAGTCAAGGTTCAGAAGATGAAGAACTAGATTCCTGGAAACCGTCCGTCTACTGGGTTATGTTAATATTGTTACTTGGAGCTTTGGTAGTCGCTCTAATTGCCTCTGGTATGTACCACCCTGTCGAAGATTGGACGTATCTTGAAGCCATGTATTTCTGTTTCGTCACATTCGCCACAATTGGCTTTGGGGATTATGTTGTGAGTCAGAAGGCAGAGTATCCAAATGTAGTGGTTTACCGGCTGGGAAACTTCATATTTATAGTACTAGGCTGTTGCTGTATTTACAGTCTCTTCAATGTGACTTCCATTGTCATAAAACAGGTTCTCAATTGGATGCTTCGAAAGTTGAACTGTCAGTGTAAGATTCGGAGACCGTCTTTAACCAGAAGAAATGCTATCACACCAGGAAACATTAAGCGAAATGGAAAAACACAAGGGACCGCAACAGGTACAGCTGCTGCAAAGACCCCTACTGTGACGGTTACTGACGTTGAAGCAGACAGTGACTCCGAATATCGTAGAAATTCTGGAGAGATGATCTCTATGAAAGACTTCTTGCAAGCCAACAAGATCAGCCTAGCAATGATGCAAAAACAGCTGTGGGAGACATCACAGCGAGCAGGATCTTATCATAATAATAACAGCGGCTTTCAGGGAGGGGTTGGTCCCCTTGCTATCCTCAACAGAAAACTCGGTCAAGACGAGTACGATCCATCAACTTGACATCAGGGGCATATTTAGGGCCATAAAACTTCCATTACGTCCATTGTGTCTATTCTCTATACTTTTCTACTATTCTGAGCTGGCCTTATCACTGCACTCTTCCTCTCCAGCACTTAGTTGGCGCACGCATCTTGCCCAATCTTGTTGCATGAAGTTATCCTGCTATGCAAGGTTTCCGCACTGAATCTTGGAGTCACCAATCACGAACAAAGACTATTACGTGTGAAAATTTCCATTAGCTCTCGCTATGATTCATACGGAAATTCAATATTTGAATTTACTTCATACTTTGACACAAGTGCTGTAGAAATATAAACAGTAACACTTCGTCTAAGTGTGCAGTTGACTGGAATAATAAATATTACATTTACGTGGATGTAGATAGTATACGTCCAATTTGAGAAAGTTTTCACAAACCATAATTGCAAGTTTGGAAGTTGTTAATATTTGATAACCTTTTTAATCTGTTAATTTTAAATGTGTATTTATATAATATGTAAATACACATCTTTGTATTTTTCTAAACACTTCACAACATAATTACAAAATCACATTTCTAGTAATACAATTACTCGCATACATTTATTTACCAGTATTTATATGCAGAGGATTGACCCTGTTGAAGCCATGTATCACATTGTTTGTGTGGTCAAAAGTGTCCAAAGTTTTTACCACTAAATGGTTGCATGTTGTTTTTTTTGTGTGTATTGGATGTCTGTATAAACAGTTTTGGAATATTTCTTTTACATACACACATAGATTTCCTTACTGACCATCTGAGTAGCAAGTTTCTCATCACACTATTTCATAGCACTGACAGTGCGAATCTTCTGTATATGAAAGAAAGCCTTCCCATAGCAAATGAGAAATACGAGTTTTATCGCTTGTATGTATTTCAAATTGAAACATAAGTACGGGACATAATATGAGAGTAATCTTTGTAAGAGAACCATTACTTGAATACTTTAATCCAATATGAAAAATGGGCCACTAATAATATCGTGAAAGTGTATTAGCTATAAGTCTTATGTTTATTTTTCAGCGCCGAATGATGTGTATAACCACTGATGTTCAGTTTAAGTGATGTGCTGTTGCTGTGTGTAGTTTGTGCTTGTTGTTGAGACCTATACGTATACCCTCTTCAAATGGTGTTCTGCGAATTATTTATAATGATATATCGTTTACTTTTGCCATCCGGCACTCTTAAATGTTTTTGCTGTGATAGTCTACTTTCATTCATTCTAAGTACATATCTGACTACGTTCACTGTTTCTTCTTATTGTTGTAGAAAAAAATATGTTTGGTTTCCACTTGTTTGTTTGTTTGACTTAAATCCTTTTTAATCAATATTTAAGAGGTTTTTTCTAAGGCATTTATTTGTACATGTTTTTAATTTATTCTCCAGTGCCTCTGTTACTTTACGACAATCAATATAAGGAAATTAATTATTAAAACTGTGTTACTTTCCAGTTTTCGCAACCATATTTTAATAGAGATATTACATTGAAGTTAAACGTGAGTGGTGTCAGTGCAGCATGGTCTAACAATGAAGAATTATGTTGTGAGATGAGGAAGAGAACGTAAGAGCTACATAATACCGATTCTAACATATGAATACTAGTCCTGAACAATAAATAAACAGGATATTGGAAAGTTAGAGGCAACAGGGATGTGCTTCTATAGAAGAATGATGAGTGTGTACCATTAGACAGCTAGGACACGTAACAAGGGAGTGCAGAGTAAAATTCGAGACTTAAGTTACTTAATAATATTATACAGATGCAATCTTTATTTTGTAGACACGGATGCCTGGAATGCATAGTTATAACAGGAAATATTGAAGTCTAGAGAGATCAAAGACAACGGTATGAGAAATCATTAGACTGTTTAATATTGTAGCATGGCAAAGTGTTAACATCGGTCCTAATAACAAATACTATAATTAGGAAGTTGTGAAGATGGAAGATCGCCTATACAGTTAGCACGGTACCGGATTATGATGATTATGAGTGAACGGCTATTAGAATAGAAGAAATACGTCCGTTATTCGGACAAAAAGCACTTCGTTATTTACTGTGTAATACAGAAGAACGGGAGAAAATCTAACTAAACTATATACGAGGGCAAGTCGCTAAGTAGATTACAAAGTGCGACATCGTCGCCATGTCAAAATTACAACAGATGCAACGTGTGGAGCAAATGATTGGTACACGGAAAAATAATGGTATACAAAATAGCAACAGCAATATGGTGTTTTCATTGTTCAGCCTACAGCATAATACATGAACAGCTGAGATTCCGAAAGTGTGCTCTCGATGAGTACCCAGAGAACTGAATTACGAAAGTTTTGTATGTTGCAAGTATGTTGCAGGTATTTCAGAACTGAGAAAGCGAACTGATACGTGCATCAATGATGATGGAAATTATGTGGAGAAATATAAAGACAATATCAGTCTAAGTTTAAATCATTTTCATGTTTTTGTTGTGTTTACTAATTTTGTTTTCTAGTTGTTTAGTGACTTTTCCTTGTATATTTCTGGACATGACAAGCATAAATAAGAAAATAATCCATAAGAGAGAAAGCAATGACTTGATTAAATAGGCATCAATGAACTCAAGGCTTTTTTAGTGTTAGATTCCTTGAAACTAGCTGATCGTTAGTTTAATTCATTTACGTCAAAGCACATACAAGTTAAGTATGGTAACGACTAGTGCCTTCAATTGAATGAGCGCTCAGAATGCAACTTAAGTCCGCGACCTCTATGATTCGATGAGGAGAATGATCGGAAAAATACATGTGGTATACGTACGTCAACAGTATTCGGAGACAGTGGAAAAGGCGGAGGTTAGAAGGAGTGACAATGATGTTTCTGTCTGGTTGTGGAAGAGGAATGAGAGGGCAGATCACTTGACGTTTGTTGCTCCTGTGTCGCGCGGATAGAGTAATGGACAGATATGCGGAATTCGTTATTAGGAACAGCACAGTTCAAGAAAGTTAATGAGAATGACAATTCATACTCTATGTCCAGAATAAAGGAACTAGTCTTGAAATGTGACGTTAAAATAAATGATATTCCATGTCCGGAATAAATGAACTAGTCTTGAAATGTGATGTTACCATAAATCATATTCCATGTTCAGAATAAAGGAACTAGTCTTGAAATGTGACGTTAAAATAACTCAGCACTTATGTGGACTTAAATGAATATTCGTTCATCAACGGAGAACTGGGACTATCTGTCGTCGTTAAATCTGAAAATTAGATTGGAGCATCTATATGTGGTTCATGTATGCGGAGATGATGATCTGATGAATGACTAATCTGAATAGTAGTTCCATTAATATAGAAAACAAATTGGCTTTAAATCACATTCCGATAAAATCGGGCATACTTTAGCTACATTCTTCTGCAAATATCCTCATAAATGATCTACATTCTTCTGTATACCCCGATGCCTGTGCTACATTGTTCTATATACTCCCATGCCTGCTGACTTGGACGACTATGAACCATCGAAATTCTGTCACTGTCGAGTGAAGTATCTTTTATATATCTTATAATATAATATAATATAATATAATATAATATAATATGATATGATATGATATGATATGATATGATATGATATGATATGATATGATATGATATGATATGATATGATATGATATGATATGATATGATATGATATATGATATGATATGATATGATATGATATGATATGATATGATATGATATGATATGATATGATATGATATGATATGATATGATATGATATGATATGATATGATATGATATGATATGATAGGATAGGATAGGATAGGATAGGATAGGATAGGATAGGATATGATATGATATGATATGATATGATATGATATGATATGATATGATATGATATGATATGATATGATATGATATGATATGATATGATATGATATGATATGATAATGATAATGATAATGATAATGATAATGATAATGATAATGATAATGATAATGATAATGATAATGATATGATATGATATGATATGATATGATATGATATGATATGATATGATATGATATGATATGATATGATATGATGTATGAGGAAGTACAAAAATATTAACATCTAAACAAACTACAAACAAGCTAACAATGAGAATAATAAAATACTACATCTATTATATATTAATGTATGGCTCAGAAACATGAACACTAAACAAACAATTAGAAGACAGAATTGATGCCTATTAGATGTTGATATATAGAAGAATAGGCATAACATCATGAAAAGAAAACAAACAAAGAGATTCTAACAACACTTAATATTAAGAAATAATTATTAAATGAAATAAAGATCAAACAAATAAAGTAGTTTGGACACTAAGAGACATGACACATTGCTGAAGACCTTACTTGTCGGTAAAGTCGAAGGGAAGCGAGCAAGAGTTAGGCGGAGATACAATTGGGGGAGTAACATCATAAGATGGACAGGTTACAGTCTAGCAGAGTGCACCACCAAAAAAAGACAGGGGATGGAGGTCTGTTGCAGGCAACCTTCGTTGCGGAGACGGCACCTAATGATGATGATAAAGTACAATGATAAGCACAATGTACAATGGAAGTACAATGGAAGTACAATGATAAGCACATATTTTTTTTTATTTTACCAACTGTACGGTAGGTGTAATCTGGTCAAAATCAAGTCATATGTACCATGTGTTAATGATTAGTTGCTTTGCCTTACCTTTCATGCCCAAATGTGAAGTGATAAATATTGTCGCTCTTTCTCGATCTCCAATTATTCTCTCTCTCTCTCTCTCTCAACACAGGCCTCTATGTCCCTGGTAGTTGATTATACATGTCAAACGGCACAATTGTCAAAATATTGTAAATGGTGAGTGTAACTTTGGGAAATGTGACAGATAACATACACAAAAGTATAGCACGCAGTCAAAAATGTCAGAAGAATTTGACAGTCTACTAAACCACCTGCACCATTGAAGAGAATGTGACATGTGTGTGGAATAACGTCATCTAAGTCATTACCATAAAGTGCTGCACCATGATATATATATATATATATATATATATATATATATATATATATATATATATATATATATATATATATATATATATATATGGGGGATTAGTAGGAGACTTGCAGACCAATTCTGTCAATATCTGTACACCATCAACAACCAGATTGGTAGTCCTGTTGCTGCCACTTCAACAGCACGGCACATCGGGAGTCCGTGATGTTCAGGTGACTCATTAATTCGTGACTTTATAATGATATGATTTGATACGCGCTTGAGAGCAGGTGTATCTCTAATTTTTGTGAAATAAAGCCCTCTGTGATCAATACCCGTCATTCTTATTTATATCCAGTAGTTGTATCCACTATTCTGCTTGTTTTATAGATATTTATTTACGTTCTATTCAGTTTCTGATTGTTTATTTTCACCTTTATTTTTTTTAGTTTTTACTTAAGCGCTGTCACATTGACATATAAAGTGTCATTCTTACTCATCATTTTTTTATGTTGTGAATGTGATAAGGACATTTGATCGGAACGTGGGTTCTCGTGTGTTTCATGTGATTAGCAAACTTCATCACCCTCTTTTCTAGTTTTGTATGTTGGATTTAAGTTTTGCTATACTTACAACATATTATCGATTGTAACCAAAGTTATAAATTTTGTACAGTTTTTTTAAGTTATATATACAATTTTACTGTTATTTAAACGCATGTTATTTACATCAAATTGTATCACAAACTATCATAAGCATAGAATTTGTTCTTTATATTTCTGTTGTAACCAGTATATGCAGATTAATTTTTTTCTGTGGTTTAACTTTGTTTTTATTATAAATCTGTCAAGCAATCATGGCAGACTCGAAGATACGCAGTTCCTAACCGTATATATAAAATCGTATATGGATAGTTCATGTAATTTGTGGGCTACTGTCATTCATTACTCTGTTAAGCTGATGACTAGTTCTACTTGAAAAATTTATAATGCGTAATTCCCTCAATCGCGGTGACTGAGTAGTTACTAAACAACTTGATCATGTTCCTATATTATCAACAAATATCAGACTATATATCTCTTTGATGCAAGTCTGTCTGCTCTATCATTGCTGCGGGTATCGACAAATCCAGAATTACTACAGATCCATGTGATATATTTATATATACGTATTAAATAGTTTGTGATTCAAACGAGTAAACTAAACTTCTGACACGCTTATTGCTCTAATACTTCTACATTCGATCTAAAATTCCTGCAAATTAGTGTCGTTGTTTGTTGTTGTAACCCGATCTCTCTCATCTTCACATTACAGAAAGATAGTGACATGAGGGATGAAATGCTTGAAAAAAGCTGCCGAGGTCACCAGGCTTGATAGATTACGAAATGAATATATCAGGAAAAGAATAGGTATAATATCTTGTACAGATTACATAGAGAGAGAACAGATCAAGTGGTTTGGCCACATTATGAGAATGCATCACGAAAAGTTGCCCGTACAGGCATATAAGAAAATGAGATCGGGGTACAAAGCCAGTTGAATACCACGGAAAAGATGGATAGAAAACATCAGGGATATCCTGAACAGACACGGTCATAGCACAGCCGAGGCCACACATCTGGCTTTTGAACGCAAGCTCGAGCTCCAATCACCCCTACGCTTAACGGCAAGAGTGTATCATAAACTACCTGGGGAAAGACAATAGACAATAAGATGTAGCGTGTATGGTATTTTAATATGGTTCGCCCTATAGGTAATGAAGATGGTCTATGTAGAATTTTTTGTAGCTGTATGGCTTTAAAATGGGTTATTTTTAAACCTTTATACAGTAAAATGGCCGGATTCTCAGAATTGAACATATTGAAGTTTATTTTCATTTTTTGAATCACATTAATATGCTTGAGGGACTATTTGACTCAATGTCAACAAATTAATGACTCGTAAAGGAACGTGATACTTAATAGGAAAGGACAATCAACGTCTCGGCAGCTGTCTTCAACAACACTAATCTTTCATCTGAGTAGCGCGGTTTTTCTTAAATCATTATTTTACCTCTGAATGTTTGAGCCTTCCAGATATGAAATAGAGCCTTGGTGAAACCTCCTCAAACAGAAAAGATACAAGGGTTATAATTCCTTTGCATTGAAAAAAGAATAACAAACCAGTCTATTTTTCATTTTCCATTTACGATAGCTGGGTGTTTCTCTGAGTGGACTATATGGCCCTCTGTGTGCCACGGAAACCTGTGTGAGGGGCCACATAGAAAATTGTGAAAATTGAAGGGTCAAGTAAAATTCTAGTAGGGAGAACGAAAGATTACAACAGACATCTTCTTTCAACAGAACGGCTCCAGTATAGCAATATTATTATTATTACTACGATGATTATTATTTCTGTTATTATTAGTAGTAGTATTATTATTAATAGAGTTGTTATTATTATTATTGGTGTTATTATTATTGTGTTGCTATTATTTTTGATGTTATAACTATTATTTTGATGTTATTATTATTATTTATACAGTATGCTCTGGAAATGTTCACATACTCAAAATTAGTTGTAGTGTTGATAGCTTGCTATTTTTTTTGTTATCTAGAGCTACTGAGCTTCCAACTATTTAGGAGTCAGTGTGAAGTTCATGAATCTGTTATTGTTTTCGTATCTGGTATTTTAAAGAGTGTGTGATTATTAAATATCTATTAACACGTTTCTTTACTCGGATTGGAGTTTTGGACATTCCAGGGGTGTATTTATTTTATCTTTTCAAGCACAATTACAACAATGTGTTTGTTGTATGGGGTTTAACCTGTTTAAGTATTTGTTGTATCATACGTATTATGTTCTCATTCAGAACAGTATGCTTTTCTCTCTGCGTTGCAGTTTGTTGAGCACTCATTCTTGCCTCAGTGAGTCTATGTACATGGATTGAATGGTAGTAAGATATGTCCACCGGTTCAGTCACCCATCTTAGAAGTCTGTAAACATCAGTTTGATTGTTTCAGCATCACCATTAAGTATCGTATCCACAACGAAGGCTGGCTACAACGGACCTCCAACATCCTCTGTCTCTTTCTTTGGTTGCGCACTATGCTAACCCGTAACCTGTCCATTTCGTGATATTTCCTTCAAACGTGTCTCTGTCTATCGCTTGACTCCCCTCCCCTCATTAAGTAATGTCTTAAGTTCTTCAACAAGGTTGAATGTCTTTTCATATGTCCAAGATATTTTTTTTAAATTTCCTTTAATAGTTCTTTTGTCATACGAAGTGTTGTCAAAACCTCTTTATTTATTTTCTCCTCGTTCCATGTAGTTTTCCATAGTATTCTATATATCAACATCTAAAATGCATCAGCTATGCCTTCTAGCTGGGTTTTTTTCATTATCTATTTTCTGAGCAATAGTATAAAGTTACCCATAAATATGGAAACCAGTATTAGAAAAAGTAATAAACAACTATGAGATGTGGAGATGATGTTGGTGATAACAACATCACAGATATAGTAAAAACTCTATGTAAATTTTCTGCAGAAACTATCAAATAACTTTGCAATTACATATGCAGCAAGCCACATACCGAAATACCTAGAAACATCAATATTTACAGAGCTGTGCCATGCTATGATGCAAAGAGGCGGCTGCATCTCACGGCACCGTAAGGATGCGGCATAAGCTGCGCAATCAAACTACAATTTCAAATATCAATAACTTATTATTTTTTTTATTTAAGGGGTGACAATTCCAAGGCTTTCATCATTCTGAGAACATCTACTGCACGGTCCTGAATATTTATACCACTACCTAAGAAGACGATTGTCGTGTATTGTAAAGAAAACAAAACAATCAGTTCGATGAGCCTTATAAACAAACTACAACTGAAGCGAAAGAATTAATCACATGATAGACATAGAAGTAGGTGAAGAACAGTTTTTCAGAACAGAAAAACAAAGAACCAGAGAGGCTATATATTAATTATAGCTATAATAATATAGTATTATACTATACTAAGAGACTATTATTAGATAAAGGCTGAATGTGTCTA